>JANRMT010027041.1:66475717-66500778 GCA_026402145.1 Polypterus bichir lapradei
ATATATATATATATATATATATATATATATATATATATATATAAATATACACTCACCTAAAGGATTATTAGGAACACCATATTAATACGGTGTTTGACCCCCTTTCGCCTTCAGAAATGCCTTAATTCTACGTGGCATTGATTCAACAAGGTGCTGAAAGCATTCTTTAGAAATGTTGGCCCATATTGATAGGACAGCATCTTGCAGTTGATGGAGATTTGTGGGATGCACATCCAGGGCATGAAGCTCCTGTTCCACCACATCCCAAAGATGCTCTATTGGGTTGAGATCTGGTGACTGTGGGGGCCATTTTAGTACAGTGAACTCATTGTCATGTTCAAGAAACCAATTTGAAATGATTCGAGCTTTGTGACATGGTGCATTATCCTGCTGGAAGTAGCCATCAGAGGATGGGTACATGGTGGTCATGAAGGGATGGACATGGTCAGAAACAATGCTCAGGTAGCCCGTGGCATTTAAACAATGCCCAATTGGCACTAAGGGGCCTAAAGTGTGCCAAGAAAACATCCCCCACACCATTACACCACCACCACCAGCCTACACAGTGGTAACAAGGCATGATGGATCCATGTTCTCATTCTGTTTACACCAAATTCTGACTCTACCATTTGAATGCCTCAACAGAAATTGAGACTCATCAGACCAGGCAACATTTTTCCAGTCTTCAACTGTCCAATTTTGGTGAGCTCGTGCAAATTGTAGCCTCTTTTTCCTATTTGTAGTGGAGATGAGTGGTACCCGGTGGGGTCTTCTGCTGTTGTAGCCCATCTTCACAAATGCTTTGCTGCATACCTCGGTTGTAACAAGTGGTTATTTCAGTTAAAGTTGCTCTTCTATCAGCTTGAATCAGTCGGCCCATTCTCCTCTGACCTCTAGCATCAACAAGGCATTTTCCCCCACAGGACTGCCGCATACTGGATGTTTTTCCCTTTTCACACCATTCTTTGTAAACCCTAGAAATGGTTGTGCGTGAAAATCCCAGTAACTGAGCAGATTGTGAAATACACCAACAACCATGCCACGCTCAAAATTGCTTAAATCACCTTTCTTTCCCATTCTGACATTCAGTTTGGAGTTCAGGAGATTGTCTTGACCAGGACCACACCCCTAAATGCATTGAAGCAACTGCCATGTGATTGGTTGATTAGATAATTACATTAATGAGAAATTGAACAGGTGTTCCTAATAATCCTTTAGGTGAGTGTATATATATATATATATATATATACTGTATATTTATATATATATCTTTTTTAATTTTTTGCTAGTTTGTTGTTATTTCCTGTATTTTGTTTGTGTTTATCATTCATTTAGCATCTCTTATTGTTTAAGGCAAGGGTTCCCAAAGTGGTCGATATTGACCCCCTGGGGTCGATTTGAACTTTCTAGGGGTCGATAGTTTTAATAAAAAAATTGGGGGGTCAACGACAGCAAAAATAGACCCCCTTACTACTGCTATTTGTTTGTTACTTCAAAATATCTATGATTCCAATAGGCACCTAATTAAGAAGTAAAATAATGAAAAAAAACACTTTTTTGATAAAAACACATTACATACCAAACTTGCAAACAAAAAGGTAAAATGTGTCATTAAAAGAGTCACACGTAAGAATGCATGAAAATACATGTAACACAAACATACAGTATCTGTGCATTGTCTTATCGAACGTATCAAAGCAAGTGCGGACATAAAAAACCGTTGCATGTCCGCTCTTGCTTGCGGTGGGACGAGACGACGGATATTCTATATTAGCAGAATCTATCAGTCTTATACGGTCATGCTTTCATAAAACACTATAAATTGGTTCGTTTGATGTGACATGTACTTATTTGTGATTTGAACTTTGAATATAATTATTTATTGAGGAGCAGTACTACGAAAAAGAAAATTGAAGGAAACAGTTTATTTATTCGAGTAAGAACAAAAATCTTCTGTTTCAAGTAAGTACATACTTTATTGTTTTGTTTTTTTTTTAATCACAGGGGCTGTCGAAATTCTCCATTTACTGTAATGGAGATGAGCTTGAAAGCCGTGGGGGCGGAGTTTCTTGTGACATCATCATGCCTCCCACGTAATCACGCAGTACGTAGAAAACCAGGAAGAGCTCCAAAAAGCGCTGAAGAAAACATGCATTATATAATTGAGAAGGCAGCGAAACAATAAGAAGCGAGCGAGTGACATATACAACCATATTCATGAGTGCTGCTACTACGGAAACAAAGCACGGTGTAAACCTAAACTTTAAATTAAGTTCATAGACAGGCTGCCGCTGGCGTTTGTAATTCAGTGCCTGCCCATATAAGGCCGTCCGTCAGCGGCAATCCACTAGAAACACTGCCGCTAAATATTCACGGGTGAAGGACTGTGCTTATGCAGAGGAAGATGAGATGGTCAGGGTGGTGTTTGGCACAAACTCAGCGAAACTGCGAGAGAAAGTTTTAAGTGCCAGGACTTCGGTAACATTAAATACAGCCATGGACATAGCACGACATGGCACCAGCACAGCTGGGAAACTTTAATGCATGTACACCGAGCGGCTCACGTGAACTGACGTAGTGCACAGACAAAAAGCAACAGTTCCAAAGAGCGCTGAACAAAAACCGAATTACACAATTGAAAAGGCAGCAAAAAAATATGAAGCGTCTGATACATACAAGCATATTCATAAGTGCAGCTACTGCGGAAACAAAGCACACAGTGGAAAAAGTCAATGTCCCGCTAAAGGAAGACAGTGTAAAAAAAAAATCTGTGCATGCAGTGTGTCAGGTCTCAGATAAAGAAGAAGACGAGCTGTTTATTGATGCAGTAAGAAACAAATTGAGGAATGAAACCTGTTATCTTTACAACGATTGACAAACACAGAATGTAACTTGAACACAACACATCCTACAAATACAAACCTGATTGAAAGAAATAATGATAATCAAATCCTTGATGACAGCAACACTCAATAACACTCACAAAACAATTACTGTATATTGACAGTCATGTTACGTTATTTTTAAAATGTTCCCTTTTCTTTTTCATAACTTCTTTAACACACTACTTCTCCGCTGCGATACGCGGGTATATATATATATGTATATATATACCCCGATCTACATACTCGAATAATGGATACTTTATTCGCCATCAATGATTGTTTTGGTAAAGCCATACTCAGTGTATTCATTAGATGAACGGTAAAAAAGTAAGAGCGAGGGGAGGAAGACTTATTGAGGCATGCAGGCAAAACCACAATAGCACGTGGGCTCGATGTACTGTAGTGCGCGTCAGTTCGATCTGAATTGCGCGATCACATCCGAAAAAATATATCTTTTCAAGTTCTATTTAGTCCATATGTGTCAAACTCAAGGGCCGCGGGCCACATCCGGCACGGCGTGTAATTATATCCGGCCTGCGAGATCATTTTATATACTGTATTAATGGCCCGGGTATATGAAGCTCTGGTAACACAATAAACTACAGATCCCATAATGCAGCGCTTCAGCTGCCTTGCCGAACACTTACCGCATTAATCAAGTCTAGCTTATGATGCTGCAAGTTATTGCGAAGCTAGCCCACACGATGCTGAAGAGAAAAGTTGATTCTGAAAATAGAGCCTTTAAAAACTGATGGGAGGCTGAGTATATGTTTACTGACATTGCCGGTAAACCCGTGTGTCTCATTTGTGGAGCTAATGTGGCTGTAATTACAGAATTTAATCTAAGACAGCACTATGAGACAAAACATCAGGATAACCTGAAAGACCTGAATGCAATGCAGAAGATACAGAAAGCAGAAGAGTTAAAGAAGAATCTGACACTTCAGCGGACGTTTTTACCCGTGCACAATCACAAAGTGATTTCAAGTGAAGCTGCTTTTATGGGAGACACAAATGCACCAGTGCAACTTGTCCCACTTTCCCTGTTGCCAAGTAATGTTGAACCAAGTCGGCACAACGGTGTTCCCAAATACGCACTTTGCTGATAAACTGAGCGCACGGCGCTTTGGTGACTTTGAAGAACAAAAAAAAGAATTTTGAGTTGTTTTGCAACCCATTTGCCGTCGATATGGAAACTGCACCTGTGCAGATTCAGATGGAGGTGATTGAGCTGCAGTGTAATGGCACACTGAAGGCAAAGTACGATACTGCAGGGCCCGCACAGTTTATTCACTCCATTCCCACAGAAATGCTCCAGCTCCGTATACATGCAGCTCAAACCTTGTGCATGTTTGGTAGCACATATCTGTGTGAGAAGCTCTTCTCAGTGATGAAGACTAACAAAACAGCACACAGGAGTCGCCTCATTGATGAGCACCTGCAGTCCATCCTGAGAATCTCCACAACACAGAACCTCACACCAAACATAAACGAACTTGTTGCCAAAAAAAGATGCCAGGCGTCCAGCTCTGATAAAATGACATATGAGCAAAGACAACTGAATGATTTGATTTGTTATTGCTGAAAAGAACACATTTTATTTATATTTCCAGGTTTTGTTATGCAGCATGTTCATATTTGAATTTGTATAATTTTGACAGGATATATTTTTATGGAGAGCAAAATCTTTTGGAATATTTAAAATCTAAGTTTATTTTTTATATAAAATTACATAAGAGTAAAGAAATTTTAATGTTTGTTCTTTTAACGTTTACTTTATTTCTAACTTGTATAATTTAGACAGGATATATTTTTATGGAGAGCAAAATATTATTATTATTATTATTATATTAAGTTATTTAAGGTTTGAGTTTATTTATTCAGGAATAATATTCCTGTCTGTTTTTATTCATATTTATGTTCAAAAAAGTTAAGTTTTAAAAGTTTTAAAGTTTTAAAAGTTTAGTTTTAGTGTGTTCCATAAATGTTTATCCTGTTCGGCCCGTGACCTAAAGTGTGTTTTGGATTTTGGCCCCCTGTGCAATTGAGTTTGACACCCCTGATTTAGTCGACACAAATATCTTTGGTTGGAATGTAAGGCGAATTTACTCTTTACATTTGTATGTTGAAGAAAAATTTATGCAATGATGCCTACATTTAACTTCCATTCCTACCAAAGATATTTCTGTCGACTAAATAAAAATTCCTTCTATTTAAAATTTAAATAGAACTTGAACAGATACGATAGTTCATAATATCCACGCAGACTTGCACGTAAGAGCGGGAGTCATCCGTTTTAACAAACAGCGTATTGCACTGATACGAAATAGCCTGCCCATTTAATTATTTAGGAATGGATAAATAAATTAAGATTTTGTACAAATAATGTTTTTCATTTTTCTTCCTTGATGGATTCTGCCACCCCCAGCAACAGTTGCTCGCACCCCAAAGAGTGTATGTGTATATATATATATGTGTGTGTGTGTGTGTATATATGTAGGTATGTATGTATATGTATATATATGTTTATATATGTGTGTGTATGTATATATATATATGTATTTGTGTGTATATATGTGTGTGTATGTATGTATGTGTGTATGTATATGTATGTGTATTGTCACACACGTGCGCATGGGAGGCAGCTAAATGGCTTGAGTGAAGGCAGTTCAGAGGCATGCCGGGGTGTGGCAGAGTGCACTGACTCTTTTTCTCCCTTGCCTGTAGACCATTCCCGGGGGATTCCACCTGGCTCTCCTGACATCACTTCCGGGACCGAGCCAATGGAAGTCGGCCACACCAGCTCCAGTCCCCCTGATGTCACGTCCGGCTATGATCCAATGGTGGAAGACCACGTGCTTGATTAATATGACCTCACTTCCTGTCTTCCTCTTTAAAACCTGCCCCTTTTCCGTTTTTCCTCAGTCTTGTTTTGGACTCAGTTGTATGCACTTCAGTGCTGTTTATTTTGCTGGAACGACTTTTGCAGCCAGGATACCACATTACACGGGTGGCTGCCCCAAACCTTTATCTGTCCATGTCTCGTTCTTGTGACAGTATATATGTAGATATATATATGTATGTATATATGTGGGTGTGTATATATATATATATATATATATATATATATATATATATGTGTATATGTGTGTATGTATAGATATGTATATATATATGTTTATATGTGTGTATATATATATATATGACAGCAACACTCATCACTCACAACAGTGACAAAACAATTACATTGACAATCATGTTACGTTATTTTCAAAATGTTTCCTTTTCTTTTTCATTACTTCTTTAACACACTACTTCTCCGCTGCGAAGCGCAGGTATTTTGCTAGTCAGTTAATAGTTGTCAGATGCTTCCCTGGCTCTCTGGAACACTTAAAACACCATTACACCATTATAAACCTCTCAAAACTTCAGTTCCTCCTTACCCTTTGAGTTCAATTAATTTTGTCAAGTTTGAGCGAAGTTTATGAACATTTCCGTGATTTCACAAAACTCATGGCAAAGCAAACTCCACAGGGTTCACTCATCAATATTCGTATAAGTAACCTACAGATTCACTGTACTATACTATGTTTACATTACTACATAGTGGACTGTATTACAACTCTGGATGTATCTGTGGTGGAAGGCGTATGATTGCCAGCCCTCCAGATGCATACACATTCTCCAGGCAATGGGGGAGGCCTTTGGGGGTTAGACGATACTTCCCCCTGCTTTCTAGGCAGAGACATGAAGATGAATGTAGATAGGTTACTGTGGCCAGACCCAAACAGAAGACAGGATGCAGTCTGTTTTTTTTTTTTTGTTCTTTTTTTCCCTTTGTAAAAAACAGTTTCTTGTATATTTTTCTGTATTTGTTTTGGCTATAAGTCCAATGTTTGCCCCAAGTATGGGTCAAAATGTATTGTTTTTAGAAAAATAAATGAAAATTGTCCTTTGTATTTGTGTTTAATATTGACTAAGGGCAAGTTTATTTGAAGAGATGTTTTAATATGTTTGGAAACATTTACATCAAACTGCCATGCACTGCACACTGAAAATGCAAGAGGGATCACAGTGTTTTGCATTAATACCATGAATGTGTAGTTGGTACTTAGGATAAGCTATTCATATGATTTTTTTCTGTTGAGTTTTATATGCAAAAATACTACTTTTAGAAAAGTCTGTGTGGTTTTGAATTTTTGTGCTTTTGCAAGATATCTCTGGCATTTTTCAGGTTGTGAGAGTGTTTTTGGGGATTGTGTGTAGAATTTTGAAGAAACGAGCTGTAGTTTAACAAATTGTATGTAAGCATTCATATAAAATAATTATGCTCACTCAGGACACCATAACAAATAATTAAATTCAATTATTAGTTTGTAATTATGCAAATTTGTTAATATTACCAATGAGTGAAATGACTTGCACAAAATGGAATTTCATAGCAAAGCTTAGAATTTTGATTTGTAGAATACATGGGAAAATATTTATTAGTAGCATGAAAATCATAAACAAACATAACAAACCAAAGTAAAGTACATTATCTTAGGACATTAAAACTACCTGTCCACAGTGCCCAAACCTGCAATGGATGATTGTATTAGGAGAGGCATGGCGCAGCCTACAAAGGAAAAGTTCCAATAAGATAAAAACTGATGATTTCCTCAATGGCCAGATTAAGGTCATCAAAGGGTGATGCTCCCTAAAACATGAGTCAGTGTTAGACAGGCCGAATATTGGAAGAGTGAATGCAGACTGACAGTATGTTTCCCTAATAGAAAATTGCATTGCTTTCCTTACAACAGCCGTTGAGGCAAATAGGTCTAAGCGGCCCTTTGTGTGAAAGGCTGGGAGTTCTTCTCATTTATTGGAAGGATCATTTGACAATCTTTATAATTTAAGCATTTCAATATTAATGGCCGTGGATGAAGTAAATCCTGGAGTAGGATGTCAATCCTGTGGCGCTGCTCAATGATAGGAGCAAAGTTCGATAAAAGAAAAAAGATAGCCAGCCTCAAATTTTTAAACAAATCAGTTGCATTTCCACTGTCCATAATCCCCATGATGACACATTGCAATGTTTATTTTTGTCCTGAAGTTCAGTGAGTTGTGCAGTTAAAGATGCAACACAGCCCTCCAGAGATCAAATTGTATTTGTCATGCTACCCTAATATGCTCAAATCTTCACAAAGTCTTGTCTGGTCAGTTTTCACTGCTGCCAGGTTTTGCTGAAGACAGCCAATCTCCCTTTAAAACTATGCTGAATAGAGTCATGCATTGCAGTAAGCTATTTATATACAAAGGAATTAATATTCTCTAAAAGGTTAGCATTCATTTCTTCATTAACTTCTGCAGATGACACTGACTCTGCAGAGCACCTTCTTCACTGGACTGAAAGGTTCACAGTGCGATTTGTTCACAGTGCGATTTGTGGGAATGAGTTAACATATCCAGAATGTGGAACAAGCAGAAATTACTTTGTGATACATGTAGTAATGTATGAGAGGTTCTGATAGAAGAAAAGGGGGAAGGGATAGCACCGTGAAGCTACAAAATCAGGTATCCACAGAGGTCAAGTGGTCTCCTTCCAAAACTAATACATTGAAACAAAATATACACATTGACTTCCCATTAGCATCACATGACTACATTTCCTGCTGCTAAAACAAGGATAGAATGGGACCATTCTTGAGGTCCTGTGTGTATCCAGTCTGAATGATTTAAAATAGTGATGGTGTAAAGAGATGTTTTGAAGCACTAATGACTGACATTCTTGATAAGGATAATAGACCTAAAAGGAAAACCTCCTTTTTAAAGTTAAGGAAGTAAATCTCTTTTCCTCATAACATTTATGAGTATTTGAGGTGGCAACATACTAAGATGAAAACACCAGAACTACTAAAAAAAATGCAGCAGAATTCTGAAGTGCTCCTTGCCAACCAAGGGATATAACACCATCCGGGCTCTTGGAGTTCTTTTAGTGTGACATGTCTGGTATAACTCATATAGGAGACACCTAGGGTGTATACCTACTAAAAAAAATCTAACCACTTCAAATGACTCCTCACAATCTTTAGAGGACACAGTTCTTTTAGTCTATGGTCGTCCTGTATTGTTGAGGGTCTTGCCTTATCCCCAGTGTCTAAGCCCAGCAATCCTATGCTATATTCTCAAATGTGTTGCTTGTACCCACAGTCTAATCACTACTCTAAGCTTGCAACCATAGGTTAAGTATCTGAATGTAGACTGACCATGATTTTCTCTTATGAACAAGACTCTAGGGCACTTGAACTTTTTCACTTGAAGCAGATGCTCATCCCTAACCTACAGGGAGCATTCACTAATTTATGAGAGGAGACCACAACCTCAAGTTTAGATTTTTTGTTTCATACCCTGCCATGAGCTGTTTACATGTTGGCAGTTCCAACAATGTTAAAACCTCACATCTAAAATTAACTGCCAGTACAAAACAAGCTCTTTTTTCTTCTTCTGACAATTTTTCACATCACAGTTCAGCTGTATCATTTGGCATTTGTTACACTAATGAACTGAAATAAGCTGTATAGAAATGGGCAAAGCCGTTCAGCAGTTTAAGGAAAACAGTTTTGTTTTCTATCCATTGAAGAGTTTCACTTAAAAAAAATAAACAAAAATTTCAAGGCAGTTGGCATATTACAACCAATTTAAATAGTAGGGACTCCTTAACAGCAGCTGTTGTTGTTTAAGAATCCTTCATAATGAAATCTTTTGATAACATATCCCTTTGTAAATCAGTGCCACCAAGGTATTATATAAAATCTTCCAAAAAAGCAGTTTTTCATGAAATAATACTGGTTAAAATACAGTATCTTGCATGATATCTCCACAATCTTTATTACAGTAACATTAACCCAGTTTTCTGAAATGTGCATTGCCAACCCACAATCAATATGTGCCAAATGCAGAAAAACACATAATTTAACACCATGCACCTGGAAGTACATTGATGCCAAATGCATTCTTAGACTTCTAGCTCAGGCTGTAGCCTACAAATGGATACTGATAATACCAGCTGGTAATACTTCAAGCAACAATTACTTTAAGAGCTAATGCACAAGTAATTTTCAACATGGAAATGATGCAATCAAAGCTTACACCATGCAGCACTTTTGTAGTCTTGAATAGTGTTTGGACTCGGTACTCTGGCAAAAATCCTCCTGGCAAAGTACAGCCTGACCAAGCTGACAACACTCTCTGTCCTTCAGCATCTGTACCACCCTCCCTACACCTCTGTGGAGACATGTCTCCAAGTTATTACCTCTCCATTCATTTCTAGAACGGAGCATTCCACAACCTATATTGACTTTATTGAAGTTAATCGTAGCCTTTATTAAAAACAATTTCCTTTGCAAAACATTATATTGCTGATTGAGCATTGCCATTCCATCTGTAATTTAAAGAGAATTTGTCTTAATACATGTGCAAAGAGCCTGTAAAACAAATGTGTGAAAAAGAAAGTTAAACCATCTGCCATGCAACTCATGCTATGTGCATGATGAGAGCACAAAACATGACATATTGTAAATGTTTCTGGTGAAAAAAGTGTAACTATGCTTTAAGTAGGTTAACTTGTGGAATATCTGTTATGGGTGATTAATTAAAGTTAATTATATGCAGTCCATTCTGAAAAGATTTAGAAGAAACTTAGCTTTGCAGAATTAAAAGGAGCAAGTGGGCACACAAAAATTCCACCAGGCAGCTTTTCAAATTACCTGGGGCAAGTAAGTATCCAAAATTCTTTTAGTCAATGTTACTGGGTTACATCTAAATATTACTATTTATATTTAGATTTTTAATTTTTTATATATTCATTTATTAAGTATTTTTTTGGAAACAAAATATAAGGGAACACAATTCAATAAAAAAGTAAGTAACAAAGCAAGTACAATCATATGTGTCAAAAATACAATACAATAGAACTTATTTTTTCCTATAATGCTCTTCACTGATTGCAGGCAAAGACCGCTAGGAACAATCTGGTATTTGGTAGAGTAGTATTAATCACGAGGAGAAATTGGAGGTCAGAGTGCAGGGTCAGCCATTGGGGCAATTTTCAGGGTAAGGACCTTGCTCAAGTTCACCTAAGCCTGCTCAGTTTAAATATGAGAACAGTTTTACATAAATTACTAAATACAGAACTGGTACACATATAAATGCAGATTTGTTAAAACACACACAGGTAGAAAATGATTATACATAAATGGAAACCAACACTATCTTTCGATTAATTAACTAATGAACTGTGGCCAGTTCACAATGGTGGAGATTAAAATTGTACAAGAAAAAATAAATCATGGTCCTGGACACCTCAACTAACTAGCCTTGCTCCACATCCTAGGTTTTCTGTAATGGAGTTATTGCTGGCTGTACAATCTGATGAGGGAATCCTTTTATCCAGTGATTCTAATGGCTTCTTTATCCACGATGATTTTTCCATATGCAGAAGAGCAGCCTGGCAATATAGCAGGGCACCAAGTGCCACATATACATAGAGAGAGAAGACAAATAAAATGGATATTTAGTAACAGTTTAAAAATATTGTGATACTCATATTTCTATGCAAATGACTAACAAACAGAAATTCAGTATGTACATCTAATCAGCAGCTCTAGTCAGGGTATGCTAAGCTAAAGCACTGAGTCTTCAGTCTGGATTTAAAAACTGGGGTATCTCTTATATTAGCAGACAGATTATTCCAAAGCTTCGAGGCCCTTTAACTAAAAATTTAGCCTTCCACTGTTATTTTATTAATCCTATTAATTCTGTTATTTTACTAATCCTTGGAATTTTAAGTAGGCCCTCATCTTCAGCTCTGCCGATGCTACCAAATAAGAACACTAAAGCATATGGACTCTTCACTCCTTCCTGTTTGAATCAACTGCACGGCACTCTGGGTAATATTAAAGGAATAGGAACACATATTACATACAGGTCACATGCAAGTCCATACAAGTCCATAAAAAAAGACATTTCCAAAAGACACAAATACACCAACACACGTTTTATTATTAAAATAATCTGCAGGTTCTCCACTAATTTTTATCCACACAGTGTTACATACTCAGGAGACTGTGCTGTTGTAATATCATTGCTTTTCAGAATGAATTGTTTAAAAACTTTAATAATAACAGTTGTGCTTTTCTGATAAATTGGTTACTTTTCCTGCCATGTAATTTTAGACCTAATGTACTGCCATCAGCTGAAATGTAAAAAAACTGACCATATGCTCAAAAATTCACGTGAGTTACTTTATATACCAGGGGTGTCGAACTCTAGGCCTGGAGGGCCGCAGTGGCTACAGGTTTTCATTCTAACCCTTTTCCTAATCAGTAACCTGTTTTCACTGCTAATTCACATTTTAATAGCCCTGTTAGAAGGATTCAGTCCTCTGAATTGATTCATTTCCTCATTAAAATGCAGCCAAACAGAAATGAGACGTGAAACGAGCCAACAGATGACCAGCTAAACTGGGGCTTCAAACTCCAGCCAGTTTCTTAATGAGAAGCCAACTCTTGCTGTTAATTTAAACTCATTATTTAATTCCACAGCTTGTTGTTGCTCTCGTTCTGCCACAGCTGACATTTCCAAAACTGTTGATTTTCTGATTTTCATAAGAACATCGTCAAAGTGTTTTGGTGAGTTGAGAGATCAACCTTACAGAGACCTTCATCTTTCCTTATTTTCAGATATTGTGTGATGTGGCGGATTGTTTTGTGTCACATTATTGTTTGGCTGCTTATTAAGGAAAAAGAAACAACTGAAGGGCCTGAGTCAAGTTAATTAAAAGAAGTAATCAGCAGCAAAATCTAATTAAGAAGATGGTTAGAATGAAAACCTGCAGCCACTGTGGCCCTCCAGGACTGGAGTTTGACACCTGTGTTATATACCCTTTGTTCATTATACTGCGAATCAATTGTAATTTATTTTTATTTTCAATAAAGTTTTTTTTTTTCCTTCAAACAAAGGATAATTCAGTGCAATCAAGAAGATACCTTCCTGCTGCTATTGTTTTCATAAAGTTTTTAAATAAAACATTTCTTTTTTAGATTATTTTGATTGTTGCATTGGAATGAATTTATTAAAAAAACACATTCAGCATTCATTGGACTGTGAAGAACTATTCACTGTATCCAACACACATGCATGTGCAACAGACACAGAAAAAACTTGTTCAAGGGTATGAACTAAAAATAGCAATGCATCTAAATATGTGCTTAAATGTAAAATTCAAATTGTTTTCGTCTGATGCATTCCTGCATCACTCATGAAAGTATAAAATCAGCGTTTTATTGTGTGTGCACTGCATATTAATGAAGACACTTGTTCAGTAAGCAATGTATGTTAAGCAGTGCCTGCACCATGAGTAGACAGCACAAGCATACTTCACTTCCAATACTGACACACCAAAACTTAATGTTTTTTATCATCAACAGACGCACGTGTTGTATTCTCTTCTTGTTGATATTTGAGTAAGTCTTTAAATTCGTTACATTGTTTTTTGATGATGTGTAAATATATAAATTCAATTCCAATAATAAATGCATAATAAAGGCTATAAAATGTGAAAAATGCAAAAGCATTAGGATGGGATTTAGACATGCCTGGTGTGGGGCCTAACTTTTAACTCATTTTTGTCTTCTGCTTCATTTCAGAAATCAAAGTACAGAAATAAAGTAAAAAATTTGTTTTGATAAAGAAAAGAATAAAAGAGATAATGGGGAAAAATGTGACTCAAGTAAATGGTACCCAAGTCAGTAATACCCTAACATAAAATACAAAGAAATATCCTAGGTGGATGAATTAAGACACAAAAGCATAAAACTTAAAGATCACATTACAACAAATTTAGAGAAAATCAATAAGGGACATTGCAACTTGAGTATTAAGAAATCATTCTCATGGCCAAAAAATTACTGCAGTGAAAAACAAATAGCCCACAATTATTTAGTATTCCAGCACAAAAGCCATAAAATGTAATAAAAATGCATTGAAATGAAAATAAATAGCAAATGAACTTAATAAAACCATTCATCCATCCATCCATCTTCTAAACCCACTATATTTTATCAATGTTTTTCCAAATTAAGAAATAAATGAAGTGCCTCAATCAGAACTAATCAGATCTGTTACTAATTGTATTTCTTCATTTAACTTATTATCTTTAGAACTTTGTTTTCTATTTTTTTCCTTCTGTGCTTTATTTATACAATATTTTGTTATTCATTCATTTTTTTTCCTTTTTTGTGCTATGTTAAATTTCTCTGCCTCCTGTATGTTTAGCCTCAGGATCCGAGGCCACCAAATAATGCAGCTGACTTAATGGCCCCAGAAAATATTTAAGGTAAAACCGCTGTTTAGACTTGATTGACTTTTGGTTAGTTTTACTCTTGTCTATTTGCTTTGTTTTTTGACCTTTGGATTTCAAAGCTTTTTGACCCTGCTTTGTTGAAGATATTGTGTTGAATATATGATTTTAAGATGTGCTTGCCTTAGGCTTTGATTATTTTTATGCTTTGCAAAATAAGTCCTTTTGACTATAAAAAAAACTTTATTAATGTTTAATTTTTTTTCTAGAGGCTTCACCCCTTTCTGCTACTCCATTTTTGCAGTCTTCTGGTTTAACAGCATTAGCCTCATTTTGGGGCCTGTGCAGGCCAAAGCCTGCAATTTAGGTGGGCATTAGACATGCCTGGGGTGGGGCCTAATTCAGGGGTCCACACCTGGGTTTCGTCAGGTTTTGCCTTGCCTGTGGGTTTGAATTTCTGCTTTCCATTTTGTGCTTCATTTGGCAGGAGAGCACAGCAAGATCAACTTGAAACACTAGGTGAGTTAGCAAAAGGATAGCAAAACCTCTGAGTCAACTGAGATTTAATCACAAATGCTGAAATAAATAAAAAATGTAGTTTGTGAAATGTAAAAACACATAGGATCATATTCCATTAGCTGCTTCATATTAGATAAGTGCTTAATGACAGAAAATTTGCAAATCTGACCACAGTTCACAAGAAAAAGAAAAATTAACTCTCACCTGTAATTACAGACCCATAATACTCGCCACTGTTTCTGTAATTTAACAGAATAGCAGGATAGAATAATAAAAAATAAACTAAAATACAAACCATTTTCTAAATTAGGGCCAGCATGGGTTTAGAAAATGACCTCTCTGGCATGCAAATTTTGTTTTTTAAATCACACATCTAGAATAATAAACAAAAGTAAAGCATATGACATAGTTCATGTTAGGGAACATCCAAAACTGACAGTGTAATTTTGGCCAAAGATAAAAACAAAATGAGCACTTTAAAGAGATCAGTTCCTAAAATGATAAGGTACTAAAAGCTGTAACATTACCTTTGGAAAAACCTCACACTGAAAATGACACCCATTCACAATGTTGTATTGCATTTCAAATTTAAACAAGAATTTAAACCGCACCATCCCTGAAGTATATAACGGAAATAAGAAGAGTGTCTGTACTCACAAGATAAAAAAATATAGGTGTGCAATATGAAGTGAAACCAGCACACAAACATCTATCTAAGGTCCACAACAGCAATAAACAGCTTGATTACAAAAGTGAACCCATATATAATTTCACCCTCCATTTGGAGAACAATTTAATCACACCGTGACTACATTTGATATGAATATTAGATAACTTATGTTTGTAATGGAATGAGGTAACTTATTTTCTCCCTACATGTTGGTGCAGTGGTTAGTACAACTACAAACCTAAACCATCAGAGTTCCAGGTTTGAGTTCCAGTCTGAACCTTGTCTATATGGAGTCTTCTTATTCTTCTAGCATCTGTGACTACTTTTTTGGGGTACTCTGCTTTTCATCCCACATTGTAAAGATGTGCAATTAGTTGATTGAAATTATGTTTCAGCCAAAGTCCCAGCTGGGTTTCAAATTCTTGATTAATGCCTTTATTGTTCATTTTTGATTGTTTTATCAATTTTGTTACTTATGTTTATTAATTGTGTAACTATTTCCCTTCCAGACTCATCAAAGCTATGTAATAGCACTCAGGGACAAGGTGGGGCTGTCGCTAATTTTGTTGTTTATGTTCTTATCTACAGCATGAATAATGAGGGCAATTGACCCTGCCCCTTCCAGTTGACATCCTTTAATACACAGGTTTTAAATGGAAGTGTCTATTTTGAGCCTGAGCTGGCTCCAAGATGGAGATCCCCAACACTGATGTGACAGGTGTCTGGTCACACTTACAGGTAATCTAACTTAGACACCGTTAAAATATCCGACTACGCCACCCAGTTTTATTAAGAGACTGGGAACTCTTGAAATTTACCGATAATAGCACACAGGTTTGTTTAAATTGGGTGGTGAGTAAAAACACAATGAAAGGAACAACTGTAATTTCAGTAAAAGCAACACTAACTTCTATTACACAAGACAATATAAAGTACATTTAAAAGATAAACAAACATAACAAAATCTAAAAATATCAGGAACGAATTTCCTTTTTTTAAAAGGAAAACACACAGTCCACACTCTAAAAGTCCGTCAAAAACAAGAATTGGAGGATACAACCTTTAATAGTGCAGAGTCCAGTTTGCGCACTGTTACCCCAACAATTAATCGTCCAACTGTCCACCGATGCACTCTGTTCACCGGACATTCGTTTCCCACAAGTTTTGTCAAGTTGTGGAATCCCTGTCAGCGTCTCCTCATTGTTCTTTTTCTCCACTTTAGGCTCCTTGTGTTGTTGAGATCTAGGCATGCCTCACTTCTCGTCCGCCAGCTTTGCTTGGTCCTTTCATGCAGCTTTCCTCTCTCGCTGGACCCACAACCATCTTCTTGAGGAACTGTCTCTTCCTCCCTCGGGGTAAGTGTTGCCGTCTGTGTCCCTCACGTCGCACCAGCCACGTACCCCAGTCTGCCAGCGAGCCCCTGTGCTCTCTGCGATTATCTTGGCAGCGTTCTCAGTGGATCGTCCCTCCCCTGCCTGCTCCTGCCCAGAAGTTTAAATCTCCTTCAGTCCCTACCGTGGTCAGTCCTGGACAATCGGTTTAAACAATGGCACATCTAAATTTCCTGGGTTTAACAATTAATGAAAACACAAGTTTACAAAATGTGTTGTTACCAACCATGAATGAGTATAGATATGCTGATTAGAAACCAATATTGTCAGATATGTAATCTCCAAGTCAGGTAAATACAAACATCCTCCACGGAAGGAGCAGGTCTGTTATCACAACTTTGTATTGTTTGTATACTCAACCAGCCAAAACTTCAAAGCAGTGACTCCTTTGCAAGACAGCAAATACCTACATCCTGCAGACAGCCATAACAAAATCAGTAACGGGATTACCCAGGAAATCAAAAAAATGTCCCCCTCTGACACTGACCCGCTCTTCCGAGCTGAACTACTTAAAGAATCCAACCTTAGGCAAAGAGTGCCTTTCTGTTTATGTTCTTTAAGCACCATTCTGTGCCCATTTAGTTTAGTGGCAGCATATTAAACAGGGCAATCTGGTTGGCACCCCAATAATGCTTTACACTACTCCAGTGTCTCTCTTCATCTACAGAATGTACTAATCAGCAGTGTTGGCTCAACTTTTTTTTCTGATCCAAGGCAAAAATGAAAATGTTGCACCCAAACCATGGAGTATTGAAGGCATTTGTTGCAGATTGAAGAGTGGAGAGGTGTGGTAACAGTTTGGAGTTATGTGTGAGTCACATACAGATAAAAGAGGTGGTGGATTTTTATACGATTTGTACATAACTTTCACATTGAAGAGCAGGATTGGGGTTCCCCTTTGGAGTTTCACCCAAATTGTACAAAATATAAATGGAAGTAGGATCAAAACGAAGGGAGGGATGCTACTCTTAGAGATTCAAGAGACCTGTAGATGGATGTATGATCGAAGACCTGGTAGGAGTATTGTGGGGAATGCCCCTTCCTGACACCAATGGCTGTGTCTATTTTATTTGACAAAATAACCCCCACCTCTGCATGTGCATGTTCAGTGTGTTTTGTCGGTGAATCCTAAGAGGTAAGGCCATCTGCTAATCATTTCATATAAAGGCTTGAGAAACAAGCAGTCCCTTGTCGTTCATTTGAATGTGCTTGGTAGTTTTGGTGGGTTCTAGTGATCATTACTGTTGTACTTTTTAGTGTATTGACTGTATTTCGACCTATTTCTCTATTTGTGGACTTCTTTTTGAATCTGTGTTTTTTGCTACTTTGTTGCTACTGGACTGCCTATTTTAGGCAACTACCGTATATGCTTGTGGATAAGTTCTCCCGTGGGTAAGTCGGGACTTTTTATAATGTCAGTCGTATAATTCAAATGTGGAAAACTTACACTATTGGTACAAGGGATTATGATATACTAACGCCTACTTGAGAAAGTAACCACGGAGCACACTGCCTTTTTTTCTATGTGGGTGCGGCAATGTGCTGTATGCGCCAGTGCTCCTAACCCCCCCCCTCTGTCACTCACTCTCTCTCTCTCTCTCTCTATTGTGCTGAACTATTCTGAAGCAATGTTTACACTGATTCGTGTTTATTGTATCTCACACCTTCATACACCTTTATCGTAAGAGCATCCCTTATGTACGATGGAGCATTTGATCAGAAGAAAATATGAAGCTGGTTTTAAATTAAACTTCGTTGAAGTAGCGAAAGAAATTGGTAACTGCGCTGCTGCAACAAAATTCGATGCATCTGAGAAACTGATGCAAGAGTGTAGGAGGCAAGAAGATGTAAATAAATAAATAAGTTTCGCATTTTTGAATGGGCATGTAAGTCGGGGTCTGATTTTATGATCAATTTTTCAGGTCTTAGGACCCGACTTATATGTGAGCATATACTGTACTGCTGTGCTTTTTGCAGCTTTCATGTTAAAGTTCATTTTTTGGTTTATAAATTTTTAATTTATAAAAGTTCTTTGTTTTCCCTGTAGTAAAAGTTGATTGTTTCTTCCTCTTATGGGTTTGTTCTGTAGTTTTTGAGACTTTATGATTAGGTACTCCCAAATTCATGATAATTGGTGACTCTATACTAGAGTTGTATGAGGATGTATGTTAGTGTGCCAAGCAGTTGACTTTTAAGATTTGGATGAACAGAGGGGTGAATTTTGATAATTATCTGATAGATGTTATAATGGAATGGGTGGAGAAGAGTGTCAGGAGTAATTTGTAACAGACAGTTACCAGCAAGATAGGGATGAAAGGGAAGGTCCATAGGACGGTAGTGAAACCAGCTATGTTAAATGGGTTGGAGACAGTGGCACTGACCAAAAAACAGGAGAAGAGCTGGATGTGGCAGAGTTAAAGATGCTAAGATTTGCATTGGGTGTGACGACGGACAGGATTAGACATGAGTACATTAGAGGGTTGGCTAAGGTTGGACGGTTGAGAGATTGCGTTGGTTTGGACATGTGCAGAGGAGAGATGCTGGGTATATTGGGAAAAGGATGCTAAGGATAGAGCTGGCAGTCAAGAGGAAAAGAAGAAGTCCTAAGAGCAGGTTTATGGATGTGGTGAGAGAAGACATGCAGGTCATTGGTGTGACAGAGCAAGATGTAGAGGACAGGAAGATATGGAACAAGATGATCCACTGTGGCAACCCCTAATGGGGACAGCCGAAAGAAGAAAAAAAGAAGACCTGACAGATGTTATAATAACCTTGTTATTTTGTTATAATAATACTATAGCACAAGTACAACTCATGACTTTACAAATAATGGTTTGTGACAGGCTATAAGCATATAGAAAGTGCAGGTCATTTCAAAAGAGAATGCCATTACTTTTTTGTTACAAAATAGACACCACAAAACATATTCACAATCAAAGTTCTTTAGATAAGAAAAAGCTAAAGGTAAAATGCTCATTTGAGTTAAGTTAAAATAAACAATGAAATAAATTCATGAGCAGACAACACTATTTTAAGAATTTAGCTCGCAACTCTGTGTTCCAGTCTAGTAGTTTGACACATATTACATCAATGCGAGCGTCCACTACATACAAGAAGGCAAACTGCCAGCGGCCACAACCCACTGCCATTCTATATACCAGGTAGCTTATGACATTCACCATAAGTTCACACATGTAATGCATATACAGCACAAACATTGATTCAACTTCAGGTAAGGCCCTCATCAGCATCTAAAACTAAAAAAAACAATATTATATCTCTATAAATATAAAATCCAATGTCTGTCTGTATGTTTGTCCGCTTTTACAAGAGAACTACTTCACGGATTTAGATCACGTTTTTTTCTATGATTTGCACGTACATTCCGGTTGATTTTGTGACTTCTCTCATTGCGCTATGTATCATAGTTTGCTTGCAGAAGCTAAATATTTGCGCTAATCTGAAACAGAGGCTGCGGGCTGACAGGAGTGTCATCAGGAGTGGGGAGCCGGGCAGGGCTCTCCGTCACTGTCCTGCTTCACTACAACGCGAGTGGAGCCGCGGGGCATGGCTAGTAGTAAATAAAAATATCTGCAACATTATTTTCTGCTATACAAGAGAAGACAAACTTCCTACAGGAAACCCATATAATCTTTTTTTTATTTTTCTTTTGTGAGAAAGAATATGAGAATATCATTTAAAGCTTATATGCATAGTGGTTCTGTGAATCAGTAAAATTATGTGTGAAAAATAAAAATAAGAGTCTTAACTTTTAATAAGACATTAACAAAAAGTTGTGGTGGAATTGACACACACCAAGACAGTCACTTGGTAATTGTCTTCATTTCCATATATTTTTGACTAATTGATGTATCCACATATTCGTGGCACAAAGCTGAGGCTTAATGAATAACCACTCAAAAGGTCTGAGAATTGGTGTTTGTAGTTATCACACACATGTCACACTTCAAGTACACTTCTGAGACACATCACCTGCAGTGATATTCAAATGGCTTTGGGATGTACACGTGGTAGAAAAGAGGAGGAATACAGAGGCATGGTGGGTGACTTTGCTGAAGCAATCTGTAACTTGACATTAGCAGAACTAAAGGGGTGATGGTGAACTTCAGATTTACCAAGACCTTGGTTTTCATCCAGGAAGCAGACATTATGGTAAACCAGGCAGTTACTATACCTGGGAGCTTACTTAGGCATAAATCTGGACCTGGCTGTGAACACAGAGGCTATATAAGAAGGTGTCAACTTTATAACCTAATGCACATTGGAGGTAATAGAAGACAGACAGGCTATGTATTTTTACCTTGATTTTCGTCAAAAGTATGCTCAGATAAATAAAATAAATATGTTCCTGAACAATTTAAAATAAAAGTGGCTATCAATTCAAAATTAGCACACAGATATATTATAATATTTAAGCATGCTAGTAAACAAAAAACAAAACAAAAACAAGACTATTGGTTGTACTACCTGGACACAGTGGAACAATTTGCTTTTTGCTGAAGAAGCTCCACAGTTTGACCTGGGTGTCATTGACAGAGCAGAAGTAAATGCTCATGATAGTTTTGTTACTACCTCCAAGGAATCCAGATGAGTCCACAGAATACAGGCAGCTTTCCTGGGTAAATGACCAAGTTTTTTTAAATGTCCTTATCTCACGCTATTACCTCTGTATACCACAGTGTTAAAAAACAGATTCCATGAATCAGGGTATTATTATTTTGGAGCTTTATGTTTAAACAGGCTCCTTCAAATTGCCATTTTTAGGGATTCAATTACTGTGCAGGTACTCCTGGTTCGGTGCACTGAAACCAAGAAGCCGTCCAGGAGCCCTAGCACTGACCCACTCTTAATATCAGCCAAATATGATAAGGTTCCTCGCACCATCACCCACAGCTTCCTGTGTCTGAGCCCATTCTACTTATGCTTCTTTTAGTTTGATGTCAAACCTCTCATGTAGCTTATCAAATGCTTTCTGAAAGTCCAGATAAATAATGTCATAAACTTTGATCATACTCTTTTGTTGCTCCCTCATAGAAGTACAACATGTTAATAGAAAAACTCTTGTAATTGACATGTGCTGCTCAGTGTTATCCTTCATAATTCCTTCCATTAATTTTCTTGTGATGCTTACTGGCCTATAGTTGCTTGGATCTGCCAAGTCACCCTTTTTATATCACAGGATATTATTTTCCATTTTCTAGTACAATTTTCCCCAGTGTGCAGTGACTTCCTAAAAATATGTGTCAATGGTTTATATATGTACTTGCCTATTACTTAAGAAGTCAAGTGTAAATATTATCTGGTCTTGGAGAATTGTTTGATTCTAGCCAATTTAATCTGAGCAGCACTTCTCCCTCTACAATTTCCAAAATGATCAATATCTCGTTAGTAGTCCCATCTGCCGCTGGGAGGTTATCTACCTCCTCACTTCTGAAGACCTCAGAAAATGCTTATATAAAGCATAATCTATTTCACTGTGTGTACTTTTTAATTCCCCTTTACTAGTAAACTTGCCTTTTTTTACATTACTAAAAAGATGTGTGTTGAAATTACTGTATGCATTGGGTGGTCTATAACACACTCCTAAAATAAGGTTTCTTTCCCTAATGCTTTCCAGGTAAGGCCACATGTCCTCACTAAGATGGAGCTCATAATCCAACCAAAGAGGACTTGCATTTAAATTCTGTTTGACATAAACAGCAACCCTACCTCCTTTTCTGTTTTGTTTATCCTTCCTAAAAAATGTGTATTCCTCTATGTTATACTCATCTCAATCGCTGTTATTTAGCCAGGTTTCCATTATTGCTCTATAACCATAATTATGCTCCTCTACATACAACTCCTACTCACTTGCTTTATTTTTGATACTCCTAGTATTAAGGTAAGCTATATTTAATATGGTCTTCCTTTTACCTTCATATATAAATGTTGGGTTAGAATTAACATTTTTATTTTTACATTATTGTTTGTTCCTACATGTATGGTTCTAAGACCTGGCCTGTCCCAAAATCCCGGCGCCACCATTCCCTAGTTTAAACAACCCTCAACTAACCTACTCAACACATTGGTGCCCCTCTGTTTCAGATGTAACCTGTCACAGCATAACAGGTGCCATCTATTCCAAAAGGAGTCCCAATGCCCCCTAGTATACCCTGCACCTAGATATGAGCCATAAGTTAAGCCTTCTAATCTCTGTAGTCTTACATGGACTGGTGCATGGCAGAGACAGTACTTCAGAGAAGATTGTCTTGTCAGTTCTGCTCCTCAGCCTGGCACCTAACCTTTTAAATATGGATTGCTGAATTGGCAGACTATCCTTATGTATGTCATTTGTTCTAACATGGACAATGACAACTGGATCCACCCTTGCTCTGGCCAAAGCCTGTCCACCTTTCCTGGGAGGTCTCCTAACTTTACACCTGGAAGGCAATACACCATGTAAGACTCTCTGTCTCTGGAACAAACCTGCACTTTAATCTCCCTGATGACAGAGTCCCCAACTATCACTACCTCTCTCTTTCTGGGAAATGGTTTTGAGGTGATCAGTTGGGGCTCTTCATCCCTGCCTACCACCTCAGAATCTTCAGAGACACAAGGACCTGAAAACACTTCGACACTTCAAACTTCATTCAGTTCTTGATTTGAGGTGTATATGCATTTAAATGAGAAAATACAAAGTTATTGCTCCCAATAAAAGACCTAAAATTGAGTAACTAAATGTGGACTGTGTTTAATGTATTTTTTATTTATGTGTTTATATGCCTGTTAAAATTTTAAATAAATGATCTAACATAATAAAAGTTAAGTAAGTATACATTCAACTAGAGACCACTAGAGGTCAGGATAAGCACACTAAATAAAACTGAGCCACTAACACAGTTGAGGTCTACTATCATTTGGCTTTCCCTGAACAAACACTTTATAGTCAGTTTTAAAACATTGCTGATTTTACATTTTATGTTATATGTACTAGACCTTTTAAATGCCACAATATTTAAATGCATACAAATAAACACAGGACTGCTGTTTGCTGTGCTGATACAGCAGATGGATAGCTCTTATCTTCCACATATGAACAATTTGCAGTTTCATGGAGTAATACATGAAAACTATACTCCCCTGCTTGCACACTTTTCTTGGACATTTTCACTACTTTTTATTTAATGTATTTATTTTGGAGGTTTTGACACTGATAAACAGAAATATGCCAAAATGACTGGTAAACGTTTAAAGTTTCTGATTGTGATGTATACATTCATATACTGTATATGCATATGTAGTATACATAATATATATATATATATTTTTTTTTTTTTTGAGGGACAGGTGGCATCTTTACCCAGCTGGGACATCTCCTTAAAGGAAGGACAGGAGGAGAGTTTTTTGAAGAGCGCTATTTCCCCTGACCTTCTACTTGGCAGTCTCCCTGGCTTGCAACGATGCCTCGGATTCCCACAGGGCTGTATGGGAATTATTACTGGTCGGCGCAGCCCTGTTGGGTTCCGTGGATGCCGCCAGGGGGAGCTGTGGGACCTGTGTGAGGTGCAGAGCCCTACTTTGGGCTTTGGCCATACCTGGGAGCAATTCCAGACCTCCCTAACGAGCCACCTAGAGTGCTGCTGGGTGTGGCTTAAAAAATAGCTAGCTGCCTCGCAGACAGAGCCAGAGTAGTGAGGAAGAGGGACAAAGCTTGCCTGTGGAGGAATAGAGGCAAAAGAAAGAAAGAGAGAGAAGTGCTGTATTCCTGGGCTGTACTGTGATTGCTGCTAGTGGGAAATGGGTGGAAAACGTTTCCCACGGAATAAAAGCCTTTTTATATTATGGCATTATATCTATACTAATAAAAGGCAAAGCCCTCACTGACTCACTCACTCACTGACTGACTGACTGACTGACTGACTCATCACTAATTCTCCAACTTCCCGTGTAGGTAGAAGGCTGAAATTTGGCAGGCTCATTCCTTACAGCTTCCTTACAAAAGTTGGGCAGGTTTCATTTCGAAATTCTACGCGTAATGGTCATAACTGGAAGGTATTTTTCTCCATTTACTGTAATGGAGTTGAGCTTGACCGCCGTGGGGGCGGAGTTTCGTGTGACATCATTACGCCGCCCACGTAATCACGTGAACTGACTGTCAACGCACTATGTAGAAAACCAGGAAGAGCTCCAAAATACGCTGAACAAAACATGCATTATATAATTGAGAAGGCAGCGAAACAATAAGAAGCGAGCGA
>JANRMT010027041.1:66501178-66524281 GCA_026402145.1 Polypterus bichir lapradei
GGGTATTCTGCTAGTATTATATATATATAAATATGGAAATATGTAGAAATTTCAAAAGACAATAACGCTTCAGTACTTTTTTGTATGCAATTTTTTTCCACCAGATGCTAATGTTATTAGTTCACTGGAGTGCCTTACTCTTGAATTTACTACATACAATAACACATGATTAAAGCATTCCTGCCATTGATCAATTCTTCCTTTTCCTAGTGAGTAGCCTTGGCTTTTTTTGTAAAACACAATTTTAGAGGAAACTATTCTTTTGAATTGAAATAGGTAATCAGCAAGAATAATGGGAATTTTAGGAGTTTTTACTAATATTTATTATTATTATTACTATTATTATTATTATATGTTCACTCAAGTATTACATTTCATGTTTTTTTTTTGTCAGTTGTATGTTCAAGCTTCTATTTTTTGGGCTTTTTTGTCCTAACCAAAGCCACACTGAATCATGTTGGATGTTAACTTATGACAAACAGCATCATATTTTAAAGGCTGCACATTTCAGTCTTGCAATGAACTAAATGTGTTCATTTTGTGGTTGTTTTATGTAGTGGTTGAAGTGAAACAAGATAACAGCCGGTAGTATGGTTTGGAGGCTTCTTCAACAGTTGCTGGGGAGGGTTTGTACAGGCCAACATTATGCACAGGTTTTCTCCCCTTAAATGTATTGTGGTGACATGTCTGGTGATAGAGGGAAGACATGAGTATCTGAAATGTAAACAATGAAGGGAAGAACTTCTTATGAAGAAATGAGGTGCAAACAGGAGAGAAAAATTGTACAGAAGAGAAGAAGTAAAAAGATATAAACCCATGAACTACATTGAATGTACTATTGTTCACCCCTTTTGGTCAAGTAGGATGAGTTAACTTAGCTGTGCTGGTATTTAAACTGACGCAGTCACTATCTGCATGTGTTGGATGCAAGGAAACCACTTTTCCTGTTATTCACTTTCCTTGGAAACCCACCTTAAGCTTTATTGCTAAACACACCTTTGCTTGAGCTTAGTCAAACCTTCCACCTTCCACTTTACAGATCACGCCTTGTACCATACCATCCAGTCTTTGAAGTGACATCATACAGGAGGTACTCTGCATTGGTGACTTCTTTGTATGTTATAAATTTAACCCGATATTTTAGCGGTCCTCCTTGGATATCACAGCGTGTTTACTTTATCATATCATAAAGGGGAGCGCAGGGGCTTAAGATCGGAACATGGTGACGTTAGTGCATGAAATCGAAGAGCCCTTCAAGCCCTGGTGTTTGATGTTTGAGATTGCACAGGTGATGAACCAGCTGAGGGCAGGGAAGGCTGCATGGATTTGTAGTACTGGGGTGAACTTCTCTGGGCTGATGGTAAGGCTGTCCTCCTGGCATTGCAAGGAATCTTTGCTTCCATTTGGGAGACATGCTTCATTCAGACTGACTGGAAAACAGGTCTTGTCCCTATCTGGAAAAGGAAGGGTGATTGCAGCAAATACAGGGGAATAACACTGCTGTCCGTGCCAGATAAGGTCCTTGCTAGGGTCATCCTCAGTAGGATCTGTGATCACTTGCTCATCTACCTGTAACCACAGCAGTATGGTTTTACAGCTATGAAGCCTACCATCAAATGTATCTTGGCATTAAGGGTTGTCATGGAGCGCAAACATGAATATCGGCAGAGTTTCTTTGCAGCCTTTGCTAGTTTTTGTAAAGTCTTCGACTCAGTTGATCGTGGTTCCCTGTGGGACATCCTGAGCCTTTGTGGGATCCCCTCAAAGTTGCCAGATATCTGGTACAGTTAGTGCTGTGCAGAGTGGAGGCAGAACCACTGTGTTTTTCCAAGTTGATTCTGGGGTTCGTCAGGGGTGTGTTCTTGCTCCTACTCTGTTCAATGCTTGGGCAAGGTCATGGGGTCCAGTGGCTGTGGGCCATCTGTTGGTGAAGAGAGATTTACTGATCTTGACTTTGTCAATGATACTGTGATGTCCGTAGGGTTAATGGAGGCTCTGATCAGGGCTCTTGGGAGAGAGACTAAGCGAGGACACTGAGTGTCTGAACATGCAAGTGACCTGGATAAAAACCAAGATCCAGGCTTTTAATGACCTCTTGGGCACAGCCATCAGCAGTGTGTATGTCTGCAGAGAGAGCGTCGACCTTGTTGAGATGTTTACTTACCTCAGCAGCGACATTCATGTATTTATTTTACTCTTCCTATGATTTCAGTAGATGTATAGGAATAGCATGTGGGGTCATGCGGTCACTGGAAAGGGGTGTTTGGCACTCTCAATATCTTTGCAAAAGGACAAAGGTCCAAGTCTTTAGAGTCCTGGTGCTTCCTGTTTTGCTATATGGTTGCAAGACATGGATGCTATCCAGTGACCTGAAACAAAGACTGGACTCTTTTGCTACTGTATCTCTTTGGAGAATCCTTGGGAACTGCTGGTTTGACTTTGTTTTGAATGAGAATCCCAAATGAGGCACAATGCCTGCATTGTGAGGGAGCGTCAGTAACGGCATTATGGTCATGTGGCGTGATTCCCTAAGGGTGATCCAGCTCACAGGATCCTCATTATTGCGGTAGATAGATGGTCATTTCTGGTGGGTGGGACTGGACTGCGTGTCTTCCTGGGGTGTTGCCAACCAGGTTCCCACCCTGTTTTGTTATGTGGTGGGTGTGGCAATGCGTTATACCAGTGCATGCTCCCCAACCTGACCTGACCTGACCTGAAATGGTCTTTCTTAATGGATACCTACTGACCTAGATTTACCATCCTGATAAATTGCAGCTTGTTTTTGTTGATGAGCGAGTGTGTTAATCAGCTTTGCATTTCACATATATCAAACACATACACAGTTACTCATTCCTTGACTAAACCACTCCCATTTGCAGTGCTGTCATTATGGCTTGTTGCACAAAGGATTAAGTCTTGCCTTGTGAGACTTACAGAATTCCATTTTGAAAGACTCCCTTCTATGGTTACTCAGACTTTTTACACTGGATATCTTCTTTTTCAGACAAGCCAATTGTCTAAAAGCCAGGCTCAAGGAGTTAGCTGATAAGCATTTGAAGCTGCATCAATAGCCCTGTAGAAGAAGTTCACAAAAACCCAATGTACCCCTCTGGACAAACTGGTGAGGAAGGCAGGCTCTATTGTAGGAGTAAAGTTGGACGTTTTAACATCTGTGGCAGAGCAACGGGCACTAAGCAAACTCCTGTCAATCATGAATAATCCACTGCATCCACTGAACAGTGTCATCTCCAGGCAGAGGAGTAGCTTCAGTGACAGACTTTTGTCACTATCCTGCTCCACTGACAGACTGAGGAGATCGTTCCTCCCCCACA
The DNA here is from genome assembly GCA_026402145.1 of Polypterus bichir lapradei. NCBI lineage: Eukaryota > Metazoa > Chordata > Cladistia > Polypteriformes > Polypteridae > Polypterus > Polypterus bichir. The sequence goes on from JANRMT010027041.1 coordinate 66,504,511, forward strand.
CTATGCGACTCTTCAATTCCACCCGGGGGAGTAAATGCTAACTTTTTTCATTTTTATTACTATTTAATTTAATATTGTTTCTTTGTATCAGTATACTGCTGCTGGATTATGTGAATTTCCCCTTGGGATTAATAAAGTATCTATCTATCTATCTATCTGTTGGTCTTACTTTAGCTTTCCAACTCCAGGATTTTGCTTCAGTTTCTGTGCATCTGGACCCTTATCCTCTTCTGTTTGTCATGCCACAAAGTGGTCTACACTCACCGGCCACTTTTTTAAATACACTTTGCTAGTACCGGGTTGAACCCATTTTTGCCTTCAGAACTGTTTTTTGTGGCTTAGATTCAACATGGTGCTGCTAACAAGCATTCCTCAGGGATTTAGGTCCATATTGACATAATAACATCTCACAGTTGCTTCAGATTTGTAGGCTGCACATCCACAATGCAATTCTCATGTTCCACCACATGGCAAAGGTGCTCGATTAGAGTGAGATCTGCTGACTGTGCAGCCATTTGAGTACAATGAACTCCATTTTTTGATCAAGAAACCAATTTGAGATGATTTGAGCTTTGTGACATGGCACATTATCCAGCTGAAAGTAGCCATCAGAAGATAGGTACATATGGTCATAAAGGAATGGACATGGTCAGCAAAAATATTCAGGTAGGCTGTGGCATTTAAACGATGCTGAGTTGGTACTAATGAGCCCAAAGTCTGTCAAGAAAACATCCCCCACACCATTACACCATCACTCTAAACTGTTGATACAAGGCAAGATCGATCCATGCTTTCATGTTGTTGACACCAAATTCTGACCTTGCCATCTGAATGTTGCAGCAGAAATCAAGACTCATCAGACCAGGCAACATTTTTCCAATCTTCTGTTGTCTTATTTTAGTGAGCCAGTGCAATTTGTAGCCTCAGTTGCCTGTTCTTAGCTGACAGGAGTGGCATCCAGTGTGGTTTCCTGTCAGAGATGCTCTTCTGCATACCTCAGTTGTAATGAGTGGTTATTTAAGTTAATGTTGCCTTTCTATTGCTCGAACCTCTCTGGCATCAGCAAGGCATTTTCATCCAGAGAACTGCCTCTCACTGGATATTTTCAGTTTTTGGTTCATTCTCTGTAAACCCTAGAGATGGTTGTGCATGAAAATCCTAGTAGATCAGCAGTTTCTCGAAATACTCACACCAGTCGGTCTGGCATCAACAACCATGCCACATCAAAAGTCACTTAAATCATCTTTCTTCATCCTAATGCTCAGTTTGATCTTCAGCAGGTTGTCTTGACACTGTCTACATGCCTGAATAAACTGAGTTGCTGCCATGTGGTTGGCTGATATTTTTGTTAACAAGCAGTTGAACAGGTGTACCTAACAAAGGGGATGGTGAGTGTATATGCAAAGTGAGCAAAACCTTCATCCCAAAAGGAAGAAAAGTAAGAAGCCACCCCTAAAGAGATTTTGCAGGATAAGATGATCCCATTCTGGAAAATGTCTTCATCAGTGACATCTGCTAACAAATGAATATTCAAGGGTCATGGTTGTGCTGCATAATTAATTCAGAGCACATTGGAAAGATATGTTTTTCACTTTGACATTAAAGAGTCTTTTTCTACTGATCAGTGTTAAAAATGCCAAATTCAATCCACTGTGATTCAATATTGTATAAAAATAAAATGTTAAAACATTCAAGGGATACATTGTATTGACTTCACAGGTCACCTTAAACAAAGGTACTTGCCAAATAAAGTATAATAAAAACAACTGTGAGGGGCAGAGAATAAGTGTATTATGGAGAAAGTACCGTATATTGTAATAGAGTTTGACTTATGGAAGATGTTGAGCTTTGGGTTGCAAGCCCATAGTTTCAGGAAAAAAAAAAAAGTCACAGAAAACAAAACAAGATAAATAGATTTCTAAAATCTAGGAGGAAAAAGATATTCCACTATATACTGATACTAGCTGTGTGACCAGGTTTTAACCAGGACATTCTCCAAGGCAATGGGCCACAGTTATAGTGCTACTGGTTAACTGGATCTATCAGAAATATCTTGTAACCAACCAAGTACTTTCCTGTATACAATATTTGTATTTTGTTTTTAGCAGGGGCTACTATTATTAGTTCACTTGAGCTGCCTACTGTTAATCACGCTACATGCAGTCCTTGGTGGTGTTGACGTGAAAAGGATTGCAGCGTAACTCCCTATTAAAGAACATCCCCAAATTAGGATTCATTCAAAGCTAAACACAACTCTCTGTATTTTACTAATAAGGTTATGCACCGATAGAAAAAATGCAGTGTAATCAGTTTCTCAGATTTACGGTCACATATGACATACACCTAGTTTCTTTGCTTATGCAGAAAGCCTTAATTTGCATAAATCTGAACACCCCACTTCTCCATGCAATCGCTGCCAGTGCTGTGGTGAAATAGGGAACATGAAGTATTAGAATGTCCCACTTACTAGAGCATTAACAAACAATAAATATCAACAAGTTTATATATATAAAAAAAAATTTCTTCAGCTTCACCAAATTTCAGTGAAATCCATCAAGGCATTTTAAAGATTTTGGGGAATTTACTTTTTCTATTGTGGCCATTTTTTTTAATCTGTAAATGTTGATGTATCAAAATTCTCCTCTCTTACTGGAAGCCTATACATATACACACATGCGCATGGGAGCCAGCTACATGGACCAAAAGAATGGAATTCCACGCCAGGCCAGCGGGTGGGGTGGGGTGCACTAAACCTTCTTCTTTTAGCTCTGCAGACCAAACGTGAAAATCTGCCAGATTCCAAAGACGTCACTTCCGGTTCCAGCACAAAGACGGCAGTTTTGATTCCGCCCCCTGAGGATGTCACTTCCTTTTACCAACCTTAAAAGCCCACCACCTTCCCACATTGATCAGTTCTGTTCTGGACTTAAAACTGTACTTAATGCGCTTGTTATTTTCCTTTTGCAGCAAGGGTGCAAGTATACAGGTGGCTGCCACACACCTTTTTGGTATGTCAAGACTATTTCACTATATTATATATAATTAACTTTCTAACTTTCAAATATGCAAGACAGACTTACTTCAAATGCTCAACATTTGCTTTTAATTTCACAGTGTTAGTGGCACAATATATATGGTTTAAATGCAAACAGTTATACATACAAATTGAACTACAGTTTATTTACATGATTTGTCATGCTTACCCATATACAATAATAAAGTTCTATATTTAGACTTTAGGTGCATACATAAATATAAAATGGCAATAATATATTAAAATTACACATATACTAAAGGCAAATTAAAAATAAAGGACAACAGAATCTCTGGACTTCTGGGCAATCATGCTTGAACATGAAACAAATTGTACATACTGTAGGAACAAACCAATTTAAATGCCTGTTTATATGGACATTTGCATTTTTCCTTCTAGAAAGTATTTTTCTGCTAAGAGGCTATTTGAACAGTCTCTTGTAATATTTACAGTATAGGGAGAAGCTGACAAACACTGTTTTACATCACTAGATTGGAAACTTTCTTTATACTTTATCAAAAAGAAAAAAAAAAAAAACTCTATAACTACAGTATTGATACATCTATTCCCAATAATTTTCTCAAACTGCAGCATCCTGACTATTACATTAACATTTTAATATAGGTTTAGGTCAAAAGTTACCATGAATTAAAGGAAATATGAATAAAGCAAATAAATCAATCAATAGAACCATTAAAATTACTTTCACATTTCATGAAGCTATCCAAATCAGTGGTTTCTCAGAAGTCATTAACTCAACTTTTAACAAGAACTATAAAATTCCATCCATCCATTTACATATACACTTAAAATAAATAGGAAAAGGTGAAAAAAAATTCATTTAATTTGACACTAAAGCTCAAATTTAAGAAAATAATTCTAATATAGTCTAATATAGATGGATATCTCTTCCATCCTTTTAAAAGTGGAGAAAAATACAGACAAACTGAAAAGATTGAATATATGTCTAGTGCAGAAATAACACAATGTTTTTTTCATTAGAAATTTGACCAGTTAGTGTATTGGTATATGTAAAACAGAAAGTGTATGTTTACAGAAAGTTGCATAAACAACAATGTGAACCATCCCAGCCTTGATACTTCACAGTGAGCAAAATACAAGCAAAAAAAAAAAAAGTCTTGTGTGTCTGTTAAACTTTATTTGCAACAGAAGCACAGAAAGCAGTCAGTCTGAAGTAGGCTCTGCCCAATTCATTATCATCATTTCTGTGGTTGCAACATGTATTGTAAATGAAAATATTACGTACACTCAAGAAATAATTTCAAGGCACTTGATTAAATATAGCAGTATTAAAAAAAACAAAAAAAAAAAAAACAAAAACAACATTATAAATGTACAGTATATGTTAACTCACAATCTGACATAGGCTTTGGCAAGCTGTGTTACATTGCAGTGACCAGAAAATGAAGATGTAATGTTTAAATGTTACTTCCTTACAAATATATATATATATATGCTTAATAGTTAGTATGATGGTCCACAATATTGAAGTTAACAATCTTTGGTAAGGGGGAAATGGTCAACTTCAGACTAAAATTCCATACCTAAACCATTTGAGCTTATCATCACATTTTAAAATTAAAAGAACAGGACTTTGCAAAGGTGCTTAAGCTTGGTTCACTGTCAGCAGTGCAGGAGCTTTTTAATAGATTGTGTAAAAGCTGAAAATGCAAGAATCTTTAAAAGAATAAATACATTAACAGATGCATATAAAAACAGAAGTAAAAACAGGATCATTTCTGACTTAAACAGATTCATTATTTTTAAACAAATGAAATCATATCAGCTTTGAATATTCAAATACCATATTACAGAAACATGTCTGACAGTTTTCTTTGCATCAAAAGCAATGTATATTGACTTAAAGGTCTTTAAAACTTGGTTTATACAATGCATGTTGCCTAATGTCTACTATTTTTGTTTTGTCATTCTCACCCTTAAACCTAACACAACCCTTAGGTGAAACGGAAACAAAATTCCATGTTTTAAAATGCCTAAAGTCTTTATTAATAAAGAAATGCTTGAATGGCTTGATTTGGTTTCTATGAAAAAGTTAAAATAAAAAAAAAACAAAAAAAAAAAAAAACAAAACATACAACTAATTGTACTGCTAACAAACCACATTACAAAACAAAGTAATCAAACCACTGATAACATTAGAAGATTGCTTTATTTATTTGTTACCTGACTGACCAGAAAATTATGTGGACAACATTTCTTTCTGTAAGAGAAGACATATTTCCAGTAATTTAGTCATATCTTATATTTTGCAAGTGACTGAATCTTTTGCAGTGCCTTTAAGATGAAAAATATATAACATATTTGCATAGCGTTAACAATTTATTGGGGTCTTCTTGTAATTTTCTACAGAAACATAAAAAATACAAAAACAAATACAAATCTACATGCATATGTACATCAAATTAATATGGATACAATGTCCAATTTTATTAAGTAACAGTTGTCACTGAAATTAAACTAACATATAAGTTTCACTATTTCTAGAATAATATTACATAGTTATTATTAACCTAATGATTCTTAAGCAGTAAAGTAAAAAAAGTACTTATGAACAATTCTTAAATGGAGACTAGTGGATTTACTAACAATATAAAAAAGAAAAAGTACAGCAGTTTTTTGTTTTTAACCGATTTTTAGAATGGTTACAAAAACATTTTTACTCAAAAAATCTACATACTTAGGCACATGAACATATCTAGGCCACAGGCATATCTAGGCCACCTTTCTTACTCACAGAACACTTGTGCTTCACATTTTCAAATATGATTCGTTCATAGGATATATTAAATTTTACCCTCTCTAGAAAATCTTGATTTACTTATGTGTGCTTGTATGTCTTAATTCACCATTTGGTATTCATTTATAATATAATATGTTACTAGAACACAGGTAAAAAGTCATTAACAAAATATAAGCCCTTTTGAAGGAAGAGGCCCTAATATTGCACTTTCGTGCTTTGGCAAAAAGGAAAAAAAAAGGCTGGTGTGTTTCAGCAGTTCAAAGTAGTTTGTGAAAATATTTTCATTTACACAAAAAAAAAAAAAAAAAAAAGTATACACAAATTATGATTAAAATACCAATAAATTACAAAGTAATTACACACAATGAAACTTAATCACTATTTAAACTCAAAACAATCTGTAAACATGTTAAAAGAAAAAAGCTGTGCACAGTTCTCATTACAGTGAACTGTTTTGAAAGCAACTTTCAGCCTCTTTGCTGTCACAGAGGAGGTACTGGCACACAGACATACATGCACACACATCCCTTCACCAAGGTTAGCGTGCAGTATGTTGCTCTGAACTGAAAGCCACCCACAGTGTCTCAACATGAGCTTTTTTTTCCCAGCCCCACCTCTGCCAGCTTTTAAATATTTATTAGGAGTTTGTCCTTCTTCCAGCATAGACAAGTCTCTAAAGATCTGGAGACTAAGAGAAAACTGTGCTGGATACTAAATCAAAAAGGACCAGGTAAGGCTGACAACTCGGGCAGAAAACACTTCCAGGATGATAGGTGCCTAGGTTGGCAATGGATCATCATCTCCTTTGCTACACTTGCACTTACAGCAAAGAACAAAAGGTGTAGCAAGAAGCAAAAACGGAGAAGCCACCAACAGCAAGAGACCAAAGCCTGCAAATATACCAACAACCTAAGGAAAAAAAAAAACAAAAAAACATTTAAACACATATTACGAATATTTAACCTAATGTGTTAACCTAAATGTTTCCCAAAGCAGTTGAACTAGTCTTACTTATATGTTTTGCAAATTACTAGAATAACACAATACAGTAGAATTTGATGCATTTTCAATAGTTAAAAAATAAATTTGTATTCATATCAGGGTAAGCAGTACAAAAAAAAAAAAAATATAAACAAAAAAAAATGAATGAAGTGAAGTGTTAAGGAAAATCATAAGACTGGACTGCAATAATGCAGAATTTACTTATATTTTTTATATAATTGTGAAGATGTTACATAAAACTAAAAGCAAAAAATTAAAATAACTTGTAAAAAAATGGGATGACTGTGAATGTAATGGTGGAGTTTACAGATGCAAACTCTGTATGATGTCTTTTATTTCACTTGGTGAGTCAAGATGCTTTAAGCTATAAGGAGGATTTACTAATAGTAAGAAGAAGGTAAATCTTTTCTTGAGTACACACAACAATGTTAACAATTTGTTGACATCTTCCTGTCAGTTAGCACAAAAACAGCCTTTATAATTCAGGCATGTTTTGCTTTAAGTGAGTGCACCATCAAGCTGAAAATGCAAGAATCTTTAAAAGAATAAATACATTAAAAGATGCATGTAAAAAGATAAGTAAAACAGGAATTTTTCTTCTTAACTCATTCCTCAAAGTCCTGTAACCTTCTCTGAACAATCTCTAGTGCTACTATGTCTTTTAGAAATATGGAGATCAATAATGCACATGATATTCAAGATGGGGATATTACAAAAATCATTATGTAGCTTCAGTATAACATCCTTGATCTACACTCCACACGTCAAGCAAAGTAATTTAACATCCTGTTTGCCTTCTTTACCCCTTCTGTATAGTACTGGCCAAAAGTTTTGGAAGTGACTTAAATGTTGTGTTTTGCAAACTTTACTGCTTCAGTATTTTCAGATTTTTTTTTACATGTTTTTATGGTGCCCTGCAGGGGGCTGGCACCCTGCCCAGGGTTTGTTTCCTGCCTTGCACTCTGTGTTAGCTGGGATTGGCTCCAGCAGACCCCTGTGACCCTGTAGTTAGGATATAGCGGGTTGGATAATGGATTGATGGATGGATATTTTTATGGTATACTGAAGAACAACTATAAACATTTCAGAAGTTTCAAAGGATTTTATTGGGAAATACATAAAATGTATGTAAAGAATCAATATTCCTTGTGTTGACCCTTATTCATAACTTCTGCAATTCAACTTGGCATGTTGGATATCAGCTTGGGCGGCATGGTGGCGCAGTGGTAGCACTGCTGCCTCGCAGTTAGGAGCCCTGGGTTTGTTTCCCGGGTCCTTCCTGCGTGGAGTTTGCCTGTTCTCCGTGTGTCTGCGTGGGTTTCCTCCGGGTGCTCCGGTTTCCTCCCACAGTCCAAAGACATATTCAGGTTTGGTGCATTGGCGATCCTAAAATTGTCCCTAGTGCGTGCGTGTGTGTGTGTACGCCCTGCGGTGGGCTGGCGCCCTGTCCGGGGTTTGTTTCCTGCCTTGCACCCTGTGTTGGCTGGGATTGGCTCCAGCAGACACCCCGTGACCCTGTAGGTGGGATATAGCAGGTTGGATAATGGATTGATGGATATCAGCTTCTGGGCCAAATCCTGACTGATGGTAATCCATTCTCGTCTTTTTAGTACTTGGAGTTGATCACAATTTGTGGGCTTCTGCTTGTCCACCCGCTTTTTGAGAATTGACCACAGGTTCTAATTGGGATTAGGATCTGGACAGTTTTCTGGCCACAGGTCCAAACTTTCAATGTTATGATCTCTGAGACACTTTGTTATAACTTTTGCATTTTGACACTGTGCTCCATCAGGCTGGAAAATACACAGTTCATCACCAGATTGTGCCTGGATTGTTGGGAGAAGTTGCTTATGGAGGACATTTTATACTATTCTTTATTTATGACAGTGTTCTTGGGCAGAACTAGGAGTGGGCCCACTCCAATGGATGAGAAGCAACCGCACACATGGATTGTCTCAGGATGCTGCACTGTTGGCACAACACAGGACTCGTTGCATTCACCTTTTCCTTCTCCGGACAATTGATTTTCCAGATGTCCCAAACAGTCGGAAGGAGGATTCGTCTGAAAAATAACTTTGCACCAGTCTGCTGTCCAATCCTTGTACCTCCTTCAGAATTTCAGTCGGTCCTTGATGTTTTTCTTGAAAAGAAGTGGATTCTTTGCTGCCCTTCTTAATACAAGGCCATTGTCCAAACGTCTTCACCTCACTGTGTGTGCAGATGCACTCACACCCACTTGCTGCCAGTACTGAGCAAGCTCTGCACTGGTGGCCACAAGACCCTGTAGCTGATCATTTTGTGCCAGGGCCAAAATAAATGAAAATGTTTTTTGTGATAAAGTTATCTTTTTATGCTAATAAAGCTCTTTGCAATGAATTAATATACATCTGATCACTCTGCACAATAATATAAAAACAATGTGAATTACCATCACAAAAACCGAGGCCTCATATTTTGCAAAACACATTTCACTACCAAAACTTTTGGCCACTACTGTAAACTGTCTCCACTGACTCCTAACTCATTCTCAAAAGGAATACATTTTCATATTTTAAATCTTCCAAATATGTACTCAAATATGCTATTTTTAATTCCTGAAAATAAGTGAAGCTCATGGCATTTTTTTTTTAAAATAAATTTCTCACAAAGCTGAAATGCATCAAAACAAGATGTACATCAAATAGATGCAGATCAGTTAATACATGCTATTTTAAAGAGCACGATACAAGATAACTTATGAACTTGCCAAGAAAAAGACTAAGCCAGGTCATAATGGTTTTTCATAAAACAACAAAACTCTTAATGTGGAACTGCTTCTGATCCAGCTTTTACTAGGGTTGCTGTGACGGGGATTTGGCACACTAACTCAATTGCCTTTGTAAGTAACTTGGCACGACAAGTTTATCAGTAAGTCACTGAACTGTCTTGACTTTTGCTGCTACAGAATTCTTATCAGTGTACATCAGGATAATGAAAATTAAATTGCAAAACACTAACCAAATTCAACTCTCTCTGTTGTACTGTGCCAAGTTTCCTATCCTCACAATTTGACAGCAGGCACTGAACCAAGCACCATCCTGGTAAATTACTGGCTCTGCACCTCCACAAATGTTTTTTCTTTTTTCCCCTCGGCCACTATTATGGATAGTAAAATTAGGGTCCATTACCTCCTGTCCCAATGAGATTATGAAGTATTTCCTCCAGTATTATTCTGATGGTAGCCTATCCTTTCATGTTGTCTATTCACTTCTTAAGAATCTCATTCTGTTAAGCTTTGCACTTATGTAATCTGCCTAAGACATATTTTTTATGAACCATATACATTATTTCTACTTTTGATTATGTTGCATTGTTCATGTTTTTTTAATTGTACACTCTTGCTTTTTGTTACTATCCTATATCAGCCTGTGAATAAAATATTTTATCAGTGTTGCTTTTGGAAAAAGCCATGAAATGTTATATGTTGATAATTTTTATTATTTTTTCATATTTCTAAGTATTTTCCATTATGCTTGTATTATGAGCTATCCATTTAAATGTGCTTCCATTCCTTGCATTTTATGGGTGGAGCCCCATGCGGCACTGCCACCCTGACAGCAACACTTCTGAGTCCTCTCTTGCTATTTATGGCTACAGCAGAGATGGCTTAAATCAGGAGATCACCAAGTACGTACAATATTTGGAGTTGTGAGTATTGGTATTTTCTTGTTGTATTTATTAGTTTCTGATTATTTTCAGTGTTTTGCAAACAGATTGCAGAGGGAGAAAAGGACCTGTACCGAATGGCTTGACAGAGGTACCTAGTTGGGAAAGATGTGCAGCAGGTTAGGGTGATAAAGGATAAAGATGGAAATGTACTCACAAATGAAGAGAATGAGAGAGAGAGAGAGAGAGAGAGAGAGAGAGAGGGTTGTATGATGTGGAGATAGTGAATCAGGAAGTGCAAAGGATTAGCAAAGAGGAAGTAAGGACAGCTATGAAGAGGATGAAAAATGGGAAGGCCTTTGGTCCAGATGATATACCTGTGGAAGCAAGGAGGTGTTTAGGAGAGATGGCAGTGGAGTTTTTAACCAGATTGTTTAATGGATTCTTGGAAAATGAGAGTTTGCCTGAGGAGTGGAGAAGTAGTGTACTGGTACCAATTTTTAAGAATAAGGGGGATGTACAGAGCTGTAGTAACTACAAGGGGATAAAATTGATGAGCCACATTAAGTTATGGGAAAGAGTAGTGGAAGCTAGGTTAAGAAGGGAGGTGAGGAATAGTGAGCAGCAATATGGTTTCATGCCAGGAAAGAGCACCACAGATGCAATCTTTGCTCTGAGGGTGTTGATGGAGAAGTATAGAGAAGCCCAGAAGGAGTTGCATTGTGTCTTTGTGGACCTTCAGAAAGCATATGACAGGGTGCCTATAGAGGTGTTGTGGTATTGCATGAGGAAGTCACGAGTGGCAGAGAAGACTTGTGCAGGATAGTGCGTTACAGTGTTGAGAACTGCAGTAGGAGTGACGGATGCATTCAACGTGGAGGTGGGATTACATCAGGGATCGGTTTTGAGCCCTTTCCTTTTTGCAATGGTGATGGACAGGTTGACAGACGAGATTAGACAGGAGTCCCCATGAACTAGGAGGTTTGCTGATGACATTATGATCTGTAGCGAGAGTAGGGAGCAGGTCAAGGAGACCCTGGAAAGTTGGAGGTTTGCTCTGGAGAGGAGGGGAATGAAGGTCAGTAGGAACAAGACAGAATACATGTATGTGAATGAGAGGGAGGTCAGAGGAATGGTGAGGATTCAGGGAGTAGAGTTGGTGAAGGGGGGATGAGTTTAAATACTTGGGATCAACAGTACAGAGTAATGGGGATTGTGGAAGAGAAGTGAAAAAGAGAGTGCAGGCAAGGTGGAGAAGAGTGTCAGGAGTAATTGTGATAGACTGGTATCAGCAAGAGTGAAAAGAAAGGTCTGCATGACAGTAGTGAGACTGTTATATGGGTTGGAGACGGTCGCACTGACCAGAAAACAGGAGACAGAGCTGGAGGTGGCAGAGTAAGATGTTAAGATTTGCATTGGGTTGGACAAGGATGGACAGGATTAGAAACGAGTACATTAGAGGGTCAGCTCAGGTTGGAAGGTTGGGAGACAAAGTCAGAGAGGTGAGATTGCGTTGGTTTGGACATGTGCAGAGGAGAGATGCAGGGTATACTGGGAAAATGATAGAGCTGCCAGGAAAGAGGAAGACCTAAGAGAAGGTTTACAGTATGGATGTGGTGAGAGAGAGGACATGAAGGTGGTGGATGTAACAGAACAAGATGCAGAAGGCACGACAATATGGAAGAAGATGATCCACTGTGGCAACCCCTAATGGGAGCAGCCGAAATAAGAAGAATAAGAAGAAGAAATTCAGAAATGAGTTACGAAAATGTGAAGCCGATTGTTTGCTATTCAGATTTTTAACACTTACAGTATTAAATGCATACTTTTATTTACCATACTGTACATCATATTTAATGCCTTCTACCTTGAAATCTATTTTTATGTAATCTCCAAGCAACAGACCTACAATAAATCAAGATCTGTTGTTTTAAAAGTATTCAAAAGAATGCTATTGTGGTCTTAAAGTGGAATTACAGATGATACAAAATCACTACGTCACATACTGATCTAAAAATTATTATGATTATGCATAATCTGTTTAAAAAAATTAATAAAAAACTAGGAAACTTACTTGAGTTCTATGCCAAATTACAGAGGCCCTGGAATGGCCAAGTTTGTTGCGACATGGTCCTTTGTCATAATGTATCAAAAGGAAGTCATCCTATGGTTTAAAAAAAAAAAAAAAAAAAGGCAGAAATGATATACATAAGAGACAGTACACAAGTACAAAACAGCTCACAACTCTAAACGGAATACAGATTTAATATAAAAATCAGTGATTTGTTTGTTGTAAAAAGAAACAAAAAAAAAAAAAAACAACTTTAGTTTTTCTTTTTACTAAAGTATATTTTTTTCATGTTAGGCAGAATTACAATACACTTCTTGTAAGAGACAATATTAGAAATTCACACGTGTCTGCTTAATTTCAGTAGAGTATCAGTGTCTCATAGTTACTTAAATATGGTATAGTCATTTACCCCTTATAAGTTAAAATGAAATAGAACTTTCTTAGCTATACCTGTAAAACAGAGAGAGTTAAGTTAGTTTGAAAATAGTCTCACTTCTAGCAAGGTAATTACTTTACAAATACAGCACTGGCATAGTTTTATGACCCTGCTAACTTTTCCCACACATAATATGACTGTATGATCAAACAAAGACAAATGAAACAAGAAAAGTAAGCCTTAAACAGAACTTTCTTTAAACAAGAACTTTTCATTGTAATATCAGTTTTTCTATTTTTGTGTGAACTGTTTTGCTTTGAATTTTACTAAAACTTTTAAAATGATGATGCTTGGATTGTTGAATTATTTGAACATGCATTACACTATTGCCAGAACTATTTTATGAAGTAAACTAAAAGCTGCAGAACTTTGGTAATTTTGGACAAACACAGCTACACTCCTCCTAAGACTAAATTGTGACAAAAAAGGGGCCAAACCCTTTGGCCAAAACATTAATCTGTCACACACATATACAGTACAGGCCAAAAGTTTGGACACACCTCCTCATTCAATGTGTTTTCTTTATTTTCATGACCGTTTACAGCACTCCATCACTCTCCTTCTTGGTCAAATAGCCCTTACACAGCCTGGAGGTGTGTTTGGGGTCATTGTTCTGTTGAAAAATAAATGATCGTCCAACTAACCTGACTTCTGCACAACACAACTGCTGGTCCCAACCCCATTGATAAAGCAAGAAATTCCACTAAATAACTCTGATAAGGCACACCTATGAAGTGAAAACCATTTCAGGTGACTACCTGTTGAAGCTCATCGAGAGAATGCCAAGAGGGTGCAAAGCAGTAATCAGAGCAAAGGGTGGCTATTTTGAAGAAACTAGAATATAAAACATGTTTTCAGTTATTTCACCTTTTTTGTTAAGTACATAACTCCACATGTGTTCATTCATAGTTTTGATGCCTTCAGTCATGAAAATAAAGAAAACACATTGAATGAGGAGGTGTGTCCAAACTTTTGGCCTGTACTGTATACTTGTACAGTCAAATAGTACAAATACCAAAGATGTGAACAAGTATGATGCAAATTTAAGTTTCTTGCCATGTTTAAAAATTGAAAAGTTCCACAGTAGATCTAATCAGATGATTACCTTAGAGCTACAGAATTGACAGTGATGTTTGAAAGACACATTTTAAACTTATATCATTAATGCATATTTAATATTTTCAGTTTTTACTGTAGTTAGTTATACAGCCAGAACATGAATAATTTTCTTTATTTGTTTTATAATAATGTTTATGTTTTTGAAAAGTACTAGGTGTTAAGCATTACTGTGACTATACATTAGCTAATAGCCAGTAGAGAAATTATTATATAAAAATAGGCTGTGTGCATAAATATAAAAAGGTTTCAAGTGAAAACACAAATATGATAATAAAGAAAGAACACAAATACATCAATACACATAACACAATCACTTGGGGCCTCATGCATAACAGCGTGCGTAGAATTCGCACTATAACATGACGTAAGCACAAAAGCCGAAATGTGCTTACGCACAGAAAAATCCAGATACAGGAAATCTGTGCGTTCGCCAACTTCCGCGTTCTTCCGCTACATAAATCCCGTTCAGCGTGAAAAGTAATGCGCATGCACGCGCCTGCTGTCCCCCCCTAGCTCCTCCCAGAATTGTGCCTCTTTGAATATGCAAATCAATATAAATAGCCCTTAAGCTCAGCCTTCTGTGAAAAGACAATGGGAAAAGCAGAGGGGAAAATAAGAATTTCAGCGAATACCGTCTGAGCTTATTAGGGTACAGACAAAAAAAATAGGCACATTTGTTTTGTATTTGATCTTCAATGTGCTCTGTGTGTGTGAATCACTACATGCTTCCGTTCTTTCTCTTTCTCCGACAGGACACAGAATCCATTACATTCATGATATTACAGTTCTCTGAATAATTAAAATACTGAGATGTATACATGATATCATTTTCATGATGAATGGAATGAAAGCATGTTATTAAACCTGAAAACACCATGGCGCAGTGATTGTTCATGTCTCACACAAGATGCTGCTGCGCCATGCGCAACCTTTGATGAAATAATTTCTTGTAGCAGTACTGTCTCTTTCAAACATGCTAACCTCCAATTCTTGTCCCCAAATACCCAATCGCCACACAATCAGCTCTGTAATAGACGTTAAGCCATCTGTAAGCTTACAACGACGATTCTTCAAAACTTTTAAGGAACATTGAAATATCTTCATAGTACGTGTTTAATTATACTATCCGTCTATCCTTCCAGTGTCAGTAAATATACAGCGCAAGGCAGGGACAATACGTGAACTTGCTAGCGATGTGGCACCATGTCCCCACATGTTTAATTATTAACAATACAGATTATTTAAATGAAGTTTTATCTGTATAATATAATCAACATATTTTGCTGCATTTCATCTTAAAAATATCATCATCATATATAAATATGCACTTTATAAAGTGGCACAGGTTGTGCAATATTATAACTGTAGTGCAAGTTTACAGTGAGGTGATTGTACTTATACTGTAGATTCCAGAATACAAGCCGAGAATTTCGTCCTAGATTTTTGGCTTGGAGTTTGGGGGGTCGGTTTATACAACAAGTATCATTTCAGATTCAAGATTTCCAGCGCAATGCCGGTTTTGCCGATGAATACGGAAGTAAATAATGACGAAACCACAGAGCCATCTTTCAGATGAAGAAGTAACTTTGCATGCCGGTACTTTAAATTAAATAAAGAATTTATTCAAAAAAGTGTTTTAGTTGTTGATTTTATTAATAAAATTTATAATAAATTATCGGGAAGTTTAAAATAAATTTTTTTATTTTGATTTACGATCCACATCTTGCGTTACGAAACGGATGCGGTCACGTGTATCCGCTAGCGCGATTGTAAACAAACAACCGAGAGCGTTAGTAGCGTCAGTCGGAGCCCAGATACATGTGTTTGTGGATATAATTTCGAAACGAAGATGGACATTGTGTGGAAATATCTCCTCCTCCTCCCTTCCTGCAGCCCAAAGATATCAAATTGAATGGTGAGTACAGTATGAAATTGTTTCTAGAATAGAATGCCTTTTACTGTCACTATACGCATCTACAATGAGATTAAAAGCAGCTCCTTCAGTGCAGAAAAAAGTTCTGTATAGGGCTTGTATGGTTGTTTTTTAGCCTTAGCATAACGCCGTATCTGCGGCCCTGCTTCTGCTTTCTTTCCCTCCTCCGTCTGTGTCGTCTCCTAGACCCGACAACAAACCACGGAGAGCCCGCTGGTCTCGCTATGTTGTCTGGGATGTTGTGCGTGTGATGAAAAACACTCAAAACAGATGTCTGGCTCTGGACACCGATGTCTATAAGATTCTGAATGGTGTAGCAGATGTTCGCCGAACCGATCGTGCACAAACAAGGACAAAAAAAAAAAAAAAAAAAAGTACAAAAACAACAAAAGTGCACTGAAAAGGAGAGCCTTGATCCACTGTGACCATGCGCGCCGCCATGCTCCTAGCCTAATCGAAGTAGGCTAGGCACTTTTTATAACTTTTTGGTTAGTACATTAGAAAAATTATTGGTGTTTTTTATTATGAAAAGGTTAAGTAAGTGTTGCAATGGGAGGTTCGGAATGCATTATGGGTTAGCCTTTGTGAACGAATTAAGTTTGTAAGTCAAGGGTCCACTGTATTGCGTATTTAAGTTAATCAAATTTATAACAAGTCTCAAAAATGCCGGCAGTCTCAAATTCTCGCCGATAAACATTATAAATATACCCGAAGAGACACTTTTAAGGAAATTTAGAAAATTTTGCTTGGAGAAGGGGGTCGGCTTAAATACCGGTCATCGGCAAATACATGTAATTTAGTAGGTAGAGAAGGGGATCGGCTAATATACTGGGTCGGCTTGTATTCCGGGATCTACGGTAAGTACAAATAGTTCTAAAAGGAGCAATTGATTGAGTGCATTTATAGTTCTTGGTATGAAACTGCTTCTGAACTGCAAGGTCTGTACAGGAAAGGCTTTGAAATGGTTTTGCCGTGGCTGAGGCAGCGTGTGCTTGATGCTGTATACCGATAATTCTCTTTCCGATCAGCTGCTGCTATGATTCCCTGCTCAAGATACAGTGATAAAAATACTCCGAGTGGTGCAGTGAGAGTAATATGGAAAAAGATGATCCGCTGTGGCAACCCTTAAAGGGAGAAGCTGAAAGAAGAAGAAGAAGAAGAAGAAGAAGGTGCAGTGAGAGTAACAATGCTAAGGCAGTTATGGTATTTGGAATACTATGGCTATTCTCTGGGCCATTATTAGTGTAATGCATCCGATTGTAATTAACCTGTAACAATATAAACAATGCGCGGTTAGTTTCAGTGTATTTATAAAGCCGCGTCAGGAATGTGGTTCTAAGAAATAAAGGGTAACCACACAGGAACAGTAGCACTGCTTTGTTGCTGGGTGCCGCCAGTCTGCAAAACCGAGCAGAGAACTTGTGTACGACAGGGTGTGAGGTACCGTGGAAAAGTGCATGGCTTTACGCCAAGTGTAGGTTTTATACATCGTGATTTGAACGTGGAAACATTCTTGCACAACATTTCTGTGCGTATGCACCATTTATACAATATATATGGCGGGGCAGAGAGAGAGAGAAACAAAACAAAAGAAAAAAAAAACTTACATCCAAAGACTCCAGGCAATACCAGCAGAAAGCATGTTTGCAGTTCTTACACATCATCTGTGCACAGCCTTCATCACGTTCAATATATACTTTACATTTTGGGCAGCGTTTAATTGGGGCATCATCATCTTCACTCTTGAAAAATGAGCTAGAATTAAAATAAGACACACTCTGTTTGTTTGAATTATAGAATTTATAGACACCTCTAAAATAATTGCTCACATATTAATTTCTTAACAGATTATTTTTCTTAATTTTAAAAATGCATTCCCTATGTCCTTTTTAAAACGAGAGTGTTATTCTTTCTCTCCATCTTAGTTTTAAATACTTGCAGTATCAATGCCAAGTGAATTCATTGTATTCTGGTGACTGGAGATGGCCTAATTCCCCATTTAAGATGACCTGGGTATCTTCTTTAGTTTGTCTGTTATAAGTACCTGTATATTTTAGGTGCATTGTAAAAGGCATCAGTTAATATCACTTTAAACTGATAACATTATTTTAATAAATGTCAATATTCCTTTAAAATGTCAAAAAATATTTCCGTTTGATTAAGATTTATGTAGTTTTAATTTTCTTACCTCCCCAATTTATACTAACTTTAGAGTAATTATAAAGTATACTAAAGATACAGTATGTTCTGACAGAGGAGAGCAATCATATTTCTGCATATGATTGCTTCTGTCACTTGAGGTGTTAGGAGAAGATCATTATGAATACAAACAAAAGTAATCTCTACTACATCAGCCTAACCAGCTATTTCAGGATTTAAAATAAAATGCCAATAAGCGCAAATATGATTTTAAAAACAAACAGAAAACAAAAATGTGCCCATAATCCAATGGCCTGCTGTTGCAAGAACACATGGCGTGGAAGATTCAAATCATCCTGCTTAATCACAGCAGCAAATTGCAACATATTGGATAATTTTAATGCGTAGCAGTCGACTGTCTCATTCCAAAATAACAGATGTAGCAATGCAGCACATGAGGTTTTGAGGCTTACATTTACTTTGTCCTTAGGATATGCAAGTAAAACATGAATAAAAAGAAAATCTGGAAAAAAAAAACAAAAAAAAAAAACACACCAGCATTTTGCAGTGTGGAGATCACAGAAAAATATACTGCACTGGCAGTGGCTCAAGGTAATTCATGTATCAAATGTCCAAAGCAAACCTTTCATTTGTAATCCCTTGGAGGATTGACAGAATGTGTTAGTCAACACAGTTAAGCAGTGGCTAAAAATGAAAAGCAGACTGTACCTGGTTTCCCCTGGTAGATATGATGCAACTGGTATGTTTTCCAGACAGGCCTGCCCAGGATGCCAGTTCCCTTTGCAAGCAGAGCAAAATTCTAGGCTGCAGGATGTACACTCTACTGACTGTGGAATTGTAAGCTCCATATCCTTAAGATGGCATACTGCTTGACATGAAGAGGATGGGCACCAGGTCCGACAAGGGTCCAAAAGCACCTCTGAAAAATAAGGCATAATATAATAGTAAATTGAACCAAATTAAAAATGTTTTGGGTTATGTTCATAATATATAATAAAACCCCAACTGAAGAAAAGAAAATCCTGTGTAAATAACTGACTTTTAACTAACATTCTTTATGTGTTACTCATGTTGTTGTAACTGTTGGAGAGGCATTTATTAATTGATTTTGAAAGCAGCTGTATTGTGTCTCTGGGAAAATGCACTAAACTAAAGCTAAAAGGGAACCAGAGGTTTAAAAAAAAAAAAAAAAAAGAAAACAAACCAACAACTAGCTCAAATTATCATGAAGGATGGATATTGGATTTCTCATTCTATTTTGTAATCAAGGATTTTAAAAAACTGTTGCAGGCTATTAGAAACATAATCATCTAGTTAATCATAAAATAAATGTAGTTAAATCATCTAGTTAATATATATTTTTAGATAGGCTGTTAAGAGTATTGCAGCATGAGGTTAAGGGTAAATGCATTAGTACTTTCTGGAGAGGGGCTTGAAAGAAAACATTTTCTGTTACTCCAGAGGAGTACTTAAACATCTTCAGTACATTTGACCATCTGTTCTGAGACTGAAAACAAAATCTAAATTAGGTGGAGCCCTCCTTGCAGCATGGAGGTCCCCAGAAGACCAGCAGGGCATCATGGACAATG
>JANRMT010027041.1:66534281-66599047 GCA_026402145.1 Polypterus bichir lapradei
AATAGTACAAACCGGATTCCAAAAAAGTTGGGACACTAAACAAATTGTGAATAAAAACTGAATGCAATGATGTGGAGATGGCAAATGTCAATATTTTATTTGTAATAGAACGTAGATGACAGATCAAACGTTTAATCCGAGTAAATGTATCATTTTAAAGGAAAAAATATGTTGATTCAAAATTTCACAGTGTCAACAAATCCAAAAAAAGTTGGAACAAGTAGCAATAAGAGGCTGGAAAAAGTAAATTTGAGCATAACGAAGAGCTGGAAGACCAATAAACACTAATTAGGTCAATTGGCAACATGATTGGGTATAAAAAGAGCTTCTCAGAGTGGCAGTGTCTCTCAGAAGCCAAGACAGGTAGAGGATCACCAATTCCCACAATGTTGCGCAGAAAGATAGTGGAGCAATATCAGAAAGGTTTTACCCAGCGAAAAATTGCAAAGACTTTGCATCTATCATCATCAACTGTGCATAACATCATCCGAAGATTCAGAGAATCTGGAACAATCTCTGTGCGTAAGGGTCAAGGCCGTAAAACCATACTGGATGCCTGTGATCTCCGGACCCTTAAACGACACTGCACCACAAACAGGAATGCTACTGTAAAGGAAATCACAGAATGGGCTCAGGAATACTTCCAGAAACCGTTGTCAGTGAACACAATCCACCGTGCCATCCGCCGTTGCCAGCTGAAACTCTACAGTGCAAAGAAGAAGCCATTTCTAAGCAAGATCCACAAGCTCAGGCGTTGTCACTGGGCCAGGGATCATTTAAAATGGAGTGTGGCAAAATGGAAGACTGTTCTGTGGTCAGACGAGTCACGATTCAAAGTTCTTTTTGGAAATCTGGGACGCCATGTCATCCGGACCAAAGAGGACAAGGACAACCCAAGTTGTTATCAACGCGCAGTTCAGAAGCCTGCATCTCTGATGGTATGGGGTTGCATGAGTGCGTGTGGCATGGGCAGCTTGCATGTCTGGAAAGGCACCATCAATGCAATAAAATATATTCAGGTTCTAGAACAACATATGCTCCCATCCAGACGTCATCTCTTTCAGGGAAGACCCTGCATTTTTCAACAAGATAATGCCAGACCACATTCTGCATCAATCACAACATCATGGCTGCGTAGGAGAAGGATCCGGGTACTGAAATGGCCAGTCCGCAGTCCAGATCTTTCACCTATAGAGAACATTTGGCGCATCATAAAGAGGAAGGTGCAAAAAAGAAGGCCCAAGACGATTGAACAGTTAGAGGCCTGTATTAGACAAGAATGGGAGAGCATTCCCATTTCTAAACTTGAGAAACTGGTCTCCTCTGTCCCCAGACATCTGTTGAGTGTTGTAAGAAGAAGGGGAGATGCCACACAGTGGTGAAAATGGCCTTATCCCAACTTTTTTGGGATTTGTTGACACCATGAAATTCTGAATCAACATATTTTTCCCTTAAAATGATACATTTTCTCAGTTTAAACTTTTGTTCCGTGATTTATGTTCTATTCTGAATAAAATATTAGAAGTTGGCACCTCCACATCATTGCATTCAGTTTTTATTGACGATTTGTATAGTGTCCCAACTTTTTTGGAATCCGGTTTGTATATGATATAATGTAGAAATCCTCAGTCAATAGCACGGCACACATTAACCCTCATTTAACATACTGTTTATACATACAAATATTGACAAAATAAAATCAGACATCTGTTTGTCAACCAATGTGAATGTGAATTCCTTAAAAGACTAGATGATTGCCAGTTATATCCAAAAATAAGAGCTGAAGGAGGGTGTACTGACTTTTTCACACAACGGTATAAGCTGCTTTTCACTTCTAACAAACCTTTAATTATGGCAGATAATTCTTCACTGTTCAATTCTTTGGCTTTGTCTCTCCTGTAACTCCATTTAAAAAGGTACTTGCCAGTATATTCAAAGTCAACTTCACCGGCCTATTTCTGGAAATACTGCATTAAATATACAGCCATTTGTTTTTACTATTGATAACAGCAAAGCATATTGAAAAAATTATTACATCAGATATTTTCTTATAGATTTATGAACATTTAAAAATCATGAAATGGGATGACTAATTAAGAAACAAATTCAATTAACCCCATTCAAACTGATGGAGTAACTGTTAAGATAAAAGTTGCCATTTCAGGTTCTCAGTTAATCAAGCAACACACCATAGTTTTTGCCATATTTTTCAAATACAAAAATCTCTATATAAAAAGGTGTCTAAAAGGAAATCTTGATTTGTTTTCTTTTTATAGTAAAGATTACAGATCACTTACATGTGATATCACAGTTCATTTTATTTGTGAAAATTGACTAACTTTAACAAGCTTATCTGGGTGTGATCAACTAAAAAGTAGCCCCCCCAAAACCCCATTTTGTTTTTCCCCATGACTGACAGTTTTTTGTGTCTGTCTTTTTTTGACCTGTACTACTTACAGAATAACATCATATACCTTTTAACTGTAATAATACAAGTATACATTTCATTAAACACCAAACCTTGTGTTCTCCAAATTTGATCCAGTCATATACTTTACTGAAGAAAGCTTTGTGAGCAGATGTATTTTGTGTCACAACTAACTACATTTCCCCTCCCTGTGACTGATGAGAGTTTGCCTAAGGCGGTTCAAACAGAACAAAATTCTTGTGTTGAAATAAAAAAAACAAAAATATATAAACATACATACACATATTATATATATATATATATATATATATATATAAAATTAATCAATTTCACAACAAGACTACTAGTTTTGTTAAAACTGTAATACATGAAAGAGAAAGATGAAATAATGAACCAATGACAGGGCTCCCTTTTGAGAAATATGAAGTAGCAGAATAATTATTGAGGAAAGGCAAAGACAAAAGAAGATTCTTGAGTAAAAATCTGAATGTCAAAGAATTAGCTATGGAATGTATTTACAAATAAGTAAGTAACAAAAAATCAGAATTTAAAAAAAAAAAAAAAAAAAAAAGTGGTAAAAGTTTAAGACGGGACAAATTATGTTAACCCAAGGTAAGAAAATTACTCCAACTGATACAATGTTATAAAAATATGGCAATCCTATTCAAGATTGTATTTTTAAAGAAAAGGAAACAGAATGCTCATAATTCTTTTAAAATTCCCTAAAAGAACTAGTATTAAGTAACAGAGTTTAGATATACAGGTGCTGGTCATAAAATTAGAATATCATGACAAAAGTTGATTTATTTAAGTAATTCCATTCAAAAAGTGAAACTTGTATATCAGATTCATTCATTACACACAGACTGATGTATTTCAAATGTTTATTTCTTTTAATTTTGATGATTATAACTGACAACTAATGAAAGTTCCAAATTCAGTATCTCGGAAAATTAAAATATTGTGAAAAGGTTCAATATTGAAGACACCTGGTGCCACACTCTAATCAGCTAATTAACTCAAAGCACCTGCAAAAGCCTTTAAAAATGGTCTCTCAGTCTAGTTCTGTAGGCAACACAATCATGGGGAAGACTGCTGACTTGACAGTTGTCCAAAAGACGACCATTGACACCTTGCACAAGAAGGGCAAGACACAAAAGGTTATTGCTAAAGAGGCTGGCTGTTCAGAGAGCTCTGTGTCCAAGCACATTAATAGAGAGGCGAAGGGAAGGACAAGATGTGGTAGAAAAAAGTGTACAAGCAATAGGGATAACCGCACCCTGGAGAGGATTGTGAAACAAAACCCATTCAAAACTGTAGGGGAGATTCACAAAGAGTGGACTGCAGCTGGAGTCAGTGCTTCAAGAACCACCACGCACAGACGTATGCAAGACATGGATTTCAGCTGTTGCATTCCTTGTGTCAAGCCACTCTTGAACAAGAGACAGCGTCAGAAGCGTCTCGCCTGGGCTAAAGACAAAAAGGACTGGACTGCTGCTGAGTGGTCTAAAGTTATGTTCTCTGATGAAAGTAAATTTTGCATTTCCTTTGGAAATCAAGGTCCCAGTGTCTGGAGGAAGAGAGGAGAGGCACAGAATCCACGTTGCTTGAGGTTCAGTGTAAAGTTTCCACAGTCAGTGATGGTTTGGGGTGCCATGTCATCTGCTGGTGTTGGTCCATTGTGTTTTGAGGTCCAAGGTCAACGCAGCCATCTACCAGGAAGTTTTAGAGCACTTCATGCTTCCTGCTGCTGAAGAACTTTATGGAGATGCAGATTTCATTTTCCAACAGGACCTGGCACCTTTACACAGTGCCAAAACTACCAGTACCTGGTTTAAGGACCATGGTATCCCTGTTCTTGATTGGCCAGCAAACTTGCCTGACCTTAACCTCATAGAAATACGCCAGACCCAACAATTCAGAAGAGCTGAAGGCCACTATCAGAGCAACATGGGCTCTCATAACACCTGAGCAGTGCCACAGACTGATCGACTCCATGCCACGCCACATTACTGCAGTAATCCAGGCCAAAGGAGCCCCAACTAAATATTGAGTGCTGTACATGCTCATACTTTTCATGTTCATACCATTTCAGTTGGCCAACATTTCTAAAAATCCTTTTTTTGCATTGGTCTTAATTGATATTCTAATTTTATGAGATACTGAATTTGGGACTTTCATTAGTTGTCAGTTATAAACATCAGAATTAAAAGAAATAAGCATTTGAAATTCATTCATTACACACAGACTGATGTATCTAATATACAAGTTTCACTTTTTGAATGGAATTACTGAAATAAATCAACTTTGTCATGATATTATAATTTTATGACCAGCACCTGTATTGGTAAGCTCTTGTATATTACAGTCATATTTTTATTCTTAACAGCCCAAACATTTCATCATGATTTAGACAGCATTAGACAAAATCAAAAATGCTGTTAAGAATTTTAAAATTTTTTTGTTAAATTTAACAAGTCACAAACTGATACACACCAGAGTACAAAAGATGCATTGGCATTGGCTTATGGTTGTCATTTTTTCAAGTGGGAACTCCCCAAGGCACAATTTGCAGGACACCAAAGGGTCTAGGGCCAGATCCCAAGTTGGTCGATACCTTGCTGTAGTCATTGTAAGAAAATCTGAAAAATAAACATAAAATTACTAATTAGAGTAAAAATTGTAACTATTAAAAGGTAAATGACAGCATAATCATTCAGCTTTTTGAGACACTGATACTAAGAAATATACAGGATACAACTAAAATGAAGAAAAATGTACAAAAAGCCATTCATATGCATTAATTAGTCCAGTTACTGAAAGAAAAAAAAAATTCAGTCATCCAAGAAACAATAATCAGGGCAATATAATCTTGAAGTTACAGTAAAACCACAAGATGGAGACAACCTGTTTAAAATTATAATAATCTTATATAAATTATAGACAAAGCTGGAAGGTATTATGCAATATTTCACCCTGTTGTCCAAGCAACACTGTACAGTAAGAGTGGAACAATTTTCATGTTAATTCAGATTGAAAATATCCATACTTCGAGTGAACATATCAGTGGAATGGTTAAACTGCCTAAACAAATTCAACAGTTACTCTCCTAAAAATAATGTGGTATATTAATCAAGATAACAGGTCAAACTATTTTCAATAAATATAGAATTTATAAATTTTAAAAGGTTAGAATGTTTTGAACATAATTAAACCACTAAGCATATGGCAGAAATTCACAAAGAATAAGGCACAGGCCCCTTTTTAAAAATAAAAAAAAAATGTAAAAAAAATAAAAATTTCTAAGCAATTTCACATTGCCAATCCAACAAAGTGCATTGTTTCCAATAACTGGGACAGAAAACACAAAATGAATAAGAGTAGAAATAACTGCTTTTGATGTTATTCTACAATAAAAATGTTTAACATTTAAGGAACAAAGGAGTGGATTCATTTTTTTTTTTTTTTTTAATTTCAAAATCGCCTTTGCAGCGGAGAAGTAGTGTGTTAAAGAAGTAATGAAAATGAAAAGGAAACATTTTAAAAATAATGTAACATGATTGACAATGTAATTGTTTTGTCACTGTTATGAGTGTTGCTGTCATCAAGGATTTGATTATCATTATTTCTTTCAAATCAGGTTCGTATTTGGAGGATGTGTTGTGTTCAAGTTATATTCCGTGTTTGTCAACTGTTGTAAAGATAACAGGTTTCATTCATCGAAGTGTTCACTACCCAAATCGGTACTCGTGAATCTAAGATGTTTAACAGGCATTCCTGGTATTAAGTTGTGGATTTGCTTGTGAATATTTAGCGGTAGCGTGTCTATGAACTTAATTTAACCTTTCCTAGTCCTGCAAAGTCAGTTCACGTGAGCCACTCGGAGTACATGCATCGAAGCTTCTCAGCTGTGCTTGTGCTATCTCATGCAATCTCAATGTCCATGGCTTTATTTAATGTTAGCTCAGACCTGGCATACCAGCAATTTAAACTCCGTTACAGCAATTTTAACTCTGTTACAAAGTGATCAAAAGTCTCGTTTAAACCCTGCAACTTCTCATTAAACTTGTATCTCGCGAATTTCGTATTCGTCGTGGGTATGACAAACGCCAGCGGCAGCCTGTCTATGAACTTAATTAAAACTTTAGGTTTTACAACGTTTTGTTTCCGAAGTAGCTGCACTCATGAATATGCTTTTATGCGTCAATCACTTCATATTCTTTTGCTGCCTTCTCAATTGTGTAATGCGTTTTTTGAACAGGTTTCATTCATTGAAGTGATCACTCGTACTGCGTTCACAGTCAGTTCACATGAGCCGCTCTCGTGTGATCTTGCGATGTCCACGGCTTTATTTAATGTTAGCTAAGACCCGGCGCTTAAAAGTTTCTCTCGCACTTTCGCCGAGTTTGTGCCAAACACTAGTCCATTCAGGACTATTATCTTCGTTTGCATAAGCACAGTCCTTCACCCGCAAATATTTAGTGGCAGCGTGTCTATTGGATTGCTGCCGACGGACTGTCTTATATGGGCAGGCACTCAATTACGTGGGAGGCGTGATGATGCAGGATGCAACTTCGCCTCACACAGCAACCGAGCTGCAGGCTATGGCCGTATATATGTATGAAAGAAGGTTCCAGTTATGACTGTTGCGCGTAAAATTTCGAAATGAAACCTGCCTAACTTTTGTAAGTAAGCTGTAAGGAATGAGCCCGCCAGATTTCAGCCTTCTACCTACACGGGAAGTTGGAGAATTAGTGATGAGTCAGTCAGTGAGGGCTTTGCCTTTTATTAGTATAGATACACACACACACACACACACACACACAGTGGTACCTCGGTATACGTCTGCTTTGGAATAAGTCCAACTTGGTATACGTCCTGTTTGGACATGAAAAATTTTGCTTGGTATACGACCTTTGTGTGGAATACGACTCGCATGCTAGAACACTGCGTGCTACCCTTGTTTATAACTCTCAAGACAAAGCCACGACTGCCCACAAGCGTCAGTGCGCCAGTTGCTAGCATTCAGTGAATGAACCCGTGCTATAACTGTGAATTTTCACGTGTGTGGTATAGTGGGTCCACAGCTCCTGTCAAAGACCAGCTTTAAAATAAATGATCACCGAGCTCGTGGCTTGGTGAGGGGGCGTGGTGGTTATGTGGCTGAAGGTTCTCAGGGTGATTCACGATGTGGGTGTTTCTCACCTAAGTGCACAGGTATGAGACCATCCTCATTCGTGATTGTTCCTGGGGCTGCTTATCTTGATAAATAGAAGCACGAGTCGGCTAGAAGGGGAGGAAAAAGAAAGAACAGACGGGAGGTTGTGTGCGAGAGAGAGAGAGCGCGCACGTGCATGAAGTAGCTGAAGTAGGCAGAGTGAAGGTCAGCTGCAAGTAGGGCGACTCCCCTGTTGGGAAGCAGGGTGGCCGCCAGGTAAAAAGGCGCCGGCTTCTTTTTTTTTTTTTTTTCTATTTTTAAAGAATGCTTCCTGCTGTATTTTAACCTCGTTGTTTTTAAGAAGACTTTTTCTATTGTTTTTAACCTCCACGTTTCACTTCTGATTTTATGGATTATTTATTGGAACTTTGGAGACTGCACTTTAATTTGAACACCTTGTTTTGTTGATTGTTTTAATAAAAGCACTTTTTCACCATCCTCTTGCTTTGTTGTTACCGATGAGCTTAGCAGTGAGGCACATTACCGACGGTGTAGGGCTCAAGGGCTCCCCGACAACAGATGGGAGCATACAGCAAACCCGCATCGTCACAATGTGATTTTGTGTTTTTTCACGTAAATTTGAATTGATTGTTGAAAAGTATGAAGGTGGCATGCGTATCCGGGACATGGATGTTGCATACCGTTTGCCGAGAACGATGGTATCTACGATTATGAAAAACAAAGACGTTATTAAAAAGTAAAGTGAGGTTACATTTTCATTTATTTCATCTAATTGCTTTTGTATTTATGTATTTTAGTATTAAGCAGTGTTTAAATTATTTTATACAACCCCATCAATGTATAATATGCCAATAACAATAGGATTTTTTTCATGGGAACGGATTAATCATTTTCCCA
This sequence comes from Polypterus bichir lapradei, assembly GCA_026402145.1. NCBI lineage: Eukaryota > Metazoa > Chordata > Cladistia > Polypteriformes > Polypteridae > Polypterus > Polypterus bichir. Next base: position 66,542,786 of record JANRMT010027041.1, read on the forward strand.
TTATTTCTTATGGGAAAAATTAGTTTAGTATACGTCCTGTTTGGTATAAGTCAAAGGATCTGGAACGGATTAAGGACGTATACCAAGGTACCACTGTATATATAAAATAAACCATCAGACTGGAATTTTATTTTTCACAGCTGCTGTTGAAAATAAATACACTTTAGGCAAGCCATATATTTCTGACTATATTCAATGAGAGTAAACAGAGGCTAAAGGTGTGCAGTAATGATGCCTAGAATGTTTACATGATTATTATAGATTTTCAAACAAATCAAAACCTACCAAGGACAAATCAATTTGAAAGCTGCTTCCACGATATGAAAATTAACAGATGCACAGTAATCATATGTCCTAAGCAGAGCAAAATGAATTAATAGGATTAGAATCCAACAGTAGCTGGATATTTAAAATATTGCAGTCCTTCTCAGTTTAAGTACAGAGGTTTACTGATGGTATTAAAAGTGTCAGATTACTCTAGTGATGAGGGCTTTTAGGTTATCTTAAAGCTCTAATGAAATCAAAACCAGATCACTGTGATCACTAGCATATGTTTTCCTGGCTCATTCTGTCTTTATAATTTAATTGTCAATTGATAATTTTCAAATGTTTAACTTTTTACTTAATATAAACTATCCAACACAATAACAGTTCGCACCAAGGTAAAAATAAAAATGCAACACACATACACACACACCCACTCTCTCTCTCTCTCTCTCTCTAGTATGTGTGCTCTGAGTGACAACAAAATGGGTTAATGCTTAGTAAGAGAAACATAAGGGCACTTGCAATGACAAATTTTTTCATAGCACTGCTTTCCCTGAAATTCATATTCGGTGGATGATTTTGTAATCCTATGAGACCATAGAAAAGCTATAATATACAGCTGTACACTGCAGAATCATGATTCTAATTAATAAACAAAAACACACTTGACAAGGATGTAATGCTACACAGATAACAATCATAATACTTCCTATGGCATTAAAATATATAAAATACTAGCCACCAGGTAGAATGTATTTTGAAGATATTAGTAAAAAGACATTTGTATTTATAATTAGGTTTTACAAGCTGAGCCTATTCCAAATATGTGAAAGCTAGAGAAAAATCACTATCAGTCTCTTGGTTTTCATTTTATCATCAATCCAAATGATGGATCCACGAGGGAGTAATACTAACTACTGAAGCACCATACCTCTTCATAAAATAAATAATAACACCAACACCATGTAGTAGATACAACCATTGTAAAGCCAGTTTGTAAGGAAGCATACTAAAATGTGACGTGATTACCAAGAAATTAAATCAGCATAATTTATTTTTTAAAAATTCAGGAAAAAAAAAAAAAAAAAAACACAGCATGAATGAAATGCAACTTTTTTCCCTCTCTGTTAAATTATATAAAAAAGGATCAGTCAGATGTTATGATCACAAACTGTCCTATCAAGTCAATTTATTTTTGTATTTGAGTATAAACACAGATCATTCTAACAAGTATACAAGGAAAATATACTTAAACTTTACAAATTATTAAACGCACACACATACAGGTTAATTTAAAACACAGCAACAGTAAGATAGTCATTAGCATCCCTAGGGAAAATAAACCTCTTGGGGAATGTAGTCAGTGATAACAAAAGTCAAAAGACACCGTCAAAAGATGTAGGCCGACTGTCTGACTCAACCCTATTCTGCAGCATTACATAAGTTGTGTTTGCAAGTCTAATTAGACAATATTGTTTTTCTCATCCTTGAATTCTAAGGCTCCCTGTGTATTGAGTATTTCCAACAAGGTAAGAAAACAACTTGGAAGGTGAGCAATGGCACTGAGTGCCATGGTAGGGTACTGAGAAGAGAATAGGAGGTCAGGTATTAATGATTTATAATGACTAATACTTCTTGTAGTAACAAAAAAAGATGCAACACTAGTCTACCATACCCTTATTAAAGATCTCCAATACAAGCAGGCAGTAATTCCACAGCTTTGGAGCACCACAGTTGATGGCAAAACCTCCCACTGTTGTTGCATTAACCTGGGGAATCCTTAGTAGACCCATCAACTTGAGATCTTGACCCACACTTATTTTTGCATGAAATTATAAGTTCAGATAGGATGGGTCTATATGTCCATCCAGCTGCTATATCTCCGTCATTCCAAAAGATGGCGCACCACAAACCTTACCACTGCCTTTATGAATCCCATAACAAATATCATATAACAGAGTCATATGCATTGCATGGTGCACTGCAAACGTTAACGCGGAGGTCTACATTGACTACTTGGATTCTAATCTGTCTTTGACAAGTAGTACAGCTACTTTGATATAAACTAATCAGAACACATGATTACAACTAAATGAACAGCTATCATTTCTAAAGACAGCAGAAGCAGTACAATAAGTGAATATGGAAACATCAAAAAAAAAAAAAAAAAAAAAAAAAAAAAAGGTAAATGCCATGCCTGCAAGGGGCCAGAATAAAGTCCGTTTTATTATACCAGGTGACTGACTAATCACTATGTCACTTTATGGTCAGGGTGGTACAGTAGCTCAGTGGTTAGCCTTTGCTTCTTTATAGATGTGGCATCTCAAGTTTGAACCCTAATGCCCAAGTCACTTCAAGTCCATGTAAAGTATGTACATTCTCTATGTGTAGGTTTTCCTTCATGAACTTCAATTTTCTCCCCTATTCCCAAAGATGTGCGTTAGGTTAACTGGTAAATCCAAATTAGCCCTAACTGGTTGTAAGTGTGGATGTGCTCTTGAGTGGACCCTGCTCTGTGATGGATTTGCACCCTACTCAGGGTTAAGTGCTATCTTGTGTCCAGTATTGACAAAAAAGGCTCTGGCTCTCAGCAACCCTAAAATGTACTAAGCAGGTTTAAGAGTGTTGTACAGCACTTATTGTCATGGTACATGACTGAAGACACTTATAGTAAACTAAGCATTAGTGTGCTTATGTTGAAAATATTATGAAACTGAAAATTTTTTATCAAAAAGTAAATATTAAAAAGTCGACAGAGAAATTGAGGGAGATATAGCCTGTAGGAGTCTGCATATTAATTTCCCAAGATGACTATGTCGGCCTGTGACATATTAGTTTAAGCAGCTGCAGCCGCTGAGGAAATAAGGCAGAGAAATGGAAACTGTATTAAAAGGGTCCTTAGGAGAGACATTTGTCAACAAACTAACTGCTTTTGTGACTGGTTACCAAGACGGAAGCATTTGCAGATGGGATTATATTGTTGTCTTCAAAAATAAATCAAAGCCAGAGAGACTGAAAAGATTTTGATAAAAAGATATCTGCATTATCTTAAAAACCTGAATTACTTTGAACGTTAATGTAGTCAACCCGTGTGAACTAAGGCTGTTTACAGTGGAAATGTTATAGCCATATATGTCACACACACTGGATTTATGAACAACTGGAATAAATTAAAAACAATCCAAGTATATAATCCATCCAACTTGAAGAACTGCATATGGTTTAATCAAACAGGTCTCAACTAGTACTAAATATAGTATACTAGCCAACCCGCGGCATACCATATGCCGCATAATCAGGCCGTTTTTTTAATGGTTTTTAAGCCCAGGGAGAAAATTAACATTTGAAAAATCGGTAATGTAATAAATCAGCAAGAAAAGCAACATTGTAACAATGCACGGAACGAACCAACACACAATCGTCTGTGACTGAAAACTGGCGGACCGCCATCGCGCCTTCTCCTCCCAGACGGAGGGATGGAGGTGGACGGCGCTGAGGCGTGGAGGGTGGAATGGGAGGAGAGGAGAAGGACGTCCATTCCACTCCCTCCGTCATGCTAGTCTGCTGATTTCTCGTTCAGTTTCGTTTCGTTCACTGCCTGCTTATGTGCCCACCTCCAACTCGTCACTTGAGTCGTTGTCGTCTTTGCACAGTCCAGATGCACCTGTGACTCACGTCTTCCTTGTTCCTGCAGGAGCATCTAAGAAGACGCAGGTTTGTTGCGGATGCGAATTGCTGTATGTAGCGTGTAAAACAGTTTGCTACGGTGCACGCGGTCGTGCGTCGTAACCGAAAACTCGGTTTTTAAAGACTGCTTACTTCATTGTGTTTTAACCTCAGTTGTAAAGGATTGTTTTAAGGATCCCAAGGGATACCCCTTGCAAACAGTTTTACACGCTGCATATGGCGATTCACCTCCGTGAGAAACATGCCTCTATGAACAGTCAATGTGGCTCGGAGGTGCATGTGGCCTCTACGACAGACGAATATAAATGATGCCGTTTTTTCTGTGTCTTCGCGTCTGAGTTGGTGAGCGTGGCTCTGCGAGTTGTCGTCATATCCAATGGTCTTGGAGTTGGTGGGCGTGGCTCCTTCCTGCGTGCGCCATAGGTGCCTTACTTGTCGGTGGCTTAGTGAATCCATGGCTTTCCACGGGTGTCTTGCCTTAGTGAATTATATATATTTTAAGAACAAGTATTTTGAACACAATTCATCTTTAATAAATACCTTAAACAGAAAGCAAATAATGCCACAATATTAAATAAATAAGTGTGCAGAAGTGAGTCAGCAGGAAGTACATGAGTCACCAGACTTAAGTCAAATAAAAAGTCAGGAATTGGCTTCTCACAAAAATTATGGATCTATTGGGACCACTCGAGTTTCTGCATTCCAGTTTTTCATGCATTACTGACAAAGCTAACCTTATATTAAACAATATGATCACATGAAACTGTTAAATTGTGTAAAAATGTGTCTTCTGGAGGTTGCTTTTTAAACAAACAATAACAGAAGTTACAGATTACCAAAAAATCCTGAAAAACCTCCTTTTCATGGTTCAACGAAGAGAAGACTTACCGGTAATTCATATTTAGCAATGTTAATCAGATATCTAAAAAGTACTAAAATGAAGCAAACATTAGGCAATATCGACGATTGCCGATTCCAGAATCCCAACCAAAAATAAATTCTAAAATGACTGGGAGGGAAAAAGTTGGGGTTTACCCCTTCATTTTAAAACAGAAGGCAGAAATTAAATTCTGGACTTGGGCAAATACATAACTACACTCACTCACACTGGGCATGTCTTTTGGATGTAGGAGGAAAAGCCTGCAGAAAAATTCATATAGACAATGTGTTGGCACAAGGTAAAAAATAATTATATGCAGAATGCAAAAAAAAATACATAAAAAGTCACTCAAGACAAACAAAATATACTGTTATGTGGTCTTTTATAGTTATTTCATCAACAGTCACACAGTGAGTTAGTGGAAATGACTCAGAAATGATGAGGTCTACACCTACTTACTGGGTCCTCATATTAAGTCACATTAATGTCCCACTTATGCAGAGGAGGATATCAGAAAATCCAAAAAATGTGCAGCTTCCCTTTCATTCTTTTTCTGATTATTGGAGTATTAAAGACTTGAATCCAGGGACCCACCACTTGTAAAACCTAAAAAATTGTATGAAAATGATTTTAACCTTGCACTGTCTTGGAGAAGAGAATGGGAAGTTGTCTCACCAGCCCATGCTTACATTTTACCATGTATATCTGAAAAACCATCTGGTTCTGACCTGCCCAAAGAGTAATGACTAGAATCAATAGAATCAGAGTTAATCATGGTAGTTGTGTAGACTTACTCAACAAATGGAGAGAAAAGTCATCTTCATAATGCAACTGTGGTGCAGCTAGACAGACAGACAGACAGACAGACAGACAATCCACCACATCATTGAAGAATACCCTCCGAGAGCCTATACTGCTGAGTATATCAATTTCCCGAGTGTGACTCACAGTGCAATCAAAGTATATTAAAAATTTAAATGTTTATTTGTGATGTGCAATGTAATTGAGTCATTTGCACCACTTTTATATTGTCATTCATATTGGTTATTTTGTATGCAATTTGTATGTCACACGCTAAATAAGTTGAAAGGACTTAAAAGCCTTATTTTTGTACTTTATAGTTAAAGACTGTAGTAATTTCGCCACACTGTCCATGAATTGGCCACAGACACATTGGAGTGGATTATAAAATGTTCTGCCTGCAATACACACATTTAAGATTATCCGTGGACGTACCCGGAGTGCTTACAATTTTAGATATGTGATTTATCCACTACTCTGTGACCCATTCAGCACAGCACCAAAAAAAAAAAAGACATAATAATTGTGAGGTACAAAGCATGATAAGAAAGACACCATGTGCTTTTTGCGCTTATTCCCAAAATAACTGCTTCAACTGATGTAATCGTTGTTATAGTGTTTAAACTGATATTCTTATTACAATAAACCAGCTTCCTCAAGTGGCACAAAGGTAGCTCAGCAACGTTAACTTGCTTCCTGGCAACAAAGAGATCGTAGGAAAAACATATAAAGCTTACAATAGGAGTGAAAGGTTTGTACAGATTAAATATAAACACACACTTTTGATTTGCTAGTAAAATGCTGATCATGACTTATTCATCTGAAAAGAAAAAAAAGAGAAAAGATGGTCATTCTAAAAAGGTCCACACACACACACACACACACACACACACACAAAATACAACCAGTATTTATAATACAGTTTTCCCCTTTCAGGTATTTAGTGTATATGCCCAGGTGATGCCCTTTAAGATCACTAAATAAAACTAATTCCAGTGATATGCAGTACTAATGGTTTAAAAAAAAAAAAAAATAATAATAATAAAAAAAAAAAAAAAACACACCACAAATTTTGGCTTGAGTGGCATATACATAATATCTCAATGTATTGATCTAAAACATACTACAAATCGCCAATAGTGAATTTTTTGTTTTTAAATTTTTACCCCATTATCCGATAGTATTTTGGCCAGTTTTACTTTGCACTCCCACACATACCTCAAACATGTATTGTTTCCACTTCTTTGTATTTACATGCCTGAGATTGGCAATCTGCTTTAGGTAAAATTGTCTAGTAGACAAATAAGGGTAAAAGTAAGAAATAATGTGTTAAAAATAATGCAATAGGTTAAAAAAAATCTCTTAGCAACACCAAGTTTTTTTTTTATTTAAAAGCTTCTCTGCTGCCTCCCTGGTTTCTGTTCAAAGGCTTCATTTCAAATTCACTGCTCAACTGTAAACTAAGGCCTACTTGTTCTCCTTGGCGACTAAACTGATTTTTGTGGGTTTATTTAAAAAAAAAAATTTCTCTGCTCAGAATCCTGGCTCAACTCACAATGAAGTGATATTCTTTGCAAGTCAGTTAACCAAATATGAAATACATTCTGCTTTTTCCAAATATCTGAGAGGTGAAAGGAGGCTTACAATGTACATTTCTATAGTAAAACGCATTGTGTAATCCAGACTTTTTTTTTTTTTTTTTTTTTAAGACTGCAGAGAAGAAAAATGCCAAAAAAGGCTGGCAGACAAAAAAAACCATGAGCTAATTTAAATGCAAGTTTGCCCAAAAGGTATCACTAGCTTTGAATGTAAATACAGTATTACAAAAAATACAACTAAGTCAGTTTTGAGGGGCACGTTGGACACAATTCACGCTGTATAATGGATGGATGTCCATCTAATTAAAAAGTACAAATAAATGTTACAACATAAGATACAGTACAGTGACTGGCACAATGTCATTTGAGCATAAAGGATAAGAATTTTAACAACTATGTATTCTTCCTTTATACCCATGTATCCTTTATACACTCAGCATGACTTCGTAAAAAAATAATGATGTTTGTTACATATTACATGATCACTGTTTTAAAAAGGTAGCCAGTTGGGTCATTGTGTTTGAAAACTGGAAAATTTCATTTTAATCTAGCAGTAAATCTATCACCATTGTGTAGATTGGAATTTCTTTGACAATGTATTTTAGGGAATTACCATGTAAAGGACAGTTTACACAGGAAAAACAACTTCTGAAAAATTTTACTACCAGTTTCCCTCCAAAAGGTTTAAAAATAGATATACGAGAATTTGCATACATTAATGTTAATAACAATTCCAAATAATCGGTTTTATTAAAACAGTATTTACTCTTTCCTGAATGCCGTAAAATTAATTTTTATTATTTATGAAGCTCACTGCTTAACACACATCAGGGTCCTGGGTAACCAGAGGTTACTCTGGGAATATTGGCCACTATGCAAGAACCCACAACAGGCAGCAGACTTGTAATATCTGGTTCACTCCTGCCTTACAACTCATAATGTTAGGATTGGCTTTCACTCCTTGAAGACCCTGAAATGGAATACTGTAACCAGTTGTGTTAAAAATGGATACATGAATGAATCACTAGCTGGACAGACAGACCTAAAAAAAAAAAAAAAAAAAAAAAAAACAACAAAAAAAAACCCACCCACTGATGTGTCAATTAATTAAACCATGTTACATGCCCTGTATCTCCTGTAACTCTTCAAAATCATACAGACATTCAAAAGTATAATTTCAATGGAACAGCACATCACCAAACTTTCTGAAAATGCATGAAAGGTTAATTTAGTGAAGAATGCACAATAAAAATTGAATATACACCTTGGATATTAAAGATTTAAATCAGTCATTTACAAAAACAGCTACACAGTACCAGAAAATGATTAAAACTTTACTCTAGAAAGCACTAAAACAAAAAAAAAAAACACAAAAAAACACAAATTATACACACACACACACACACACACACACACACACACACACACACACACACTTTATAGTCTGGAAGTGCAACATATCAAGAGGAAAGGAAGCAGTAGAGTTTATTTGCATTTACAGTAAAATACATTAAGCTGAAAACAATTTTCAGATGGGTATACATTGTAAACATTATTGGTATAAAAGTACTGTATATGCTTTGGTGCTAAAAAAAAAACGAAGTATTGTTCTTTGAGACAATGGCATATATATATATATATTTATTAATATTACACACACACACAAACAGGGTAGTATTTAAACAACAACATGTCAGATTAACATCCAAACAGAACAAGTGCCTTCAGCAAAAATGAAATATGCCAGATAAAGATGAATTTAGGAGCATTTTGGACAAGAGAAAAAGAAAAACAAAACAGAAAAGCATATGCTATGAATCAATTGTAAAGGCTTTCAGCAGTCAATGAATTATCTTGAGCCACACACACACACACACACAAAGCAAAAAAAATCTGCTAGCCGCAACCAACAAGTTTGTTCTCAAAGCCAGCTTTGACTGTGTCACCAGGTATAAGTTAAATAACAGTAACAAATAGCTAACCACATAAACCTTGATAAATGCAGTTGCAGTTGTGCACAAGCACAAACACGCCTTGAATAAAAGTTCTATCATACAGACATGATAACTTGCAGGCAAAGTAGTGTGTATTTACAATAAAGTACAACACATTAGGGTCATTAATTTATGCACCTTCATGAAGTAGGCCTTGGTACTAGGTTTCCTTCAAACACTACTAGGTCACAATAAAATGACAGATTTAACATGTAACTCAAGAATAGTGAAAGTCTACACAATCATACTAGTAATATCAATTCTATCAGAACAGTTGTTCTCAACTACGAGCCTGTCATGTAACAGACTGCATAGAGTATGTGAACCTGAGCATGTAAAGATTTTATTTTACTACACAATATAGCATGTTTTCACTTAATGTGGATTGTCACACACACAATGCATTAAGAAGGTCTTTTGCAGAAAATTTAACTTTGCATTATTTTCTGTGTTATTAAATAGTGTCTCTTTTAATGATTATTAAAATTAATCAAAGGGGTTGACAATCAATTATGAAATCTCTAATTTGAATCTTTGGTATACAGTTTCATTACTCACAGTTTGAGGAATGTGATTTATAAAGCCATAGAAGTCCATGCTTGAAGCCAGATTATGATATGTGTTCATTTGTTGCATGTTTGGCATCCTGATTAACTGTTATGCAAAAAGCATATTTTATCACTATAGCAAAATAAACATTTTTTATTCAGTCCAGCTTCTGCTCTCAGCTACTGTATGTCTTACGACTAAATGCTTCCTACCACTGCGTTTCTCATGACCAACTGCTACCCAATTCATAAACAATTGGGCTATGTAACTTCAAAAGAAAATGCATACTTGTGCTACAAACAATCAATATCACAAAGTCTAAATGTCATACATACTAGGAAATTAAGCTCCACAGTGCAGTAAAAAGTCAAATGTTAATTAACAGTATAAAATAAACCATAAGATGTTTTTGCAACTGTTATGTTAGATTTCTGTATTCAAAAGCTATTCCCATAATCGTGGAATACGTCAACTCCAAAAATCGGCCTTTGAAGAATCTTGTCTATTCAATATCTTTTAGTACTAGGTGGGAACAATGATAGTTTAAATTGATATAAAGTTTTTTTTTTTTTTGTGAATTTGAAAATTAGTGTCTAGTTAGGATTTTTTAGTGGTGATGCTTTCAAAAAAAGCATTTTTTTAAATATACATTTTCTGTTAAGGCACCCTCTTCTAACAGACAGAAAAGAAAGTACTTGTTTGAAAAAGGCTTTGGTTTAAAACCTCTAAATGTAACTAGCTCAGATGTTTTCTCTTAATCCTTTTCAATTTGGTGGTTTAAATGTAAACCGTAAAAATGAATGCCTTTATTCTGGAGGTAATAACTATTGATTCTTCTCTCTTTGTTGAGTGCTGCTAAAAATAATTTTTACTTTGTTTAGTTAAGTGTGTCTCCCTTTAAATTATTGCCAACTATCATTTATAACTTGTTTAAATATAAGTGATCTTCATGTTCACTATAACACTATTATTTTACATAAAACATTAGTAAAGATAGTTGGTACATAATGCCTTATGATCAAGCATTATTTGTTAGAATTTAAAATATATTCTAAGGTTTCCAATAAACAGGTGTATTTACTATACAAAGAGGATTCCCATTGAGTTTGTAATATGCCCTTATTTTCCACAAATACAGCTATACAATCCCAGAAACATGAGCTCTGTAATACAGACAGCTCTTTAATTTAAATATATGTACATACAGAGGGCCTCTATTCATCTATTGCTCTGGCATAAATGGTTAAAATGAAAAAAAAAAAAAAAACGAACAAAATGTCTTTCTCCACACTGCGTATTTTTACACGTCAAGGTCCCATAGCAAAAATAACATACCATTAAAGTAGCAAACAAAGATGAGGTCACAGATCTTCACCTGTTCAAATACAGTATATGGCTGATGCCTCATCCATATAGTTATGCAAGCTTCAAAGTTCTAAAAAAATCCCCTAGGATTAATTCTGTCTACTGACCTTACAAATAATTATGACAGTCTGTGCACTCTAAATGCCACAGTCATTAATGTCTCACTGTAGTGAGGAAACCATTCAAACATGATTTCTTTTGTTTACGATTGTAAAGTTGCAGCACTTCAAATGCGCCTTCCTGTGTTTTAAATGTGTAAAGGAGGTTTTACAAACATTAGCATCTGTAGATGATATTTCAGTGTTTTGATCAGAAGAGCTGCAATCATTCTTGTTCTCCGTGGAAAGAAAGTAGTGATTCATGGCCTTTGTCACTGTGTACAAAGGTAGACATGTTTTTTCACCACATTGTGCTTTCTGTGAAGTTTAGAAGGATTAAAAAGTCAGCCTCCCCACCTAGGGTAAGACCGATTACTGCAGGTAAAGACAGAAAATCAGCCTGATAAATGCAGCATTAGGACTACCTCTTTCAAGCCAATGGAAAATCTTTCAGTCAACTATTTATCAGTTTTACTAAATAAACAATACTTTCAGATTTGAGCATATAATCATTCAATGCAGATGGCTGCAAGCAAAACTAACACAAGATTAAAGTCTCCATCATTATCATCTCTTGCTGCTTGCATACTATCACAAACAAAAGGTTCTAGATTGAAAATATTGGAAGAATTTTGTTGATGAGAAGTTAAATTTGAAGCGTAATTGTTCATAGAATGCAAAGACATTATCTATGTACAAGTCTAAGTGTTTTAATTCCTGACATTTTCTAAACATCAAGTACTGTATATTAAGGGTGGAAAAGGTAGTTGTCATGCAGAGGTGCAACAGATAAAAGCTTCTTTGTCTTAAAGTGCTTTCTACATTGGCTCCACATTCTGAAAGAATAAAGGGCAATTGGATTATTAATGCATTGACAATAAGTTGTATTAACTGGAACTCAGAAAAGGGAATATAAAGAAGTATTGTAAAATTTTATTTCTATTGCAGACCAGGCTTGTGTATATTCATTGATTTGTGTTGAGATCCAGGTTTTTATAGCTTCTATATTTGCCGCCTAGTTATAAAACCGAAAGTCAGCAGTGCCATGGATTTAACTCTTTAAATACATGCTAAATGCCACAGTCCACTGGTGTGGATAAGTGAGCGTGCCAAGTTTACCAGAGAACTAAATTAGTGTACCAGAACTGAACTGGGCAAACTTCACATGCAATCAATATGTGAAATATGAATTCCTTTCGTAAAATTTGCGAATAAGAACCTGGATGTGAGCTAAGAAGTAGATGGGAGTACTTAGCTAACTAATGTAATTTCCTTTTACTACACATTAGTGTAGCAGTTAGTGATGCCGATACACAGATCCAACAATCTGGGCATGAATGTATAGCCTGTTTTTATAAACTTGCCAATATCCATATCTCTGGAATGTAACTGTGCGAGTATAACAAACTGTTTAGCGATATGTTGTGTTTCCGGAAAATGATGGACAGTTGCACACGATGGTATTTGGTGCTCATCTGAATGTTTGCGAAGCACACGCAATAATAGCTGGTGCGACCTTAAAGTACCTGGTGTACAGGCTATGGTAAGTGGAGAGCATGAGGTATATATAAACGGTGAGCACAAGATAGTATGTTGAGGATACATGATACGCACCAAATTGTTTCCCAGGAAAAAAAAAAAAAAAAAAATACCCCATATCCCCTCAGGGACTTCACGAGTGTTTAGACTGATAACTGTAAACAAAGCACGCACACACACCATCCCATAGTCCTTTAATAAATAAAAGCCCACCCGTCTTTTTTAAAATCACCGTGCTACAAGAGATGGAATTGACGTCAACTGAAGCGGCTTAGCCTTGGTAAAGTCATAATTAGGTAGCCCAAAACTTTTGCAATTTTTTAATCTAAACTTTATCTTGTACATATGGGAAAGACATTTTTAACTGGTGAAAGGTTATATTTAATGCACTTCATGTGAAATATCAAATGATTTTTTTTTTTTATTAAAAAAAAAAAAAAAAAAAAAAAAGACAAAATAAATAACCAGGTTAATCAATTATCAAAATAATCATTAGCTGCAGCTATAGATAAAGCACTGCTGCAGTATATCTCTTGCACCCAATATCATTGGCACATCTGAATAATAAACTGTTATGCAAGACTACAGACTATAGACTACAGCTCAGAAATTAACAATACTTAAAATGTCAAAGATGACCACCAAACTCAGATTTTGGACTTGGCACCATCCTCTACAGTTGAATTTTGGACTTTCTATCAAGTACACCTCAGCTTTATGGACTGGTGGCATTCCATCCTCCATGTTGACCCTCAACACAGCCTCTACACAGGGTAGAGTGCTGAGCCACCTTCTCTACTTCTTGCTCACCTCCAACTGTTTGTCTGTGATGCCCAGGTTGCCCTCAGATGGCATCATCCCTTAAGGCACCCAGACAAAAATAGCCATGTACTAAGATGGAATAGTGCATTGAAAACACATAACAGAGGCTGGTGTAAAAGTGCTTTACGCATTTTTATTCAACAATAAGTGACTAAAAGTGCAGTGCTTCTTTATAAATAAGTACAGTAATCCATAAATTCAAGTGCATGTGAGGAAGTTAAAATGCATCAAATAAGTCAATAATCCAATTAAAAAAAAAAAAAAAAACACTCCAAGGTTAAAACCTAAGTAAGAATTCCTTTTATAACTAAATTTACTAGTGCCATCTCTTAATTCCTTCATGAAGCTTCCCCAACCACTTCACATTAATTTTCTTCTCACTGTATCCCAAACCCATTCTGTCTTTACAGTTCTTTTACCTTCCAAGGTTATTTTAGATCCTATTCATTCTTCACCTGGCTCCTTTTATTCCTTTTCTGGTGCAGGTGCTCTGTCTAATAACCAATGGAGTGTCAATAATAAACACCTGAGCTGATCGTGACTGTACTTTAAGCAGCAAATTGACTCACTCTTCCACTGTACACCCTGTGGCTATACAGGTTTACAGCAGCACACACCCTCAACAACTAACCAGAGCTGCAGGTTTTTTTTTTTTTTTTTTTTTTTTACTTTTACTTACTATCTTCACGTCAGATTGGCAAGAACACCAGCATTATAGGCCTGATCACCAGAAGTTACAAGAAAGCTTAATAAAGAGAAGTTTACCTGCAGACAATGTGGTGCCAAGACAACAATCTCACCCTTAATGTCAGCACAACCAGAAGGCAAACCACACTTTCATCCAAATTAGACAGAAGATACTGCTGAGAAGGTGATTGACCATTACTGAGTAACTGAATTGTGACAATTTTTCTATTGTCAAGAAGGCTCACCAATAACCTCTGCTTTCTCAGAGGTCTGAGGAAAGCTTAGGATTTCTCCAACTGTTCTCACCAAGTTCTGCTGGTGCACTACAGGGTTCATACTTACTGCCTGCTTCATAATGAGGTATGGCAACTATTTGGCTCATGAACATAAAGCCCTGCAAGAGGAGATGAAGGTGGTACAGAATATAACTGGCACAGAGCTGCCTAGGTTAAAATATGCATGGCCAAAAAAAAAAAAAAAAGACCTCAGCCATCCTGCAGTCAGTCTTCCTCACTCCTTCCTTCTGGCAAACAGGACAGAATTATTGGCACTCACACCAGTAGAATTAGGAACACTTTCCATCCAAAAACTGCAAAATTACAGAACAGCCAATCATAATAAAATAAAACTACTGCAACACAAAAAATCACTGTGTGCATTTAATACACACACACACCACTTTATTAGATACACCTGTTCAACTGCTTGTTAATGCAAATATCTAATCAGCCAATCACATGGCAGCAATCAATGCATTTAGGCACGTAGACATTTTCAAGATGACCTGCTGAAGTTCAAGCTGAGCATCAGAATGGGGAAGAGAACTAAATTAGTGTACCAGAACTGAACTGGGTAAACTTCACATGCAATCAATATGTGAAATATGAATTCCTTTCGTAAAATCTGCGAATAAGAACCTGGATGTGAGCTAAGTAGTAGATGGGAGTACTAGCTAACTAATGCAATTTCCTTTTACTACACATTAGTGTAGTAGTTAGTGATGCCGATACACAGATCCAACAAGCTGGGCATGAATGTATAGTCTGTTTTTATAAACTTGCCAATATATATATCTGTGGAATGTAACTGTGAGAGTATAACAAACTGTTTAGCGATATGTTGTGTTTCCAGGAAAATGATGGACAGTGGTCCATTTAGGCACGTATACATTATCAAGATGACCTGCTGAAGTTCAAGCTGAGCATCAGAATGGGGAAGAACTTTGAACACTGTATGCTTTTTAGTGCCAGACAGGCTGGTCAGAGTATTCCAGAGTATTCCAGAAACTGATCTATTGGGATTTTTACACACAACCATCCCTAGGATTAACAGAGAATGGGTTGAAAAAGAAAAAACATCCAGTGAGTGGCAGTTCTCTGGGCAAAAATGTCTTGTTGATGTCAAAGGTCAGAACAGAGTGACCAGACTAGTCTGAGCGGATAGAAAGGCAACAGTAGCTCAAATAACCACTTATTACAAACAAGGTATGCAGAAGAGCATCTCTGCATTCAGAACATGTCCAAATTTGTAGCAGATGTGCTACAGCAGCAGGAGACCATACCGGGTGCCACTCCTGTCAGCTAAGAATAGGCAAATGAGACTTCAATTCATATGGCTCACCAAAATTGAAAAGAAGATTAGAAAAATGTTGTCTGGTCTGATGAGTTTCAATTTCTGCTGCAAAATTCGATGATAGGGTCAGAATTTGGCATCAAAAACAAAAAAGCATGGATCCAACATTTCAGGCTGCTTTTTTTTTGGGGGGGGGGGGGGTAAGGGGAAGATATTCTCTTGGCACAGTTTGAGCCCCTTAGTACCAACTGAGTATTATATAAATACCACAACATACAAGAGTATTGTGGGTGACCGTATCCATCCCTTAATGCTGACTTTGTACCCATCTTCTGATGCCTATTTCCAGCAGAGTAATGTGCCATGTCACAAACTTCAGATCATCTAAAACTGGTTTCTTGAATAGGATAATGAATTCATTATACTCAAATGGTCTCCATAGTCACCAGGTCTGAATCCAATACAGCACCATTGCGATGTGGTGGAACGGGAGATTTGCATCATGAACGTGCAACTGATAGTATCACGCAGTTGCTGCAGATTTATCATGTCAATATGGACCAAAATCCCTGAAGAATGTTTCTGGGACCTTGTTAAATCTATGCAATGAACAATTATACCACATTAAAGGCAAAGGTGGGTCCAACCTGGCATTAGCAAGTTGTCCCTAATAAAGTGGCTGGTGACTACAGTATACATACAGTACATACATACTTTCTGCTTATGCATGTTTAAATTTGTGTGTGGATGTGGGGCAGGCATCTTTATTAGTATTGTATTATTGTCACTATTCTGAAGAGACAAGCAAGTAAGAATTTCATTGTACTACACCAATTCTGAAAAATTATAGAAAAGATCTTTAAAATGGTACAGTGCTAGTATTTATTCATTTTTGGTACTGGAAGTAAATTGTAGTTTTTAAAGCATGTCCTGCTCTGTCGTTTATTGGTGTGATCAGAACTCCAAGGCAACACCCCATCCCTCTGCAATGCAATATACTCATCAAATCTAGCCTGAATCATCCAGGGAGAAGGCCCCCTTCTTCTGTTCAAATTTACGGTACACAATTTTATAAAGGCACTAAATTAACAGGATAAAATTAATCAAGATGGTAACATGATCTGATGTGCAGTTTTTGTTTCCCCTTCTTCCTGTCTTATGGATAAACACTTCAAGGATATACACCCGGACAGTTTTTTGGTGCAATTTTTCACACATTTACTACTAGCAGCCAGTTAATATGTGGTTACATTATAAGGACTATTGCCAAAGTAAATTTCCTGGTGAACACTGCTAGGCTTAAAGCACACTTATTATTTCACTAGGCCAGATAACTATGGGAAACTGTACATGATCAATTGTGTATGCTTTAGTGATATGAATGTTAATGGCATAGAAGTTTATTCCCTTGCCAGAGAACTGCCTGAAACATGGCTATCCAACGAAAAGGTCATTAACAGAAATTTGGACAGGAACCCTGCATATGCAGGCTTGAAGAGAACAACATGCAAATAATAATAATAAATAAGACTATGAGTAACACCCTCTGAACCCACCTCATCAATCCCCCCAGCCCCCAATCCATCTATCATACTCTCCTTATTTGCTATATATTGTCTAAGGTTCCTGTAAATTTAATCATTCTCCTCTGATTAGGATTCCTCTTAGGAATACAAAGCTCAAAAAGCTTAGGAATAAAAAACTTAAGATATGTGATTCAGTTGCTCCCTTTGTGGATTTCTAGCTACAAAACAGCAACGTACATATTAAATGTATATACTAACTTAGGTTGTATTGTTCATAGTAATGTAATGTATACAAAAATGTACTATATACGAGGGATATTCAGAAAAAAAGGTTACAAGTGCCCTGCAGGGTGCAGGGAATTTTTTTTTTTCGAAGGTTGGCATACCTGCGTGTAGGGTGGTCCTAACGGTCAAAATAAGCCCGGGACCGCGTCAGTCAGTTGTGAAATGTCATCACAGCAAGTGAGTTCGTCAACCTCTGCTGAGGCCGTTTGCTCCACCTACCGCCGATACGAGATTCGTTCGGTCATCAAGTTCCTCACTTTGCGTCGCAAATCCGCAGCCGAGATCCATCGTCAGCTTGTGGAAGAATTGTGAAAGGATTCTTGGGTGGGAAACGTTTTTCCAGAGTTGAGGAGGTGAAGGAGACAGTGGAGAAGTGGCTTTCGGAGGTGGAGAGGAGCGTATTCAACGAGGGTATAAAAAAGCTGGTGCCCAGGCTGAAGAAGTGCATCGAAGTTGACGGCGATTATGTTGAGAAATAAACACATATTTTGGAACATACCCTGTAAATTTGGTTGAAATATATTCATTTTTCGATTTTTAACAGCTGTTGTAACCTTTTTTTCTGGATATCCCTCGTATATGAAAATATATGCATGTTGAAATTTTGACTTTGTAAATGATTAAATCACCTACATAAGGTTTATAAGAATTAATGTTTGTAATTTCCTCTCTGAACCACTATTTACTCACACTCTCACCATTAAATGTTCCTCCCTGTAGATAGCAGACTTACAGTAGGCAACCATGATTCATAATATCATATGTTATGACCAAATGTATTTCCGTTTAGCCATTTGTTTTGTGAACCATTATATATAAATTAAGGGTCACCTATCACATAAATAAATCTAGTCTACTTAAAATATTGGAATACTCGTAGTCTTCCCACTAAAATATAAGCTTGTTTGATAACTTGCTCAGCGTCAGTGACCTTGTCTGAATATGAACCTATAAAACAGAGCTTTTATATTAACATCTTAATCTCCAAGACTAAACAGTCTGAGCATAGAGATGTTTTAGTAATACAAGAACCATTTGTTCAAACCAGCTTTAAAAATATGTACATACTACTGCAAACTTATTTTTAAACTGCAGAATTGCCATTTTAATTTAACTGCATATTTTCCCTCACCCCATGTTAAAGAAAAAGGTGATTTTTACATTTCTTACAACTAAAAGGATAGTTTCTTAAATATGGGAAAGACTGTTAAATGATCAGTCAAGGCATTACAGACAATACTGTACTTAAAAATCCTTTCAACGTTGCAGTACCCAATGCACACAGGACAAACCATGTGGCACGACTATCATGCAACATTTAAAAAGGTACTTAATGCAGTGTCACACACATGTGAGGAGGAGGCAGCAAAAGGGTCTGAATAATTGTAATAAAACATCCAACCAGGGGGTGGCGAGTGCGCGGACTGTCCGTCTTTCTCAGTTCCCTACAGACTTTTCCCCAGAAATCCTGCAAGGTTCCGGCGCCTCAGAAGACATCACTTCCGGAGCCGGCCCCTGTGCCGAGGTCACTTCCGAAGCCAGCCATTTTGATTGGCATCATTTCCTCTACGGGCCTTTAAAGCCTCCCTCTTGGGCTATGGTGACTAGTTCTGTTTTGGACTCTGTGATATGCACATTGTGCTTCGGATTTAAAACCCTTTTGCAGCTGGGAAAAACAATATATGAGTAGCTGCCCCAAACCTTTATGATGTCTTGGACTCTTAATTGTTACACCAGTCAATTCTCTCTGAATTGTACATTCAAACAAAGATACATTACTATTGGCATCCACCTACCTCTACAAATAATGCAGTTATTGAACTAACTGAGCAGATAGCTTCATGGGAAGGGCAGAGAACCAAATGTCACCATACACTGTTAATCTAGGCAAAGACCCGTGCATATACACCATTCTGCTTTTATATTACATGCTCTGCTTGTCTACATTTGTTTTTCACATTTGACTTGCAACATGAGATTTGCAATTTATTCTGGAAATGAAGAAACTGAATATAGCTTTCCTTGAACCACTTTAATTTCTGTGTAACATTATTAAAGTATAAAAGTGCAGGTTTAACTATACAACATCTTCAATTCAATTTCACTCTTTTTCCCCCCCCCCCCAACAATGTGCAAATATACTTTTGTCATCTGTACTGTGTTGTCAGTTCTTTATTATTCTTTTGCCACTATTAAAATACAACTCTGTCACAATAAAAGTACAATAAAGTCTTAAATTTTAGGCAGAAAAAATAAATATTTCCATTATACTGGGGTCTGTATTTGCAATTATTTACATTTTAATCTTCTGTTGATAATGTATTTGGAGACAATACACTCACCTAAAGGATTATTAGGAACACCATACTAATACGGTGTTTGACCCCCTTTCACCTTCAGAACTGCCTTAATTCTACGTGGCATTGATTCAACAAGGTGCTGAAAGCATTCTTTAGAAATGTTGGCCCATATCGATAGGATAGCATCTTGCAGTTGATGGAGATTTGTGGGATGCACATCCAGGGCACGAAGCTCCCGTTCCACCACATCCCAAAGATGCTCTATTGGGTTGAGATCTGGTGACTGTGGGGGCCATTTTAGTACAGTGAACTCATTGTCATGTTCAAGAAACCAATTTGAAATGATTCGAGCTTTGTGACATGGTGCATTATCCTGCTGGAAGTAGCCATCAGAGGATGGGTACATGGTGGTCATGAAGGGATGGACATGGTCAGAAACAATGCTCAGGTAGCCCGTGGCATTTAAACGATGCCCAATTGGCACTAAGGGGCCTAAAGTGTGCCAAGAAAACATCCCCCACACCATTACACCACCACCACCAGCCTGCACAGTGGGAACAAGGCATGATGGATCCATGTTCTCATTCTGTTTACGCCAAATTCTGACTCTACCATTTGAATGTCTCAACAGAAATCGAGACTCATCAGACCAGGCAACATTTTTCCAGTCTTCAACTGTCCAATTTTGGTGAGCTTGTGCAAATTGTAGCCTCTTTTTCCTATTTGTAGTGGAGATGAGTGGTACCCGGTGGGGTCTTCTGCTGTTGTAGCCCATCCGCCTCAAGGTTGTGCATGTTGTGGCTTCACAAATGCTTTGCTGCATACCTCGGTTGTAACGAGTGGTTATTTCAGTCAAAGTTGCTCTTCTATCAGCTTGAATCAGTCGGCCCATTCTCCTCTGACCTCTAGCATCAACAAGGCATTTCCGCCCACAGGACTGCCGCATACTGGATGTTTTTCCGTTTTCACACCATTCTTTGTAAACCCTAGAAATGGTTGTGCGTGAAAATCCCAGTAACTGAGCAGATTGTGAAATACTCAGCCCGGCCCGTCTGGCACCAACAACCATGCCACGCTCAAAATTGCTTAAATCACCTTTCTTTCCCATTCAGACATTCAGTTTGGAGTTCAGGAGATTGTCTTGACCAGGACCACACCCCTAAATGCATTGAAGCAACTGCCATGTGATTGGTTGATTAGATAATTGCATTAATGAGAAATTGAACAGGTGTTCCTAATAATCCTTTAGGTGAGTGTATGTAATCTTACTCTACAACTAGTGGCTGCCGTCTCTATATTTAAATTTCATCACTAGTACCAACAAAAAGAGAATGAAAATGCGATGTATGCAATTCTTGGTGTGTGGCCTGTACTTTCTTCAGTGCAAGGAGGGTGGCCGTTTTGCCATGCCATTCAGAATAGCAGTGGCTTCACTAAAATAGTGTAGACCACATGATGTAGCTGAATACTCAGTTCTGGTTATCACTATGCCTCATAAACACAAAATTACATAAAAACTTCATATGATTTGTTATAAAAACTTTAATTACATCTCCCTCTTTCTGTACCTGTAAGGTTGTATTTGTAGTTTATATAAATGAATCACTTTTTAAAACTTTCAAACTTTTGCATTTGCTAGCATCAACCTAAAGATTTGAATCCGCAAGATATGGTAATCCCCAGCAAACTTGTCTACAAAAAAAGAGCAGACTAAAGCTCAATTCATAATTGATCCACAATTGAATGCTCTATTCACATCAAAGGGAACTTTGCCTGCAACATGATATATTTTAGGATCCCAACCTGGAATTGGTGCTCACTGGCAAGTGCCTTTTGGTCAAGTGTCAGAAACATTGATTGGGGTTGGGGGAGGAAGGGGTCGTTGCAGTGACCGAAAAGCTCTTTAGTGGCAAAACAAGTGTTGATGAGTTCTGACCAGAAATGATAAAGCACTAAATACTGTTGGGTTAGTGCAAGTGTCACTTTCACAAGGAGGTGCAGCAGGCACTGACCACTGAAAGGAGACCCAGGGCACAGACAGAACACAACAGAGGAATTATGCCTCTCAGTTGTACTTAAGTGTCAAGGTATTCCATGGGAAGGGCTTGAGAAAATTGTTGGGGATAGGGAAGCCTAGTAAAACAATGCTCAACATATTGCTAATGTTACCGTTCCCAAAAATGTGGAATGAAAAATTATTTTTACTACAGTAGAGGTCATAAAAACTGCATATGTATACTTTATATGTATATTGTATGTGAATTAAATAACTCAATATGCCATAAATAAATTTACTTTATAATCTTCAAAAGATATATGCATATGCAGAAGACAGTCTGGATTTTGACCTCCACTTAAAAGAAGTACTTTGTAAGATAAGAATTCTTATTCATTATACACGTAACATGAAGTTTCTGTTGTCATTTTCTGTGAAGGCGAACAATGCAATACAAATTTTAGTCTAACAGTTTAAAATGCGGCTCCATCGAACTGAAAACACAGAGTTATCGTCATTAAATTGAGCAGTATTATTAATCAGAATATCGATATGACACTAAACTGAATTACATGAACATGATGGGATATAGACCTTTTAAAAAGATTTGAAAGTGGAAAAACATTAAAAATGTCCTACTTAAACTGATCAAAACAAGGAAATGTTATTAATTTGGCTGAGCAGAATTCTCTGGCACTCATTCAAATTCAAATAATCAAGTTACTGATCAGGAAATGACCAACTGAACACTGAATGTGGGAACAAGCATCTGCCAAATGGCTCTGTGCCTAGGTTCAGTCAATAAGAACTTTACTTAGCAGCAATCATACTTGGCAGCACAGGCCAGTACACTTTTTTAAATTCTTTGCAACGGCTTGTCTTGTAGCAGCTTTCATCATTTTGCTAAGCCTTCCAACTGTGTTCACTCTAGCTAAAACAGGAAAAGTGCTCAAAGTCTGGCAAGAAAGAACTGTATAGCTACATACATTTAAGTGTTATTAGTCTGCCTGTATGAATCTAAATGAGTCACAGTCAAGAAAATAAAAATTCAAAAATGACTCCAAGTTATACTTTAGAGATGGAATGATACTGTGGTTAGCTCTGTTGGCACACAGCTCGAAGGTACTGTTCATTCCCCAGCCCACTTACTGTTTTCTAGAAATAGTTTAGTTTCCCAATATGCCCCAACCACGTACATGCTAGGATAACCAAATATTTTTAGGATTCCCGGCAAGTGTTGAGAGTGCAAATTGGTTTTGTGCCTGGTGTCCGATGCTACAAAAACAGACTCTGGCACCCTGTACTCCTGTAACCGTAATTTGAGGGTAATGATTTAAAATGTACGCATATTAATATATACAATAAAAATATAGATGAACATTCATGTACATACATACATACATACATACATCCATCCATCAAATGTTATGGTACAAGGAACATTTGGAAATTTTTCAGGTAAACAATTTAAAATATACAGCAGCAAAAAAAAAAAAAAAAAAAAAGTATGTATTTTTAACTATTAAGCACCACGAAAGCACACAAATACCTAAAAACTGACATTGTATCTCCTGCAAAAACAAACACTTTTGGGCATTTATATTGATTGATTTATATTATTGGTATGCCATTCTGCCTCTCTGCAAGATCCATTTGATAATATACAGGTGTTAAGTAAAAAGAATCCCAATTACATTTTTGGCTTCCAGTGATGAAAAGAAACTTTCTATAGCACTTTAGAATTTTTTTTTTTAAAAACACAATATAGACCTTTTAAGAAGAAACACTTGAGATTGCTTAAGCACAGCTGCACTATGGAGTCCTAGTTAAAATACACAGGGTACAGTAACTGTTAACATGTTTAACCCGCACCTCAAAGGTGTAAGCAAGCAAAAGTCACAACAGGCTGTATTTGTAGCTTTGCTAGACTCACTAAACTAATCAATAAAGAATATTCTTCTGTGACATGTCTGGCCAGGTCAGTCCTGTTTGTTGCAACATTACTCTTAATATGTAGGTAGGGTGAGCAAGCAGTCATAAATGTGAACATGTCTGTTTTCTTCACTTAGATCACCCTATCTATTATTAAAGAGTTCAGCATGCGTTGCAGCATGTAGCATATTCATAAACCAACTACAAGACAAATATACTACCATTCAAACAGATTATTACCAGGTATTATTCTATGTTATTCTAACAGTTAATTGTAAGACAACATCCATATGTATTTCCATGATAAAGTGCACTGTTAGCATATGTGACTTGCAAGGATTGAAGCTCCTTTTATGGTTTGCCATCCTGACAAGGCTCAGAAGGAATACAGGTTAGTTAGTAAGAGAGCAACAGGGTGAGAATAGCAAGCAAAGCAAAAGAAAAAAAATGCAAGAGGCGAGCAGGTCAAAAGTTGGCATGTTTTATTATTTTGGAAGTGTCCAATCGGTAGCAGCAGATGCCGCTTATATCTCAGCATTCAGAATAAAAAGCCAGTCGGCGCCTATGTTCTCTCCCAGAAAAGCAGGATTGTTACATTACTAAGTCAGGGTCCACACAATCTGCCCAATTTTTTCTGCTCCATAGATGTAGCTATATTTTAATAAATGGACATTTTTAATTAAACCTTATTGCTTTAGACAATGTTTTAAACCAGCACCCATGTAAGATGGAGACTAACTGTGGGACACGATGTGCTGGATGACATATTGACAAGTAGGCCTGGATAAGAAAATATCGATTTTCTGATTATTTTTTGTTTAAATGATTCAGCATCGATTCTTAAAGTCTCAAGATGGATCTCTTGAATCTCTAGCCTTCTCAATTACTATATGTACATTTTTGCTTTTTTTTTGGCATCCGGTCCAGGAGATGGCACTAATGCACCTGTTAAGGTTTTCTATGTATAAAGCACTTTTTCTCACATAAAATGGTGTGTCCTCTTTAAATGAAATCAGCATCTTAGACACTTAAATCAGATGTGTGGACTTACTACAGATTCAAACGATGTACTGGTAAACAACTGGATAAAAGAAATGCCATATGTAAGCTGTGCAACTCAGATGTTAATTATTGTTGTAACAACAAATTTGAGAAATTATTTACCCCGATGTCACCCATTTACATAATCTCAGTTGACATCCAAACAAGTAGAGCCTAAGCACTCTACACTGGAGACGGCAGGTAACTACAAGCATCCATTTTGTTCGCCTCATGCCCAAAAAAATAACAGATTCTACGGCAGGAAAATGTTTGCAACACACATCACCCAGCAAAGCAACCAGGTCTGTGATACAAAAGTGAGCGTATGCACAAAGCAACCGACTTAAAATTTCTCCAGAATAGCTGCGTTATCAGTCATGGTCGGTTCTTTTTCTTTTATGTCCATATATTCATTCAATGCTGCTGTCAACATGCATCAGCTCTAGATCCTCATTTTAAAATGCTTCCTTTTTGTATGAGGACTGTCAGGACACATTTCAGACAGATTAATGTGACTGCTACAAGTGAGAAACTGAAAATATGTGTAACTTGAAGAATTATAGAAAGACCCAAGTCTTCCCCTGCATCTTTAAAATAATCTTGAGATGATGGATAGATGGATGGTAAAATTAAATATCCAATAGGGGAATAAATTTGGCTAACAGTTTAGTTGAAAGGTGTCCACACAGAGATTCATAACACACAAATAGGTTATTCAAACAACATTATTAAAGAAGCAATATGATTATTATATATTATTTGAAAGATAATATAGATGTTTTATAAAGTTGATGCCACTGCATTGTATTAAAACATGGAGCCCCCCATAATGTGTAGACTGATGTGGTAATCCATGTGTTAGTTAAATTATGGTGAATTTTGAATAAGTGCAGTGTTGCGAATTAAAAAGAAATTATATATTATATATATCTATACTAATAAAAGGCAAAGCCCTCACTGACTGACTGACTCGCTAATTCTCCAACTTCCCGTGTAGGTAGAAGGCTGAAATTTGGCAGGCTCATTCCTTAAAGCTTACTTACAAAAGTTAGGCAGGTTTCATTTCAAAATTCTACGCGTAACGGTCATAACTGGAACCTACTTACATACATATATACCGGCCATAGCCTGCAGCTCGGTCGCCGTGTGAGGCAGAGTTACGTCCTTCATCGTCACGCCTCCCACGTAATTGAGTGCCTGCCCATATAAGGCCGTCCGTCCGTCTCCCAGTGGGGCATGCCCAGAACACCCCCCCCAGGGAGGCATCCAGGGGGCATCCTAACCAGATGTCCGAACAACCTCAACTGACTCCTCTCAAAGCGGAGAAGCAACGACTCTACTCAGAGTCTCTCCTGGATAACTGAACTCCTCACTCAATCTCTAAGGGAAAGTCCAGCCACCCTGCGGAGAAAACTCATTTCGGCCGCTGGTATCCGTGATCTTGCTCTTTCGGTCACTACCCAAAGTTCGTGGCCATAGGTGAGGGTAGGAATGTAGATCGACTGGTAAATCGACAGCCTTGCATTTTGGCTCAGTTCTCTCTTCACCACAACAGACCATTGCAGAGCCCGCATTACTGCAGATGCCGCACTGATCCGATCCATTTGTCAACCTCCCGCTCCATTCTTCCCTCACTCGTGAGCAAGACCCCGAGATACTTGAACTCCTCCACTTAAGGCAGTACTGTGCTCCCAACCCGGAGAGAGCATTCCACCCTTTTCCGGCTGAGAACCATGGCCTCTGATTTAGAGGTGCTGGCTCTCATCCCCGCTGCTTCGCAGTCAGCTGCGAACCGCTCCAGTGAGGGCTGGAGGTCACTGTCCGATGAAGCCAACAGAACCACGGTATCCGCAAATAGCAGACACAAGACCCCCTCCCCTCCTTGGCTGCGCCTAGAAATTCTGTCCATATAACTTATGAACAGAATCGGTGACAAAGGGCAGCCCTGGCGGAGTCCAACCTCAACAGGAAACAAGTCCGACTTATTAGCGGCAATGCGGACCAAGCTCCTGCTCCTCCTGTACAGGGACTGGATGGCTCATAACAATGAGCCTTGTACCCTGTACTCTTGGAGCACACCCCATAGGATGCTACGAGGGACACAGTTGAATGCCTTCTCCAAATACACATACATACATAATCTTCTAAATACTGATGTTAACTATTCATTACTAATCAAGTATTTCTTCTTAAATGTCATTCCATGCTTATGTATATGTATATGTATTGTTACATTTAAATTTCTAAAAAAGCCACCATTTCATATATGTTATTCAGTTAATATAAAACTGATATTGAATTGGGGCATTGTGAATCGGATCATCAGTGCTGATACCCAGCCATTTTGACAAGGCTCTACAAGGTGGTGATTTTTTATTTTTTTTTTTAAATAGTTATAATAAAAGGAAATTCTGAAATAGGACAGTTATTTCCCAGTTTCCTTTAATGTAAAGGTCTTGGCTTTAAAACAGTCAGGGATTTTAGGCTTAAAATTGAATGGGCCTGAATTAGATGCAAATACAAATTTTTAGAGCACCAGAAAGGTGGTTAGAACAACTGCTCCAAACACAACTGTAGAACAAAGTACAGAGCAGTGGAACAGGGCTTGGGTTGCCAAAATACCCTACATTATGAAGGGGTCTGGCTGCAAGCTTTTTTAATGAAGACATCAAGCTAACTATTCAATATTACATACAATTTGATTGTGAAAGTACAAAAATCAGACAAAAAAAAAAAAATATTGTAGCTTTGCATAACCGGTCTTGAATAACCCAATGCCAAACTTAAAATATGGGTAAAACAAAATCTGTTCTTTTAAAATTGAATGTCAGCTTTTGTCTTCAAATAGGACTTTTTTTTTTTTAAATAAATCTGAGTAATATTTGATCGGACTGCCCTAGTACACACTGCTTAAATCTTAAATCATTAATGAATGAATTCCTGTCTTAAGTTTTCAAGGTAAATAATGCCATATGCTTCAGTAAAGCAAAATATTTTGTTCCTTCCTCATAAAATTTCAGTCACACTCTCCCCCCACCACCCAATTGTGCTCCTCCAACAAATCTGTTGTGCACACCTGTAGTGAATAACTGATCCTCTATCCTGCATTTTATAATTCCATCTATTAATTCAAACTAATACATCTCTAGTATACCCCGTTTTACAGTTCCCTCTAATATTCACCTGTTAGACAAAGCTTAAAAAAAAAAAAAAAAAAAAACCACAAAATACACTGTTCTTAAAGAATCAAAAAGTCACTAATACTGCCAACATGTTTGAGCATTCTGAAGAATATGTCTTACTGGGATAGTAACAAAGCCATTTATTAAAAACTCTTTTTAGTGCATGCATTTTATCCAATTTCTTTCTAACTGCATTCTGCAGTCCTGAAATGATTATTTACACACCAAAATATTTCAAGTATTTCTGGCTGTCAGACCAGAAGTTTTTTTTAAAATATGTAAAAACTTAACCAAGCATTGTCTGTTTGGCAGAGAGAAAAAAAACCCTTAATTACTGCTTAATTTATTTGATCAAATACAAATCATGCAATTGTCCTAACATTAATGAAACATCTATTAAAACTGCATTTTTTTTTTTACTTTAACAGTACAATACTTCTAAGGTTTTTTTAGCATATGGTAAAATAAACTCTATGTAATGACATGTTCCAAATCAGAAAACACATTAAATAGCATACGGAAACATCATTTAGCTTTGAACAAACACACAAAATGATTTGGGAGTCAAATGCTTACACTTTATTGTGGACTGTACTTAAATGTTACTTGATAAAAGTACAATAATGCAGTTACACAATAACCTCAACACATATGCTTACACCCTATAGTGACAGCTTAATAATAAGCATATTAAGATACTATGGAATATTAATGATTGATCAGTATTTGGAAAGTACGGATAGGGAAGCATTTCAATTGACAAACATGTTAGAATGTTTTGCAGGATAGGACTATTAAGGACACACTGGAGTGAGAAAAGATTGTGAGGAGTAAAATACAGTGAGGCCAAAAAAGGTGAAAATGGAGATCAAACAAAACCAGGAAAATTACAGTACAAGACATTATTTGAGAGTCAAAGCGAAATCAAAACCAATATACACAATCCTACCCCCTAGGGCTTACTTGAGAAAGAGCTTTTGGGAATTTATTCTATACACGAAGGGAAAATGCACAGTACAATCACAACCCATATTTATAGAGTCACTTTCATGATGTGGATGAGGATTACAGTTACATGAATTTCAAGATAGCATCACGTAAATAAAAAAGGAAATATGATTATTCTTGTGTGTTGCGACTAGTGATGAGCAAACCCCACGGAGTTCGCTTTACCCCAAATTCGGTGAAATCATGAAAATGTTTACAAACTTTGTGAAATGCATTGAGGTCAATGGAGATTAAGGAATTGACCCCAAGAGCAGGATACCTTTGTCACTCTAGTATACAATGAAATATCATTCGGAGCAAGCCTATAGTTGTCTTAGAGAAAAGAATACACAAAAAAACTAAGTAAACAATTAACTATGAGAAGCACAGTTACTATTAACAGTTCCAAATATACACAGAATAAAAGGTAAACATGTAAGCATAAATAGGTAAATAATTAATTACGTCTCCATGAAGATTACAGTCAATGTAATGGTCACGAGTTCAGCAAGGGTCATGTGTAAATGTGAGACTATGTGTGGTTGATGGGGTGAGAGATTGGGGTTGATGGCTCCTTTAGGGCTTGTTTTGGGATCATAGCTGGGCACACTTGCATCCATACTTAGTCATGCAGTGCTGCACTTCCAGCTCATGAAGGATTGGTATTATATATCCGGCGATACCCCTCAAATGAAAATTTTGCCTTTTTTTTTTTTTTTTTTTTTTTTTTTTTTTTAAATGCATGCAGGATGGAAATACAGCAGCGTTTCTCAATCTTTAGGGGTTTGGGACCCATTTTTACCTTAAGCTCACAGATGACCCACGTACAGCAATAGAAGAAACAAGGGGTTTTGAAAGAGCCACAAGTGGAAGAGCAGGGTCTTCCTCTTGGTGAAAGGAGTATGGTTAAAGATGGGGAAAAAATTTTGTGCAGCAAGCGTAACACAATTTTTTTTTTAATAAACAAACTGCTGTACCACTTCTGAAATGAAAGGCTATGCAGGATTAATTTCAATATTTATTATTCTATTTGGCTGATACAAGAGCAGAATACTGTGCAAATCTTAATCTGCTTTTGCTCCAATTGTAAAGTGGCTTGTTTATAATCACACAGTGAGTCACAGAGATGAATTAAACTGGCAGCCTTGTAATTTAAAGATCAGTGCCTTAGACACTGCACCACACTGTCTGCTATTAAATCTCATGGCTTTGTTACTACATGGAAAGTTCATCCACCAGCAAAAGAAAATCTAATGTCTTTCACCCCCCCCACACTATTTTTGCCCTACTTTGCTAACTGTTAATGCTTTACCATAAATATTCTTGGAAAGAGAAATAAACAAATAACATTTGTTATTGCGTTTGGCATTTTACCTCTCTTTCAGAGATTTACAAATTAATAACTTATGGACTCTATAACTAGCTACAAATAGGCAAAAATAACCTAAAAACTGTAGTAATTTTGTGCTTATTTCATAATGTTCTCTAGGCTTAAATATCTATAAAATGTAATTCCCCTTCACCTTTACTCTATTTTGAAACACAGAGCAATTTTGTTCCTTTACTACGTATTAGTAAAAAAAAAAAAAAATTTGATCACAAAAATTGAGGAAAGAATTCATGGTGGGACTAGTATAGAAACACAGGATGGAGATAGCATCTCCAAAATGTATCCCAGTATTGCAAGATGTCTAATGCATTACTATATTTTAAATTTGAAAACACACTTTATGTGGGTCATACTTCAACCACTGTGTCCTGTGTAATATCCAAGAAAATGGAGCATTCACCCCATACCTGCCAAAAATCAGCTTTTATTTAACCCTGTATTACCCTGAATACTGCAGCGCTTGTGGATATCCTCATCACAATTTTTTCTGCTCATGCAATGTAATTTAATCAGAACTGTTGCTATCAGGGGATACACAGAAACTGTGGAGAAAGTACTGGAAGACACTTACAGAGACAATTACAAAGCAATGAAAAAATGCACTGAATCACCTATAGGAATGATTTATACCTGGCATTTAATGGGATATACACAACTATTAGTCATAAGAATCTGGTGTATCAAGTAAATGGACAGATTTTTTTAAAAAAAAAAAAAAGAGAAGAAAACTTCCCTGTTATAAATGGGTTACTTTCACTTTCAACCACACAGTAAAATTTTCCACATTCTGAAATGTCTGTGGTCAAGGTAAAATTTATCCTGGAAAAGGAAATTCAGTTGATTAAGTTACAGTTATGTAACAAAATATAATAAGATAAAATCTACAGTGAAAATAGAAAATATCCATATTAATACACACACACACACACACACACACACACACACACACACACACACATATATTCGCTGAATCAGTTTCAAATTATACAGATACTCTGCCTTATCGATTTCTGGAAGTTTTTTTAATTTTAATTCTACAGTACTGGCAAGGCATTGCTTATTAAACTGGTAAAGCTGAAAAAATAGTGTAGCAAATGAGTGGGATCATTAAGGATATGTCACAATAAGTTCTGCATTTAGCTGATCCATAGAGGTCTGATCAACCCCTGTGGCTTACTGCCTTTTTTACAAATTGCAGATTATTTTTTGGAAACATGCATGCTCAAAATAAAGTTAAAGATCAGACTACAGGACAGAAAACTTGACAAAACGGATAAAAAGAATATATACAGAGGAGTTGTAATATGTGGCATTTAAATAGTTATGCAAGTCAATTTATATAAGATCCGAAAGTTCCAAACTAGTTATCACCTAGTTCAATTTGCTTGTAACACTGAGGCATAATTTGATGTACCATCATCTTTTTAGGCAGCTGCAAAGCAAAGCTGCCCAGTATTGCTGGGTTGTCAAAAATTTATAATACTTGCATGTTAAAAAATCTAAATACATCTTCTAATGAATACAGTGAAATTCTTACTTGAATGGCTAAGGTACAACATGTCGCCACGCTTTGGCACCCTGTCAACAAGCATTAGGAATGGTCATATCAGGAAAAAAAAAAACACGTTATTCAGATTTTCAATATATTACCTTAAAAATATTCAAAAAGCCTCTCTTCAACACCACATTTTATGTAATGTACTTTTTGACATGCGTTGAAAAATCATTCAAAAAGTGGTACAGTAAACACTTAACAGTTTCACTGAACATGCCGGAATAACCAGCTACAGCTGTAGTAACTGGTTACAAAAGTCTTTGCTATTTCACGCATGTCAGAGGACTCCCTCGCAGGTTCTGTTGGGGTATATAATAACCTGCCGGGGCAAGAAAGGCTGCTGCCGCTAACACTGTCTTCTCTTGCTTTCCCTGCAGTACTGACAGCCGCCCAATAAAGCCAATTTAGGTCTGCCCATTCCAATCCCCGCCAACATAAACAACAACAAGCCACAGGATCGAGATCCACTAAGCCAGACCTCTTGAATTTATTTCTGAATCCCCATTGAAGGGACATGCACTATTGATGCTCTTTTTTCATTATTTTTTCCTTGTCCTGGAATGACTAAAAAAAAAAAAAAAAAAAAAAAAAGGATGACCCGATTGGTTTCACAAAGTTTCCTGGTTGTCTATACTGTCATTACTGCACACAGCCACACTAATTCATGTGCATAGTATAAAACTCTTTGCAGACTAGCCTACATTAAAAATTATGGATCACTTCTGAAAACATATTAACCACTTCTCCTGCCTATAAATCCACATTTCTATATAATCCAACATGATCACATCCAGTTTAGAATGAGCCCTTGGCATGAAAAACACCTTCTCTGTTGGCAAAGATGTTGAAGGCATCATTGAGTACATTTATGGGGTGAACAGGATCAGTTGCAGAAACTTAAACTTCTACCCTTTCCCAACATTAATACAATGTGGTTTGCTCTGCTCACCTGTCATCACAATGTCATTGTGTGATGACAAGGCTAGCCATTGATACCTGATCTGTGGAAGGGAAAGGAGCTTCTTCTAGGTCCTTTGTTTTCAATTGTTGTAGTTGACTTAAGAAATACTAGCTTTACACAGAAAAGTTTGCGTCATACTCATTTTCCTCATCTCTCTGAAAAAGTTCCACAGAGAACTCTTTAATGTCCTCCCATTTTTCCTTTACTGGACCAAACCATCAGATGCAAACTCTAGTTGACTAAAATGGTCTAAATTTTGACACTGCATAGAACTTACACTATTTTTTTTAATCTAAATAAAAGCATAATTTACTACTTCATTTATTTTGGTTTCGGAGACATGAAAATTAGGGGTCATCCCTACCATCTATTGGTAGTAAAATGTGGACCTTGCCTTGAAACTTATGAATTCTTCCTTTCCATTAATGCCCTGCATTCTAGTACTTTTTTTCTTTTGCTTGCAAAACTTCATTGCACTTCTCACAAGCTCTATTCTAATAGACCAAAGTTGGCTTCTAACAAAGTGTACATGGGACACGTGAAAACGCTGCTGCCAAATGTGACATGCAATTTTATACAAGGTTACAGCTACATAAATAAAAAAAAAAAAAAAAACAACACCACCACAGCACCTCCACACATAACATGCAGTAATAGTGACCAGTGTGCATGGACATACAGTGCATCCGGAAAGTATTCACAGCGCATCACTTTTTCCAAATTTTGTTATGTTACAGCCTTATTCCAAAATGGATTAAATTCATTTTTTCCCCCTCAGAATTCTACACACAACACCCCATGATGACAACATGAAAAAAGTTAACTTGAGATTTTTGCAAATTTATTAAAAATAAAAAAAATTGAGAAAGCACATGTACATAAGTATTCACAGCCTTTGCCATGAAGCTCAAAATTGAGCTCAGGTGCATCCCGTTTCCCCTGATCATCCTTGAGATGTTTCTGCAGCTTAATTGGAGTCAACCTGTGGTAAATTCAGTTGATTGGACATGATTTGGAAAGGCACACACCTGTCTATATAAAGGTCCCACAGTTGACAGTTCATGTCAGAGCACAAACCAAGCATGAAGTCAAAGGAATTGTCTGTAGACCTCCGAGACAGGATTGTCTCGAGGCACAAATCTGGGGAAGGTTACAGAAACATTTCTGCTGCTTTGAAGGTCCCAATGAGCACAGTGGTCTCCATCATCCGTAAGTGGAAGAAGTTCGAAACCACCAGGACTCTTCCTAGAGCTGGCCGGCCATCTAAACTGAGTGATCGGGGGAGAAGGGCCTTTGTCAGGGAGGTGACCAAGAACCCGATGGTCACTCAGAGCTCCAGAGGTCCTCTGTGGAGAGAGGAGAACCTTCCAGAAGGACAACTCTCTGTAGCAATCCACAAATCAGGCCTGTATGGTAGAGTGGCCAGACGGAAGCCACTCCTTAGTAAAAGGCACATGGCAGCCCACCTGGAGTTTGCCAAAAGGCACCTGAAGGACTCTAGGACCATGAGAAGCAAAATTCTCTGGTCTGATGAGACAAAGATTGAAATCTTTGGTGTGAATGCCAGGCGTCACATTTGGAGGAAACCAGGCACCGCTCATCACCTGGCCAATACCATCCCTACAGTGAAGCATGGTGGTGGCAGCATCATGCTGTGGGGATGTTTTTCAGTGGCAGGAACTGGGAGACTAGTCAGGATAAAGGAAAAGATGACTGCAGCAATGTCCAGAGACATCCTGGATGAAAACTTGCTCCAGAGCGCTCTTGACCTCAGACTGGGGAGACGGTTCATCTTTCAGCAGGACAACGACCCTAAGCACACAGACAAGATATCAAAGGAGTGGCTTCAGAACAACTCTGTGAATGTCCTTGAGTGGCCCAGCCAGAGCCCAGACTTGAATCCGATTGAACATCTCTGGAAAGATCTTAAAATGGCTGTGCACCGACGCTTCCCATCCAGCTTGATGGAGCTTGAGAGGTGCTGCAAAGAGGAATGGGTGAAATTGCCCAAGGATAGGTGTGCCAAGCTTGTGGCATCATATTCAAAAAGACTTGAGGCTGTAATTTCTGCCAAAGGTGCATCGACAAAGTATTGAGCAAAGGCTGTGAATACTTATGTACATGTGCTTTCTCAGTTTTTTTATTTTTAATAAATTTGCAAAAACCTCAAGTAAACTTTTTCTCACATTGTCATTATGGGGTGTTGTGTGCAGAATTCTGAGGAAAAAAATGAATTTAATCCATTTTGGAATAAGGCTGCAACATAAAATGTGGACAAAGTGATGCGCTGTGAATACTTTCTGGATGCACTGTAGTTAAGGGCATTTGACAACATTTCATTCAGGGATGCTTTCTGCCTTGTTTTGACCACTATCTTCAGAAAAGGGACATATTTCTGCACACATTGATCTATCTTACAGTATGTCAAATTATCTTGATTTCTCGATGGTGGGGTTGGAATAGTTTTACTGCAAATGTCTGCACAGGGTTTGTTCCTATTTTGCACCAGATTACTGTTGGGACAGGCTCCAGCTGCCCAGTAAACCTGTGGTGAATAGGCGGGTAAGGAAAGTGGATGGATGGATGACTATGGAGACCTAGAGTAGGCCTTGGTATATATGTAGAAAATTTGCAAGAAACTGAACTTCATTACATTCTCTTTATCCACAACTGCAACAGTGGTGCTTGAATCAAATCACTGCATCCTGTGATAAAATATAAAGTGATTTCTCCCAAAAGCCCCATGATACATTTAGAGTATTTGTAACTGAAATATCAATTTACAGCACTGTATTTTTACTTAACATGTATACAACAATTAAATGGGAGTCTACATATTAAAAAAAAAAAAAAAAAAAAAAAAAAATAGATCTAACATTTCTAGTCTGTGTGTGACTCTACAGTAGCAAACATTTACTCAGAAGTGGTTGATAACTCTTTCCAATACTCTTCATTCATTTTACTTTTGTACATACATCTTCTGTACAGAGTGATTTGCTGCCACCTCTATTTTACATGTCCCATCTCTTTTATATTGTCTACTTTTAGCACTTCAGTACCACCACATTGCACCTAATGAAATACCGGAGATAAAAATTATACACATATACAAATCTACAGTTTGATAACACTGGGATTTACTTGTTAATTATAATAATTTGACAAAAGACATAATAAAAATATGCTGCAATACAAATGCCTAAATTGAGGTATGCATAGATTTTGGTATCTGTACACTGTTACACCTTTACATCACTCCCCAACTCCCCTCAGAAAAAGCAAAAGAAACATAAATAACCATCCAGGAATATCCAGCCCACCATATATAGAACATTATTGTAAGCTGGAACAAGTTCTCAATGTCCTACACCTTTAGAAAACTGAAATACACAAGGAAATAATAGAAATACAAAAAGTATATATTCAGCCTTTTAAAACATGCTCTCAATGAACTGTAATAAAGACAGTGCTCTAATTTTGATTCTAATAAATATGAGACTGAACTGTACATACTGCAAAAACTGATTAAGTCACTAAAGAAAAAATTTGAGACAAGGAACAATTTATTAATATAAAAAAAAAGCACCATAATAACAATTCTGCCTGTCAATAAAATTGGCAACATATTTACATCAATTAGCCATTTTAATAAAGTCTTGCTTATCATGGTACTGGAGTGTAGTGATGTGTCACATATCGATTCAACCTTTCACTGTACACATGACAATACTTCTACTAATAATAATACTACTACTAAATGACCTGAATGCTTGCATCCCATTAACTAATGAAACGGACTGCAAACCAAAATATTGTCAATTCATACTCTACAAAAGACTCACTGCATATATTTAACAAATTAGAAAATTTGCTTCTGCTTCCATTAGAATTTTATTTACTTTGATTTATAATGAGTAATGAGGCTTGGGATTGTGCTTAAAGCTGATATATAAAAATATTCAGTGTGACCAGTTTTGTGAAAAATACACTTTTTGTTTACATTACAGGGGGAAAATAATTTATTACTTTAGCATTTTTGGAGGTGCCTAAAGTCTTTTAGCCTTAAAGCAGTGCCAGAACGTATCACAGGACTTCTGACCAGTTTCCTACTTTATTAGTTCTCACTTTAAAATGTATTATTAACAGGACACTTTTTCTTTGATTCTTAATTAGTCTGATGCAAAAAAGACATTCAATAGTAAAAGGACAGGATGTGCAAAGGCACATAATATACTTGAACACTATAAGGTGATAAAGATGGGATACAGGTGAGATGGATTTCCAAGTCACAAATAAAGTTACCATAAAATTTTAACCTTAGTTCAATATTTTTACAAAGAAATATATAGCAAGGAAAGAGGACTGACTGCAAAGCAGGGGCAAAATCTTCACAAAATATCATGAACCTGTGTTTAAATTATACAGAATCAAATGAGCGAGATTATGACCAATACTGACACTGTACAGTGTTTTACATAGCCCTGAAATAACTGAATAGTTGCTATAATGTGAAGAAACAAAATGCCTTCTATACTCTGACATAAAAACTAAAATTTGGCATACATTCAGTTTATTCCAGCCACCCAAAATCTGTCCATCACTCATATGGGCGCTGAAGAACGTGAGAGGTGACAGCTTGGATTTGAAACACAAGAGGAACTGTAATAGCAGACATATGATGCACTTAAAACACACTATCATGGGGCTTCCCTCTCAAAAGCTGCCGATTAATAAAACAGTGAGTTTATGGAAAATGTATTAACTTGAGAGATCCGCCAAAAACGAACATCTAGAAAGCTTACCTATATTAAAAAAAAAAAAAAAAAAAATAACGAAAGACTGAATATCGAATTAACTTATGATTAGAACAGGCAAGGTTTTTTTAAAAAAAAAAAAAAAACCAAAACAAAACAAATAATTCTCGGTGATGTTTAAATGAACGGATTATGAATCCAAAAAAAAAAAGTATGATAGAATGCACCAAAACTATCCAGCATGAAACTGCCGTCCAGTCCAAAAAGTAAAATCCCCTTTACTCTATAAAATTTCCGCTTTTCCATTTTCACCAGAAATCCCTACAGGCCTTGACTAGCATGATGCCAGTATTTTTTTGCTTTCAATCTGCAGCGCCAGTCTTCTGTAGAGATTATAATACTTTATTCTCGTACTTTAAGAAATTCAACGTGACATTCAGTACACCTTCACCCGAGGTGACGATCTCAGTGCTTAATCAGGGCCAGCTACTGCGCTTATAACTGAGCACTGCGAACTGAACAGCTTTCTTTCACACTTACCTACTTCTTCACACGTACTGTACATAAAAATGATCTTGAAAGCTGGCACAATCCCATCGCTTCGCCCCATCGCCAATCCTTACTCTCACATACATCATGTTAACATCACATATAGATCATCTTCCCTTTTCAGATCTAACAGCAAAAAGCACCTTGCAGTGCCTCTGCTAAATTGCGTGCTTTATTAAAATTACAGTAATTGTTCGCCTACAATTAAAAGGGGTGGCTCACCTCCTCTCTTCAGTCCTTCAATCGCTTCCTTATTCTCCGTTTAGGCACACACGTCCAACTCTCCAATCCCTGCGTGTAGCGGTTGTGATTCTCCGAGCTTTGAAGAGATTATCCTTCCAATCAGATTAAACGAGAAAATTATGGTGCCTGCAATTGTATCGCTAACTGGATGCAAAAAGTAACATACGGTTACGGTATGGGGCACCACTCCCGCCCGTGTTCTCGGAGGTCTTTAAAGCCAGGAAAGCTGAAGAGAAAAAAAGATATGATCGCAGCGTTCAAATCCACATCCAACTCCTGAAGTCATTCAAATCAGACGAAAACAAATCAAGTCACTGCACCTTTTTCTCGAGGCGCTCCTTATTACGCGTTTTACCCCACAAGAGAAGCGAAAAAGGGAACCGTTCCTATTTCCTGCCAACCACCGGGGTGACGTCCATATGTCGTTTGCACCTTACTCATTTCATTCTTGATCTTGAATGTACAGCGAGCCACGGCTCTGTCAAACACAGGGCACCTGATTGCTACATTATAAACCCCACTGTTAAAACACGGTCGCACGAACAGACTGGAAAGACGCCATTAAGTCCGTGACTGCAAAGAGTGACAGACGGTGGAGCTGCAAGGACTGCAGACAGAAACGCAGCAGCCACAGCAGGGGAGGCGCCAATGCGTGGGTACTGCCTCCTGCAGGCCGCTGGGCCTCGTTACGGCCTAATAACGGTGTCTGCGCCGCCAATAACGTCGTGTGTCGATTGAGAAGTGTCAAGTTCAGTTTTACTCAATCAGTTCCTTTTTCTTTTACTTCAACTAATCAGAGAAGCTGCTTGGACATTTACATGACTTATAATACCCACATTAATGTTTAAAATTGTTTTAAATGTGCGTAAATTCACGGTGGATTTAAACGTACTTAATTGAACCAGTTTCAGCTGTATATAAATTTAAGGATGAGTGAAAGCAGTACGTGTGGGCTCTGTCTTATGGAAGGCAGTTTATTCATTTTTAAATATTTGGGTAGCTCAGGGATTAGTGAACGCCCCGATTCTGGGTGGAATGCCTTCTGTAAGAAGCTTGAATGTTCTCTCTTTGTTAATATAATTTTTCCCACTAGTCCTAATATATATTTTACTTTAACTGGTATATTTCAATAGTCTCAATTAGATCAGCCATGATTTCTAAGCTGGTTTAAAGGGTTAGTTATTAAAATCAGAAGCAAAAAAACGCAGTTTACCAAAAGTGAAATGTGTCAACCTGACATGTCTGTAACAAAAATTACAAAGCATCATTCATTTTTCAATTCCATTAAGCCATTTACATCTGTGACTGGATTATTCCATGCACACTATACTAATTGGAAACTACCTGTTTTAGTATTTATGGATAATATGAGGTGACACAGCTTATTCTATGAAACACCCTGTTGACTGCAATTATTTATTGCAACCAATTTCTCAATAAAATGCCGATTTGCATAATGTATTGAAAATTTGGTTTAACTGGACATCTTTTTCTTCAACCTCAAATGATCAATCAGTTTGTGTTTTCTTTTCCAAAGACAGCAAACTTCACATCATTCCAAAGAAGTTAATTAATAGAAGTGCAGTAAATAGTAATGTCACCTCATGGCTCCACCATCCTTTATTTGATTCCCTTCCGTGGTTGCTGTCCAAGTTCTCTCTGTTCTGCATGTCTTCCAAGTAATCTCATTTTCCTTCCACATCTCCAAATGATGTGCCTGAGTAAGGTTTGCAGTGGAGTGGTGAGCCATCCGAGATGGTTTCCTACCTTGCACTTAGTGCTGGTGGGGTTCTAACACCCCACAACCCAGAACTGGATTAGCTGTGTTTGAGAATTTTATGTTATGTTATGGAGCATCAATTTTGAGAAGCACAGCGAGGTTGGAACTAGAGCTGTAGCTGTTTAATAGATTTAAAAAGTTATGTTAACTTCCAGTAGAAGGGTTTAAATAAAATAAAATAAAAACACAGAATTAGTGCTCATTTGTTGTCATTGAGTTCAACCTGCT
Organism: Polypterus bichir lapradei; assembly: GCA_026402145.1. Lineage (NCBI taxonomy): Eukaryota > Metazoa > Chordata > Cladistia > Polypteriformes > Polypteridae > Polypterus > Polypterus bichir. The sequence goes on from JANRMT010027041.1 coordinate 66,583,354, forward strand.
TTACCCAGTACAGGACTGTGGAAACATTGCTTGAAACATGGGGATCAACACCTGAATAAGACTTTTCTCCATGACAATGCCCAGTCATATTCCTATTTTATTACATTTTATATTCAGTTATTAACTTTTAGGATGTGGAAAGAAATAGATGTAATGCAGGCAGCATCCAAATTTCCTTGGGCAGATTGGAAATAAAAGTGAAGTCCCAGGATCAGTGGGGCAGCCATTCTAACCCCTGCACTACTATTTCTTCTTCAAGCTTTGTATCTTCGGTGCAAACTCCTGCTGTTTCAAAAAAATAAAACAATAATAATAATTTCATTTCAGTGAGCTAGCTAGATAGACGGCAAAAGCATTATTGAAGACGAATATGTCAAAAATTTAACAAAAACAGATTTACTACAGGCAGGAAGCAAAAAAAAAAAAACAAGACAAGTTACCACCAGGAAGAAGAGTTTGATTAGAAGATTTAGGAATGGTGAAAACTTATAAATGCCGTGTTCCTTCATTAAATATTTTGACTACCCCTGATCTAGATAAATAAGAAGAATAAAAAGTTATTCTGAAAAATACACAAAATAAAACCCTGTGAGATAATACATGCTTTCAAAAGATTTATCAATTTGTGCTGGTTGCATTGAACATTTTTTTTCCAGTATCAATTATTTAACATACACCATGTTTATTAACAGAGCTGTAGTATATTCAGTGTATTCATTTTAAAGCTTTAACATCTGCAGAATTTCCCTTTTAAAGTATTTTATAAGAGTTGTGTAATAGACTTACCACAGGTAACCTTGTGGATTCTGAAACCACAATACAACTTGCCTTTTCTAGCTTTCACTATAGGTTTACTTTGAATTCATACATTCACTACAATGAGAGCAATGCAAAAAATAAGTATAAATACATTTAAAAACAATTTCAATTCCACCAGCCTCAATCCCTGGGGTGGGGCTGCAAGTTTTAATTCCAGCTACTTTTTAAATTAGTAGCCAATTACTACTGCTAATAGAACATACTTTGCACTGCCAAACCACATGACTATATCAAAGTAACATATATTATTAACATCAGGAACTGGCATCTAAACATACAATTGATTGTAACAAAAATCTGAATCCATTTTGGATCTCCAGAAACAGTGTTTTAGACTCCTACATTAGAGCTTAGTAATGCATTTTCTCCACAGAAACTTTCTACAGCTTTGCCTTAAGGATCAGTGGTGGGCCCATTTCTCTTTCCTCTCTACATTTGATCTTTAGGCAATGCCATTTCTTCTCATGGCTTCTCCTACCACTTCTGAGCTAGTGATGCACAGATCTTCCTCTCATTTCCCTCTTACATACTGTTTTATCTTGGTAGAGTAATATATGTATTGCTCTACTTTCCCCTATTGTATTATTAATATGCAGCCTTAGAATGCCTAATCTCACAGACTTACCACTGTTTATAAGATATTATTTTATATAATTTATCCCCACCTTCCCTTCTATATCTATAACCTCAGGCAATTAGATGTAGTAAAAAGACAAGCAGGAGTTAAGTTACACATAAAATTACGTATTACTGATAATATTCATAAATAATAACAAAATGCAAAGTACATTTGAATATTGGCAACCATACAACCTGATAAAATGGTGATGTGTAATTCAGGTGGCACACAGACTTGTAGTTACTTAAAATGTCTCTAGTTAAGGCATCGTTGGTGCTCAGCTTTCAGCCACATGTCTGTTCAATATGGCTGCTGAGCTGTACTCTTCATTGTGTTGTCTTCATCATCACAGGTTAGCAAGAGAGATGCTTCTTCATCATATGTTGGTTAGAGAGAGAATGTGGTTGAGCAAGCAAATTTATAGGTTTTCTGTCCAACCACTCCAGCCAATCCAGACAGCCATATCTCAGACCAATGGGTGAAATAGAACATCTTAACACCTGCAACCCCCCAAGCCATATGTTAAACATCCTGGCTTCCTTGCAGGGGGCTGAAAGACTTTAGCAGAGAAATACTCATCAAACTGGTTATGACACATCCCCCAAATCCTGTCGTAAAATTACAAAGAAAAGTCGTAAACGGGGGGTTGGGCAAACACGAATGCCTCTCACCAAAGTAACACTAAATTACATTGCCTAAATTACAAATAAAGACATACAAAACATTTATCAAGTTATATGCAGAATCTTACATCACAACACATACCAAGGGTTTCAGCCCTGATATCCAGCTGTATCTCTGCCATCTCATCATGGCTGAATGATCATCACCTTAACTTTAACTTTTCAATGTCAGATACCGTGTACTCGCCCTCTGATTCCCCTTTCTCAAATTTGTCTCTAAGCATCGCTGTTGAAAATGTCACCCTTTCACTATCAGTCATGGTCAGGAATCTTAGTATGACTCTGGACTCATTGCTTTCATATATCATTCATTCATTCATTCATTCATTCATTCATTCCTGTCATTTCTTTTTACATAAATAATAATATTTATTATTAATTATGCACTGCAACTCCTTCTTCAGGTACTGGTTGCCTCTCAGCTGGACTATTGCAACTCTCTCATAGCAGGATTTCCTCCATTTCCTATGAGCCCCCTTCAGTTCCTTGAAAATGCAATTGCTTGACTGATGTTCGTTGTTTCATTCCTACTACTTCTTTGCTTTGGTTTCTCCACTGGCTTCCTGTTGCTGTGAGGATCCAGTTCGAAACTCTTATCTTGGTCTAAAGTTCTCTGATCAGTTGTGCTCCTCAGTATGTTTAATCCTTGGTCTCTCCATACGTCCCTTCAAGAAGTCTCCATTCTGCCTCTGCCTTTCTTCTGACCATCCCTTCTGTTGCCAGACCTGCCAAGACTGGACAGTGTTTTTCTGTTCTTGCCCCAGAAATGTGGAATGATCTCCCTATTATCTACTCTCACTGTACCTAATTTACTTATTTAGGCATCTTTTGTAAACACACCTTTTCACTTGATATATTGTATCTGCTTAATTTCTCTCCTAAAGGAGAGCTGTTGTTGCACTGACAAAGAGCTTAGGGTACTGATTTTTGTCTTAATCTAGTTATAGATATAATTTTGTGGTATTTCTACTCCCTTGTGCAAAATGTGAACAAAGGATTTTTTTTAACATTTTCTTAACAAATTATTATCATATAGAGTTAAGGGAATTCCCAACATTAGAACCAGCAGTAAAGTGTTTTTTTTTAAATATTAAGCTTGTATCAATTGATGCAGCTGTTCAATTACATATCCTGTATTTTAATGTGTGTTATCGTTGAGACTGAGTAATGCCTGAAAAAAAATGTAGAATGACAATGTAATGAAAGGTTGCATTTTTTTGCCTTCAGAACAAATTTAATTGCATTTATTAGGGAACAATTCCCTATAGTTCACTGTTTATATATACATGTTTTAGCAACAGTGCTACATTTCCATATAGCTTTGTAAATTCCTTGTAAATTTTTTGTTTCTGAATTTGTCAGTAAAAGACATATTTATGTTTTCTGTGTAATAAGAACCATTTCAATAGTTAATAAAGGATCATCACCCATATCTATGGCTGAATCAGTTAAAAGATCTGTAAATTTGATAACACCAGAACTACATTTTCTATACTACTGAATATCATTAGCTTCAATAAGTTACATCTGAGTGTGAGTTGTATTCAAAATCTCTAGGGCTTATCTACAGCCTAACATGTAAGGAACGATTCTTATCTCTCTTTAAGTGTAATGAAATTCATTTTAAAAGTCCTTATATTATAGAGGTTAAGGTTTCCTACTTTTTTTGGAAATATAATGCACTGTAAATATTGGCTTGAGGGTTTAGTTGGCCCATCAGGCACAGTTCTTATTTGGTTTACTTCAGACCAAATAATTTTCAGCATGTGCAGAAATTTGAAGTTTCTTATTCCTCCCCACAGTTAGACACAGCGTTCCTCAGGACTTGGGGCTGGGACCAGTTATCTTTAATAGTTTGCCTTTAGGAGACGTAATTTGCTAACATAATATTAACTTTGATTTTTAAAACGGTAACACTCACAACCCCATCACACTTCACAACTTTTCCAGTCATTTTCAGTTGTACTCTTCATTAAAATGATCTTAGTGAGCTAAGGGCATTCAACAGCTTACTCCTCTGACATCCAGTCATACACTTATCTTTCCTAGAAACTCACTGGTCTGTGACTCATCCTAATAAAATCGTATGATTTTTGTTAGGGACGGGATCAAGTTTGTTGCTGAAAGCTGATAACCAATGAGCACTCAAATAAAAGTTTGATTTTTGACCATGCAAACAGACAATGTCTAATGTCTTTGATTTTTAATAACTGCAACACGTTTTTGTAAAGATGATATTGTGGGTGGAGAAGAAAAATTAATACAAGCAGCTGGAAGTCCTATAAAATGATATAAAATAAGTTCCTCCAAGAATTTATTAGACATTGGATTTGTTTTTTGTGTCAGTATATATGATGCACTAATTTTCAGTTCTTTTCTTTTGAATGAAACAGTAATTTGCCTACAGAATGTACATTTTTATAATTTTCCTTGCCTAACACAATTGAACTTTTTACTTAAAACCAGTCTTTATCTATACAAATTAAAAAATAGTCACTGTTTGTCTTTTGACGTTTTTGGCTTTTTTAATGTTATTTATCCAAATTGTACATTAAGGACCTGATTTCAACCCTCAGATCACATCTTATCTGCTTTTTTCTGTTTGTTTGTTTACCAAACTTTCAAAAATGGCAGAACTAATTTTCATGAAATTGTGCACATAGTTTGATGTTAAAATGTAGGAGATATGGCATTTTAACAATCTAATCAAGGTGGGGAAGTGTAATTGGGGCAGCTTAAAAACTGCACATTATTCCAAAATGGTCGAGTCAATCTTAATAAAATTTTGTATACATAGCAAAGCTGAAATATCTTAAAATCCAGGCTTCTTGGCATTTTAAAAATTTAAAAAATTGGTTATATTTTAGGGGGGGGTTAAAATGCTTCATTCATGGCATTTTGCATTACAAATTAAGGTCTTTAATGTTTTTCAAAAGTTCTATCAAAAAATCAAAACCACACTACTATGATAAACTGGTTCAACCGATGGTAATGAATTTGGCATATTGTTTTGGTTTGCCCTTTCTTACAGGGAAGGCTATATCATCATCATTAGTGGTTCAGTGGAAACGACAGCTAGAGGTGGTGGTGTGGTATAATGGCGGACCAATGCAAAAATCATGCATCACTTAAAAATGACCTTGTCTACTTTCACTAAATTTTGTATTTAAGCTATTCTACATGCAATTTAAAATATAAGCTTCATGTTATTTCAAGAATTTCATTGGGGAGTCATAATCGGAGGGCCAACATCACAAAAACCATGCATTACTCCAAAACAGCTGAGTGGATGTTAATGAAATGTTGCATTTATATTACAATTAACCCAACCTAATATATGCAGTTTATGGGATTAAATAGAAGGAACAACACAAAATACAATAGTTTTGCCCATCTTATAGTATATGCAGTATCAATGATTCAATTATTTAACATGCCATCCAGTTTATTTTCATCTTTTCGTAAATTAGTAAATACAACAAAGTAATGTTCATGGTTTCAACATAGCAAGGAGTCACAGAAATTACAGAATCCAATCATACACTAAAAGGACAAATTCTCAACTCATGAAAACACATGAAAGGATGGCGAGTTAGTGTAGATGGCAAACAGGACACCAGCATTTCAACCAGTAATGGCAAACGGGTCAACATTTAAAAAATGCATAAATATTGACTTTCTTACTTTAATCCAGCGTTTCTCAACCTTTAAGTATTTGCGACCTGAGTTTTCATAACAGTTTTAATCGCGCCCCCCCCCAACATTTTTTTGAAATGTAGATGCATATTTTATTATACGTACTTAACCTTTATCGAAATTTATCTAACTCTATATTTATTGTTCTAGTATCAGAATGTAGTTTAAGTTAATTTGTTTTGGTTTCAACAGATTTTTTTTCATATTTTTGATTCTTTTCTTTTTTTCACATCTTCGCGCCCCCCTTTTTGTTACTTCGCACCCCCCTAGGGAGGCCCGCCCCGCAGGTTGAAAACCACTGCTTTAATCCATTATACAGAAATACTGTATAGGGCAGTGGCAGGTACTTTGGATTGTATAAGCATATTTTGGTATACATTTCATAACATTTCTTTTTGTATGTTTCAAAGTTATTTATAGTTTGTATTTATTACACTTCATTTTTCATTTGATATTTGTAATTTCTTATAGTGTGGTGGGCTCATAAGTGGAAATGTTCTTAAGAATACAGTACATTAAATTTAATTAAAATGAATTTTTAAACATTTCTTTACATGAAGAAAGTATGCAATGCAATGAGAATAATTTTCTAAACAAGTGTTAATAGTGCCAATCCCAGTGCTTATAGTCTTCAGCACACAAAGTATTGCAGTTATCTTTTTAAACTAACAAATTCAAAGTTACACAAATCATAGTATTCTCCTATCAACTTAATCCAAGCCAGTATCATGAAGGGAATGGGGGCAGTGGGCATATTATTATGTTGGTAAAGCTATAACAAAACATGTCATTCTGAGTTCAGAGTCACGGGAGACTGAGCCTGTCCCAAAAGCAACAGGCTCAATGCAGGAAGCTGCACTGGACAGGAACCAGTCCATCATACTATCAAAAATAAAAAGTGAAGATTTTATAGAAATAAGGTAGGAATACACTTTTAATATGTATGTTTAATGGCATTAACATACCGTACAACATGGAATAGTCCTGACAGTGCAAAAATATAACCGGAGGTAGATACATTTTGATCAGTTTTGTGATTAACGCTATAATACCAATTTATATAACTTAAAGGAGATTTCTATGAAATGTCAGTAACCGTAAGCTGTCCCAAACACAGTACTTGCTTCCAACGTATTGTAGTTTAAAAACAAAGAGGACACTGTAATAACAATTTAGGATTTGTTTTTAATTAATGTAATTTCAGTTGTTTTTAAGATATAATAAATTTTTCATTTTCCTTAAATGTTATAGCATAGTACAAAAACCTTATACATGTATAAATGAGAATGATCTACCTATACATAACCCCAATGAGAGGTTACCTATTATACATTTTCACAGTGTATTAATAAGTTGTGCATTAAATCTGTAAAGAAATGTATTGTCTTGGTTGTCCACTTTTTCTTGTAGGCCCAGAACTTGACACTTCTTTTATAAAATGCTTATTCAAAGTGTCCTATAACTACAGTCTGTTAGACTTGTGACATATTTAATTTTGTATTCATACACTGCTGTCTTATCAGTTCAAAATAAACCATTAACAATTCTTAGTACTTTTGATGGGTAATTATTTATCAGTGTTCTAGCCAGTGTGCCAGGTACTTTGGCTATCTCAACAGATTAAAAGGGACCATGAATGAAGTATATATCAAACTAGTTTATATATTATGTTGGTTGGGACAGTAGGTATGTGGGTTTGAGAGAGACAGGTCCAGACAAGAGCCTACAAAGAAGAATGAGACAAACCCTGTGAAAAATGTCATGTTTTGTCCTGTTAAATTAGAAAGAAATGTAATGCCAGGGTGATGTTTCTTTGCAGATGCATTATTTGCCCTTGAAATACATTACACAATGGTTTCTAGTAAAACAGAAAGAGCAAGAAGTATAAGTAGGAGAAGGCAAGTTTCCCCAAAGTCCTTAATTTTATTATGTAACAAAATATGGTTCCAAAGCTGACATCTTGGCCAAAAGAGTCCCTCTGACAGGACAAGCAGCAAAGAAACTGCATTACATTAAAGACTAAGCTGTGGGCACATCTGGCACAACAGGCAGGATGTTGGTTGGCTTCCTTTTGGTCCTGAGGCACCAGTGGCTGCTAGAGGGTGTTCAAGTGTAGTTCTCATAGAGCAAATAGGAGCCCTCCTCAGTCTAGAAGTGATTCCAGGGGATGTCCAAAAGCTGCTCTGGGATAGGATTTAAAGCCTCCTCCTTGCTAATGCCTTATTGACTCTGGGGCTAGGAGTTGGTTTACATTGTTTTTTTATTACTTTGTTTACACACTCTGCTAATCATTCTCTTATCTTTAATCATTAAAATAAAATAAAACTCTATTTTCTACCTCTTGGGCTCTTGGTGTCATCCTTTCTTCAAAAACCACATTCATAGTGCCCTTTCACTGTTACATTAATTTTTAACATGTAGTTTTTCATACAGTGTAGAGCAGGATTACTAGTGAGTGACCAGAGAGTAAGGGTGATATCTTTAGAACCAGTTATTCTAACAAAACATTTAGGTTCATTATATCAGTGGGATTTTAGGTTATTGTGTAAGATCAGCTTTCATGGTAACTTAAAATATTTTTTCTCTTACATCTTTTTCTATATTTTTTGTCTTAAAAACCTGAAACATTAGGAATTAGGAATTTTCCTTGAATTATTTTACAAAACTTTGCATGCTACCTGAGATAGAAAGTGGCAAAAACTTTTATAAATCTTTTGAAAATGAAAAATAGAATATAGAGTAAAAGCAACCCTCTTTGTGCCTGTGATGGCAAATATGGTTAAATACAATCAGCTATCTCAACAAGTTGCAGAGAAAGTTGTTAGACTGTATCTGTGTATAAAATCAGTGAATCGCCCATTTTAAAATAATTTGAGGACTAGCACTCTCTCTCTCTCTCTCTCTCTCTCTCTCTCTCTCTCTCTCTCTCTCTGTTTCTGTGCCAGAAAAGGAAAAAGGAAGAAAGCTTCAAACTGAAAACAAAAGAGCATTTTAACCAAGTCAGAGTTCTGATTACAATTAACCACAAGTCTCTGACAGGGTACAAAATCATTTTAAAGACATTTGAGTCCAGTGCATCCCAATGTATCAGAGTAAAAAAAATGTTAAACTACTACCATATTGTCTGAATCTAGTCATCCATCTAAATTGTTTAACCTTTATAACTCTTTTTTCATGGGCGCCACTGCAAAACCTAAAATGACTTGTAGTGAGGCAGAAAAAGTCAGTAGCTGCACTGAATCAACAATTTCTAAGGCATTCCACAAGAAAGGAATTTATGAAAGGAAGCCAGGAAAAAAAGCCCTGCTAGAAATTATAGAACGCAAAATGTCACCGAGGTAATTAAACAAATGTGCATGCTTCATTGTTAAGTGAGCAGATAGTCAACATTCAGATTTATGCAGTGTTTAGTTTTATACAGTATATAACAATTCAAGCAATATGGTTACTGAGTATGGAGCATCATTATGTCACAGCACTTAAACCCTGTTCAAGTTCCCAGCTGGAGTGCTTACTGTATGGCATTTTTATGTTGTCCTTACGTATCCATTCATTATCCAAAGGTATGTTGCTAGTACTCATTTGTATAGATTAAGTTGCTTGTATGTTTGTGTGTCTTTTGATGGACTTTTTTGCCATGCAGGATTTTCTGACTTGTGTCCACAACTGCTGGGCGAATACTGAAAGTTGAATAGAAAACTGTGCTTTTCAAAAAGAATTATTGAGAATGAATAAACTGTTTTATATTGAAGCACTTAACGTACACATACAAATAATAATAAAGCAAATATTTTGGTCATGTGTATAGGACAGCTGAAAAATGTATATTTTTTGAACAGTGTTAAATTTATTTTAAATAGAACCCAATCTAAAAAGATGTATACAGTGTCTAAGTAAATGCATATTTTCAGGCTATTCTCATCAAAATTAATTATAAGTTATTTAATTTAGCATGTCCAACTCCTGTGTTCCTGTGACTATGCAAGCAAAACTTATTGCATTGTGAAAAGAAGAAGTGCAAGTGACAAGATGAAGATACATCAAGCCTACATATATATCATTAACACCAAGTTCCGTCCATCTTCTTTTGCTAGTAAGATAACCACTTGGAAGTGTCAAATGCACACCATTAAGGATGTATGCACCCTAGCTTTTTGTGTGCTAAGAGAAAAAAATACTTTCACAATTAGTATAAAATTTTTCCTCCACATGTGTTAAATAATAACCACTTTAATTATGAAACCACTCAAATAGTGGCCTAGTATTTTTTATCTCTTTTAAACTTCTTATCTTGACTAGGTTTAAGAGGAGCTGGAGTGTAACTTAAGTATCATCAGGTGGAGGGCATAGAGTTATCCGTGCACTGCCAGGTGCATATTGGATCAATACAGACAATCTAACTGTTAGTATAACAATGCAATGCCTAATCCAATCCACTGAATCTTTCTAAACTAAGGATTGTTCTTACCTCATTTAGCCCCAATCCCTATTTGCACAATTTCAAAATAACCAACACATTATTTCATTTTCTACTTTGTCACCATATTTCCTTTTCATTTTTCATTGCAAGATTTTGTCTTGATAGAATAGTCAATATTTGTATTTATTCAGTCTACTTAATGAATTGCGAGGTTGCCAGGGGCAAGGACATCATCACGATCCTATGTCCTTTGTGTTTGTTGGAGTACCCAGAATGTGAACAGGCAGCAAAGCACAGTACAAAAGAAGGTAATATGGCCTCAGGGGGAAGATGCAGTATTTATTTTAAGGCAAACTCAGACAGAATTGGAATACAGGCCACATCCACACTATTATGCTTTGGTTTAAAAACACAAACGTCTTTTATCCACACTACCCCAGCATTTTCAACCCCCGAAGACAAACACTTTTGAAAATTCTCTCCAAAGCCATATACTTCTGAAAATGCCAAGTTGGAGTTTCAGTGTGGAGGGAAGAAATGCAGTTTTTCAAAAACACAGACTCCAATTGCATTGTCATTTGCTTGTGCTTATTAAGTAGCCCTTCCTTGATTGAATCCTGCACATTACAATGTCTCATATTACCCTCCATGGAAGAAAACTATGTTCCAACATAGTAGACACAGAAGTTTTGCTTTCCATAGAACTTGCTGTATTGTTTACCTTAATGAATTTAAATTGTATTTTGTGCAGTCTGAATGCTGCATACATGCACAAAAGGCAAGTAATTTACTGGTCACTATACTGGTGATATAGCGGGTTGGACACTGACTCACTGACTATACTGGTGATGTTACAGTTGTAGTGAAACATTCAGAGCCCTGTGAAAATCAGATTGCAAATAACTCAATGTTTCTTACTTAAATTTGATCCATTCAGTTAGGAGCAGCAAAATTAATAATAAAATTGCTTAATAAAGTGGACAAGTGTAGAATGTAGCCAGGCTCACAAGAATACAGGACACAGACAAAGAAGCACAATGCAGTAAAGCAAAGATGCAGACACAAGCTAAAGCATTTTTTAAATTTATTTTCTCTACTGAGCTGGTTTTACAAATGCAGTTTGATACAAGATGCACTTCAGTTGCTGTGAATTGCTTATGATTACTCCTCTCACGAATTAACAAAGAGATGATCACTTTTTTGTTAAGTGTCACTTTAACATTTGTGGTAGTTTTATTGAAAGACAAGACAACCATTGCCAGTTCTGAAGACCATTACTTTCAACTGTGATCCATGCATTAATATGACATGATGGCATTTATTTCTTTTTCTATGCTGTGAATGCATTATTAGAGTCTTACGTGCGCACAAGGCAATCTGATCTTCACAGGGCTCTGAAGTTTTCACTACATCATCCATTCAAGGATTTTTCCACATGAAGCACACATGCCCAGTGTGGGCAAACATTTACATCATATGCGTTTTTGGTCGTTTTAGTGTGGACAAAGATACTTTTGTATACGATATAAAAATACTAATATGGACGGAGATCATTTTCATTTAAAATCATCATTTATAAATGAAATTGTAGTAGTGGGGATATAGCCATAATTTGATAATGCTATTAATGTTTTTTGGTTTTACGGTCACACACCTATCTAATGGAGTCTTTCTAAGGTACTAGCCAACTAAATAGAGACTCTGTACTCTCTTTGGAAAAAGACATTCTTCTGACGCTTGTACAGAAGTAACACTCACAAGAAATTTAAAGCTGCCTCATGCTTAAAATGTATTTTAGTTATGGGCCAGGAGTAGTGTTTAAGCATGAAAGCTCCAACAGCAGGATGAAAAAGTCAGGGTCCAGAGAGAGAGAGATAGAGAAAGTTCAGAGATGGGAAATGCTTTTAGTTACTGGAGAATGGATGAGCCAGCCCTATACCAGACAAATGGCATGTAGTTAAACTCAGAGAGACGAGTTGTTTTTACTTTTGTTTTATTTGTACTTTGGTTCTCCCCCTATTCCTCTCTCACTTATATTTATTTTGTTAACAAATACCATTTTTTCTATTTGACATCCTTGATGATATTCTAGATAAGAAGAGTTGCCACAAAGGCCAACTTTCTATTACAATATATCTATACTAATTAAAGGCAAAGCCCTCACTGACTGACTGACTCATTTACTCATCACTAATTCTCCAACTTCCCGTGTAGGTAGAAGGCTGAAATTTGGCAGGCTCATTCCTTACAGCTTACTTACAAAAGTTAGGCAGGTTTCATTTCGAAATTCTACGCATAACTGTCACAACTGGAACCTACTTACATACATATATACAGCCATATCCTGCAGCTCAGTCGCCATGTGAGGCGGAGTTGCATCCCTCATCATCATGCCTCCCACGTAATTGAGTGCCTGCCCATATAAGGCTGTCCGTCAACAGCAATCCAATAGACACGCTGCCGCTAAGTATTCGCGGGTGAAGGACTGTGCTTATGCAAACGAAGATGAGATGGTCAGGGATAGACTAGTGTTTGGCACAAACTCAGTGAAAGTGCGAGAGAAACTTTTAAGTGCCGGGTCTTAGCTAACATTAAATAAAGCCGTGGACATTGCAAGATCGCACGACATAGCACAAGCACAGCTGAGAACCTTCGATGCATGCACTCCGAGCGGCTCACGTGAACTGACTGTGAACACAGTACGCAGAGAACAAGCAAGAGCTCCAAAGAGCACTAAACAAAAAACGTATTACACAATTGAGAAGGCAGCAAAATAATATGAAGCGACTGACGCATACAAGCTTATTCATAAGTGCAGCTACTGCAGAAGCAAAGCACGGTGTAAACCTTAAGTTTAAATTAAGTTCATAGACACGCTGACGCTGGCATTTGTGATGCCTATGAAAAATATAATATTTGCGGGATACAAGTTTAATGAGAAGACGCGGGGTATAAACGAGACTTTTGATCACTTTATAACGGAGTTAAAATTGCTGTAACGGTGTTAAAATTGCTGGTGAGGGACTGTGCTTATGCAAACGAAGATGAGATGGTCAGGGATAGAATAGTGTTTGGCACAAACTCAGCAAAAGTGCGAGAGAAACTTTTAAGTGCCGGGTCTGAGCTAAAATTAAATAAAGCTGTTGACATTGCAAGATCGCACGAGATAGCACAAGCACAGCTGAGAACCTTTGATGCATGTACTCCGAGCGGCTCACGTGAACTGACTTTGCCGGACTGGAAAAGGTAAATCCGTGCATGCAGCGTGTGATGTCTCAGATAAAGAGGAAGACGAGCAGTTTATTGATGCAGTAAGAAAGGAACAACCCTCTTAATCTGAACAAGCCTTTATAGACATATCAATAGGAAAGCAAAGTGTAAAGCTTAAGTTTAAATTAAGTTCATAGATGCGCTGCCGCTAAATATTCGCAGGCAAATCCACAACTTAATACCGGGAATGCCTGTTAAACATCTTCAATTCACGAGTACCGATTTGGGTAGTGAACACTTTGATGAATGAAACCTGTTATCTTTACAACGGTTGATAAACACGGAATATAACTTGAACACAACACATCCTCCAAATACGAACCTGATTGAAAGAAATAATGATAATCAAATCCTTGATGACAGCAACACTCATAACAGTGACAAAACAATTACATTGACAATCAGGTTATGTTATTTTTAAAATGTTTCCTTTTCTTTTTCATAACTTCTTTAACACACTACTTCTCCGCTGCGAAGCGCGGGTATTTTGCTAGATCTAAATAAATTTGAAAATATGTCTGTCCATTTGTTACTTTACAGCACAAAAATGGTTGAATGAAGTTTTAATGACATTTTAGGAGCAATTGACCAGGAGCCCAACATTCAATATAATTTACTAAATGACAAATCAATACAATAAACAAACTGGATAGCACTTGAAATGTCTAAATTCATTTTTAATTCTTATATCATAATTGTAGGATATTCCATCCAAGAATATTTAACTTGATGGAGCTAAACACCTTTTTTGATCTTTACATATAAGAATTTATATTATCTTAAAACATTGAAGGGCATAAATGCAAGGTGGTTTTGATGGGCTTTATTCGTTAATCAATTCCTTTGATATTTCTTATAGAGCAAGTACCCTGCCAAGACAATTAGGAAAATTTGATATTAATCTGGTTTTAAAACTTTTAATATCTTCTGATTGATTTATTTGTGCCACTGCAATAAAAGATGCCAGTGAGATTCTGGATCTAGTAAAGAAAACACAGGTAGGCCTTACCTCACTAGAAAACCTACCAGAGGAATGATTGTTTGTTTCAGAAACTATTAGAACAGAAATGTTATAATTATTCAATAACAGCAGGTCATTTTACAAAATTTTTGGTGGTATTACTGATTTCCTACCAAGTGTATTGCATAAGTTTTGTTGTTGCAGATATATGTTTGAAAGATGTACACGCACTGCTACTTACAAAATTAGCACTGTCAAGGATTTGACTTGGAGCAGACCTGGAATTTTTAATCATTCTCTGGATCCTTTTTTTGCTAAAATGAACAAAAGAATTCACCTTACCTCTGGATACCGTCCAGAGAGTAATGGACAAACAGGAATACTGAATGGCTAATTGGAAACGTTTTTGCAGTGTAACCTACTGAATAAAAACTGGAAAAAGATTCTCCACTTAGCACTATTCTCTATTAATATTTAAAGTTCTGCACCTACAAAAATGTGCCCCTTTGAGTGCCAGGATGGCTTTCAGTCTACCTCGTTACATACTGATTCTGCAAGCATTTTAATTCCAAGCTTGAGTGAACATTTCAAGAGGTTAAAGAGTAATTGGTGAATAGTGTAGGAAGTTCTGTTGATAGCCGGAGCCTCTGCTAACTATTGGTTGACAGAAAATGAAGAGTTTCCCCACATACAGCAGGTATGGCTTAGCAAATGGATCTTCAGGCTTAGGGCTAAAGGGTACAAAGATGTATTGTATTTTATATAAATTACTAGCAAAATACCCGCGCTTCGCAGCGGAGAAGTAGTGTGTTAAAGAAGCAATGAAAAAGAAAAGGAAACATTTTGAAAATAACGTAACATGATTGTCAATGTAATTGTTTTGTCACTGTTGTGAGTGATGAGTGTTACTGTCATATATATATATATATATATATATATATATATATAAATATATATATATATATATTTACACACACACACATAAACATATATATATACATATCTATACATATACACATATATATACACACACACATATATACATACATATATATATATCTACATATATACACATACATATACATACACACATACATACATACACACACATATATACACACAAATACATATATATATATACATACACACACACATATATAAACATATATATACATATACATACATATCTACATATATACACACACAGCTATTTCGTATCAGTGCAA
>JANRMT010027041.1:66599447-66686691 GCA_026402145.1 Polypterus bichir lapradei
CTGGTATGGAATACTTGTAATTCATTAGTCTTAAGGAGTGTGTGGAACAGGAGTCATTACACTTAACCAAAAAATGGATAAAGACAAAAGAAAACGCTCAAAAAACTTCAGTGAATTTGAGAAGACCCTTTTTAAACAAATTGTATCAAACTATCCTGTAATTGAAAACAAACAGCATGACTCAGGTACAGAAAACAAGAAGAAGAAAGCATGGATTTCCATATTGAATGAATTCAACTCAAATGAAAAAGTAACCAAACGGACACTCCAACAAGTTCAGGTATGATTTATTGTTGCCCCATTCTTACAAATCAGTAAATTATAAATGTTTTCATTAATGAAATGTAAAGAGAAAACAATATTATGTAGAACTCCAACTTCAGAGTGTATATTATCTTGTAAAGGTCCTGTGGAAAAACATAAAAATAAACCTGAAAAAAACAACTGCTGCTACGCGTCAAGAGCGTTTCAAGACAGGTGGGGGACTTCCAGTTCCACCAGACACAGAGGAGTTGGGGGACTTGTTGGCTGGGATTATTGAAAGTCAGCAACCCCTGGAAGGTATTCCAGATGATGACCATTTGGACAGTTCAGGTGAGGAATCTTTCAAAGACTCATTTGATAGGACATGTCTCATTTACAGTAACATGTGTTATCCCATCCAACATACAGTAATTAAATGCAAGTCATGTCTTGTAACAAAAATGACGTAATGACCTTTATTGTTGAAGTCAAATGTAATACTAGATTTTTTCTTCCATACAAAGATGACCTGATCTTCACCCAGGACTTGGGGGGCGCAGGGAACAGTCAAGAGGCTCAAATGAATCCATCAGCAGCCAGCACCAACATGCAGCAGCATCCAGTCTCCTGCGGTAGCATTAGTCAGCATCCAGCAGTCTCTAATCCAGGCAGCAGGTCAAGAGGGAAAAGGATGACCATTCATGAGAAACTTGCCATAGAGTTCCATGAATGTAAATTAAAATATTTAAAAGAAGAACATGAAGTCAAAATGAAAATTCTTCATCTTGAGTTGTCTATGAACGAGAGAGAGATGAAGCAGCAGCAGTGTCAATTGTCTTTGGAACCAAACCTCAGTTAAATAAAAAAAATTTCATGAAATTTTTTACCTGTCTATGCCAATCATTTATGTATCATTCAAGGCACATTTATGAGAAGTGCTGCAAAGCAAAAGCATCTCTGTAAGCAAGTCCATTTCTGTCATTGGCTAGCTCAGGGATGGGGACATGTTGGTCATCATCATCTTCAATATCAGGGTCTGGGCAGCCGCACCGTTTAAGAAAATTATGAAGCACTGCTGTTGCAATAATAACAATGCAGCACCTCCTAGGTTCAAACCGCAGTGTATTTCGGAGACACTGGAAACGATTCCTCCATACACCAAACATGCGCTCTATTAGCCCTCTGGTGAGAATGTGAGCTTGGTTATAGCGCTGTTGCTCTGGTCTGACTGGATGGAGATAAGGGGTGAACAAGAAGTTTGTCTGCGCATACCCACTGTCACCAAGTAGAATTCCAGAGTGTTGTCTTGCTTCAAACTGAGTATATAAAGAGGAGTTGTGGAAAATCCTTGAGTCATGAGTTGAACCTTTCCAGCGTGCAACAATATTGGAGAACTGCATAGTGGGAGTGCACACTCCTTGTACATTTATTGAAAACCAGTTTTTACGATTTCTGAATTCCTCAGCATCTGCTGTAGAGGGACACTTGATGGGAATGTGGCAGCCATCGATACAACCAATGACTCCAGGGAAGTTCCCATATTCATAGAAATCTACCTTGCAGGTGGCCTGTTCAGCAGCATTTGGGAACTTGATGAAATCCTTTTTCAGTTCACATATAGCACTGCAGACTTTGTGTACTATTTTGCACACTGTTGATTCACCTACACCACACAAATCCCCAGTTTCCCGATGGAAGGTTCCACATGCCAAAAACCTTAAGGTAATTAATATTTGTAAGGAAGGAGAAATAGGGGTGCCTCTGACTAAGTCACCTGAAAGCTTGGGCTGCAGCAAACCAATTATTTCTGTTGCATTTTCCTTTGACATATGGAAACGGTCAAGAAAATGTAAATCATCAAAATCATTTAGTGGGTTGCTCCTGTCTTTTAGCAACCTTCTTTCTGGTCTTGGTGGTGGTCTCTTACTGTCATTGAAATAGTCAAGGTAATCCATTTTTTGCTACTGTGGACGTGAGCCTTGAGGCAAGCAGTTTTTAATCTGAGGTTAAACCTGCTTCTGACCAGGTTTAATTTAAGACTTAATTTAGATCTGGATTAGGTCTAATTCTACTTCTAGAAATCCAATTGTTTAAGTCAAGACTAGTGCAAGTCTGAGACTATTGTAATCCATGTGTGAGAAAGCTACTTCAATAAATCCAGGTTTAAAATGACATTTAGTCTACGACTAGGCTTAATCCCCGTACGGGAAACCGGCCCTATAAGTATAGTTTAACTGTACTTATATCATTAAATTATAGGTATAGTTTTTCTCATTTCAGAAAACGTTGTGTTTCCTTTTTTCATCAGTATGAATTAAGTCATTCTGTTCTAGGAAGGGGAACCGAAAATATACACAAATATATTGTAATGCCACTGCCTATTATTATACATTTTATTTAAGAGAGCATGTTTCCTGTGTTTAAATCGTTTTTAATACAGCAATTCAATCTGTTTTTCCCACAGTGGTCAATTAGATTAAAGAGATTTGAAAACAGTTGAATGTGTGGATGATGTATATGTGTATTTATGTGTGCATAGTATTATGTATAATATGCATACTGTGTGCATTTTATACACACTTAAACATATACACAGAAAACATTTAAATGTTTTAATACTGAGTTTAGAACATTTGTTTGAATTTTATGCCAATCTTTCAGCTACATTTTTTTAAAGTTATTCAATTTGCTGTTGAATTTCCATCTGTCTTTGGCAGCATTTAAATATGCAAAAATGCTTTTACTATCCAATCTCAAGTCCAAATTTAGACTATGTCTTAGTCACCAACACCTCCTTGCAGTTCTCCATATTTCTACCATATAATTTGATCCACAACCTGATGCCATCCTTGGCAGGAAAGGATAAATGTGCGAAGTACACAGCCATAAATAGCACTTTAGACTTATTTGTGTGTCATGATACCCACAAGGGATTTTTTTTACTTTATATTTAAGTAAGGGACAGTATTGATACATTAATTACAGTATATGTTAGACTAAAGACAATAAAAGTAGTAAAGCTCCAGGAAAGCTGTTTAGAAAACAAACTCCTGAAACTATGAAATGCAACATACAGTACATACTAAAGGCATTTCTGTTTGTTTTTTTTTAATAGGTAATAATGCTGCCTTAAGTTGATACCACTGTAACCTGGTGTTGGAATAAGGTCTTATGTCATAATATATTAAATTGTTGTCATATAGGGCATCTGGGCTGAAAAATGTATGCTGCCATACCTGCTTTGTACTGCAGAAATTGAATTATGGAGGACAACTAGTGAACCTGGGCAAACCAAGAAAATGACCAAAAAATTTTGTGTTGATGGTGATGATAATGCTTCTTCATGTTAATGTAATATTTAATGTTTTCAACAGCTTTTTTATTAATCATTTTGCTATTAATTGACAATTAATATTTATAACCTTTAAAATCCATATCAGTTTATAATAGTGAGGAATGCTGTAGTAAAAATGTCAGAAAGCCAACAGATTAACTGAAAATAAGCAAAAGGCCCATAAAACTCACAATTAGGAAATGGAAGCACCAACGGAAACTGAACAACGGCAACTTGGAATTACTAATGCCTTAATAGAAACCTTAAGCTAAGAAATTTATATAGGGCTCCTTCAGTTAAATCCAATAGTCTTAATACATTAATAGTGGAGAAGGTGACTGGGGGAGAATAACTAAAACATTACCAGAGATCAAAAAAGGAAGTGAGGAAAAAATACAAAATGTTCAAACAACAGAAGCATATAATAAAAAAAAACGCACAATTTTAACATAAGTGTTGCCATACAATTTTATTATTGCATTATGTAAAATTTATGTTGCCATTTTGTATTTATTTATATTTGCCAGTTTATTCTATTTCCGGACATGTTGTTGGCAACAGTGTATCATTTTTACTGGCCAGAAGTGGCAATGTCATCATGCCACCACAATAAAAGATGGTGGCATGCTATTAACATTATCATTCAGGATCCAGGATAATTACAATCAGCTTCTTTTGTATCAGCTATTTGAAAATCTTACAGAAAGGTTAAAGAAAACTTACATAATTCTACTTTACTTCTCCAAAAAATGCTGTTTAGACATTAAGAAAGATTTTTTAGATAGAAAAAAGGAAACTGTCTGAAGATCTTTTTGTGTTTTTATTTTGACTTTACTTCTGGTTAATGCATTGCACTTTTGTGATCTTTTCATTTTTTGTTTATCAGGCTCTTTACCCACACTTTGCTTTGTCATCACATTCTCTCTGATCTCCCAATAAAACACTATTTTGCCATATCAGTGCCTATCATTTTCATGTGGCAGTATAAAATCTTTGACTGCATATCCATGTGAATAGTCAGCATGACTTTCATGATTTCATTTGCATTTAGATGTTTCCAGCCTTAATTGGTGGATTTGGCTCTATAGAGGTGACACACTTTTAATGTACTATAACTGATTTGGAGTTAATAAATATAGCAGCTTTACTGATGAAAAGAAGATTCACAATAAGCATAGAAGAATCACTATGTTTCTGAAAAAAGACACTCACCTAATTTTTTGCCTTACAACTAAACCTTACAGAAAGTTATAATGAACACTTACATCATACTGTCTTACTTCTCCTAAAATAGGCTGTTGAGATTTTAAGAAAGATTCTTCAGTTAGAAAAAAGGAACTCTCTAAAGATCACTTTTTCCCATTATATAAACTCTATTGATATAGAGGTGATATAGCTGGGCCAGCGCTTTTCTTTTTTATAACAATCGCATTATGTTTTGCAGTTAACATTAATTTAGTCAGTGTAGATAAGTATTGAGATTTATATACCTGTATATATATATATTTATATATATATATATATATATATATATATATACAGTATATATATGTATATATATATTTTTTTTTTACCATGCCCCTCAGCATTTATGTCATCACACTCTAGAGAAGAAGGAAACAGAAGAGAGGGAGGTGTAGAAGTAGAGTAGAAGGAGAAGAGAGAAGAAAGAACAGGAATACAAGCTGTGGGGTAAATCTGAACATAGTCTGAAACAGTCTTAACACACAATTTAATGCAGCAAAACAAAATGCCTATGGTAACAATGATAAAATAGAAAAGCAGTACAGGTTTTATGGTTCTATGTCCAAACTGGCATTCATTTTATAATTGTAAAAGTGAGGGTGAACACAAGATGATCTGCATCTGCTGCAGCTTTACAAATACATTCAGCCTGGGAGGAAATGTTATGAGAGGAATCTGGAATGTAAGTTGTCACACACATGCGCATAGGAAGAAGCTGAATGGACCAAATGAAAGTAATTCCACATCAGACCAGGGGGTGGCAGGGTGCACTAAACCTTCCTCTGTTATTTTTGCAGACCACATATGGGAAATTCTGCCTGATTAAACCCCAACGACACCACTTTTGGTTCCGGCCCTAAGAACAGCACTTCCGGTTCCAGCCCCAAGGATGACGTTACTTCCAGTTTCCAGGCCCAAGGATGATGTCACTTCCGGCTCTGTACCTCAATGACATTACTTGCGGTTCCCTGCCCTAAAAGACCAGTCAACTTCCGTATACCTCTGTTTACTCTTGGACTCCAATTTTTGCACACTAGTGCGATTTTGCATAACCCTTTTGCAGCCTGGAATAATATACGGGTGGCTGCCATAAACTTTTTTTTGTGTGTCGAGGCTGGTTCTTTCACAGATTGCAATATCGCTATCCAACAGCAGCATATGTACCTTGTTGAGAGGCCAACTACATATCCAGTGACATTCAATTTTGCAGGACCATAGTCCCAACAGCGATGATTACTGCTGATGCTATGTTCAGGGCAAAGTGTGTAGAATTGAATACTGCCTCTATCGCAGAAGCCAGTTAATTTACCTTCATGCCCATTACAATAACAACAGATGAAGAATAAACATACCAAGGCCTTTTAGGCACACGTGCTGGTTTCTAAGAGGCCAGGGCATCCTTTTGCCTTTTATAACAGGATGGTTGTGGAAATTTGGAGTGTACAGCCACATGGGGAATCACATGAGCTAAATAAAGCAATTCATTGGGAAATTACAAATGAACATTCTGTTCACAAACAAAATTAGTGCAGCTAAAAGCAACACAAAGTAAGAGACTACCGAATAGGAAAAAGAGCGTTGTTAAATTCCCCATGGTCATAAGTCTTATTAATTATAAGCATATTCAAGTGTCCAAATATGGCAGTAGCCAGCACAGTTATAGGGGACATGATTGAAAATACACAGATCATTTGTGGACCTTGGAGATAAAGACAAATTAAGAAAAATACGGAATTGAGTGTCCAGTGACAGGGTAGACAGCGCTATAAGTAACTGGTAGGGTGTGAACAATAAGAACTCTGGGCATATAAATACCAAAAAAGTAAGATTAATGCAGTAAATAGACATCTGAGAAAAATATTTACATTTGGTAGATGAGTTAGAAGAAGCTTGTTTTTAGTAATGGGTTTCCAAACTGGGATGCATTTATTAGTATCTATACAATTTACCATGCCAGTATAGCCAAAAAGCAGGATGTGGAGTTTGAAGAAATCCATCCTTTCTTTCAAACAGAGGTATTACCACAGTCATACAATATGTAGAAGAGAACCTAGCCTATATACAGTGTGGTGTAATGGTAAGGCTTTGGATTTCAATCCCTAAGGGTGTAGGTTCAAATCCCACTACTGGTACTTTGTGACTAGGAGCAACTCACTTCTCTTGCCTGTGCTCAGATTGGGAAAACAAAAGAGATGTAATCAATTGTATCTCACAAGATGTAAATTGCCTTTGAAAAAGGCATCAGCCAAATAAATAAAAATCAATAAAACAGGTTATGCCTAAAGATCTACTATTCTAAATGAAATACGAGATAACAAAAAACCTTGATGTAAAGAATGAGGATGAGACATTCAATGAATGTGAGGCCCGCTAATTGGCCACATAAGTGTTGTTTTCAAATAGTCTACTTCAATATTTGTTATCAACTGCCTCATGAATGTAGTTCATCAGCACCAGGATATTGCAAGGCTGATGCCTTGGTTCCACTTTGAGGTCAAGGTAGCTGTTGGTCTGAAGTGTCTCAGTGCTAGGGCTAAAATTTCCATATACATCTTGTACAGTCAAATGTCCACTAAAGACAGGGTCATGAATAGACTTAACAGACAGAACTTTGGAAAGGAAAGGTCTTTATCTCATCATGACTGGAGCTGGATGACACTGAGATGCATAGATCCATACTGTTTTACGGTGTTACGCTCGAGGGTAGCATGAGTGGTGAGGAGCACCTCGAGTGGACCCTTCCGTCATGGAGCCAAGGAACTTTCTAATTGGAAAACGTAAGTATAGAAATGATTACTACGTTAGTAAGGGTGGCCTCCTATTAATATACAGAGCACAAGACTTTTGTTAATGCTATACAATAAGTTCATTTTTTCTCTGCCATAAAATAAAAATTTATTTATATATTCATTTAGCAGTAAAAGGTGTTGATGCTGGTTGCCTTATGGGATGGCCCATTCAATTTTCATAAAGAGAAAGTCCTGTTTTTCTGTTGGGTTAGCCACCAATTTACGTCAATACTGAAGGTAATTCTTCAAGCAACCTGATGTCTCTTTCAGCATACGTATTTGCAAGGTAGTTAATAATAATTTCACTTGACTATTCCACTACAGTAGTCCAGCAGGCTATTTGCAATAACTACAATGCAGTACTCGTTTAATTTGAAGTCTGTTATGTAAGTTTTTCCTCTCATTATTTACAAGGTGAGGACCTCTGTCGCTAGACAATTTTCATGGAATTCAATACCTAGGATTTACTTCTTTCAAAAGAGCTACAGAGTCATCTTTCCTCCATGCTACTTCTTCTGTCCATTTTAGAAAATACAACTACAGCCACCAACATGTACTGAAATACTAGCTGCTTTCCCACTTTAATGAAATCTATGTATACATCAATAAATTATAAGTTTCTATGTAAAAGAAATCAATAAAGTATAATTTTCTATAGCTGCTGCAGTCACAGGTGGCTCTTTATTTACATTATATTGCTGACAAACTGTGCGGTGAGTACAGCAGTGCAGTGCTAAGGCTGAAAGCCCTGTGGAGAACCACATTTGTTTGATCAATGCATCCATGCTCTTTAAAACATGACAGAGGCCATAGGCTGTTAATGCAAGCAACTGTAAAGGGACTGGGGTGCCACTGTGTGGCCATCAGGTGCAACACATGATCCATCAAAGAGGTGTTGTGCACAATTAAAATTTACCCAAGAGGGCTTTTCGACATTGGCTGCAGCAGCCTGAAGAGTTTTAACATCATCAATAGACAGCTCATTAGAAAGCAAAATGTGTAAATCTTCCAAAAGAAATATTTTCAGAGATTTCATCAGGGGTACCAGTATAACAAGTAGAAACAGGAAGGAGCAATGCAATCAAAAGATTATTAACAAGGGCACCATACTTAATTGGAATTCCTGAAGAAGTTGAAAATCCTCTGTGGTTCCAGAGAGCACCAAGATCATTTATACCTCCAAAAGCTTAACAAGAATTTGTAAAGATGTTCGCAGCTTTTCCAGTGGCTAAAATGAATGATCATGTGTGCAAAAGTGGAAAGAGGAGGACAGCCTTTTACTGTACATGACAATAATGTGCACATAGAATAACCAGAAACAAGCAAACCATCCATCAGTTGATGGTAGGAGTGATCAATCAAAATAATAAGATCTGCATTAGACCGTGGAGTGTCTGTCAGATCAAGATGGAGGGCATGTTAAATTGAGACCCAGTAAGCTCAAAGTCAATTGGTTCACTTTAAGCAGCAGTTGGAAGTAGGGTGAAATGATCAATAGTATGACAACACTGAAACACAAAATAATGGAAGGATATGGAAGCACTGGAACATGAAATATTTACAGACACCATGGACAAAAAGCTAGCTTTCAGAAAGAGGAAGATCTGAAAAGATGAGGACACCAGCAGTGCCTGAGCTATGTCATGGAAGTCTGATTTAGAAAGCACTTGGACTTTCCACTTTGAGACTGTAAAAGAGAGTAGTGCAGGAAAATACAATTTCTTAGTTATCATTCTAAGGTTCTCTGCATCAAAGGTTCTTTGCAACCCATCTTACCCAGGAAGACTTAACATAAACAGAAAATATAGGCACAAAGTAAATGTACCTGAGACCTAAAAAGGCATGGCATTGATGCTTTTTCTAAGCATGGGCACACTAGCGGAACATAAAGATCAAGCAGATATTGGCTGTGCAATATAGATGGGAAAGGGGACGAGAATAAAATACATGCTGCTGAAAGAAAAGTTTAATCTGAGGACATTGTTGATAATGAATGGAGCCCTGGAATATAAATATGTAATGTTTTAATAGCATCAGGGATGAAGCATATCTGACATCTCCCAAACTGACATCTCATATCTGACATCTCACAAACCCAACATTCAACTGCCAAATTAAAAGGAGTGCCTTGTTAAAGTAAATGGTGATCACTTAGATGTGCTACAGAAATAGGCACACTTTAAGTCTTGGAGACCTACACAGGACTCTGGTCTATTCCTCAGTGAGGTGGATAACTGAAGATCAAAATATAATGCTATTTTAAAAAGTCCTCTGTCTACAGTGTCAGTTTATTATAACAGGTATCCACCAAAAAGCATACCTAACAATCCCCCCAAGCTTACCCAAAAGCATAGATTCTAAAGCATTAGATGAAAACCAATTAACAACTGACAAAGATAGATAATGTCATAAGGGTGCCTGTGATGAACCTGATTTCCAACTCTGCTATTCCAAAATCCTCAACCAGCCCTTTCCCCAGCTTTACCAATATAACCCTGTTGTAGTCTATCCTCTGTGTGTGTGCTTTCTTTTAGTATTCAAGCACGCATTGAAAATGAACAGCATACTTTCTTTTATCCTGTCCTCAAACCTTTTTCAGTCATACAATTGTTGGTAAATTAACTGATTAGGTATAGGAAGTGTCTCATTTCTCTTAACTTTCATACCAGCATGCCTGTCAAACCTTTATTTACAATTTATGTCACCTCATATGCAGACTTATCCACTCTCTGAACACAATTCTTAGCTTTATATCAATCCACCACACTCTTCTTCCTTGTTTCCCAAGAAATTTTAACCACAGCTAGACAATGTCTTATGTCAGTTTTTATTACATAAATATCATGAGATTAATCAATTCTGATCACATTTGTGATATAATATGCCTCATATTATCATGCTTGCTTTGTTAGAGAATTATTTCAACAGTGCCTTAATGCACTTGTGTAATTGTTAGAAAGTCACCTTCCCAGGAAGAAGGGCTGGGAAATCAACTGAAGGTGATATAAAGCTAAAGCCAAATCTGGAGACTTTCTCAGTGCAGCTATGTATTGAAAAACAAATGTAAGATTTTATTATTTAAAACATCCTATAAAACAAGTTCTTCATGTTAGGCATTATGTTTCCTTAAATTTGTGTGAATATTATTCTAATGAAAGGAAAAGGTCATCTTCCCCCTTCCACTTCTGCACAAGGGATCATGCATTTTAGCAGTTAATTTGAACTACAATTTGTCCATAACTCACACAAAATTTGTCAATGTATGATGCATTATCAGCCACATACAGTATAAAAAGTGGTAGCGTCTCACCAAAAACAAAAAGGTTACTTCTCAGTAAGACGGTGACCCTGCTTTTTGTTATAGCTATATAGAAAGCAACTGGCAGCAGCTTTATCCTTAAATAAATCTCTGATTTCAAACTTTGACAATAATTTGTCTTCATGAATGAAAGCACTGAAAAAGAATTTGGACATGGGCATCAGTAGGCTTTGCGCCCTAGGAAGTTACCTGAACTATTTTATAACATTTCAGTAATTATTTACCTCTCTGATGCAGATATTTTTGATCATAAAATAGGTCATTAAGACAGCAATTGATGAGAAAAATTCATAATTAATCACAGAATTACGGTATTTGAGGGTTCCTCTATAGTGCCTCTTTCTCCTGCACGATTTGGCCCAAAAACTAATCAGCACATCGTTATCTCATAAAGAGGCCTCAGTTTCGAGTTTGGTATTTTTCCATCCAGCCGTTTTAGCTCTAGACCATCCTCAAGAAACTGTGACACGCAGACACACACTCATCATTGACACATCAAATGTTTTCGATATCATGGGACCCTAAAATGTAGAGATCTGTCGAAGACTGGAGATCAACAATTTTGACAAAACTAAAGCTTTTGCTCCTCTCCCATAGACAATAGATTATGGTTGGGGAGGGTGCAAAGCAATATGCCTCATTCAGGACATTTTTGAAAAACTGCATCAGTGTTATTACTTCAGTAAGCGTGGTGACTCTCTATTCTTTTTGCCCAGAAATGTAGAGTAATTATCATTTTAACTGGACATTTATCATACCATGAGATAATACCAGTGCTTCATGTGGATTGTAAACTTAGTTTCAAAATCTGATTACACTTCACAACTACATTTGTTCCTGTAAATGCTTGTTACATATTAAAACATTGAAGTGTATTAGAATTTATGCTGCTTGATCAGTATATTAGGGTTTGATTATTCATTCAGCCTAGTCCTACATGTTAAACGCAATAATGCTGAGACCCTAAAGACTTATATTCAGTTCACTGCCATGAATACTAGTTATTGAAGTCAGGTATCTACATATATAAAAGTCAATGTGTGTATGGTATGTATGTATCAGCATCACGTCCGAATGGCTGGAGCGATTTTCATGAAACTTGGTACAAATGTTTCTTAATGGTCGACTAAAAATACTGTAGGGTGAAATCAGCCCTAACCCAACACCTTCTTGGTAGGGTGGGGGGTGATCTTACGGTCTTGTATGCATGTTATCATTCAGTTGACACTCAGAACGACCACCAGAGGGTGAAGTGGAGGTGACTGCCAGCATTCTTTATGTTTGAGCACCACTGTGCCCCTGTTGCTTTTGAAATTAAATAGAGTTCTACGCGTGCAAGTGTGTATGTCTGTCCGGCCCAGAAGTGAGACGTAGAGTCGGGGTGAAGGCTCCAGCTGCGAGGATAAGCAAGCGAGGCCAATACACCGGCAAAAGGAAACATCCTAAGAAAGACAGTTGCACAAACGATACAAGCACGTTGGCAACATGAATCCTCATAGCAGAGAGATGCCCAGAGTAGTTCTGGTGATTTCAATGCTTTGTAGAATCCCATGCTTTTAACAACACGGGCTTACACAGTTAGTATATAGCAGGCGATGGCCAGCATTCTTTATGTTTGAGCGCCACCATTCCCCTGTTGCTTTTGAAATTAAATGAAGCTGGCCGGTTCCGAGCATCAACTGGATGATAACATACATACAAGACCGCACGACAAGGACATTAGTGAGTCTTTATTGTTTGTTAATTTATTTTTATTTTTAAAGTTGTGGTTTTTTTTTTAATTATGCTTTTCTCAAGCAATTAAAAAAAAAAAATATTTTCCTCCTGGGCAATGCTGGGTATTTCAGCTAGTTTTGTATAAGGTGAAGAAATAAAGGTAGCCAATTTAGAAAAATTAATATAGAGCTTATGTTAAAGCAATGGTGATCAAAGTCGTTCCTGGAGGGCCGCAGTGGCTGCAGGTTTTTGTTCCAATCCAATGGCCTAATAAGAAGCATTTATTGTTTAAGTAACTCTTCTGCTTTATTTTAGTTGTCTCTCTCATTAAGATTTTGAACCCTTATTGCTAATTTTAGTCTTAGACAGCTGTATTCTCAGTTTTTAGTTGCTCCTTATTAGCAGAAAGGTGCAAATGACAAAATAAAGCAGCAGTTCTCCGTTTAGCTTGTTACCATTTATACCTGTGTATTTATCGTGCACTATTTGGTTTAATTAAATACTTGGAAGGAAAATGAAGAGAGAAAAGTGAAGGACTGAGAATTACTCCTCCATTTTAGACTTCAAATCATTTGAATGATATCCTTAGAAAGGTAAGGAAAATCTAGGATATGAGAAAGACCTGACATAGACAAAGTTAAAGCAGTAACAAGTCATAAAATTTAATTATAGCCAAGAATTGTTTTCTAATTAAGCAACTGGATTGGAACAGCCACTGCGGCCCTCCAGGACTGACTTTGCCTACCCTTGTGTTAAAGCATAAATAAAACATCTTCTAAAAGGATGTTTCAAAACTTTGTCACACATCAACTAGCAGACCTCGTTGTGAAGAAGAACTGTATCATTATTTGTTGGCTTTTTCGATTACCAAATTACAAAAATGCATGAACTCAGAAAATGTTTTTAATAAAGTCTATTTTTTAATGAATCGCTAACCTGTGACCCAATCTGGGTCAAATGCTGCAACCTTTCCAGTGTAAACCACCACCACACGTTAATCATTTTAGGCACTACTGCATATATGCATTACATGCCCCTACACAAAATGTGACCAGTTTTGTCATGTCATGTACTCCCCTGCTTAATCCACACCAGGGTCATGGATGGAAGCAGGGGCCTATCCCAGCTAGCATAGGGTGCAAAGCATGAACAAACACTAGACAGGGTGCCAGTCCATTGCAAGGAAAACACACACACACAAACACACGCACCAACACACAAAACACACACTAGGGCCAATTTAGTGTAGACATTATACGTAACCTTTATGTCTTTGGACAGTGGGAGGAAACCTGAGCACATAGAGGAACCCCACACAGATAGAAGGAGAACATGCAAAGTCCACACATGGAGGACCCAGGATGCAAACCCTGGTCTCCTTACTGCAAGGCGGCAGCACTACCACTACACAACCATGACAGTTGTGGCCTGTTGTATTATCTCCAGATAAAATGTTGATTTAAATTAAATTATACTTCCCAGTTGTAGTTGTCAGTAAACTTAAAAGAAGATAAAAAGCATGCACCATATACTCAAATAATAAAGAAAAAACCCTAAAGATTGGCTACTTTTTCAATATCAGTGTGCTTGTCGGGATTGGAGCTTGGAAGCTCAACCCTGTTTGGGACTAACTTTGTATGTGGTTAAATGCTTACAGAACTCTTGTTAACGTATATTTAAGTTTTTGACTTTTTAGAGTACAGATTGTAACAAGATCTATAATACAGCTACATTTGGAAACCTTCAAACATCTGAATATTGCTGCAAGGCATTATTGCCCCTGCAAGTCTAAGAATGTTATGTTATGCCATGCACTTAATCTACTATAGGCATGTGAAATAAATACAAGCTAAAGTTGTTGTCTTCTCTAAAAATAGAAGTGTTCTGCTTATTTAAGCAATAAGGGAAAATAACAAAACACCTGACCATCACAAATATTTTAGTAACTGGTGTATGTTTGTGCGATACTGTATATTAATCACAGGGTTGAGTTACCCTTTCTCAGATAATAAATGTAGCCTTTTCACTGATAGAGTGATTCATCTTCTCTTGTCACCATGTCAACAAAGAATAAAATATGAATAAATGTTTCAAATGAATACATTGTCTTCCACTGTCTAACATTTGAACAGCACGGAGCCAGTTCTGAAATTAGATATGACCTTCTAAAAAGATTATTCAATAAGGACAGTAAAATATGAACTACTCAACAAAAAGCAAGTAGAAGTCAATTTTAATTTTAATATAAAGTAATAATTCTGAACAGAATATTTCCACTTGACTTCTAGCAATTTATCACAAAGTCATGAATTGAGCAATAATTAAGTTAATATTATGACAAGTCCTTATAAATTTATGATCAATTTCAGGTACTTTGCACAAAATGATGTTCTAAAAATTTTAAATGTGAATGTTTATTAACCCTTAGAGGCTTTCATGGCATGCTGTATTAAATAAACTAATCTTAAATCTTTACCTCACTTAAAAAAAATGATAATGCTTATTTAGTTTAAAATGTTAGTTTTGCCAAAATATCCTTGTCTTTTTGGTTTTTCTTTTTCTATTGTCCCTTCCCCTTTGTTTTACTCAATAGAAAAGTGCCCCTTTCTTCCATCTCTTTTTTCATGCCGTAAAGTGTGTGTGAGCCCTTTTCATTTCACATCACATTTGCATTTTTTCAAGGCATTGAAGACAAAAGACTTCACCTTGAAAAAAAATCTAAAATATTTAATAGCTTCTATGATTACTCTTAAAAGCATATTTTACATACTCCATATATACTGTATAAAAAGGCTTAGCATGCTTGCATGTAATGAAGGCAACACTTTATAGAACTTTTGAATAATTCATTAAAACCAAAAAGAAAAGCCATTCTGAGTAATATTAAAAAAAGCATGAGCAAAGTCTTTTCCAATGAAATCAACTGGAATTATCAGGAGTTGCTTGCTTTATTTGGTAATATTATCAAGTGATTAAAAGAAATTTTTATTATTATGTTCTTTCTCCTAAGCACAAAGTGTGTAGCCACTGTGACAACACTAGGGGGCGGGCCAGCCACCCAACGCAACACAGACAGACACCAGAGGCACACTTACAAAAGCTCACACTTTTTATTTTATTTTCTTTTTAGCACACAGCACAAAGTGCTCCAATCACTACAATAGCTCAGTCCCTTCTTTCTTTTCCTTTTCTTTCTTTTCCTTTTGTATTCTGCTGCCTCTACTCCTCCCTTTAGCACACAGCACAAAGTACTCCAATCACTACAATAGCTCAGTCCCTTCTTTCTTTTCCTTTACTCTTTCTTTTCCTTTTCTCTTCTGCCGCCTCTACTCCTCCCTTTGCAAGTTCTGTCCTAAACCTCCCGACTCCGGCTCCCAGAATGGAGAGAAGTGGCCCCTTTTATAGTTCCCCCAGATGTGCTTCAGGTGCTCCATGATGATCTTCCTGCAGCACTTCCTGGTGTGGTAGAAGTGCTGCAGTCCAGGGCTCCGGGATCATCCAGGCATCACCTGGCGGTGGCCACGGTCCCCAGCAGGGTTTAGCTTCCAAGCTCCAATCCCATGGCCCCGATGTAAACCAGGGGGATTGCCCTTTCGTGTCCTGGGGGAGGTATTGTCTCCCTCCCGGTCCTTCCATCCTTCAGGCGTCCCGGCTGGGCAAGAGCCATGCCATTTAGACATGGATATTGTTGGTTAAAGGTGGAAAGAATTTTTTTTATTCAATCTTGTATAATTTTATTATAAGACACAAATAAAAATTTCAGATGGACCAACCCCAATACATTTTTGAAATCACTATACTGGGCTCACTTTTAAAAAATGCAACTGTTATACTCAGGAATAAATACTTAAATAATTTATTTACTTTATTTTTACATAAAATGAGACACTCTACCTTTGATGTAGTATGCTTTACACAGCCTCAGGCTATATGCACAACTACACTCTTAAAAACAATGCTTCTTTAATGGCTTTCGTAGAACCATTGCTTGACAATGCACCATGTCATTCTGGAAAGTGATCTTTGCATATGATGTTGATTCTTTGTGTTTTGATAAACTTACAATTTGTTAAAAAAAACCTGAAATCTTTACTGTATGGTAGGCTACCTAGCAGGACACTAACAGATTAAGAAAACCTGGACTTGGCCTGTGTATTTGTTTGTAGCAAAAGATTCCTTTTAAAATCATAACACATTGGTATTTCACAAATCTGTTGCTATCTATTCTTGGTTATTTACTGCATGGAGCCTGTCACAGGTCTAAATAAAGAAAAGCTCTTTCTGGAACCTTCATGTGGATGAGTCTTTGGGAACCAGAAATGGTTCCCCTATTGCATCACTCAAAAGAACCACTCTGGCACCTTTATTTTTAATAGTGTACAAAAAAACATTTTCACCATTATGCAATACATTGTATTTAATTGTTTATTCTTGAGCATGTGGATTTGAAATAAAACAGAGAGTGGATACAAATGTGCAATTATACTGTATTTTACCCAGCAACACATTAAGTGCCATTATGAACAATGCAACGCATCCACTCTCGGACACACTAACACTGAGTACTTTCAGCCAGCAAATTATTCACAAGAAGAGCATCAAGTAACACTACTGGGGCTCCTTTATACCACCAGTAATACATCTGCATAATGCTTCACTGTGATGGTAACCGCCAAGTCAGAACTTTTTGTCTTTTTCATTTTCTTGCTTTATAGTTATTCTGGTGTGTGTTCAGACAAAAGTGTGTGTGTATATTTATTTATTTAAAGATCTTCTGTAAAAAGCCAAATATCCCCCTGGGGACAAATAAAGTTCTACCTATCTATGTAGCACCAAAACATTTCCAAAGCATCCAAATTTAAGAATTTCAATATCAAAAGTCAACATACTTACTGAACTTTATTTACAAATCAAGACTATATACACTTTTTCCAGAAAAAAACACTATAAATGATATAACAACCATGTTATTGAAAATACTTTAGAATTACAGAATTAAAGTATAACTTACAATACAAAAAATATATTTTTTTCTTTATACAGATTTTGTACAGATTTTATATATCCATTTTAGATTTTCTAAAAGAGCAGAATATAAAACCTTGATACCCTTACCCCACTTATGTGGGAATGGGAACTATTTGCTCCTTCTTATTCTTGGGCCCTGGTGAAGGTATCTATGTCACTACTAAGAAATTTCATGTCTTTCTAGATATTTTGTAAATTATTCCAGGTATCTCAGATAATTCAGTTCCTTCAGTGCATCCTGGCTTTGACCAGTGTAAATAATATCTGCCATATTTCTAACAAATGCATTCTAAAAGATTATCACTGCAACTACAGGCTTATGTGTACAACTTTCCAAATTCAGGTTTACAGACCTGATACTATACTGTAACACAGGTGTATCTTTTAAACTGCAAAATAATGAAAAATTTTGCATGGCACTTCGCATACAGTACAACACATTAGTTTGGCACTGTTCTGGCAGAAATACAAGTAAATCACCATTCCAAGCGCATGTCAGCTTTACTCCATATGTATCTGCCCCCTCGTTTCAAAAACATCTTTTCATCAAAACCACTAAACTGGATGGCGTCCCGAACACCAACATCCAGGATAGACTTGGATGGGTCTTTTTTACCATCTCTGCAGTCCAAAAACCGCATCTGAAAAATATGAAAAATGCCAAGCAAATTATGTATTATCACTCAAGATTATAATTATACACACATTTTATTCTGAAAAAAATTTTTTATATGGTATTAAATGGAAGTCATTTATTAAATTCAAATATATTTAATTGTACACTAGAACTTTTTCTGGAAGCAATATTCAATACATTTTAGCAGTTTCAATGCTAAAAAACTTGCATTAAATATTCTAACTTTCAGAATAACATTGCGCTAATGTGGCCATGTCCTTATGCTTTCACACAAGTTTTATTACGGGCTGAAGGGTCTTTTGTGCTGAGTTCCTCTCGCTGGTGGACTGCCTCAGGTTTGCTGTCACAGTCAACTGAAGACTCTAAAATACTAATGGCAAGAGTGCACATAAGTGAGTGCTGAGACATAATGATTCAGTATCTAGGGGTGTGCTCTAGGCTTAGGGGTGAAGCAGGCTCTGTATCACTCAGAACTAAACGAATAAGCAGGTAAAAGAAAACTGAATGGATGTATTAATTATATTGTAATTGTATTAATTATGGACACAGAGTCCATGTATTCCAAAAAGAATTTCAAATTTTGATTTATCTGACCACAGAACAGCTTTCCACTTTGCCTCAGGCTATTTTAAATAAGCATTGGCCCAGACAAGATGGCGGCGTTTCTGGATCATTTTCACATATGGCTTTTTCTTTGCATGATTGAGCTTTACCCTGCATTTATGGATGGCACAGTGAACTGTGCTCAAAGATAATATTTCTGGAAGTCTTCCTGAGCCCATACAGTGATTTCCAAGGCAGAATCATGCCTGTTTTTAATGCAGTACTGCCCAATATTACCAAACATCACGGGCATCCACTATTGATCTTCAGCCTTGTTCTTTGCACACACAGATTTCTCCAGATTTGTGGAATCTTTTGATGATATTATGTAATGTGGATGATAAGATATTCAAAACCTTCCAATTTTACATTGAAAAACATTATTCTGAAATTGTTCCACGATTTGTAAATGCAGTTTTTTGAAGATTGGTGAACCCTCTGCCCATCTTTTCTTCTGAGAGACTCTGCCTTTCTAAGATACTTCTTTTATACTCAATCATATTACTGACCTGTTATCAGTTAACATACAGTGCATCCGGAAAGTATTCACAGCACATCACTTTTTCCACATTTCGTTATGTTACAGCTGGATTAAATTCATTGTTTTCCTCAGAATTCTACACACAACACCCCATACATGAAAAAAAGTTTACTTGAGGTTTTAACAAATTTATTAAAAATAAAAAAACTGAGAAATCACATGTACAGTACATAAGTATTCACAGCCTTTGCTCAATACTTTGTCGATGCACCTTTGGCAGCAATTACAGCCTCAAGTCTTTATGAATATGATGCCACAAGCTTGGCACACCTATCCTTGGCCAGTTTCGCCCATTCCTCTATGCAGCACCTCTCAAGCTCCATCAGGTTGGATGGGAAGCGTGGGTACACAGCCATTTTAAGATCTCTCCAGAGATGTTCAATCGGATTCAAGTCTGGGCTCTGGCTGGGCTACTCAAGGACATTCACAGAGTCGTCCTGAAGCCACTCTTTTGATATCTTGGCTGTGTGCATGGGTCATTGTCCTGCTGAAAGATGAACCGCCGCCCCAGTCTGAGGTCAAGAGCGCTCTGGAGCAGGTTTTCATCCAGGATTTCTCTGTACATTGCTGCAGTCATCTTTCCCTTTATCCTGACTAGTCTCCCAGCTCCTGCCGCTGAAAAACATCCCCACAGCATGATGCTGCCACCACCATGCTTCACTGTAGGGATGGTATTGGCCTGGTGATGAGCGGTGCCTGGTTTCCTCCAAACATGATGCCTGGCATTCACACCAAAGAGTTCAATCTTTGTCTCATCAGACAAGAGGATTTTGTTTCTCATGGTCCGAGAGTCCTTCAGGTGCCTTTTGGCAAACTCCAGGCGGACTGCCATGTGACTTTTACTAAGGAGTGGCTTCCGTCTGGCGACTCTACCATACAGGCCTGATTTGTGGATTGCTGCAGAGATGGTTGTCTTTCTGGAAGGTTCTCCTCTCTCCACAGAGGACCTCTGGATCTCTGACAGAGTGACCATCGGGTTCTTGGTCACCTCCCTGACTAAGGCTCTTCTCCCCCAATCGCTCAGTTTAGATGGCCGGCCAGCTCTAGGAAGAGTCCTGGTGGTTTTGAACTTCTTCCACTTAAGGATGATGGAGGCCACTGTGCTCATTGGGACCTTCAAAGCAGCAGAAATATTTCTGTAACCTTCCCCAGATTTGTGCCTTGAGACAATCCTGTCTCGGAGGTCTACAGACAATTCCTTTGACTTCATGCTTGGTTTGTGCTCTGACATGAACTGTCAACTGTGGGACCTTATATAGACAGGTGTGTGCCTTTCCAAATCATGTCCAATCAACTGAATTTACCACAGGTGGACTCCAATTAAGCTGCAGGAACATCTCAAGGATGATCAGGGGAAACAGGATGCACCTGAGCTCAATTTTGAGCTTCATGGCAAAGGCTGTGAATACTTATGTACATGTGCTTTCTCAATTTTTTTATTTTTAATAAATTTGCAAAAATCTCAAGTAAACTTTTTTCATGTTGTCATTATGGGGTGTTGTGTGTAGAATTCTGAGGAAAAAAATGAATTTAATCAATTTTGGAATAAGGCTGTAACATAACAAAATGTGGAAAAAGTGATGCGCTGTGAATACTTTCCAGATGCACTGTAATTAGCTGCAAAATGTTCCTCCAGCTGTTTCTTTTTAGTACCACTTACTTTTCCAGCCTTTTGTTGCAACCGTCCACAACTTTTTTGAGACGTGTTGCTACCATCAAATTCAAAATGAACTAATATTTTTCACGAAATAGTAAAATGTCTCAATTTCAACATTTGATATGTATGTTTTCTATGTTCTACTGTGAATAAAATATTGGTTAATGAGATTTGCAAATCATTGCATTCTGTTTTTATTTAAATTTTACACAGCGTCCCAACTTCTTAGTTATAATTGTATAGCAAACATTATTTTTCTTGTTTAAATGCATGTGTCATATTTAAAGTAAAAGAGATGAAATCACTGCACATAAATGTAACCTGGGTAATTCAATCAGATATTATAATTTGACTTTATACTCATCTTCTGGCATTAACAGGGAGGGGTTTGTTAATGGTTGCCTGGTTGACAAAGTAGTGCCAAGGGTAAAGGTGCAATTAGGGAAGCATAGGACAAGGGTATGCCGTAAAAAGAAACAAAGATTGTGACAAAATCCTACACTACCAAAAAATATTGTGACTCATTCATGGCTATGCTCATCAAAATGATCATTTTGCGAGTGCATACTTTAAGAATTTCATCTGTCTATGAGAGTTATAAATTAGAAGATACTTATTCTCAACTCCTGTAAAACTGCAATGTATACCAAAAGAAGTCATTTAAGAAAAGCTAAAAACACTGCTCAGTTCTGCATGCACAAGAGAAGTAGTTCTTATAGTACATTGTTTCATAGTATTCCAAATTTTAAAGGATTTTAATATTAGATGGACACTTTTTTCAGCCAAATGCAGCTATGTTTATAAACACAGAGCTCAAAAAGAATTTCATAGTGAAGTATGTGCAATATGCACTAGCATTGCTAAATATATGTTGTTCTACCA
This sequence comes from Polypterus bichir lapradei, assembly GCA_026402145.1. Lineage (NCBI taxonomy): Eukaryota > Metazoa > Chordata > Cladistia > Polypteriformes > Polypteridae > Polypterus > Polypterus bichir. The sequence goes on from JANRMT010027041.1 coordinate 66,621,442, forward strand.
GAGAGTGGCAATGCTATGCCAGAGTGAAATATTCTGCTTCATATTGAGGACATTTAGTGAGGACATGGCTGACTCATTGATCAAGGGTGGATGCTGAAAAAAAATTGTATAATTTGAAATTTTGTTCTTTTGCTCTTTATTTCCATGAGTGTTTAAATATTGTATTGTACATTGCATTTTGTCAATTACTGAAGTTTTATATTTTATTAGTTTGTTTTAGAAGTGCTACAACATTCTAGGATTGGTAATGACTCATGCTGTATTATAGAAATAGGACCAAACTGAACTGAACTAGACTAAATGGATACCATAAAACTGCCTCAAGACAACCACTCAGTAATAAAGACATTTTATGCTGTTATTGGTTAATATTTACCAACATATTTAATCATTAATCTTAATGTTTACCAGCATATTTAGTCATTAATCTAATTTCACAAATGCAAAACTAACTGAAAGCTAATTTTAAGAATAAAATACTTACGTATTCATCGAGGATCAGGTAAGAGTTTCTCATCTGCATAGGGGAAAAAGAAAGATTAAATAGTATTCATAATCATAATTGTATAATCAGTGTTTTTGGTGGACTCTGAGTTTTAAACTAAAGTAAAATGTGAAATAAGACAACAATTTAATACAACTTTTAAGCATATGACAAAAGTGATAATAATAATAATATGACACTAATGCAACCAGTTTTTTGTATGAATGTTTTTCATTTTTTCACTAAACAGTTTATGATTTCATTTCACCTTCTTTACATAGATTGCAATTTGCAATAAAGGTGGAATAAATTCTGATAGGATTTATCTTGGTTTCATTTTTTTTATTACCAAAAATCTGCGATTTTGGTAGATTTGTGTAGACTTTTTATATCGACTGCACTTGCACCACCTTCAACCTTCATATGACCGAATTCACCAGGCATATTCATATTCAGGCATATTCACAGCATTTCCATCATACCATGCCGTATGCATCAGTTTCACTATACGTGTCAAAATCTGATGACCAATTCAGATTGTCACCACTATCGTTTGATTCAGCTAATGGTTCAGTTTAAGTTTGTTCTATAACTGGATTTACAGCTTTTCAGTTTCATGCTATTGTGTTTTATGGTTCAAGGCTCTGTCCACCCATGAATACTGATGAGTTATCATAGTGTGGCAAAAGGCATAGAATTATTCATGAAATCCTTGCAAAATGGTGTTATTTTATACCCTAGATGAGAGTGGAATACTGTCTTGAGTATTTTTCTTGCTTAATGCTATATATTGCATCATAATATCTTATGCTGAAAGCCATTCGCATTAAACACCAAACAGATTAAATACTGTCTAGTGATGATGACAAGAAATGAAACTTCCTTTTTTCTCAATGAAGCAGCATAGCACTGTTGCCAACAAGAACACAGCTGTCACCATGAAAGAATATACACAATGGTGGTGTCCATGAAAAAAGAAATGGCAGCACAACGATTGATAACAATAAACTTTTATAGCATTGCTAAACCTTAAATAAAATTGCAAAATCTGACTAGAAATAAATTCTGCACTAATGAAATAAAAGGTAATGAGTTTATCTGGTGAGAAAGCATCAGTAATTATTGTGATCTAGCATTGTATACCTGTCCACACTTGTCTAAGTTGTCAAGATGTCTTTTATTATTTATAGTTGTTTTACGAAGTTCTCATGTCAGTCCTGTGGTTTTCCCTGGCTGCAGAGTTAAAGATGGGGGTATGTGGAAATACATATGAATGGCACAAAGTGGTTTTAGAAAGAATAATGAAAATATGGCAAAACTGAGTACGACAGTTTGTGCATATGCTTCTTTTCTGAAAGCTAAATTTTGTTAACATCATGGGGCTTCTCCACTGAATATATAATTTATCCTTTTGGGTAACAATCAAATAGTATGTAAAATTCTATATAAAATGGAGAATATAGGGAAACCAGAAAGACAGAATAAGGTACAGCATACCAGTTAAAAGTTAAAAACTAACACTTTTTTATGTACCTTCTGATTTGACTCAGGAACCAAGTACTCTATGTCCTTGTGCCGCTCCAGAAACTGATGAAATTCTGCATCACTGATCACAAACTTTTCAGCTTCTCGCAGAGCATTTTCACCAGCATTTTCCCCATCAATGACTAAACACTGAAATACCTTTAAGTTAAGCAATTAGGAAAATAATGAGTGTTAGTTACACACAGTTTAAATAATGGGGAAAAAATCTTTTATAGCTCTTCCTGAGAGAGAATACTGAATAGAGGTAATATCCTTACTTTGTTTTCCTAAACACAGCACAAGAGATTCTGTTGTAAACATTTTAATATAATTATTAGTGTAGAATTGTGCCATGAAGACATAACTATGAATAAATGTTTACAGGTCTAATATAACTTCAAATATATGGTGAAGTAAAATCTGGTCATTCTTTTGTCATTCCATTTTCTAATTCAGTATAGGGTGTTGGGGATCCAGAGTCTGTCTTAGGTGCATCAGTCATGTGATTTCAGTCAGCCATTGAGATTTGGTGTGTACATGAGTGTGTCCTATAGTGGGCTGGCAAGTATCTAAAAGGGCCCAGTTGAAACCAACCATGCTGACAGATAAATTTTAGTCAAAAAAGTCAAATATCTACAAAACACATGCAGTCTTTGGAACATACGTAAATAATATAATTTACGTGTATTACTATGAATGATCACAGCTTGGATTCTTTGTTTTAACCTTAAGACTATCTAGATGAATTTTACCAAGTGGAATTCATTCAATATTAAACAACCACTCTATAGAGACCAATTGTATCACTCTTAAAACTGATGCAAATTAGCCACTCTTTAGAGGCCAATGGTATCTCTCTTTAATCGGTAGGCCCAATTTCTCCTTGTTCAGAAGGCTTTGATGAAGCTAAACACAGCATACATATAACCACTTCAAATGAATTAAATATTTTCATGATTGTGTGAGTAAAAATGAATACTAGCTGCATATTAGTTTAGTGTTACATTTTTTTAACTCCTGACTAAATTACAAAATAACAATAGTAAAAATGCAATGATTTTGACTTACCATCTCTAAGAACTAACTTAGTTTATTTAACAAAACCTTTTTTTAAATGTATAAGCTTTATTCTATATTAACTAAACACTGTTTTGCTGGTTTTCTCTAATCACATAACAAGAACAAACACTACTCAAGCTAAACATAATCATCAAAAAATTTCTTCTACCCTTGAGAGATATTGATGTATAAAAATGCATGCCTGGACATTTACAGTGTTCTGTTGATGGATCACCAATGATGGATTTATCTGATTATCTATATTAAGTTGCTCAGAAAGCAGAAAATGTCTACCTAGACTGATGAGTATCATGCACAAAATGGTCACAAAAATGCAGAAATAATAATTTGAAACTTAAATAAGCAAATTCACCGACTTACTTTCCAACGGATAGGGGCGAGTTCTCGAATCTGGTCACTCATGTTTTCTTGGACATTGTAGGAGTTAACAACTGTATTTAGTTTAAAGGCCACTTTGTATTTTTTGCACCAGCTTTGTACTTTGTATAAATTATTGAGGTGACTCTTCCTCCCACTTCCCCTTCCAATTTGAGCATTGGTTTCTTCATCAAAACTATCACATGAAATGGCCAAAATATCAAGATATTCTCCTGTCATAGTAAAAGAAAATGTGAAGGTCAGTGCAACAAATCTGACAAGACACATTGTTTAGAATACTTTTAGAGTCTTTAGGAATACCTGGATTACCGTGCAATTTTATTCAACTCTTACAAAGGAGGTATACAATTTAAACATACATACTGCACATGCAAACACATAATATACAGTATATTAGTTTATAACTTGCAGTATGACAGAGATAAAACAGTAGGAAACAGAAAGAATTCTGGTGAAAGTTACGTGATAATTATTCAATATATTCTTTCATGTTTAGTCCTGCTTATTCTACTAGGTCATTAGGTACCTAATGAGGAGTTTGGGTAAATGTACTTTAATACCATACCAAGAATAAAATGTGTATGACGATGGATTAAGCTGTTCTGTAATGTGATAGTACAAATTAATTAACTATCTAATTTTATTAATAGTATTATTATTGCTGTTGGTGTTAAAAAGATTATGATACAGTATATTATTAATTATTATATGTTAATATTATTTGTCATATTACTATGTTGTCACTATGTGCTACTTTAAGAATTTCAGCATCAGGTAAGAAAGAAACTGTGGATGTATTACAGAAGGTGATGCCCACCTTATTCCATTTTAAAATCACCTTTTCAATTACAGGGCAATACAAATCTGAAATATATTCTGTCAGTACTGAGAAGTAACCGTGGATTGACTATGAGCAAACGACAGGGCACACTTTCACACCCACTCTAACTTTGTCCATGATTGATTCTTTTTTGCATACACAGGGAGAATATACACTGGAAGAACATGATTAATGTTTCCATTCTCGATTAACGAGATGTATTCGATACAGGGCCAAGAGAAGCCAGGAGCTAACACTACATTGTTTACATGATACATTTTTTTAAATTTCTGACAAGTGAAAGTCAATGATTCCACTTTCCTTATTTTCTTAAGCATATATTTCTGGCAAATGTCACTCTTTGTGTATGTGCTTTGTGTATGTGGTGGCTCTGAGGCTAAGGATCTGCGCTGGTATCCCGAAGGTTGCCGGTTTGAATCCCTGTCACGGCCAAAAGAAATCCTACTCTGCTAGGTCCTTGAGCAAGGCCCTTAACCTTCAATTGCTCCAGGGGTGCTGTACAATGGCTGACCCTGTGCCCTGACCCCAAGGGGTATGCGAAAACTAACAAATTCCTAATACAAGAAATTGTATAAGGCGAAATAAAGAACAAAAAAAAATGTGGCAGGGTTTTTTGAGTATTTGCTGGTGGCTAATGTAATGAAAACTATGTACTGTTAAGTGTGAATATTAGATTTAACACCTTGCAGCCTGCATATTGACTATATAAAGACTTGCTAAACTCATGTCTTTCATTTGAGTATAACATACTGAGGAAGTACTCTTAAAATATTAAGGGTACATAAATTGATATAAAAATAAAATTATTCATAAATCAGTGTAAATGTATCAGCTTAATAAACAAAATTGAACTTTTATGATATTTTCAAAACCTCAGCTGAATATCAAAAATGATCATTGCTTGGAGCATGATACTCTTAAATCTGTCTTACCTAAAGTAAACTTAGGTTCATTTACTGTGTGTGTTCGTGCTTTGCTGCCACCTAGAGTGGTAAAAATGCATGAACAGTAATGTGTTCAGCAATAGAATTATAGAAGTACAGTATTGTAAATACAAAGTATCGAACAGCAGAAAACCAATCATTTTTGTAATACAAAATATAACAACTATTTAATGAAAATTCTTCTTTACAATTAATGAATTAATGTACAAGAGTATACATTTGGAGAATATCTAATTTTTATTCTATATTCTCTTTCCTCTTTAAAAAGAATAATTAAAATCTACACAATTCAATGCTCGGCTGTAAACGTGTACTGGTAAATTTTTACCACTTTATTATGAACTGCTTCTTTTTTGATATACTCAGCTTCATATTCCCAAATGGGTCATTGTTTTTATATTTTGTATAGGCGTTTTTACATGCTGGTTAATCATGCAGCAAAACAGATATTGTTGGGTATTATGTGATGACATCAAATGACAAACACTGGATATTTCTTTTGACATTGATATGAAATGATATGCATTTAAATATAAACACTTTGCTCTTGACTTGGGTATCTATATAGTGGAATAAGCAGGTTAAAATATTAATAGATGTGTGGATTGAAAAGAAACCATAGCTGTATCAAACCATCAACATCTTGTGTAGCAGTACCTGTTTTTACTAGATCTATATACTGTAATATATTATGCAGTGTATTTTAATCTAAGAAAATTATGGCAACTAAATGTAAAAACATCATATGCTGTGCAAGCAGGAACTCCCAAAAATCTTTCCACTTCACAATAGTAAAGGTCATGAGACAGTAGCCCTAGATTTAATGTTAGTTCATTAAAGAAAACACACAAGCTCAGTGACACAAACAATGGGGAAATTTAAGGCAGTTGAATCACCTGACGGACAGTGACTTTAAACATGAACATAGAAAATAAGACATGAGGGTACAGCAATCTCAGAGCACAATAAAAGCAGAAGTACTGTATCTATAAAAATGAAAAAAACCTTTTATTGAAAGGATGGATTACAAGAGCTAGATAATAAGAGAGTATAAACCAGGATGAAAAATAGTGTTTGAGAATTTCACATTTTTAATGCTATAAATGTGAGGGGAATTTCTGTTTTGATATTTCAGTTAAGTATAAATATCAGATAGAGAGGGAAAGGCCAACACAAAACTAAATAAACATTCACTACGGATAGTTCAATAACTTTTCAGTTGATTTCACATACCATACTTTTTAAACCAATTCTCTGTTATCAGGCTTCCATTGCTCACAATGCTAACACTTGCAAGCTGAAGATCTTCTTTACTGAACTGAACCAGCTTCCCCAGAAAGTCACCACGTTGATGCAAAAATGGTTCTCCTCCAGAAAAGTTGATCTTCTCCATTCCTATAAAGAAAAAAAAAGATTGCCAACAAAATACCAAGAAAGAAAAATAATGATCTATTATGCTTATTTTTATTATAATGGGCTTGTGATGGATTGACACTGTATCCAGTGTTGTTTAACGCCTTGTGCCCAGTGTTACCAGGATAGCTACTTGCCCCCTGCAACCATGAATTGGATTAGGTAGCTTTCAGAATGCTATTTATTGTTATTTATTATAATGTATATAAAAAGAATGATAATTCAGCAGTTTCACTTTAACAGTAAAGCTGTTTTCTGAATATCATTTGGTGGTGTGTACAATCTATAATAAGTGCTGGACTGGTTTCCTCTTTCCAAATATGCTCTTTGCAATTTCTGTATGGATACACTTGGGCATTGAATTTATCTGAAAATACTGAACTTTTGAAATAATTACAGGCATAATGGAATGCTTGCTCAGGCATTTTTGTTGTTGATGTCTGTCATCATCAGCAATATGAGGTATTCTTTGATCTCATGTATTTCACTTCTGACTACTGTACTAAAAGTTATTAAGTAGTGCTAATCATCTCAAGAATAAACAATACCTTCTGAGACAGTCTGACAACAAATAATGCCTCTGTTGATTTGGTTATTTCACTTTCTCTTTATTACAAGTGTACTGACAGTATAAGCATATGAGGCACATGCCTACAGGCAGCCAAGGCAAAAAAGTATATCATCTCTTCACTCAGAGCATGTAACTTTTACTTTAACTTGTATTGTGCTGTTATAGATGAGTAGGTGAAGACTCTCACCCATGAATGTTACAAACAGCCACTTAAGAGAGTTTACTGAAATAGCCAATGGTGGTGTCCAGCAAATGGGAAAACTAATTCTTTTAGCAAATGCCCAGAACATTTCTGCTACCTGTGATTTCTTATTAACCACTTTTTATTTATTTATTTATTTATTTATTTATGAGTGTTTTTTTTCTGAAGTCCATTTTTTATCTGATTTTTTTTTTGTATTGTAAATATTTTCCAATTCACTCATAAGTCACTGTAAATGTTTCATTATGGCACTTTGTGCAATGATGAAAAAATGTTCATGAGAGAGAATCGCGGTGTAGGTGAGAATCGTTTTTATTTTGTTTTGATTTTCCACATCATCCTGTACAGAAAACTAAAATAAAACTGGTGGGATAACAATGCATAATAATAGCAGATGGTTTCTTCTTTCCTTAAGCTGAGTTGGAAGACTTTTCCAACTGGAAAGCAGCAAAGTGTTTTTATGGTATTTTTATGTTTTAAGTTATAAATCTGGAAGAAACTTGAGATCCAAGGCATCTCTGCAGCTGCTGCTTATGTCCCTGCATACATTAGCTGCATAAGTTTTTATGGTTTGCTTCAATTTTTATTGAAGACTTTCCCAGTATACAATTTAGATGCCAGGTAAGAAAAACAGCAGATGATGGAGTAGTAGAAAGATAAAATGTGAACTGAAAGAAAGACAAGGTATATACTCATCAGAATTTAAAAAGTTTACCCACTCTTAAAAATAAAGGTCCTAAAAAGTTTCTTTAGAGCCATAGAGGAACCATTTTTAGTTCCCATAGAATCCATCTTTATGTAAGTTCCATAAAGAACCTTTATCTATTTATATCTTTAATAGTCTCCATAAATAGCTGTGCATACATAATAACAGATTTGTGATATCCAAATGAGTTCCTTATTTTAAAGGGAATCTTACTGCATTCAATAAAAGGCTAAGTTCAGGCTTTCTCAACCTCTTAGTACCCTGCTACTTTGTCTACCATACATTAAAGATTTCTCTTTTTTCTACTTATTAGAAACCTTTACAATGCCCAAAGAACTGATTTTCTTATTCAGAATTTCTGCCCAGAATTAAACAGTTATTTGTCAAGCAATGGTTCTAAAATTAACCACACAACCCAGTAAAGTGCCATTAAAGAACCCTTATTTTTAGGAGTGTACATACATGTGTTTCGTTACTCCATTTATAACAATATATAAGGTATATAATAAAATATTTCTATATCTTATACTTAAAGTAGCAGAGCAGTGCTATGGCAGTGATTCATAGCAAAATTAAAATTGTTTGTTATTTGAGATTCATTTGACATTTGCTACTTCAAGCTCCATATATCTAAACCCTAAATAATAAAGTCATTGAAACAAGCTATAAACATTATGTTGAAAATATAAATTATTTATGTATACTTATAAAAAGTCCTTATTTTTTGTTACGATGAAAAATAATCTCTTTTGAAACACAATACCAAAATCCCTACAAGATATAAATCAAATCAACACTAAAGTATAGTATGCATAAGAACATAATAAGTTTTACCATTCATTCCATCAAGCACTCTTGGCTAGCAAATAGCTAAGATGTCACTGTATCTCATCCTGATACTTTTTTAAGGAGTTCCACTTCATGTACATGACTTGATAATTTGTTCAATATTCCCAGATCATTTTGCCTGAAGAAGCTTTTACTTCCTCCTAACTTCCACTGGAGTCTTTGTGTTTGTGATGAACTACTTAATAGACAGACCTGTCAAGCCTACTGTGTCAAAATTTGCCTTTTATCTTCCTGAAAAATATAGTTTCTTTAATGGCTTTTTATAGAATAAATGACAAGTCTATAGCAACCTCATGTTTCTCCCAAAAAATCAGTCCAGAAACTCACATAAATGCACTGAAGCGGAAAGATGTAAAATCATAAATTGGAGCTCCAAAAACTCTGATAGAATGTGAACATAGCCTATATAATGTTACAGCATTTGCAGTGGTATAGATTTACAACATGCCCATGTCCTTTAAAAAAAGATAAGAAATGTCATCCTAACTAGGCTACTCTCTGGTTTGTATCTTCTATTAGGCAACAATATGCCTATCATGGAAGTGCTGAATTATGCCTCCTTCTTATCTAATTTTAATAAAACTTCAGAACACAAAGTAAATGCTTAATACAGCTATGTGAGCTCATATGGTACACCAGTCAAATGGAATTCACATTAACATCTGACAAACAAATCATAATGCATGAACTCAGACATCCAAACTATAATACGTTCATACTTCTTAGCAAATTAAGTGTTTTATCAACGTCAGTTCAGAATTTCAGTCTGCAAAAAAAAACTGAGTCTGCGTGTCTCCCTCATCAGGATACAGGAGAAAGCTAATAAACAGAGTTCAGTTCAAAGTTTTCAAAAGTTTATTTTTCATCCACATACAGTTTCACTTCTGAAACAGTACCTCTGGTTCCCAATCTTGATTTCAGAGCCTGAAATTAATGTATGAATAAGTTTTTAAGATTTATCAAACGTTTTACGCCTATTTATCCAAGAAGGTATATGGAGTTGAGAATTTTCACAATTGAATAAGAGTGTTAAGTAAAACAAATAAATAAATAAACTTTAAATTCTTTTTGAAAATGCATCAGATCTTAAATTAAACATATTCAATTTTTTGCAACTATAGTATAGTTTTAAACATGCGAAAGAAGGTGCAGGGCTACGGAGACGCTAAGGCAGAAGCTGTGAAAATGAAACGAATGTCGACTGTCAAGCCGACTTTACCCAAGCTAAGGTAAGTTAAACAAAATTAATCTTTTGTCAGTCAGTCATTTTCCAACCCGCTATATCCTAACACAGGATCACAGGGGTCAGCTGGAGCCAATCCCAGCCAGCACTAGGCGCAAGGCAGGAACAAACACCGGTAACAAAATAAATTACAAAAAGAGCTACAATGTTTACTTTTTGTTTATATATATATTCATAGTAAGGAAACTATATGCAGAATGTTTCAACAACAGACTTTGGTTTACTGTTTTGCTTAGACTAACAGTATGAATAGCTGCTATAATATTCTAATACTGCACTAATAATATTTGAAATGCAGATGTATAACTCATAAAGGGTAACAGGAGAAAATTGAATAAACTTGAAACATTGCGTATGCCTTTTTTAACATACCGGCATCTTTCAGTAACTGCAGCCCTCGTTTTGCCTCTTCAAGTGGGAGAACAAATGACGTCCTTGCTGTGTGAAAGCAAAATCCACACTTATAGTTGCACTGTCGAGTGAAGTGGTAGTTGACACTTGTCGGCTCTGGATTGTTCGACTCTTGTCCATGTTGAGCTTCTGTAGATTTTGTTCTTATTGCCTTAAGAGCACCATGCATTACAACTACAAATTCGCCGATACTGTTTCTTAAGATGTAGAATACCTTTCTTAAATATAATTGCAACAGAAACGTTAAAGATATAATCTGGATTTCAAACATTTTTTCCCCTTTCAAATGTTCTTCTAGCCTTCTGCATTCGTTGAATATTGCAGCACTCAATGCATATTGCCGCTGACTTAAATACTGCACGGCTTCTGGCTGATAACACAGGATCGTCACCGGACTGGCTGCCTGAGAATTAGAAACTGAAAGCGTTTAACTGATGAATGAAAACAGAAACTTGACTAACTTAACGCATGGGCGGATTTGTAGACAGCTACATGATAAACAACCTTTCCTAAAATCAGATTATTATGAATATGCTACTGAAGGAAAAATTCTGTAAATGAAACATACAACAGCGAAAGTAAACACTTTTTAAAATGTTACCATATTAACTAACAGTATCACTTTTCATATGTGACTAAATCCGAAAGTATTATCCTACGCCTTGATCAAATGAGGGCGACGTAGTTAGAGCTGCCGCTTCACGAATCCTGTGTCCTGTATTTGAGTTCCCCTGCCACCTGTTTTCCTTTCCCTGCACAAAATAACACAGGCTAAGCTCAGGTTTTCTTATAGTCTACTGTACATTAATGAATTCTGTTTTTTTTTTTCATGTGTTATGAACCTTTTCTAATCCCAAAAAACACGCTCATATGAAAAGAACTCACCCATGTATTGGTCAATCAGTGGTTCTCGGAACCCATACAACCCAGTAAAGTGCCGCTTTAAAGTTATTATTTCAAGAGTATACATCTAGATAAGGGGAAATATTAGATATAGGGCTCATTAAGAAGAACAGACAGTGTAATGGTGACTAAAAAAGCTCGATAAAATAACATGGATCACCGACCTTAAGAGAGGTGAATGCAGCATAATGTATTTATAAAGCGATGTGGAATATTGTGGGCACTTTTGGTGTCCATAATACAAGGCTGTAACAGTGCTAGAGAAAGTTCTGAGAAGGTATTACCCTTAGTCTAGGACTGACTTGAATTGTTTCAGCCTACACAAAACCGATATACAGTATATGCATTAAAAAAAGTCACTAATTGCATGAAAATAAGATGTATAATAGAAACAGAATGTTTATGGGAACGTTTCACAAAACAGTTACAAAACATTTTTACACGCTGCTAACTAAAAAACAGAGAACGATTTACCCAGCAGTATACTAGCAGTTTTTGTACTTTCAGGTCCAGACTTTATTCTTGGTGGCCAATTTATTATGTCCTCCTACCAAGTACTGGGTAGGACCAATCTTTATAGAACAGCCTTAGTTGTTCAAATGTTTAAAGGCTGGTTAAACAGCACCATGCAGTTCTTGAAAAATTTTTGGGCACTCATTAATGCTGCAAAGCTCCAATTTCACCTCATCCCAAAGCTGCTCTATAATACTTAGATCCTTGAACTGTGCAGGCCATTGCATTAAGTAAAAGTCCCTGTAATGTTTGATTATTTAAATGGTTGCTTGTACAGCAACTAAACTACTTGACCATCGCTGCATGCCATATATACTGAATTTGAGCCACATGATTAGCTGTTTGGAGGAGCACATTACTTGCATTAACTAGCAGGTATACTTAATCAATTGAATGTGTATTTTAGAAAACCTTGATGAAATGTAATTTTCAAAGTGCTATATTTTGGCACAATGTCTTGATCTTGTTAATCTTTTCTTGTTTATCTGTCAGTCAATGTAACACACTCACATATCTTTTTAATGTGAGAAGAAACCAGGGTCGTTTGAGAAAGCTCACATGAACTTGGGGAGAAGAGAACGAGTTAACTCCACATAGATAGTGGTTGTTATTAAATGTTGACCTTGGAGTTCTAGGGAAACAACAGGGCACTGCAGTAATGTTAACCACCGCTGCATCATCCTTCTCAGGAATAAAGCAGTGTTGAACCAAAAGTTAACAAACATCTCTGTTGAAATGTTGGGATGAAAATTAGAGATGTGGATTAAATGATGAAATGCTGTTTGTTACACAATAAACGCTCAAGCAGGAAATTCCGAATTGTGCCACAGCTTTTACCAAAGTCCATTCTGGTTAACACAAGTTGTTTGCTCTTGACTTTCAATAACATTTATAAAGCCATCCATTTTATCATCCAATCCAAGCTGATCCCTGCTTTATTAACATGAATCATCGCTGGGCAGACAGTCTGCCCATATCAGAACACGCCCCACGCCAACGCGCTCAAATTCGCTTACAGCCAGCTTATGTATTGTACATTAATTACACCACATTATAACATACAGTACTTGGGATGGAAAGAACATGAGGAGTACCTGTCAAGCGTTGAGAAAACTTTGCCTCATCATATTTTGAACTTGTGGTGCGCAAGAAAAACATTATTGAATAATATCGATAGTTCAGCAGCTACAGTATATTACGCTGAAGTTATCAACACTAACATGCATATTACTTTGAGTTTCACTTTCGTTTTGTAAGACTTGAGCGTCGCGTTGGTTTCGGTTTTCGCAAACTAACGTCGGTTTTGTTTATCTGAAGTTCAGGGACAAGTTCCAGTTATAAAGCTGCCACGAACACCACACTGGCCATTAACTGTGGCTGCGATGGCTCGGAACTTAGCTCGACAGCTTGCATTATGGAGCGCTCGAGTTTTCGCCGCTCATCCTGACACGGCAGAGCCTTTATACTTTGCTTTAAGTGCAGAGCGCCCCGTCTACCAGGAAAATGCATTTATGTCTTTGCGAAGGATATTTTCCAATGCCAACGTATATTCCATCCATATCACAACAGAGAATAGATTTTTAAGGGAAAGAATCCATTCTAAGCTGCAAACACACCTTTCGTCTCTGTTACCGGAGAACTGCGCGTTGATTCAGCTTGTTTCTTTTCTTCCAAACCAGAACCGTTCAGTGATCCCTGGTTTTATAGTCCAAGACTTCCAAAGAAACGAAGAGACTGAAATTACATTGAAGGATATGGCTAAAAGCAATGAATGTCTGCTGTGCTCGTATAAGAAATCAGAAGGTGCCGATCTGTGGCAACAGTCCATTTGGTGCGCGACGGAGGGCGCAGAAGTGAAGGACAGCACGCAATACATCATCCCCTCAGCAAAACCTGCCGCCCACGTTTCAGTACTGAATGTCGATTCGGTGGTCTTTCACTGTTTTGAAGACGCGTATGCAGCTTTGCAGGAGGTAAGCGCCAGATAGGCAAAACTGTGCACCCGTGAAGGCTTTGACAGTGATTATGGTTAATATTTATTTTAACTTTAATATTCCCATGAACAGGGAAACATTTTAGTTATACAGTATATAAAAAATCAGATCCTAAATTCTGTGCTTCATTTTCACAAAGTGAGGTACTGTGTCCAGAAAACACAAATTCTGACATATACAAACACACTCACTAACACACACATTAGTGTTAAAATGGGCAAGTAATATTCAGGGATGTTTTCCACATGCTAATCCTCTGAAAACAAAAATATGTGTATCTGTATATACAGATCTCTATATCCCAGGCACAATTGCACGTCACACTAGTCCTGGGTGGGAAAGAAATATATTCACACAGGCTTTTTCTTTAAATTAGCTCAAACACAATTATTTTCTCCTCTTTCTCCAGCACTACTCACAAGTGAGTTTTGTAGTCCTTCTCTTCTGACTCCAACTTGCCAGGGTAACTTCTGGTACCAGAACATTGCACCAAGGAAGCACTTTCAGTTTAGGCAGAACCAGCATCTGTCCCGACATTGCCATCTGGTGGCCCTCAAGAAACCCGATAGGGGTTCCCTCCTATTCTACAATTGCCATACTGTCCTCCAGGGGTCCAAACTAGAGACATACAAGAGGAACAATGCCATCTACCATACTGGGACAATAGCTACTCTTGGCAGGCAGTCTTTCTCTCTCTTTGTCAATTTGTTATTCCCACCTCCCAGCTTAGGGATGAAAACAGAAACCAACCTGGTTGGAATGCTTTTCCTTCCATAGCCTCCATAATACTGGCCCTGCACAACAGCCTCCTGGCTGGGGATTGAATGCCTCGCTTCTTCATTGGGATGCTCCTTCATTCCCTTTGATCATCCATTAAACTGTCATCCTGGTCGGGTAATGGAACTACAGTCTATTCCAGCTGGGATTCCAGCCCATTCATGACAATATATTAAGTATATGTGTGTGCATGTGTCTGCAGTATGTGTAGGGAAATAAAAAAATTGTATGTATATGTGTGTATTTAAAAATGTCAAATTCTTGTACTTTTTATTTGTATTACAGCTTAGGTTATTGTATAACCTGCTTTCTGTAAGTTGCTTCCAGCCTCAGTTAAAGCTTATTGTGATACTGTGAGGTATAAGTTTAAACACAAACTGTTACTTTCTGCTTCCACCAAACTCAAAATTTTCTATCCAATGACATATTGAACTTATTATACCTGTATATAAAGCGTGCAGGTGGAAACCGTTCTGAATCTGGGAGAAGTAGAAATACACAATGCTGGAAAACATATTACTTTGATCTTTCTGTATAATGGCCTCTGGTTATTTAAAAAAAATTCTAGGTGGGTAAATTGTGTCCACTGTTCTTAATATTTGTGAAACGGAGACAAATATCTTTGTATTTTGTGTATTTTAAGAAACTAATAGTGCAATTTGTGTGTGTGTGTTTGTATGAGTAAAGCACATTAGTTCTCAAGAGTTCACAAATTGTTTTATATTCATTTTATGTTATATTCCTATTCATTATATTTAAGTTTATAATACTTTATAATTACTTTTGAAGAAATCAGAAGCACGTAAAACATGGTTTCTATATATTGGGACAAATTTGGCCAGTGTGTGTATTTGAGATTGCTGTGTAATTACGGTTGCTTTAAAGTAAATGTCTGAAAACCCATGTGAGGTTATTGGAGACTCATTAATAATGTGTGAGTAATTCACGGGTGTGTCAGCAAGAGTAAACTAACAGAACTGTATGCCATCCAGAAGTGGTTTCTGGTGAAACTTGTGTTAAGTTTTGGTTTCTAGTTGACACTGTGTTGTAGTTACATTTAGAAAACACAGCTTCATAGTTGTACATTATTCTGATTGGGTGCATACTTAAAAACGACAAATGTGTGTTACCTGTTCCTGAACTGTGCGGGAAAAAACAGTTTAAGTCCAACATGTATGATGAAACCACATACAGTACGTGTTTTGATTGGGCTCAAGGTAAAGTGAAGCCAGGCAGTACATTCCATCCACATTATATATAGTTTTCTATTCCCACTATATTGTGCAAAGTATGACGCTAACTGTTTTCAGGTCACAGAGAACTGTATTAAGGATAGTGTAAAAAATGTACATGTTCCATTATTAGTCAAGGAGAAAGGCACTTGTGGTTGTAAGATGTAAGCTTTTAACAGGGCAAACATATGCATTGTTTCCACTGATAAATAAATCTTTATGTAACAGTTTCACATGCAAAGTAGCAACAGGACACTGAAGTGTATGGTTTTTAGATGAAGACACTAGTATTTGATTACCCTGTCATGGAGCAATATTTAAACTGAATTAGGCTGGTGACTCCTATTTATACTTCTTAACTCGCCCAACTGTAATAAACTGTTACATGGAAATCTTTTACTTTAAGGTTTATAATCACATTATTTATGACAGGGGTAAATGAGAATGGTAGTTGCTTGAGATTTCCTCATTTAGCATACATACACTGACTTTGGCAGTTTACCTCATCCTCCAGCCTTTCCTTCTCCCATTTGTAGAGCACTCAATATTGGCTTAGAAATACATAAGTTTTCACTTACAAGGTCAGAAATGACACCTTGTATTGACTCTGGTTTTTCACAACATTTTCAAGCTTGTCTGTGCGAATTTGTGCTCATTCAGCTGAAAGAGCATTTGTGTGGTCAGGCACTGCAGTTAGATGAGATGATCCAGCTAACAATCTACATTCCAATTCTACATTCCAATTCATCCCAAAGCTGTTCAGAAGGGTTAATGTCTGGGCTCTGTGCAAGCCACTTGAGTTCCTCCACACTAAACTCATCAGGCCATGTCTTTGCCGAACAGCTTTGTGCACAAGGGCACAGCCATAATGGAACAGAAAATGACCTTTCTCAAACTGTTGCCACAAAGCTTTAAGTACACAATTGTCTAAAGTGTCTTTGAACGGTATAGAATTAACTGTGCTCTTTACTGAAACCAAGGGGCCCAAACCCTGAAAAATAGCCTTAGACCATTATCTCTTCTCCACCAAACATCACAGTTGCATTGAACAGTCTAGTAGGTAGCTTTCTTCTGGCATACAATAAAAACCCAGATTCATCTATCAGACTGCCATATAGTGAAGCGTGATTCATTATTCCAGAGAACTTGTGCCCACTGCCCTAGAGGTCAATGCTAGCATGCTTTAGACCACTCCAGCTAGTGATTGTAAGTGTATGGGAAACTGCTTTGCCATGGAAACCCATTTCATGAAGCTCCTGACACTCAGTTCTTGTGCTGATGATTCTTCCAGAGGCAATTTGTAACTCTGTTGTGCGTGATGTAACAAATGATAAGTGCTTTTAATGCACAATGTGCTTCAGAGCCCTGTTCTGTGAGTTTGCGTGGTCCACCACTTCATGGCTGAGGTGTTAAGAAACTTGCACTTTACAGTAAACAGGGCAGATCCAGCAGAGCAGAAATTTCACAAACTGACTTGTGGCATCCTATGATTGACACTAAGCTCTACAATACGACTCATTCTACTGCCAATGTCTATCAATGGATATTGCTTGGATATGTACTTGATTTTATGTACCCGTTAACAATGGGGTTGTTAAAACATCTAAACAATAATTTGGAAGGGTGTCCAAATAATTTTAACCGTATAGTACTAAGCATAATGGCAGCCAGTAAAATGAATGCAGTGGAGCAGACATGAAAACACATCTGCCCTAAACTAGAAATCTTATGTAGAATTCCCCATGGGCATAGTGTAACAAAAAGATATGTACACAGGTACACCTATGTGAATCTAACTCTCTAACACTGGATTTTTGTTTTTCTTGAAAAAATTGTTGTGTGAACATTTGCACTTTTATTCATAAAAATAATACATTAACTGTTTACATCTCCCTTTTTACAGTGCAAAGAATGTATTCCTGAGGCAAAAGAAATCTTGCATTTAGCAGACCAAAGCCCAAGGCACATGCAGAGAAGTAATTTTCCTGTGATTGTCATAGAAGGACTGGATGCAACAGGTTTGACAATAAATACTCAATGTTTGAAGATGCTTAAGGGCATTCAAAGGCCCTACAGATTAGATCATAAAATAATTTGATAGCAGAAAATCATTCCATCAAATAGGTTCTTGATAGTAACATAGTTAATGTTGAATAGTACTGTATGTAAGCTTTTTATACAAGCATTTTTGTTCAGATGTTCTTGGTGTCCCAGATTTTGATTACCAGACAGAAAATAATTTATTTTCTACAGGTAGTAAAGCGAGAAGTTATGAATCAAAGTAAAAAATAAATAAATTAAATGGTAGGTTTAGGTTTGCCTTAGTAGTGCTCTGAATCCAGTGTGTCTGATACAGTACATTAGAGTGACTGAAGTGTATGTGATCCTGTGCGTAAATGATATGTTGTATTATTCACAAATGAAACACGTGTTTACTGGATGTTTTCAGGAGTTATTAATAGAATTTAGACATATATAACACATGCAGAAGTAAGGATTGTTAATAAATTTTGAACTGCCATTCATTTTTATTGCCATGGTGATCTCTATTTGCTGTTTTGATATATATAACAGATCTAGAATTAATCTAAGAGAAGGTTGATGTTAATTACCTAAGCAGAGAAGGTTGCATTTACTGAGCTGTAATGTATTTATTTTTATTGGTTATTATATTAGAGTGTGGGTGTATATGTGCAAATTCCATTCAAAGGACTAATCCTCCACCCAATCTGGTTCCTGTATTACACCTGATACTGCAAGAATTCATTACTGAAATAGAAAACATGAGGCTCAGAAAATGAATGTAATGAAAATGATTGTTTCAATTTTCCTGGAATGTAATTATTTATGTATATTCATACTTCTCTTTTAAGTACAGTATGAAAGTTGTTCTTAGATTAAAGCATCTCAACATTTGTGTACAATCTTACCACTAACATGTATGAGTCTAGTTAACCAAATACATTCAGTTCAATACACATTTACAGGTATAAAATGGCATTCTCAAACCGGCTTAATTAAATTCAGGGTTACAGGCTGGACAAACACAATTCTAAAAGCGCTGAGTGCAGGGTAGGAACCAGTGCTGAATGAGATACCAGTCGATCACAAGGCCAACCACTACATAAATGTGGGCTAATTTCAATTACACATGTATGTTATTGCCTCCTGGAAAGAAACAAAGAGATCAAGCAAATTCAATTCAACGCAGACACTTACTGGAATTAGAATATAAACCCAAGACATGGGATCTGGAAACGTGCATTTCACAAAATTATTGCTACCATTATTAAACTACAATATGAAAAAACTCAGTTCCAGCACTAAAAAGATTACATTATGGTAAAATTAAAAACCTTAAAAATTGACATTAATGCCGAAACCAAATGAACATATTTGTTAATAACTGGTATAACATTCCAGAGTTCAGTTTTCTATATCTAAAAATTCTAACTTACACACTAGTTTTATCTATCCTGGGATTTTTAGCATTTCTGTATCTTGTGATCTTAGTGTACATTGGAGTGAAGGTATTCAGTAAGTTCAGTAAGATTCGGTATGATTTTTTCAATAGCTCTATTAGTGTATTGTTTAAACAATAAATACAACAACCAATAATAATGTTTGTTCCTACTCACTCTGCAGTCTCCAAAGCAATCTGAGTAATATACACAGACAATGATGAAAGCTTTTTATTCTTCAATAAGGAAGTAGTTAAGCTTTTAATTAGGTTTCACCAAAAGGAATAATTATCAGACTTATTTATGGTATGTAATCATTCATTCTTGTAAAAAACTCAAAAAATACATTTAAACAATTTTATTTGCTAACATATACTCCAACTGAATTTTTTTGGTAAGATTAAAAAAGGCCAGTAACAGTGCTTGTATCTTTTGCAAAGCATAGAATGAGAGTATTTGTTTATCTGTACCTTGCTAATTGTTAACATATTAACTCCTTAGTTAAGAAAAAAATGTCTTTGTTTTGATGAATGTCAAAGTATAGAATTCTACAAGGCAGCAAGTGTCTGCTTTTTTCAAGAAATTTGCATATCTGACTAGATGCTTATTATTCATGCACCTAACTGAAATATTGTCGTCTTAGACTTCTTGCTAATTTAAAGTCTGTCTTGTAACACAGCACTCATAGTATACTAAATATGGCACAGCTGTGATTGTTTACACTTAATCTGTTGTTTCCATTATACTTGTATTTATACTTAAATTTCATTGTTTATTGTGCATTATAATCTCAATAGATGCTTTGTAGAGTAAAGTGCCTTTTGAGAAGAAATACTCTAAAGTAGTTGCAAGAAAAATAATTACTAAGATTAGCATATTAGAACTTTGGAAATAGTTTGACAAGAACAGGCCATTGAGCCTAATAAAGCTCTACAGTCCTATACACTTAATTCTTCCAAAATACATCAAGTCAAGTTTAGAAGCTCCCTGGTTCCCTTTCTATAGTTTTCTGTGTGAAGAAACCGTTTGAATGCTTGTGCAAGATTTCCAACTTTTCCCCCGTGTTGTTGGTGAACTGACTTTAAGGTGACAGCGTTGATTGACTTTAATAATTCCTTTCCTAATTTTAAATACTTCAGTTATGTGACCTCTTAATCACCATTTATTTAAACTGAAAAAATTTGACTCCTTTAATATTTCCTCATACCATAAAGTCAAGGAATCAGCCTAGTTGTTCTTACTTCTCTGGACTTTTTCTAGCACTGCTATGTCTGTTTTTTATAGCCAATATAGTAATATAGTAATATTTTCAGTGCATATGCCTCAATGGAAATCATGCAGATTTGTTTTACTAATCTCAAGCATAGCTACAGTAAGCATGTGTAAGAATGAGAAAACACAGATAAAGTGTTGGGGCACCGTGGTGATGCTCATATAATATCTCACAAAATCAAAATAAGTATTGTCATTAGATTTGAGACGATCTTCATCTGGGTTCAAGATGGTGATGGAGATGGTTTTCATTCAGGAGGACAGGAAAAGGTGAGTTCAGATGGTCAGGGACCACATGTGTCATCATTAGGAATGTGACCGTCAACCACTGCTTCTGCAGAGGGAGGAAGAGAAACGGCATTAGACAACAGCACCAACCCCTGGTTGGGAGTGTAATTACATTTATATGAGCCTTGAAGTTGTCTCCAAATCGCACGTGTGTTTGACACGTCATATTCATGAAGTATTTTCTTAATAGTAGAATTACCATATCAGATGCATGTATGCTTTTTAAACTATGATCAGAAACTGGGATTAGCATATTCAGAACTTCAGTGGATCAGTATGAAATTTAATTTCCAAAATAATTTTTGAAGATATTTAATTATTGCATTGTTTTGGACATGTGCAGAGGAGAGATGCTGAGTATATTGGGAGAAGAATATTAAGGATAGAGCTGCCAGGTAAAAGGAAAAGAGGAATGCCTAAGAGGAGGTTTATGGATGTGGGGAGAGAGCACATGCAGGTGGTGGGTGTCACAGAGCAAGATGTAGAGGACAAGAAGATATGGAAAAAGATGATCCGCTGTGGCAACCCCTAATGGGAGCAGGCGAAAGAAGAAGAAGATTTAATTTAAACTAGGAAGAATATTTGATCATGTTTTCTCAGTGATAACTGAACACTTATTGTATTTTCATTTACTGAACATTTTCCTTTATCTTAAACTTTCAGGAAAAACTACTCTGACTAAATCACTACAAGAAACTCTTAAAGGAACTCTCTTAAGATGTCCACCACCACAGCTTTCACATTGGAGGGATCAATTTGATTCTCAGCCGGCTGTCATCAGAAGGGCTTTTTATGCCTTGGGTAATTATATCACAGCAGCCGCAATAGCTAGAGAATCAGAAGAAGCACCTGTTATAGTGGACCGGTGAGTAAATATAAATGCTTTAACAATATTTTAAGGCATATTTGTCAGCAGGAAAAATAATCAATTGCATACATGAGTACTTTATTGCTGAACATACTGTATATATACTGCTCTAAAAAATTTTACTTTTTAATCAGAGTATAGCATCAAGTCAGTGAAACTTCTGGAATATTGATCTGGTCAGTTAAGTAGCACAGGGGGTTGTTAATCAGTTTCAGCTGCTTTGGTGTTAATGAAATTAACAACAGGTGCACTAGAGGGGCAACAGTGAGATGAACCCCAAAACTGTAATGGTTTAACAGTTGGAGGCCACTGACATTTTTCCCTCCTCATCTTTTCTGACTATTTTTTCACTAGTTTTGCATTTAGCTACGGTCAGTGTCACTACTGGTAGCATGAGGCAATACCTGGACCCTACAGAGGTTGCACAAGAAGTCCAACTTCTCCAGGATGGCACATCAATACGTGCCATTGCCAGAAGGTTTTCTGTGTCACCCAGCACAGTCTCAAGGGCATGGTGGAAATTCCAGGAGACAGGCAGTTACTCTAGGAGAGATGGACAGGGCCGTAGAAGGTCCTTAACCCATCAGCAGGACCGCTATCTGCTCCTTTGGGCAAGAAGGAACAGGATGAGCACTGTCAGAGCCCTACAAAATGACCTCCAGCAGACCACTGGTGTGAAAGTCTCTGACCAAACAATTAGAAACAGACTTCATGTGGGTGGCCTGATGGCCCGACGTCCTCTAGAGCTCATTTGGCATTTGCCATAGAATACCAGAATTAGCAGGTCTACGACTGGCACCCTGTGCTTTTGACAGATGAGAGCAGATACACCCTGATCATCAATTGTGACATCCTTTAAAGGGTCTGGAGAAGCCGTAGAGAACATTTTGCTGCCAGTAACATCATTCAGCATGACCGGTTTGGTGGTGGGTCAGTGATGGTCTAGAGAGATATATCCATGGAGAGACACACAGACCTCTACAGGCTAGACAACGGCACCTTGACTCACCTTGGACCCATTGTCAGATCCTATGCTGGAGCAGTGAGTCCTGGGTTCCTCCTGGTGTATGGCAATGCCCAGCCTCATGTGATGAAAGTTTGCAGGCAGTTCCTGGAGGATGAAGGAATTGATACAATTGACTGGCCCCCACGCTCGCCTGACCTAAATCCGAATAAAATACCTCTGGGACATTATGTTTCGTTCCATCCAACGCCGCCAGGTTGCACCTCAGACTGTCCAGGAGCTCAGTGATGCCCTGGTCTAGATCTGGGAGGTGATCCTCAGGACACCATCTGTCATCTCATTAAGAGCATGCCCTGTGTAAGAGTTGAATCTGAATCCTGGTCCTATGTGCACCTAGCATATGTCTGAGTCTCATATCCTTCTGAGCTTATGCTTAAAAGCTGATTCTACTATTTCATTATTCACTATGATAAATGCATTGTTATTTATATAACCCATTTAGAGAAAATGATACATTTTATTGCATAATCATTTTTCTATATTTTCGCTATTACTAAGTTTCCTGTTTTTGTACCCAGCTGGATCATAAAGAATTAGGTCTTTTTTCTTATTGTTCAAAACCAGATAAACCTGTAGGGGAACTCGCACATCTCCTAAAATAAGAATAAAAATAATACATTTAAAAAGTCATGTACATCCTAAACTGACAGGACTATCAATCAAATTGTGGTCATTTAAGGTATCAACATCTGCCATGTCCCGTTAGCAACTAACGAGGTGTAACCAATCATGTTAAAAGTTTTCTGATTATGTAATGAATTCCTTTTTTGAGTAGTGATTATAGTGCAGAGGACAGTTTTTTCTTTGTAACTATTTGACCTATGTGGCTAACATGCAATGCACTTGTTACCTCTCACGAGATTTAGATAAAAAATAATAATTGACACTTTCTCGTGCCTGTGTTTTATTGCTTAAATCGGGGCATTCCACATTTGTCTGTTTCAAATTCTTTTCTTCCACACCCGACGTTGTCAGGCATGCATACAAGCACGTGGGGGCCATACAAACTACTGAGTATGATTTGGAGTTTCTGCAATGAAATTTCGGCATAATGGACTAGCATCATTTTTTCACTTTGATTTTCGAGGTGTCTTTGAATTCAGCCCTCTGTAGGTTGATAATTTTCATTTCCATCAAACAATGTGGCATCTTTTCATTCCAAACACATTACCTAGTCCATATCAGTATAGATATCCAGCAGAATTTTTTTTCCCATTGAGATTTCATGTGTTTTCAAAGTAATTTTTTGAGCAGTTTATATATGCTTATTTTAAAGCTGCAGTGTGGCTTATCACATAAGTTTGAAGGGGAAAGACACTGGCAATTTTGTGCCACTGTAATTAGAACATTTATGCCATGAATTTCTATGCTGATGAAAACATGCTAATTTCTCTTATGCTGATTTTCAAGAATGAAAGGTTACACCACATTATTTGGTATAAATCGCGTGTGGGTACTCGTTTTTTTGTTTTCACATTTTCCTGTTCACACCATTCAACAGATGCGCTAGCAATGGATGTGACATTAGCTATATGACTGGACTCACAACAACTAGAGTACATCATGAGTCATCATTTGAGCTGTTCTAATTCAGTCCTTCTATCTTCCAGTGCTGCTGTCAGTTGTTCAGTGCTGGTCCATTGTTTCATTAATTCAGCCATCCTTTCCTCCAAAATACAAGCTGCTGATTCAAGATGTGCTTCGATTAAATAATGTTCATTATCTGGAATGAAAAGAACTGCTGCACACTGTATGAATGTCCCTTTTTCACTTTAAGCACTACAACATTTAATGCTAAATGTTATATACATTTAATAAGTAGGTGTGTAATTTGAATAGAAAGGTATTGGCAATATAGTGTAAAGAAGATGGTGTTGTTATCTTATATTGTTTGATTTGGGAGTTCTTATGTTGAGAGTTCATGTTTTATTGTTCACTTGGGTTTTCTCCTGCAGTTTAAAGATTTGCAGTTAGACTGATTGGTGACATTAAATGAATGCAGTGGACTTGTGTGTGTGAGTGAACTCTGGTAAGGCAGGTCCTGTACAAGGCTGGTTCCTCCTGGATCTTTACAGGTGACAATCAAAAAGTGAGAATCAGATGGAATTCCATTTGAATAAATTGCATGATCAGGACAGCTCTGACTAGACATTGGCAGCTAAAACTGTCATGGAAAGGAAAACAACTGAGAATTTTAGGAGATGGTCTGCCTGTCTTGCATTCTTGAATTGTCCAACAGACAAGATCATGAGCAGAAATGAAAATACTGTGAAAATTATAGGTTTGGTGAAGCGCAGTCAGCATTTTGCCAATCACCTCAGTGTTACTTCAAGCTTAAAGAATATTGACTATTTTTTGTGTATATACACCTAACTATTCAGAGAATATAGGCTAGTTTGAAATGATCAGAGAAATTCTCAAAAGGGTCCTGACTACTGTATCCCTACTGTGAGCCTTCAATACTCACACATTCATAATGATAGAGATACCTAAAGAGATGTTACTTGGTAAAACAGTCTACATGTTCTGCATCTGAGGTGTGAATTATTTGACCTATGTGGAATTACTCATAACAAACTGGAGGGTTATCAGGGCAGTTTTGGGAAATTCAAATGCAGAGTAGAGTATATTCTTTCTTATCTTTATTAGAAGCAATGTCATACTTTATAATAATCCTGAATTCTGCTCTTGAGATTAGAAACACAACATTTTTCTCTTTAGATGGACATGCCTATAAGTTACCAATCAAATCGTAATTATTTTAAATTTTTAGTGGATGGAATCTTTCTGGAAATCAAATGTCAATTTGGAATGACCTTTTAGACCTCCATGGCAAAGTGCATATATTCAGCCTGGAAGTGGGGGCTGGCAGCAGATAGGACCTCTTGTTGGTTATGGTTTAGAAGGGAGAAGGCATGCTGGAAGTCAGGAGCTGATGGGAAGTGATTTGGCCGTCACTGCTGGCCCACCAGCTAGAAGGTGTAGCAGTTGAGGGTCGAAACACCTGAAGAAAGCTGCGTACTGCCTGATGATATTAGCCTCTGTCTTAGACAGCAATCCTCAAAAGGCGAATGTGGTCTATTGCACCTGATTGTGTATTAGAAAGCAGCAGCTATATACATGGAATTATTATATATATCTATAATGTTCACTTGTCATAAAACCTTGGAGTGAGTGATGCACAGTTTAGCAATCCTATTTAAACAGATAAGGAGATGGCCTTGCGTCCATATGTTCAGCAGTGAGCTGTGACTTTTGTAAAAGGAAATTATAATTTCCCATATATTCTTTTTTATGGACAGCATACTCAAGAGATTATATGTATTGGCTAGCTTGAGAGCACCAGGAGAAATCCCTCTGCACAGACCATTATCAGTCCTTTTTGACTTCATATTAGTCTTTTAAACTGACATAGTATATCTTATCGTGCATATCTCAGAACTTATAATAAAATTTATTTTATGTCTTGCTTGCTACATAGATACTGGCCCAGCACTACAGCTTATGCGATTGCTACTCAAGTGGTTGGAAAGAAGGATAACTTACCCAGCCTATATTCCAAGGTATACCAATGGCCAACTGATCTGTTAAAACCAGACCTAGTGGTGGTACTAATGGTTAGTCCTGAGGAACGGATACGCAGATTACAGGAGAGGGGACAAGTAAAGACACAGGAAGAAAAAGAACTGGAAGAAAATAATCTCTTTAGAGAAAAGTATGTAAGAATTTCCTTTCCAACTTTGACTTTTCCAAAACACTGTATTTTTAGGCAGAAGTCTATGATTCTTAAACAAGTATTACAGTCAATAGTTCACTTCTTTTTACTAGAGCGAGGTCAATTATGTGGGGAACTATTTCTTATGCAGCAAATCTGCCGCACAGTTTTTAATCATTGGTTATTTAGATGACTAGCAGTTACATATTTAATTTTTTTAAGCAGAATATTTTTTATTTTTTCTTGCCTTACACCCAGTGCTGCCCTTTGACTCTGACTTGAATCCAATTTCAGAATGTATTTATTCATGTATTTGTTTTATTCTTTTCGGCATGTAGCAATGTGTTATTATGATTAATGCTTTTCAAAACTTTGATAATTTTTGTTAAAGGATATATTTTTTATAAATGTATTAAATATTGTGCTTTTTTATTTATTTGAAAATGTGGTATTTGGAGTAGGCTTGTAAGATATTTGGATTTTGAAGGGGCATTCAAAAAAAGATACACCTTCCAAGGAATTCTAAAAAAGAATCTACAACTTGCCAACAACGGTATGGTAGTAGACTCCAGGCTAGAATGGTAGAGTTGTGGACAATATCAACCAGCCTCAGTAGAAGTTTTACTATTTTTTTTAAATTTTGCCCAGCAGCAGGTGCTTGGAGATGGAGGACAGTACACCACTTGCCCTAAATACAGCGATACCACTCAACATGACACACTAAACCTGTTCTAGCAGTGACCCACCATCTATATATATAATTCACTAAGGCAAGACACCAATGGAAAGCACGCCGGAAGGGGCGTGGATTCACTAACCGCCGACAAGTAAGACACCTATGGCGCACGCAGGAAGGAGCCACACCCACCAACTCCAAGACCATTGGATACGACGACAACTCACAGAGCCACGCCCACCAACTCGGATGCGACGACACAGAAAAAACAGCGTCATTTATATTCGTCTGTCGTAGAGGCCACATGCACCTCCGATCCACGTTGACTGTTCATAGAGGCATGTTTCTCGCGGAGGTGAATCACCATATGCAGCATGTAAAACGGTTTGCAAGGGCTATCCCATGGGATCCTTAAAACAATCCTTTACAACTGAGGTTAAAACACAATGAAGTAAGCAGTCTTTAAAAACTGAGTTTTCGGTTACGACGCACGCCCGTGTGCACCATAGCAAACTGTTTTACACGCTACGTACTGCAATTCGCATCCGTGACAAACATGCGTCTTCTTAGCTGCTCCTGCAGAAACACGGAAGACGTTTCCCTGCCCACCAACACTCCTTTTTCACCGGCCCACGTCTACCCTCGCTCTCTAGGCATTCACACTGCCTGCCCATGTGCCCAGACGCAAAAACTCACCGACCACCCAGTTAGTTCCTTTCGTCTGTGCTAGGAGTCCACATGCACGTCAGAGCCACGTTGACTTTTCATTACACCTTCCCCCCACTGACATTCCTCCACTGTGTCATTCATCTCCCACCTTCGACGCTCAGGCTGAAAACTCACATGCTATAGAACACTACGACAAACTCAACACAGAACAGAAACATACTGTTGATACTGTTTTACACGCTGCATATAACAATTCCCATCCCCGATGCTTCTTCTTGGATGGTCCTGCAGGAACAGGGAAAACCTTTGTGTACAAAACCCTGATTCATACCATCAGAGCTAGGGGAGACATTCCTACAACCGTAGCATCTACAGGAATAGCTGCAACATTATTACCGGGTGGATGAACTGCCCATTCTGTTTTTAAAATACCGTTGAAGCTCACTACTACTTCCACAAGCAACATCAAACCTTCCTCACCACATGCTCAACATCTTCTACAATCCAAAGTTATTATATGGGACGAGGCGCCAATGACACACGCATACACATTCCAGGCAGTTGACAGGTTATTACGTCACCTCATGGGTGACATGCAGCCTTTTGGAGGCAAAACAATACTATTGGGTGGAGATTTCCGACAAATTCTCCCCGTCATTATGCGTGGCTCCCGCGCGCTTACTGTCACCAGTTGCATTAACAAACACCCTTTGTGGCGTCACATGCATGTTCTTACACTGACAACAAATATGAGAGCTCTTCTTGAAGAACAACATTTCGCACAATGGCTCCTTGATGTTGGAGACGGGTTAAACGGGACACCTGTGACATTGCCTTCACATTGTTTTCCTTTAATTTCTGATCCCGTTCAACAACTGTATGGCAACATCGACTTCTGAACTATCACTCTGGAACAACTCAGCACGCGAGCTATATTAAGCATCACCAACGAAGACTCCTTATATACTCAGCAAAAAAAGAAACGTCCCTTTTTCAGGACTGTGTATTTCAACAATAATGTTTTAAAAATCCAAATAACTTTACAGATCTTCATTGTAAATTGTTTAAACAATGTTTTCCATGCATGTTCAATTAACCATAATCAATTAATTAACATGCACCTGTGGAATGGTCGTTAAGACCTTAACAGCTTACAGAAAGTAGGCATTTAAGGTCACAGTTCTAAAAACGCAGGACACTAAAGAGACTTGTCTACCGACTGTGAAAAACACCCAAAGAAAGATGCCCAGGGTCCCTGCTCATCTGCGTGAACGTGCATTAGGCATGCTGCAGGGAGGCATGAGGACTGCTGATGTGGCTAGGGCAATAAATTGCCATGTCCGCACTGTGAGATGCCTAAGACAGCACTACAGGGAGACAGGAAGGACAGCTGATCATCCTCGCAGTGGAAGACCACGTGTAACAACACCTGCACAGGATCGGTACATCCGAATATCACACCTGCGTGACAGGTACAGGATGGCCACAACAACTGCCCGAGTCACACCAGGAACACACAATCCCTCCATCAGTGCTCAGACTGTCCGCAATAGGCTGAGAGAGGCTGGACTGAGGGCTTGTAGGCCTGTTGTAAGGCAGGTCCTTACCAGACATCACCAGCAACAACGCCGCCTATGGGCACAAACCCCTCCTTCGCTGGACCAGACAGGAGTGGCAAAAAGTGCTCTTCACTGATGAGTCACGGTTTTGTCTCACCAGGGGTGATGGACGGATTCGTGTTTATCGTCGAAGGAATTGAGCACGTCTGGGACCTGTTGGATCGCAGAGTGAGGGCTAGGGCCATTCCCCCCAGAAATGTCCAGGAACTTGCAGGTGCCTTGGTGGAAGAGTGGGGTAACATCTCACAGCAAGAACTGACAAATCTGGTCCAGTCCATTAGGAGGAGATGCACTGCAGTACTTCAAGCAGCTGGTGGCCACACCAGATACTGACTGGTACTTTTGATTTTGAGCCTCCCTTCATTCAGGGACACATTGTGAAACATTTTTAGTTTATGTCTTATGGTGTTGACTCTTTTAGTGTTCATACAAATATTTACACATTAAGTTTACTGAAAGTAAAAACAGTTGAAAGTCAGAGGACGTTTCTTTTTTTGCTGAGTATATATACCTTAATGAAGAAGTGCTAAAACTTATCCCTAACAATGAGGTGACTTTCATGAGCGTGGACTCCATCGTCACAGATGATCCTGCATCCTGCAACCTCACAAACTGTCCTTATTCCCCGGATATGCCTGACCCCGTCAGATTCAAATTTGCCTTTTACTTTTACCCGAAGACAATTTCCTGTTCGATTGGCATTTGCGATGACAATTAATAAGGCACAACGACAAACTTTCAAAAAGATATGCCTGTATCTGCCAAAACCAGTCTTCACTCACGGACAGTTATATGTTGCTCTCTCCAGAGTTCCATCTTTTCATTCACTTTCTGTTGTATCCTCAAACCCTCCCTTTTTAGACAACTGTGTCTTTCCAGAAGTGTTCAACCATCAATACATAATTATGCGCCATTTGTTATGCCACGGGTTCACTATTGTGTTGTATTTTGCTCTCTCCAGACTTCCATTTTTTCATTCACTTACTGTTGTATTCTCACACCAACCCGTTTTAGACAACCGTGTCTTTCCAGAAGTGTTTAACATTCAATAAATAATTATGCATGAGATTCAGCGTGTGTCTACCCAGCGCAGAGAGGCGTGGGTAAGCCGTTGAACCCCATTCGGGCTGAAAACCGTGGAATTTCCACTAAGTGCGACTCATACGCTCCCACTGATTACGTCCCTACCCTTTGTACACATCCCCCTCCCACCTCGCTACTACCGTGGTCGGGTGTCTTGGTGGATTATATATAGAAAAGCAGCCAAAACTGCACAGAGCAATGAAAAGTCTACGTGAGTCACAGGTGCATCTGGACTGTGCAAAGACGACAACGACTCAAGTGACGAGTTGGAGGTGGGCACATGAGCAGGCAGTGCATACTGAACGAGAAATCAGCAGACTAGCATGACGGAGGGAGTGGAATGGACGTCCTTCTCCTCTCCTCTCGTTCCACCCTGAGCGCCGTCCACCCCCATCCCTCCGTCTGGGAGGAGAAGGCACGATGGCGGTCTCCAGTTTTCAGTCACGGACGATTGTGTGTTGGTTCGTTCCGTGCATTGTTACAATGTTGCTTTTCTTGCTGATTTATTACATTACCGATTTTTCAAATGTTAACTTTCTCCCTGTGCTTAAAAATCATTAAAAAACCGGCCTGATTATGCAGCGTATGGTACGCCACCGGTTGACTAGTCTCTATTAATTCAATTTATGCATACATTACTTTTATTTTTTGTAGTTACTTGTACAGTATGCACTTCATTAAGGATAAGAATGTAACAATGGAAGATAACTAAAAATAAATCTGAATACATAATGGAAGCTACCTGAATCAATGTACCCTCAGAGTTTAACTTGACAGTATTTTGGATACATTTGTTTTTTATCAAGGCGGCACGGTGGCATAGTGGTAGTGCTGCTACTTCGCAGTTAGGAGACCCGGGTTCGCTTTCTGGGTCCTCCCTGCATGTAGTTTGCATGTTCTCCCCGTGTCTGTGTGGGTTTCCTCCAGGTACTCCGGTTTCCTTCCACGGTCCAAAGACATGCAGGTTAGGTGCATTGGCAATTCTAAATTGTCCCTAGTGTGTGCTTGGTGTGTGTGTGAGTGTGCAACGCTGTGGGCTGGTGCCAGCCCGGGGTTTGTTTCCTGCCTTGTGCCCTGTGTTGGCTGGGATTGGCTCCAGCAGACCTCCGTGACCCTGTAGTTAGGATATAGTGGGTTGGATAATGGATGGATGGATGTTTTTTATCAAGACATTTTAAAGCTTTTTTCCCCCTAAATTAGAAAAAAAATTATATATATAGAGACGCAAGTTCCAGCACACAACACACTTTATTCCAGTGGTGGAGCACTTTTTCTTTGCTCCCACAGGACAGTACTACAAAGCACTACACAGTCCCTTTTTCTTTCCTTCCTACCTTCCTTTCCAATTCATAGTCTTTCTGCCTTCACTCCTCCCTCAAAAGCTTCATCCTTCTTCCTCCCAACTTTGGCTCCTCGAATGTAGTGAGGCGACTCTTTATTCTTCTGTATGCTGAAAACACCTTTTTATACAGTATATGACGCTGGAGGAAGTTCTTTTCACAACTGTCTGTGCTTTTATTTTCCAGTGTTTTCAAACAGAGTTCTTTAATTGGTGTTCAGTATTCCATGCTACCCTGCATGTATTCCTAGTTTTAGCATAATCAGTAAGAACCAATATTTTCCCACAATATCAGAAAATCTATAGAAACTCTATTTAATACTACAGTGAATATGTGTCTTCATTTGCTCATGCAAATCGTCATGAAATAAAATTTGATTCCAGTATAAGATTTTCAGTTAAAGGAAATTTAAAATATATGTGCTTGAAATTAAACTTATATACAGTACATCACTGTGTTCATAACTCCAAATAAACAGAACATATTTTTCAGTTAATTTTTTCTGAACCCTGTACAGCGTATTGGAGCATATCCTGTATGGTATAAATCAGCTCTACACATTATGGCAGACCAGTGCAGCACATTAACAAAATACCATTCTGCCATTGTTAATCTGTCTCTTTTCATATTTCCTGTTTCCACTTCTTCATAAAAAAGATTGCCTGCATATTTTAACGAAACATAATGTATATACTTGTACTGTAAGTTTGAAAGTATGATATTTACCATTATTTATGTATATATTTGTTTTAGTTTTTTGTTCTTTTTTCTTGGGTTTGACTTCAGCATCCCTAAAAGTAAGGCTATATTTTTGACCATAAATTCCATATCAGTTTTATGTATTTCAGATGGTCACCAGAACAGCCACAGGTACTATAAATCGCAGCATCATGTGTGGCAGTTCTTGTAATGTAGTAGAAACAAAATTATTTTTCTTTCTTTCTTTCTTTCTTTACATTAGTTTGAAATAATGATAGGTCCAAAATGAAATTCAAAAGCTTCAAATTGGGAAATTACTGTTTTTATCTCCCCACAGATGTTATGGAATTGTTTCTTTAATTATTCTACTATCTCCGCATCATTTACAGTTCTTGCTTGTTTAGACGGGCAAGGACATACATTTCTTGAGACAATCTCTGAGATGCTCCTACATTGTTGAGTGTTAATTTTGTTCAAATCAGTGGTCCTACATGATCTAAACTGCACGCACGCACAATCTTTAGGCATCTATCTACTTGCCCACTCTACTGTCTACATCAGTGAAAGGCAACCTTTTTCGAGTTGCGGTGCACTAAGTCCAAAAATTTTCTTTTGCGGCGCACCTGAGGGACTGCCCATAAATAAAGTCGTGACGAGAATAAACTATGTATGAATTTTTCTAGATAAAGTTTAATTAAAATTACCGTAAATAAAAAGCGAGTGATAATCGTTGAGAATTAAATTACAAGGAAGTATCGAATGCTTGCGTCACAACAAAATGTTTTTCACCACAAAGAACTGGAAAAGGTCACTGAGTTTACAAAGTTTACTGTGTTGATCAGCGGTGTCAGAGCGAAAATAAGGTTAATTTTTCCATAGTAATACTCAGACGATTAAGTGGTGAGAGGTGCAGTTACAGCGATACTCTCTCCTCGGCAAGAGCCGAAAAATGTAGCGTTCGTATTTTCTTGTCTATATTTCCTCCGCCTTCTTCTATCCATACAGTTAGCGAGATCTTCTAACAGCGAGACTTTTTAAGTCTCACGAGATATGTTTTTGACACCACTGGTGTTGATATTATGATGAATGCTGAACAGCGAAAATTTTAACTTGCATTCAAAATAAATACATTCGTTTATTCAACAATCTGATTAACCGTTATCTGTTTTTCCAACATAAAATATTTTTTTAACATTATCTTTTTATTCAACCAAAAGTTCAAAAACGCTAGCAATTTTAAATATTTTACAAAAGTTTTCGCAGCGCCCCAAGAAAATTCCACGGCGTTGCCCGACAATGGTCTATATAAATGATGTGGCCACTGATTGAGCAATCACTGATATGGATGGTGGTGTGATGAATAAAGTGTTCCACATTGTTATTTTATTATGTGCATCCTGTGCTGAAGGAGTCATAAATTATACCCGTCTTCTTTGGTTGCATTGCCCAATTCAATGTTCTTTCACATTTCTTGTCTGTAGTTAGATTATAATTTAATTTTTACTTTTTTTCTACAAAAATGAAAACATCCATCCATCCATCCATCCATTATCCAACCCGCTATCTAATTAAAAATCCAATAACCTAAAAACACACACCATCTTTCCCCTGTCCATACATAGCTATAAAACAACAAAAAAAAACCTAAGTGATTCCTCATATTTATTAAAACAACAGCAAAAGTCCAGTAAAGAGAAGACTACATTAATGAATTCTTGTCAAGTTCTAATATATTCTTGAAAAGTTTATCGAAGAGAGAGAATTTCACTTTTTTAAATTTAAACACATACTGTACTTCCACTGAAAAGCTACTTTTTTATAAGTTACATATTCCATGTAGTTTCTAGCAATGGTCACGAAAAAACTTTTAATCTCATATTTCCATGCAGAACAGAGATATAACAATTTATGATAGTGTGAAGATGCAACTCCTTGCACCACAATGTAGTGGTATATTTGCCCTCGCCAGCTTTTTGCAGGACAGTTTCTCCCGGAGGTGTTCTGTTGAATATAATTATCTTTTTGTCACATAATCCACATGTCAAATATCCAGCTGTATGCTGAAAACACCTTTTTTATTTTGAACTATTGTTTTAGACAATATATAACAGTGGAGGAAATGTACAGAGCTTTCTTTTTTTACAACTGCTTTCATTTTCCAATGTTAAATAGAGTTCTTTAATTGGTGTTCAGTATTCTCTGCTGCCTTGCTTGTCTTCATAGTTTGAGCATGATCAGTAAGAACCAATTTTCCAACATGATCACAAAATCTTAAAAGCTGTGTGAATATGTATCTTCATTTGCTAATGCAAATCACCATGAAATAAAAAAATCCAGTAAAAGTTTTGCAGTTAAAGGAAATTTTACTACATATGCTCGAAATTAAATTTATATACATTATTGCATACATAGCTCCAAACAGAACATATTTTTCTATCAATTTTTCTGAACCTTACACAGCGTATTGGAGCCTATCATGTAAGGCAGTGGTTCCCAGACTCGGTCCTGGGGACCCACTGTGGCTGCAGGTTTTTGTTCCAACCAGATTTACAATCGGTGATAATAATTGATAACAACTGATCTCATTTAATTAGCTGGTCTTTTTCACTCTTCTCTTAGTCTGTATTCAGAATGGTTTTTACATTTTTAAGACATTTAGAAATATTTGTTTTTTTCTAAAGCTATAAATGCTTAACTCGCTTTTTTTGTTTTCCTAGTATTTTCCCCTTTTCCTGTGTAGTTTGCTCCCTTCATTTAACCCTAATGGTGACAATTAACAAACAGCAGAGCAGACACCCAGGATGATGAAAGCAGCAACAACTTGTCAGACCTGCTAATTAGTAAATAATCAATTAAACAACCAGAACACCTGGAAAAGCAGAATTAAAATTAGGTGGAAAATACTGTTAACGACTTCAAAAAATACACATTCCCCATATAACTGCTGATTACATTCTAATAAAATCTACCAAGCTTAGTTTGTAATTTGTACATTTACTACAAAACACAGAAACTGGGAAATAATGACTCACATAATGACTCAATCTTGGCTAAGAGTCCAATGAAAAACAGAAGTTAGTTGGAACAAAAAACCTGCAGCCACAGTAGGAATCACTGATGTAAGGTATAAATCAATTTTACACATTATGCCAGAACCACTTGCCCCCCTCATTCTTTGGTCAGTCTTATCTTCAGTTCCAAAGTCAATCCCAAAGGGGCTTCTGTTCCCTGTTTATGGTGTATGCTCATTTTTCTGAAAGTATCTGTTAAACAATATTTTAGCAAAAAGTGTTTTTCCCTGCTTTGAGCATATGACTGGATAATTGACATGTACATTATGCAACACATAAAGTAACATGACATTTTTGTCTTCCCACCGACATTTTTTGAAATTGTTTACCATTGTAAAATATTGGTCACTATTGGCTTCTATTGACAAATACATTTTTTTTCTCTTCATTCTGCATGAAAGCTTCAGATTATTTTTTTTTTCTCAGCCATCATTGCAAACTAAATGAGGGTAAGTAATATATAAAAATACCATTTTTAAGTTGAGTATTCCTTTAAAATAATATAAAAAAAAACTTTTTCAGATGAGTTATACGAGTTGGATTTGAATTCTTCTGCTTAAATAAGACATGTCTTCACGCAACTTGTGTGGTATAGGATATTTCGGTAGATTTCCTCTTAGTTAACGCTATCCCATCTGGTGTTGCTCTAAATATTGTTGTTAAGGTGTTGAGGCTGACATTAGATACAAAGCCATATGCACATATTTTAAGCCAAAAAGGTCTTAGTGTAAAGCCCTCCCAAAACATATGACTTAAGGGCATGTGAGCTGGAAAACTCATGTCACATTGCATGACTTTTCTAGTGATTTTGAGTTGTAGACTTAATTTATATAACCTTAGTGAATTGGGGGCAGTCTACACAACTGGGAAAGGCATGTAATGTGACATGCCCGATGACTCAGTCCAACTAGTTTGCCCTGAAATAATCAAAAAGCTTTGATTTTGTTTTAAATGGTAGGCTCTCTGTGCTTGAGAGCTGACAACTAATTAGCACTCACCAGGAAGTATAATCTACGAGTATATAATCCAGTAAGGAGAAATAAGGAACTGGTGTTTTGGACCTCACAAATGTAAGGGAGGTTCATCTATCTGATATCTATGTACTACAACAGAATTAATAAATTTAAAAGGGCATAGATTGTGGCTGAGTTCTCCATACCTCTCAACCTTTCACATGGAAACCAGCACCATCAAGCAGCATTTCACTG
This sequence comes from Polypterus bichir lapradei, assembly GCA_026402145.1. Taxonomy (NCBI): domain Eukaryota; kingdom Metazoa; phylum Chordata; class Cladistia; order Polypteriformes; family Polypteridae; genus Polypterus; species Polypterus bichir. The sequence goes on from JANRMT010027041.1 coordinate 66,658,500, forward strand.
ATTGTCATTTGAATCTGTGATACTTTGATAATGTGAAACTGAGCTGGAACATCATCACTGAGTTGCATAACTTGACATCCCCAGTAAAACTAATCGTGTAAAGTGACATACTCGGGCAATGAGATCAGCAACTGCAGTTGTAATGTTTGGCATCACCCCAACCAGAAGTTGTATAATGTGGTGTTGGTTTTCGTGAGAAGATACCTGATGACACAATGGATCTCAGCAACTTTAAGCATTTTTAATGAAGTATGTGCAACTGATTATTTTCACTTGAATTATTGAAGAGAATTAAAGAAATTTTTCCAATCAGGTTAATTGGGCAAGGTTACAAAGATCAGCTCGATTTATTTCCTTTAAGCTATACCTGGTACTTTGTATATTTTTGTACTACTCTTTTTCTGTATGTTACAATAACATGATTTCATTAGTTTGTGTTAATATATTTATTATTATTTCATTAATATGTATATGTGACATGTATCTTTACCAATCAGGCATCTATATTGTACATAGACTAATTTATTTGATATAATTGAATCTTCAGCATTCAGGAGAATTCATTTAAATATTCTTAGCTTGTCTCAGATTTGCAATTAGCAGGATGTTTGTCAGGGTCTGATCTGAGGCCCTGCTGAGTTGCACTGAAGTTATTTAAGGGATTGAAAGAGTAGGATCATATGGCACAATTTGCCTGCTGCATATCTACAGTATTTGATTCAAATTTGTGCAGATCTATGCCAAGATGTGCATGACCTTTTGGAATTTTTTTCTAAATGTCAGTGCTTATGACATACTTTTTGCTTTCATTTGTCAGCTTTTATTTCCATCAATTTTTGCAGAGAATTCTCAGTCCAGCCTGCTGATGTTACTTTTCTGAGTACACAGCACTGATCAAAAAGTATGTTTTACACAACTATGTTTTTTCAGTGTCATTAGCATCAGTTCATAAATATAAAAAAAAGAGAACTATAAAGTGTTTAAAAACTAATATGGTGTAGTTAGTAGTGCTGCCTCACAGCTGTATACTCCCAGCTTTAAGCATTGCCCATGTGGACTTTGTGTGTCCTCTCCTTGTGTATGTAGATTTTCCTCAGAGTATTTAGTTGTTTCTCCCATAACCTAAAAGCATGTGTGTTTTGCTGATTTGTGAATGTGTATACGTGAGTGTGTCCTGTGATCAACTGGCTTGGCTGAATAGTGGATGAATGGCTGCATGCATTTATTGCTGAGAAAGTATAAAGTCACCTTAGGAGTTACTCAGAGGATTGCATTCAGAAAAAAATGAATAATAGATTTACTTGATGACACCTTTGTATCTTTCTATAGATGTAAATAAGAATTGGATCAAATAATTGCATGTGTCTTTAGAGCTTTTTGATATTATTTGTTTTCTGTCCCCTGCTGATAATAATCAGAACTTTCCATGTCTTATTTCTTAAAAGTATTTACCTTATGTGAGAATTGTTCACAAAATGCATGTTAAATTGTTGCTATTAATCTGAACAACTGTGAGACGCATTTTACTTTAATTTTTAATATCCTGGCTATTGCTTACTTTCAGTTGGAAAAAATATAACCTGCTATAAATACACCAGTATCCTTTTTCATTTTTATCCAATTTAAATTTTTATAGCCTGTCTAGATGAGCAGAAGTGAATCATATGTGACTGGCAGAATATTCTGTGAAAGATTTAGTGTTTATAATTGCTTCTAAACCAGCTGTAGTTTGCTAGGATACTTTTCACCACATGATTATGAAACACTGTTGAGTGGACATTTAAAAGCAATCAGTGTGCTGCTTTCTGCTGTTATTTGAAAGGCTGTGTCATCTATTGATAATTATTTTTCAGAACAATTAGTTCTGGGGCCTCAATGCAGTTTTTTCTTAAGACGTTTGCAGATTTTCCATTACAGCTTAAAAAAATGAGTATCTTTTTATTTATTTTTTCTGCTGGCATTTCATCCAGGGCAGGATGAATCCTTTATTGCCAGGAGAGGCTGTGTACATATGACACTGGACAGAAAGAAGAGTTTTTCTGTTATGACAAAGTCCATCTTGGTAATAGTGTGGGCCAGCACACTTCTAATGTAGAAAGGTCTACATATTGCCGCTTTGTCTACATCACAATTATCCAGGAATGCTCATTCTATGGCCTGAGAACATTTTCCTAATATTTTCAGTTTGTCATTTGAAGTAGAAAATTCCTGTAAGGAATTTGTACATTTTTTGAGCTATTTCTTCCTGATTTCCTGGTATTTGGTAATCTCTTTCTTTGTGATTTCTAGTCAGAGAACCAACATTAATCACATATAGCAAACAGCAAATAGTCAATTGTATAGTTAATTACCTTGCATTAGGTCAAGTCTTTAATATTTCCACATGTTTGCAGTACCTCCAGGCTCACAGAGCGGGTCACTCCTCTCTGTTTGGCTGTCTATGATGACGCAGACTCTCAGTTTCCCAAATTCCCCAAGTGACCAGGACATAATGCACTGAAGAAACATATGACTGTATTTTTGTTCTGTCCAGTTTTATAAACCTAACCCCATGCAGACAAAAATTTACTGCCAGCTATTTGCAATTTTTCTCAGCAATTCTCACATTTAATAATTACCTGGTGATTAACCTAGCTGTTAGGTATCAGTGTTGTCACACATGTGTGAGTAGGAATGAGCTGTTTGGACCAAGTGAAGGTAATTCCACACCAGGCCAGGGCGTGGCGGGGTGCACTAAAATTCTTCTGTTGTCTCTGCAGTCCAAACACAGGAAAACCTACCTGATTCAATCTTCTTTGGTTGTAGGTTTCGTTGGTGTGTCGAGTCTTTCTTTAGGTTCGACTTCTAGTTCAACAAGGAGGTCATCATCCAGCTGACTACACCATTGTGAAATACAGTCATATGAAAAAGTTTGGGAACACCTCTCAGCCTGCATAATATTTTACTCTACTTTCAACAAAAAATATAACAGTGGCATGTCTTTCATTTCTTAGGAACTTACTTAGGAGTACTGAGGTGTTTTCCGAACAAAGATTTTTAGTGAAGCAGTATTTAGTTGTATGAAATTAAATCAAATGTGAAAAACTGGCTGTGCAAAAATGTGGGTCCCCTTGTAATTTTGCTGATTTGAATGCATGTGACTGCTCAATAGTGATTGCTTGCAACACCAAATTGGTTGGATTAGCTCGTTAAGACTTGAACTTCATAGACAGGTGTGTCTAATCATGCGAAAATGTATTTAAGGTGGTTAATTGCAAGTTGTGCTTCCCTTTGACTCTCCCCTGAAGAGTGACAGCATGGGATCCTCAAAGCAACTCTCAAAAGATCTGAAAACAAAGATTGTTCAGTATCACGGTTTAGGGAAAGGCTACAAAAAGCTATCTCAGAGGTTTAAACTGTCAGTTTCAACTGTAAGGAATGTAATCAGGAAATGGCAGGCCACAGGCACAGTTGCTGTTAAACTCAGGTCTGGCAGGCCAAGAAAAATACAGGAGCCACATATGCATAGGATTGTGAGAATGGTTACAGACAACCCCCAGATCACCTCCAAAGATCTGCAAGAACATCTTGCTGCAGATGGTGTATCTGTACATCATTCTACAATTCAGCACAATTTGTACAAAGAACATCTGTATGGCAGGGTGATGAGAAAGAAGCCCTTTCTGTACTCACGCCACAAACAGAGTCGCTTGTTGTATGCAAATGCTCATTTAGACAAGCCAGATTCATTTTGGAACAAAGTGTTTTGGACTGATGAGACAAAAATTGAGTTATTTGGTCATAACAAAAAGCACTTTGCATGGCAGAAGAAGAACACGGCATTTCAAGAAAAACACCTGCTACCTACTGTCAAATTTGGTGGAGAGTCCATCATGCTGTGGGGCTGTGTGGCTAGTTCAGGGACTGGGGCCCTTGTTAAAGTTGAGGGTTGGATGAATTCAACACAATATCAATAAATTCTTCAGGATAATGTTCAAGCATCAGTCACAACGTTGAAGTTACGCAAGTGTTGGATATTCCAATAAGACAATGACCCAAAACACAGTTCAAAATGTACGAAGGGATTCATGCAAAGGGAGAAGTAATATGTTCTGGAATGGCCGTCACAGTCCCCTGACTTGAATATCATCGAAAATCTATGGGATGATTTGAAGCAGGCTGTCCATGCTTGGCAGCCCTCAAATTGAACTGAACTGGAGAGATTTTGTATGGAAGAATGGTCAAAAATACCTCCATCCAGAATCCAGACACTCATCAAAGGCTATAGGATGAGTCTAGAGGCTGTTATATTTGCAAAAAAAAGGCTAAATTAAGTATTGATGTAATATCTCTGTTGGGGTCTCCACATTTATGCCCCTGTCTACTTTTGTTATGATGCATATTGCATATTTTCTGTTAATCCAATAAACTTAATGTCACTGCTGAAATACCACTGTTTCCATAAGGCATGTCATATATTAAAAGGCAGTTGCTACTTTGAAAGCTCAGCCAATGATAAACAAAATTCCAAAGAATTAAGAGGGTTTCCCAAACTGTTTCATATGACTGTAAACAGACTTGGCACTCTCAAAAAAGTTTGGGGCAGCCACCCGTATAATATCCCTGGATACAAAAAGGGTATGAAAATGGCACTGATGTGCATAGGTTGGAGTCCACAACTGAACTGATGTCTTAATGAAAACATGGTGTCTTTAAAGGCCAGGATTGGAACATGGCAGAACTGGAAGTGACATTCTTCTGGGCGCCAGAACCGGAAATGAAGTCATACAGGTTCAATCAGGTAGGTTTTCCCGTGTTTGGACTGCAGAGACAACAGAAGAAGGTTTAGTATGCCCCACCACCCCCTGGCCTGGTGTGGAATTACCTTCACTTGGTCCATACAGCTCCTTCCTACTCACACGTGTGTGACAGCATATATAGAGAGCAATGTTTGTGCTTTTTCAGTCTGGCAATATCTTATTGGCTTGATACAGTATTTCACTTTATAGTACAGATTCAACGACAAAATGGTGCTGATACGATTTCAGTTGTAAATTTGAAGAATTTTTGTACACTGGAATATAAGTTTAGCAAGGGATTGTCAGCTTTTGTCAGACCAGTTGTCTAGTTGGAAGGCCTGTTGTGAATTATCAGAAAAAGGCAGCTTTTTGTAAGAGGTGTAAAGGAAGCAGCATAAGACTCATTTACAACACATTATTTCCCTAGAAAGGCAAAAACTAAAACTCTCATGTAAACATTAATTAATTTTCAATATTCTTTAAAGATGAATATATAGTAACTAATCCCCTGCACATCCAGGCATGTATGTACAGCAAGCAGCCACTGTTTGAGGTATACATAGCTAATGATGAATTGCTCTTCTATTAGCCCTCAAAGATGGTAGAATTCATTCATTCGGGCATGAACTTCAGTAGATGTTAAAAGTGTGTCACAGGAAGGCTGTCCCATTTTGATACCAGTCATTCTCAGACTGTTCATACTTAGCTTATAGTGGATGTCTGGTTAGAATTGCTTGTTGCAACTCCCTTTTAATACATGTCCAGTTAACCTGATCTGTCCATTAAGTCCAATTCACTCTCATGTTCTTAAAACCATTCCTGTAATTTTTCTAACTTTGTGACATGGAGAAAATATGCTGCTAAAACCTACAGAGAGGTTCTATGTTGCCATGAAGAGGTATACCTGATTGGAAACAAAGTTCAGATATGCTCTGGAATTTAAACTACTTGTAGTAAGGCACCTCTAAATTATCTTGAAAATGCATTCCAATACTTTACACTACCACTAGACCACAAGGCTGCCTTGTTGACAGAATGTACTTTGATTCCTGGATGTATCCTTGATCTCAGTGAGCTTCTGTTATTTCCTCTTCCACCTGTAATATAAGTGTGAATCTGCAGAATTCATTAGACTAGTTGACTTTTCCTCATCCACCATTACCCATTATTTTGTGTTCATGTGATAAATGCAGTATTAATAGTGCCCATTGGAAGCACTTCTGAGTCAAACAGAAGCCCTACTAAGTAGGGATTACTAAACCCGGTAGCTCCTCCTGGCAGCCTGCACAGAACCCAACAGGACTACCGCATGAGACTACAGGACCTAGCATGTCTTGCAGGTGTCTGTGTGGGAATCTTAGCCCAGAGATGCTGCCATCTAAAACAGCGGGGGAACAAATGGTCCAAACAGGTTTGCCTCTGATTCTACCATTATATTGGCCTTCTGGCCAGGTAAGAAACCTGAATCTGTCTCTGAAAGGGATGCCCATGTAACCACCTTCATTTTGGTATCTCAGGCTTGTCTCAAGGCCAAGACTGGATGATCCTTGTCTTCTTTTTCTTGTTTATGAAGGACTAGCCTCACGTCCGGGTAAGGAACCTTGCTCCATCCCGGCCAGGTCACCCACCCACATACACCATCCATATATAAAGCAACAAACATGGACTTTAAATGTTTTAGTACCTTTATTACAGACCTTTATATCTATTTGTTTTGCACTTTTGCAACCTATCATATCTGTCATGATGCTGGAGAGTGGCAAGATGTAACTTGTTCATTAGTACATGCAAGTACAAATTGCACTGTATTGCGTACATGTTAAAATAACTGACCTTTAAACCTATTTAATGGCAGATATTGTTATTTCCTTTTTAAGACAGGTCTGGCTAAAATTTACTGACACTCTTTCAACATGCATAATAGTCAGTTGCTGTTTTAAGGACCCTGGTCAATTTGCAAACCAATTACCATTGGAGCTACTTTCAAGAGGATGAGGAGTTTGAACTTTGATTGCACAGATTAAGCTCTTGTACTATGCTGCCATGCAGTATTGGATCACACTCTGAATTATTGTGCAATAAACCATGTTTAATGTCTTCTCCTTAGCACCAAAGGACCATAACTGTAAAACAGAGCAGACATTTCTGCACAAGCATAATGAAGATCAACATTTTCAGATAATTGTGTAACCCTTAATACACTTTTAATAAAATGCAACCTCTACAATTGCATTTATCGTGCTTTGTATTTTTTAACTTAAACTTTTGCTTCATTTATTCATTTTCCATACATGCTAATCCAATTCATAAGTCCTTCTGTCATTTTGAATTTAATACTCACATCATTTTTGTTCCACTAGGCCCAAAACGTTAGCACTATACATTATTTCATCAGTGTTTTCCTTCAAAATGGCACTTAGTTAAACAAGGTGGTGTGGACTGGTATTGACAGAACAGTTTATATAGAAGATGAGAAAGGACTGTAGTGCTAACAAAGACTGAAGAAGTGTGCTGTCATCTTTGACAGACTGTCACGTGTTAGTCAGAAATCAAACAGTACCAACACATAAGATAGGAGTTGGCCTTTGTTTTATTTTGTCAGGCTGGTTTAAGACTGCCAGCCATCCAGCCATTATCCAACCCGCTAAAAACTTTATAAATAGTCACTTTATTGCCTTGGGCAGAGAAGCAGCTCTACGATTGACTGACACCTTATCAAGAGTGGAATCCTGCCTTGTGGCTGATGCTTTAAGCATAGATTTTATCTCATCACGACATTGAATTGATTTAAATGAAATCGGGAAATGACTAGATGGTTGGGCAAGCCTTCTTTAGAGTGGGAGTTCTGCAAAGATGGTTTATGTATATCTTATAATCTATTTTGATTCCATCAGAAAAATGTGATAGAGTTTCTAACTCAAATAAAAAAACAGAATTTAAAAACTAGGTCTTTGGACCACTGTGCTACTGTGTCACTTCTGCATGAAGATAGGTTTTAGAATAGCAACATGTTTTTTTCCTTCTTTTTGCTAGCTGTTGAATGAAAACTGAGAAAGTAATACTGTAAGCCATTATTAGTTCTGGTTTTCCTCATGAACATTATGAGCTCTAGTAATCAATACTTGTTTTTCTCCTAGGAGTAGACTTTTATAATACAAAATTCCGGATTGTGGTAAATAATGGGCATACGAAAGACTGTACGTGTATTCTGCCAGACCTCAGCTTGCTCAAAGAATGCATGCATGCAAATCCATAAATGATTTGTGGTCAGTTTGGTCAGGATTATTTGATTAAATTGTGTTTCTCTTGCTATGTTGATTTCCTTTATAGAAACATTAGACATAAAGCAAGCAATCCTTTGACACATTTGCTAAATTGCTAAATCTGAGCATTACTGCGAGTTAGTGTGTCAGAGGTTTCTAAGAAATATGATCGGCTTCTGAGTGTTTTACATACATCACCAGCCCCCGTTTAAGTGCACATTGATACAGTATATACTTTATTTGCAATGAAAAAAAATGTGTACACTTCCTGATAATATCATCTCAAAAGGACCCCTTCCAAATTGTATATCTAGTATCCTAAATTAATTCTATTAACTATTTGTTTTCTGTTTGTTGACTGCAATCTATAATTGAACTATGTGGGCTTGATATCTGCTACATTTTCTTATCCTTTCCTTATTGTAGCATAGTTAGTGATTATATAACATAGTAATTTGGTGTTGAGAGGTGTTATTAAAGCCCAGATAAAGTAAAGTCACAAACAATTCTTGAACTACCCTAATGCACATGATACATTCAAATCTGTTTTGAACTGTACGCTTTATTTGTACTCTAAAAGGTTTGTGTTGTGTTTGCCACAGCATTAGTTCCTGTCTGGATTTCAGTTTAAGATTAGTCATTCATCTATTCTTTTTGTGATCCTGCTCAGTCAATTACTGGCTACACTTATGAATACACCTACACTCATACACTACTGGGCCAATTTAGAGTTGCTAGTTGCTGTAGTTAGGATATAACGGGTTGGATAATGGATGGATGGATGGAAGTAATTACAATCAGTTTGTCCTTCTCCACTTTAAGCCCATTCAGGAGTGTTAATGGGTTCAGAGTGGGTTCAGAGTGATTGTGACACCAAGGCTCTCTGACAGGCATTCAAAGATTTTTGTCCAGAATGATGTTAATTTGGTGCATACCCAAAACATGTGGCCCACTGAGGCTGGAGATAGAGTGCAGTGAATCTTGGCTTGGAATCATTTTGGACAATTTTAAACAAGAAAATGTGATCAATAAAATATTTTAAGTTGAATGATTGAATGCTTTGCACATATGGAGCTAGAGTATATTCTGTACATGGCTACCTTACAATCCATTTCTGAATTGTTAAGAGAAAGATTCTTTCCCCATTGTACCCTAGGATCTTTGAAAGGAAGATACTTTAAAATGTTTTAATATATTATTGAGTTGCTATAAAAGCTGCCCAGTATTGCCTCTAGAATAGAAATGGGTGGGAGATGAGGAAAATTGGGAAGGGTTCCTTTAGCAAAGATTTGAAAGTAGTGGAAAAATTGTGTTGGTGGGAAGTTAAATTTGAAACATAATTGTTCATAAGATGCAAAAAGTAATATATACAAATTAAGTGTTATAATATATATAAATTAAGTATAAAGGACATTCAAAAAGTTTCCACACTTTTTTTAACTCTATCTAATAACAATGTCAAAAACAAATTACATCACTTTTCTACACATCTTTGTTTGCGATGCTATTTTTCCAGCGTCATACCAACTTTTTAGTTCCTAATTACTACTCCTCCAGCCTTCACCGTTTCCAATGAAAATATAAAAGTGCGGAAACTTTTTGAACGTCCATCATATTTTAATCCCAGACATTTTCCAAACATTACTGTGTTGGTTTGAGAGGGTAGAAAAAGGTGGTTGTCATGTAGATGTGCAACGTATAAGAGCTTCTCTGTCTTAAAGTGCTTCCTACATTGGTTCCATTTTCTGAGTGATTGATGGACAATTGGATTATTAGTATATTGACAATAATTTGTATTTACTGGGGCACAAAGTAGGGCAACGAAGTACAGCATGATTTTATTTATATTGCAGAGCAGGCTTGAGTATATTCATGGATTTGTGTCGATGTCCAGGCCTTTATACCTTGTGTATTTGCCTCCCAGTAAAAAAACTGAAAGTTAGGTAGTGCCATGCTCCCTTCTGCTTTAGGTCATTGTAGAGTTGCCCTTTGTATGCATGAATGTTTTGAATTTCAAGTAAATTAGGTTATAATTTGTTAATGTATATAGGGATGCTCTGAAATAGAAACAGAAGCTTGGGAAGAATGTTCATCTTGACAGTATTGATTCTCCCTGCTGATGTGTGATGGAGGGTAGACCATCTGTTTACAACTTATTTATTTTTTTCTATGCAGATAGCAAAACTTTGTTGAAAAAGACCTTTATATTTACTTGTGATGTTTACCCCTAGGTATTTGAACTGATCTGCTAAAATAAATGAGAAGGTGTCCAGTCAAATATTTTGTGCTATATTTTGTTCACTTTAAAAAGCACACTTTTATTCAAATTAATTTTCAGTCCACATGTCATTTGAAATTCTGCTAGTCCATTGTGGACTGCTGGTATGGAAATATGTGGGTCTGACATTTACAGTACCATATCATTTGCATATAGTGATATTTTCTGTTCAAGTCCTTCTCTGGTAATCACCTTTATCTCTGATACATTTCTCTGATACATTTCAAATGTGAATAGCCAATAGCTCAATAGCAATTGCAAAGAGCAATGGTGATAGGGGGCATCCTTGTTAAGTATCACTTCTTGTTTGAAGTAGTTTGAAATGATGTTGGTAATACAAACAGATACTTCAGGACTGGTATAGAGTAGTTTGATCCATGCACATATATTTGGGCCAAACCCAAATTCGTACAATGTGTTGAATAGGTAGTCCCAACGTCCTGCACTTTAAAAGAACTACATTTTAAGACAGAATAAAGTTAAATAAAAGACAAAACATAAAACACGATAAAGTTATTAAAGGAACCAATTATAATTAAAAGCAAAAGAGAAAAGATTCTGTTGTCAGCCTGTATTTAATAATGACCACTATTGCTGCAGACCTGACATGAGCAGTTAAATTAATCCAAAGCCTAATTGCGGCTGTTTTTAAAGCTTGCTCACCTTTAAGCCCTAATCAAGCCATGGTCACTACTGAAAGTGTCTGATCTGTGGACCTAAGCCAGTGAGATGGAATACTTTATAATGATGCAAAACGTTGGAGAGATAGAAGGCGTTAATCAATTTGAACACTTAAAAACAAACAATAGCACCTTAACATCAACCCAGCAATGCACTGGTAACTAATGAAGGGATGCTGATGTAGATGGTAACACTTAAATGTACCCATTAAAAGTCTAGCAGCTGCCTTTTGGATCAATTGTAGAGGAGAAAAGGCTTGCTGTACAACTCCACTGTAAAACGAGTTACAGCAGTGAAATCACAAAGAAATAAAGACATGAGTCACCTTTCCAAGATCAGCAACAGACAAAGAGGGATTTACGATTTACCTCACACTTGTAGTTGGAAAGAAAAGACCTCAATAACAGAATTTATGTAGTTATGAGGGTAAATCAAATAGTAATTTTGAAACTTATGCGGCAACTCATGCAGTCTGCGCAGGGCACTGCCATGATGCAGAAGGTAGAAGGTTGACTGCTTTTTTCAGCACTCCTCCCCAACTAACTGCCAGACAACACAAAAAGAAATCAGCATGATATTGTGTGATTATGTGGGCATTTTGAGGTATGAACCAATATTAGTATGAATCCTGAACATCAAAAGAAAATTGTGCATGATTTTACCAGGACTGGCTTGGATCTTGAAATTGCTTGTTGTTGGAGAATTACCATGCTTCTGTTGTTGGTTGGTCTCAGGGTCATAATTATATTTTCAGGTTTCATACAAAGTTATGGCACACATCTTAAATATTCCCCAGTCCAAATTTATTTTCTCTTTCTACTCAGACAAATAAAGAAATGCATCAGACGTTTAATATTCCGGGCATCCAACATGCACAGACCATGCTCATGTTTATTGTTCATGAAAAATGGATTCATCTGACCCACAGCTAATGATGCAGTATATGGCAGTTAATACTACAGTATACTTGCTGTGTACTGTCTCATATCTCACGTCCTGTCACTCTATGATTCTTCATTATGATTTGACAAAGATGTTAACAACTGTCTGTCTTTGGATGGTCATACCCTGTGACATTGTCAACAGGCGTCCTGAAATGATGGAATTCAGCAGTACATCTCCAGACCATGGTATAAGGGAAGGGGTCTGGCCCTGGTATATGTGTAGCAAGCAAAATTAATTTCTGAAGGTGTATTTTTCTTACTTTATGTTACCTTAGTTTTCAGTATTGAGAAGAATATATTTAGAAATTCTTCTGTATGTTGTATTTATTGTTTCTCTGTTTTAAAGTGCACCATAATCTTACCTTCCTAGAAAAACACTATGTAAAAATAAATTCAAATTGATGTTTGAATATAAATCTTAGCCTTTTGTATGTCTGTTTGAATAAATCTTTCACTGCTTGTTCCTCTCAATACATGAAATATGAAACAGATCCCCATTAAGGAATGTAAAACCAGCCAACCAGACCTTTGTGTGTGTTTGTCCAATTTGCAAATCCACACCATCTTCCAAATTTTGCATAGATTCCGTTTGTACATGGAAGACCATAGGTTATGTTTTGTTTCAAAATTGAATTGGTGCACCCACCCAAAGTAGCATTAGATACCCATATGGAAATCTGCACCATTTAACTAATCTCCACAGAATCTTGCAAATTTTAACCATTTGTACAGGAAAACACCATAGATCTTGTTTCATTTCTAAATTTAGTTGGTGCCCCCACTGTGGGTAGTGCCAGGCACCCCTTCTACTTCTTAATAAAACTGCACTAAAATTTAACTTTTCATGAGATTTCTTCAAGGCCTCTTCACTCTTAAAATATTTTGGAATGTAGAAGGGACATTTTTCAAATAAGATGTAACATAAGTATGGATAGAAAATAATAGATTTCATTTTCTTAATAACAATGTACCGATTATTGCAATAAATATATATGTAATTTGATTATTAACCTCTAAAATTCATCCATTCGACCTTTAATTTTCCTTTCATTTTCTGGTCAGTCATTTGAGACATTGGGATGTCATATTGTCAGTTGCAAGAAAGCAGGAGACATCCCTAGAAGGAAACCAGTTCATCATGGGGTATATTTACAGAGTTACTTAGTCAACCATTAAATTAGCAGCATGTCTTTAAACTCTCAGAGAAAACTAGAGTTGAAAAGGAAACAAATGGAAGACAAACAAAATGCAGTCAGGAATCCAATCAGAGTCAAAGGGGAAAACAACTTGTTAGATCGCAACACCCAGTTATTCAGGTTTATTTGTTGCTGCAATACACCACATGAACTTGTACTAGAAGAAATTGTTTTAGAAAAATGGATACATCTAAATACATAATTAATATATTTTACAGCATTATTTTTACAAGATAGCCATCCATTTGCTCTTTTTTTATTACATAATCAGTGGGATCTATATGTATGCCAGCCACATTAAGTGTAAGACAAAAAACAACCCTTCCCTTGAATATAAAATGTTATTTTAATAAACAGTTTAAATATGTTCTGTAGTGATATTCTTGTAACTTCTTTTCTTTTTAAATAGTTTTATTTTCTTTAAACAGATGTATTTTACTGTATGAAAGAGCAAATAAACTCACAAGAATAATGATAATCAGAATTCTTTCTTTCTCTATTTGCTTATAATAATTGGGTATATTCCTGAAATACTTTGTTTTATTTTCAAGGGTTGATGAAGTCTACAAGAGAATAGAAGACTCCATTTGTAAAATAATAGATGCTAACTGTCCAAAAGAAGAAGTTCTTCAACAGGTTTTGCATTTAATTTCCCAGTATTGCAGACTTTAACGTAGGAGTTCTTTTGACCACTTGATGGCGCTAAAGATCTGTCAACAGTTAACTGGAGCACACTTGTTTACTACTACAATACCTTGAATTATACATGAATGTTTCATTCAGTAGGAAGACACAGAGATTAAAAAGCCTTGTGCGTTTCAAGAGATTCAATTACAGTACTTCTTTATATGCAGATTTTAGTATTGTATTAAATATTTAGATAGCTCTGTATGCTAGTAATGTTTTTTCAAAATCACTGAAGGTTGCAAACGTTATCAGTTAGGAAATACTATTCCTAAAAGTCAATTAAAATGAATAATATTATAATGTAAATAAATATTTAATTTCCCAAGTCTGAATTATCACATTAAATGTACTGTATATAGATAGAAAGAGAACTTTCACTGAGAATGAGTTGAATTGTTATGCTACAGTGTATTGTTGTTATTAATATCAACTAAGTATTTTAATATTAATCCATGCAAACAGAATATAAAGTTACGTAATTATTTAAAAATATCACCAAACAAGCATCCATAAACCAGCAGCTTCAACAAGCAATGATTTTGTTGGTCTATTAAATATTTATTTTACACATCTGGTTTCATTAGACCTATTTTATAAATTCCTACAATAACTGTAAGTAAAATAAGAATTTCATTATTACATTTTAAATTGAAAGTTCTTAAAAAGGACCCTGTTTATTATATTGATCCCTCCTCAGCAATGAGTAAATTACTTTTTGTATTTTTGAAAAACAAGACACTCTTGTTTTTAAAGCTTATAGTGATGAGCGGAGGCTTTGCTGTCAACATGTGGGAGCAGTTGGATGGGTAATTTCAGAGGTTCAAAGGTGCAAAATGGCATGCAATCCCAGAGTTTTCAAAGAGAATAATTGTGTAAATGACAATTTATTTTCTAAAAGACACGCTTTTATCAATGAATTGAGTTTTTCTTTTTTTACCTTGCCAAGAAAAGTCATTTATTTTCTAAAATGTATTTTCCAGATGGCATAGAACTTCTGTTATGCAGGTGTAATTTTTGTACTTTGCACATCGGAAATTCATATTATGCTGTAATCACCTAGTGTCGTTTTTGAAAACCTAGTGTTTTCTTCCATTTTTTTTGTATTTAATAAAATAAATCAAATTAAATTTGTTGACTATCCACTGAAACTGCATTGCCTCTTTTTAATTCTAAAATATTTTACCTTGCATTTGTTTTAATATGTTATTTTTCATTTTTTTTTACTTCCCAGAAAGGTTGTAATCTATAATGAGAATGGGCATGGGATCATGGGCATCAAGTATAATTTCTTGAATATTTCGACTAAATACAAAAAATATATACTTATGGTATAGAAATGCAAGACAATGTACAGCAGAGTCCAAAATATAGTAATCCAAAAAATAAGAGATGTATTATAGAATAGCAGTCAGAGAGTTCCTGATTCATGATACATCTCAATGGATGGTAAAAACTGCTTTTAAGGCTGCTGGTCTGGCCTCTCATGCTCTAGCACTGTATGCTTGACCTTAGAGGTGAGAACAGATTATGTCAAGGTTGGTTGGAATACTTTATTTGCTGCACGTTTTATTTCAGAATTGTCTGTATCTTTCATCTACAGATGATAGATAGATAAAAAAGAAAGAAAATCTTCTGATTTGACAATCACAGTCACAGTGAGACATTATGCATGTGTATTGCTGTTGGTATAATGCAGACCCGGTAGTATTTCTTGACACACTGTTGCTGAATTATTTGTTGGCTGAGAGTACTCAGTGATAGTGTATCAGAGAGAAGATGTGTAGCATTGTTCACAGTGGCCAGCATTTCTCCTTTGCTACTACCTCCTGGGGTTCCAGAGTGTGTTATATAACTGAGTGTGCCATTTTAATTAGATTGTTGATTGGTGGACCTCTCCTGTATTGATGCTTCCAGTCCAGCACATAACAGAATACATAAACACCATGAGCATGGAGTTGTAGATGATGATGTGAATGATGTTATTACTCTTATTAAATAAATGCAGTCTCCTGAGAAAAAAAGAGCCTGCTCTGCCCTTTCTTATATAGCTCCTTTGTGTTATGAGACCAGTTCAACCCGTCATTGATGTGGACAACCAGATACTTATAGAAACGCACCACCTCTACATCCACTCCATGAGTAGTGACCTGACATAGAGGCTCCATTAGTGTGGCAAAAGTGAATAAGTAGGTCCTTGGTTTTGCTGATATTAAGTTGCACACAATTCTTCTGCATCAAGAAACAAAGTTCTCCACCTGACTCCTACACTCTGCCTCATCCCCTGTCAATGCACCTCATAAGTGTAGACTTGTGGCACAGATAGATAATTGCATCCTCTACTCCAATCTTTGCTCGAGAGACAAACTGCAGGTGGTAAACCCCACAAGAGGATTCATAGAGTCAGGAAACAGCTTCTCAAAGGTCTTCATGATGTGAGACATAAGTGACACTGGCCTGGAGTCAGTTATTTTCACTTCTTTGGAGCAGGAACAATAAAGGATATTTTCCATAGCAGCAGCATTTTCTGGAGCCTTAGGAACAGGTGACAGAAGATACCACAAAGTTGGTCAGCCCATGCCTTAAGAACTTGATGATTGACTCCATCAGATGTTGTAGCTTTTCCTGTGCATAGCTTCCTTAATTGTCTCCTTACATGGTCTTCAGTTATGGACAACCTTTACTGAGATGTACTTGTCAATGGCCATTCCAGTTGACGTGGTAGGAGTTGTTGATGTAATAGAGATGGTGTGGGGAGACTTGTCATTGGAAAAAGGTAGCATTGGGAGGGAATATCTATTTAAAAATTGGTTCAGGGCATTGGCTTTGTCCAAAGCCCTGGATTATGGGAGTAACAATACTTAGATAAAAGCCTATCTTTTATTTTTAAATCTCCTATCATTTAGCTAACAGTTTATGATTTTACTTACATCTGATTATTGTGTGCATCATCCATCTATTCATTTTCTGAATTTGTTTAATCCAGTTTTTGGGTTGTGGGAAGCTAGAAATTCAAGCAGAAAGCAGGAACCAGCTCTGAAAAGGACACCAAGTCCATTTGTAAAGTATAATCATGCATACAGCCACAATAATTCACATCTGGACAACCAGATTACCCAGAGAAAAGCCCATTTGCAACATACAAATTCCAGACACACAGTGACCAGGCCAGGTTTGCTACCTATTCTCCTGGAAATTATTTATTGGTACTGTATGACATGTTGAATCCTTCTTTATCCATACCAACAGATATTTCCTTTAATACCTCTGTAATACCTATCCACATGTATTTAAACAGAGGCATCCTTATAAGCCAACATGCTATAATAATGCAAAATTTTCATCCATCATTACTTAATTTACATCCAAGTTGATGACACTAAGTAATCTAAAGGATAACATGTTAAAAGTATTTTTACCTTAAAACTTCTTTAAAATATTCCCATAGGGCTGAAATTATAAAAATCAAAATCATTTAAACATGATTATTGATTCTACTGTGTTTTTTTTTTTTATTTTTACACTGCCATAAAACGGGACCAATGGTGCTCAAAGACTTCGGACCAGATCTGTTCTTTGGTTGCAATCACGCACAGTACAAGTATTAGGAAAGAGGGGGGAAATGTTCACTTCACATTGTTACAGGAAGCTCAGTGGCAGCTCCATAGAATGGTGATGGGATTTATTCAGATAGCCAACATTCAATAGAACTCAATAACATCCTCTTTATCCATCGAAATCTCAGGAATCCTCAAAAGCAGGTCTCTGGTGCCATCCACAGTGCTATACAAAAGAGAAGCCTGAAGGAGAGTTCAAGAGAAGAACCAACAAGGGACACGACAAACAACAGAGTTGCTGTGCTCTTTTTTAATGGCTTCAGTCATCATGAGGTATTGCAGTATGAGGGATTGTTTTATAGCTGTGTTTCTTTTTGAAGAAGTTTCTGCAAAAGCTCCCTTGTCAGGAGCATATTTCCCAGAGCCAAAGAGTTTATCCTTCTGATAACAACATGAAATGGAAAAAAAAATTTAATGAGCATTAGATACCAAAAATTGGAATGGTTGTAGTAATAGTATGTCATAACAGTTTTATAAGGTTGACACATGTAATGCCTGCAACATGCTCTAGACTGTGTTCTAAGTATGTTTTACTTCGATTGTTCCTGGAAAGCTTCAAAGGTTTCTGGCAACTACTACTGAGTCCCCAAACCACTCTGCTGGCATCTTCCATATGAAAGTAGTGGAACAGAAACTTGGGTGCGTAGAATTGGTGAGTGTAATACTTTACCCAAAGTGCAAACATGCAGAAAATTCACGAATGTAGACATTTTTGTCGTTCAAGTATGTTATGGCCCCTGGTGAAGACAGGGAAAAAAAGAAAACTAAAAATATATACTTTCCTAGTGATGCACCTGTCATTTAAAATAAAATGCCAAGAATAACAAATGCAAAATTGCAGACACTGCAAGAGTCAGCCAGTACTGCCAATTACATTACCTTAACTCAAATCATCCAGAAATAAAACCTCTGATTAATTAGTGATGATAGATTTTTATCTATGACATTTACAGTATATGCATATGTATAAAAGTAAATGGGATATGTGCTATTTTAAATCTTTGACCAAAATGAAAAACACCACTACTTAGTTGTTACTTGATGTGCTGTGTTATTTATTTATTTATTGAAAAGTTTCTCTTTCTCTCTCTCCAAGGTTCTTGAAAACTTAAAATTTTTATGGTTTAAGTTACATTTAGAAAGAAATTAATATCTCACACTATCTAAAAATTTTCCAGGAGACATTCAGTTATTTACCCAATCATATTTTTCTTGCATACTTTTGTACAGGGTCACATGGGAATTTGGGGGGCATAGGCTTTCCCAGCAGCACTGGGCAGAAAGCTATCATGATATCATGACATACGCACCCACTCTCATACACAACCAGTTTAGGTTCTGTCGATTAAACTAACACCAACATCTTTAGGATGTAGGATGAAGCTAGAACACATAGAGAAATAGCCAGACAGACATAAGGAAAATGGTAAATTCTATACAGTACCTGGACAGTGGCCATGCTGGGATTCAATCCAAGTCCACTTTACCACTTTGCTGACTATATCCTGAAGCTCTGAGTGTTGTACAATAGCATTCAGATGAGTTGTTTAGCCAATAAAACTTTATTTCACAATTAGGACTGGAACTGCAACACTTACATACGGTCTTAAGGGAGCAAACATTTGCTCCAGAATTCTTCTTTAACAAGTATAGATAAACTGTTACATTCACTAGAACTCCTTGAAATCCTCTTCAAGACTGCCCTCCTGATGTAGTATAAAGGAGCAAGTAGAATTGTACCCTGTGATCAAGTTAAGATCAGAATGACAAGACGTCAAAACCAAAACTGATCAGCAAGGTCAAAGTAATGATGAAAAGAATCCAGAAAGCTATCTAATATTTTTTCCTTAACTAAACCGTTAATCAAAAACCTTGTTTTTCTTAGTGTTTATATTCTGTGACAAAGACGCTATATCGGTGCTGGACCCGACACAGACTGACACCGGAAGCACACTTAACAAAACAAAAAAACTTTTATTTTCTTCATCTGTGGACTACGTCTTCCCCAAACCTACAAACACAACACAGTCCCCACAAGCACAACACAAAAGTACAAATAAACAAAAATCAAATCTTCTTTCCTCCACTCCTCCCAGCAGCTTTGTCTCCCTCCTCCCGACTGTGGCTCCTGGAGTAATGACTGCTGGCTCCTTTTATAAGGAGTGCTCCAGGTGCTCATTGACCTATTTCCGGCAGCACTTCTGGGTGTGGCAGAAAACCTGCCCAAGAGGGATCAGCAGCTGTTGCAGCACTCCTTGGTTGCACCCTCAGATCCCAACAGGGCTGTAACCAACTCCAACTCCCGTGAAGCCCTGCGGGAGTCCGAGGCACTGCTGCCACCCAGCGACCTTGGGGAGATATTGTGTAGCCCATGTCTGTTCATACAGAAGGGACGTCCCGGCCAGTCATGGGCCCTGGCCGTCCACCACAATCCATAAACTTTAACATGAGTAGTACTCTGCCAGCACATTAAATTCCAGCAGTACAATAACAAGACAGGCAGCAACTCCAGGATAACATAACCAAAATGACTGAGACGAAGAAATAGTTCTATATACTGTACGTGTATTATAAATTGTATGTAGTTCAGAAATAATATTTCAAACCTTTTCTGCTATATTCAAATTGTGCCATCTCTTGTGTTATTCTTTCCCCATGTAAAATGAAGGTTCATTGTGTACTTCATATTTCAAGTTGTGTGAAAACATTGTGCTATAATTTCAAGTGAGTTTATATTCATTTCCTACCTAACTGAAATAATTTGAGTGCCAATTGTTTTTCAGATTTTGTCTATTTCTTTATCACATGAAACATTGTGTGTGATGATAGGTGTGACATTTCTCTGATGATTCTTTTCTTGTTGTAAGCAGAAGAGAGACAAAACTTTACATTTGGGCAGCAAATGTTTGGGCATAGCCTGTATCTGGAAGGGAGACCAACCAGGAAAAACTTGGGTTGCTGCTGAAAAAGGTGTTAGCAAGGCCAACAAGGGGTGTTTACCCTGTAGTCTGTGTGGATACCAATGCCCCAGTGTAGTGACGGAGACACTGTGGTGTAAAAATGGCACCTGCCTTCAGATGAGACATAAAACCAAGTTCCTTACTCCAGTGGTCATTAAAGATCCCTGGACATCCTTCTTAAAGAGCAGGGTCTATCCCAATGTCCAGGCTAAACTTCCCTCCATGGCTGACTCATTCTGTCCCTATAATCATCCCCTGTCTTTAACTGCCTATCTTTCTCACCCCTTAACCACCCATATCTAATGCGTGGTGAGTGTACTGGCATAAAATGGCTCCTGTTGCATCATCCAGGTGGATGTTGAAGTGGCTCCCCATTCTCTAAGTAAAGTGCTTTGAATAGTGAGAAAAGAGCTACATGGCTGTAAAGAATTATTAGTATTATAGCAATGTTCAGTAATGGTAGTAAGTGGAAGAAGAGGATTTGTCAAGGTAGAAAGAAAAATATTTTCACATTTTAATAGAAATTTTGAGTTACAACAACATGAGTATTTGCTGTGCAGCAATTTAGGAAAAGTCAAGGAAAGACTTGTACACTGATGAAATAACTAAACATTTAAAAACACAATGCCCTTTGGTGTCATTAACTGCATTTCTAGTGTTAAAATTTATTTTTAAATCATTTTTCCTTACACATGGAGCCAGACGGAAGGACAGACATAGTAATAAAACAGAGCAAAAGTACAGATTTTTTAATGAGGAAAACAACAAATGTGATGTTCTTGGGAGACACATTTTTGACTGGAAATGTGATAGGCTACTTATAAAAGGATCGGTATGGGAGTATCAACTCTGCATTTATTTTGAAGCAGCTTTGGGTTTTTGATGGGAGGCAGATATTAGTTACAAAAAAATTATTTATCAAATATTTGATCAAAGTAGTGATATACAATAATCTACAAAAGTCTTATGCAACCTAAATCTTTATATAAATTTTATCCGAGTTGTTAAATTTGGTGTGCTGGTAGAAAAGAATAGATTTCAGATTTCTAAACATGAATTTTGCAAAAAATGAAATATTACAGAGAAATTTTTGCATGTTATTAAATAAAGCAAGATATTAAGTGACTGCGGTGGGCTGGTGCCCTGCCCAGGGTTTGTTTCCTGCCTTGCGCCCTGTGTTGGCTGGGATTGGCTCCAGCAGACTCCCGTGACCCTGTAGTTAGGATATAGCAAGTTGGATAATGGATGGATGGATGGATAATGGATGGATATTAAGTGATGGACCACTTCCCAGATAAAAATTTTATTACTTCATTTCCAGTGTATGATCTTGCACAGAAAGAATAACAATGAGTTCTGCAACAGATGAAATTGCCTCCATTGAGCCCACATCTCAACATCATTGAAGCTGCCTGGGATTACCTGGACAGGCAAAGTTTTTGGAAGAACTGGGACAAATGCTCAAAGATGCTTGGAACAAACTACCAATTAAACCTGGTGCCATAAAGGGTCATCCAGGACTGAACCTGGAATGAAATGATGGACAGTGAAGATGACACTGAATGCAGCACTGAACACAATGAATGTGAATCACCCTCTGATAAGGAAGAAAATCTTGATTTACAGAAAAGAGGTGGGCTCATATCAAATGTGTGCAACATATTGTAATCCACAGCTCCCCATCAAAGACATCTCATAACATTGTCAGAATAACCCCAAGGGCCCACAAAATTTGCATTGAACCACGTCCAAGACATGAAATCTGTTTTTCATGTATTTATTACTCTACCTATAAAAAATTAATGAAGATGAAAAATATGGTGGTGATTCAGGCATTTGCTGACAGGTAGAAGACAATAGGTGAGGCACACATACTGTACATAGACATGTTGTGTCTTTCGTTAGCATACAGATCAAAAAATGAAACTACATCTAGCTTGTGATATGTAGGGACTAGGAGAGTCTGTGCACCTATTTCACTAGAAAAATGATATTAATTTCAATTATAGTCTAAATAAATAGAAACACAACAAATAGTAGAGGTGTTTTTAAGTAACAGTATGAATGAAGTGTCATTCTAAATGTGATTTGCTTGAAACTTAAATTGATACACAATTCTGATGAGCATATAATATTTGCTGTGAAGTAAGGTTTAGCCACAAGGTCAAAGTTCTACTTTCTAACATACCTGTTGGAACCACTTATTGAAAATTAATGGAGGGTTAAAACCACCAGCTGCCAGGATAGATTCAGGCTCCCTACAATATGAGGAAAAGCAGCATAAACATTGAACCCTGACTTTATGATGATTTCAGAGTTAAATGCTAACATAATTAAAAGACATTATAGAAGATGGCAGTGTTTGTATATTTGTTAAGGATGAATATTTTAGACAAAATTAAATAAATAAAAAAACCACAATGTTATGTAAATGTAAATAAATGTTTCATAGAATATATGTTTTTTGTCTCTTTCTCTTTTAATTGGGTGGCACGGTGGTGCTGCTGCCTTGCTGTGAGGAGACCAGGGTTCTCATCCTTGGTCTTCTCAGCATGTAGTTTGCATGTTCTCTCCATATCTACATTAGTTTCCTCCAAATTTGCCGATTTCCTGCCACATGCCAAAACCGTGCAGATTAGGAGGATTGGCACTTCTGAATTGGCCCTAGTGTGGGTTGTTTTTAACCTCCACGTTTCACTTCTGATTTTATGGATTATTTATTGGAACTTTGGAGACTGCACTTTAATTTGAACACCTTGTTTTATTGATTGTTTTAATAAAAGCACTTTGCACTTTTTCACCATCCCCTTGCTTTGTTGTTACCGATGAGGCACATTACCAACGGTGTAGGGTTCAAGGGCTCCCTGACAGCAGATGGGAGCATACAGCAAACTCGCATCATCACAACATGATTTTGTGTTTTTTCACGTAAATTTGAATTGATTGTTGAGAAGTATGAAGGTGGCATGCGTATCCGGGACATGGCTGTTGCATACCGTTTGCCGAGAACGACGGTATCTACGATTGTGAAAAACAAAGATGTTATTAAAAAGTAAAGTGAGGTTAAATTTTCATTTATTTCATCTAATTGCTTTTGTATTTATGTATTTTAGTATTAAGCAGTGTTTAAATTATTTTATACAACCCCATCAATGTATAATATGCCAATAACAATAGGATTTTTTTTCATGGGAACGAATTAATTATTTTCCCATTATTTCTTATGGGAAAAATTACTTTGGCATACGTCCTGTTTGTTATAAGTCCAAGGACCTGGAACGGATTAAGGACGTATACCGAGGTACCACTGTATATCTATATCTATATCTATATCTATATATATATATATATATATATATATATTGTCACGCATGCGCGAGTAGGAGACCGTGGACGGATCCGAAACCAGTTCGAAGGACGTTCGCCAGTAGGGAATGGCGGGGTACTAACCTTTCTGCTCTTTCTTTCAGGAAAAAAGACGCTCCGCCATCGTAACCTGACCGCACTACGTCCACTTCCGCCCTTCCTCGGCCATCTTCCCTGACGTCAGCAGTCCCGTCATCCCTCACGCCTCCTTCCCAGCATTCCTCCACTTCCGGCTCCTCCTACATAAAATGGCCGCCGACGCCTGTGAAGGCGTCGAGCATTTGAATGATTTTCTTTGTCTGTGACGACTGTTTAACTGAAATATTTTTTTGTTTACAGTATACGGGGCCAAAACCCCAACCCTTTATGCTGTGTTTGTCCTTTATTTTACAGTGGCGTAGTCGGCAGGATACTGCACCGAAGAAAAGGAAAAATGACCGAAAGGCAGGACCTCAATACCGTGCTGCAGGGCATGAATGCCCAAATCCAGTCCCTGCAGCAAGCACAGGCCGCTACTACCCGGGAACTGGAGGCCGCGAAGGCGAAGCTTGCGGAGGCCGAGAGGGTAAGGGCTGAACCACAGCGTCCCAAACCTCCGTCCCTTGTTCCGATGACGGAGGCGGACGATATTGAGTCCTATTTGGGGATCTTTGAACGGACGGCCACCCGGAACGAGTGGCAGCGGTCCGAGTGGGCGTCCATTCTGGCGCCCTACCTGAAGGGGCCCGCGCAGCGAGCCTATTATGACCTCCCTGAGGAGGAAGCCGCAGACTATAAGCTCCTGAAACAGGAGATCCTGGCCCGCTACGGCATTACGCCGAGCCAGCAGGCAAGTGAATGGCGGAGCTGGCAATTTGACCCCGAGAAGCCGGCCCAAGCACAGGCTTTCGAATTCTGGGGTAAGATGGGGAGGTGGCTACGGCCCGAGGGTCCCCAAGCCCGGAAGGTCGTGGAACAGGTGGCCTGTGAGGGCCTGGTCAATGCATTGCCCAGCTCCCTTGCCCAGCAGGTTCGGCGCCACCCTTACACCGACATGCCGGGACTCCTGGAAGTCCTGGAGCGTCAGCTCGCGATCTTCCGAGCCGGGGGGGCAGAAAGGCAAGCTCGCGGGAACCGGCAGGGACGGGCGGCCACCCCCGAGCCCTCTCGACGCGCTGCGGAACCGCCTTCCAGACCCCGAGAAAAGCCGGCCTCTCCGCGCTGTTACAAGTGTGGAGAGACCGGCCACCTGCTACCGACCTGTCCTCTAAACACCCCCATGGAGCCGATGGACTGCACCTGGGCCTCTGCAGAAAGGTACTGTACTCCGCCGCATCCCTTGGCAAGTCCGAACACGGGAGTGGTGTTGGTAAACGGGCACTCAGTGGTGGCTCTTTTTGACTCCGGCAGCAACATAACAATTGTCGCTCGCCACTATGTCTTACCGCGACAGTGGCTAAACAAACATTTACGGGTCACTTGTGTTCACGGAGAGACCAGGTCTTACCGTTCCGCCGAGTGTTATCTTTCCTGGAGGGGGGAGTTGTCCAAACTGTTGGTTGCGGTGTTGCCCGAACCCCCCTTTCCGGTGATCCTGGGACAAGACTGGTCACAAAGGAAAAGCGGTAAGACACGCACCGCTCCTGGGGCCTCACTGGGTCTGGTTATGGAGGGACAAGGCACCCTTCCCGCGGTCTCCACGCCATGCAATGAGGCAGGCCACAATGGCGCGGGCACAATGGGGGAGGTGTCTCAGGCGACGGACTCTGAGCCGGAACCTCCCTCCGGCGAGGGGACGAGCCAGGGAACACCACCGCCCAACACTTCTCTAGATCCCCTGACTAACATGGAGTATCAGTTTCGCTCCACGCCCGCATCATTTAAAAGAGAGCAGTGGAATGACGATTCCCTGCGGTTTGCCAGAAATGCGATTGTTCTTCCAGGCAGCTCACAAGCTGATGGTTCCATGCCACGCGAGCCCTTCTTTGTATTGGAGAATAATCTGCTGTATCGGGTGGCAACTCACGAGGGTGAGGTGCGGAAATTGCTGCTAGTGCCGCGTACCTTCCGGCGGGAGGTATGCGAACTAGCTCACGCCCACCTCCTAGGCGCCCATCTCGGGGCCGAGAAAACGTTGGAGAGAATCAAGCTCCGCTTTTACTGGCCCGGGATCAACGAGGAGGTCCGGCGTTTCTGTCAATCCTGTCCTGACTGCCAGATTCGCCAGATTCCTAGGAGGGACCGAGCTCCTCTCGTCCCGATACCCCTGATAGATGTACCCTTCGACCGGATAGGGGTTGACTTAGTAGGGCCCCTGGAACCCTCGAACCGTGGCCACAAGTATATATTGGTTATGGTTGATTATGCAACCCGATACCCAGAGGCGGTTCCCCTGCGCTCCACTACCACTAAAAACATCGCACGGGAACTAGTCAACCTTTTTTCAAGAGTGGGGATCCCTAAGGAAGTCCTCACAGACCAGGGCACTCCCTTCACTTCAGATACATTCAGGGAAGTTGCCAAGTTACTGAGAATAAAGCACCTAAAGACATCTGTCTACCACCCCCAAACGGACGGCCTGGTGGAACGCTTTAATCAGACGCTTAAACAGATGCTTCGTAAGGTAGTCAGCGCTGATGGCAGGAATTGGGACCAGCTCCTGCCCCTTGTGCTTTTTGCCTACCAGGAGGTACCCCAGGCCTCTACGGGCTTCTCCCCTTTTGAGCTGTTATATGGGCGACAGCCCCGGGGACTTTTGGACATACTAAAAGAGGGTTGGGAGGCTGAGGCCCTTCCCTCCTCCAATATATTGGAGTACGTAGCGCAACTGCGCGACAGACTCACTAAGATCAGGCCACTCCTCAAAGACCACGTGACTCGTGCGCAGGCAGCGCAGGCCCGGTGTTACAACCGCAACTCTGTCCTCCAGGAGTTCCACTGATTGCCCACGATATCGTCACGGAACCCGGAGTAGTCGTCCGGGAGAGGCCCTACAGACTCCCGGAGGCAAAACGCGCCGAAGTGGAACTGGAGGTACAACGAATGCTGGACTTGGACATTATCGAGGAGAGTCACAGTCCCTGGTCCAGCCCGATTGTCCTCGTTCCCAAGCCGGATGGCTCCTGGAGATTCTGCAATGACTTTAGACGTCTAAACCAGGTCTCCAAGTTCGATGCCTACCCGATGCCCCGCATTGACGACCTGCTCGAGTGGCTGGGTGCGGCTCGGTATCTGACTACTCTTGATATGACAAAAGGGTACTGGCAAA
This sequence comes from Polypterus bichir lapradei, assembly GCA_026402145.1. Taxonomy (NCBI): domain Eukaryota; kingdom Metazoa; phylum Chordata; class Cladistia; order Polypteriformes; family Polypteridae; genus Polypterus; species Polypterus bichir. The sequence continues at coordinate 66,685,514 of JANRMT010027041.1, forward strand.
TTCCCTTAACGGCATCTGCCAAAGAGAAAACCGCCTTTAGCACCCCTAGTGGACATTGGCAATACAAGGTCCTCCCATTTGGGCTGCACAGGGCCCCTGCGACCTTTCAACGTCTGGTGGATAGAGTGCTGAAGCCCCACCAGTCCTATAGTGCCGCCTACCTGGATGACGTCGTCATCTATTCCGGCACCTGGGAGGAGCATCTATTGCAGCTCTCTGCTGTCCTCGCGACACTGGCTAAAGCCGGCCTCCGTATTAACCCCCGTAAGTGTTTCTTTGGCTTAAAGGAGGCCAAGTATTTAGGCTATCTTGTGGGGCGAGGACAGGTGAGACCCCAATGTTCCAAAGTCAAAGACATCTTGGAATGGCCCCGTCCGAATACCAAGAGACAGGTGCAGGCTTTCTTGGGGTTGGCGGGGTATTACCGCCGGTTCGTACCCCGTTTCTCTGAGAGGGCAGCACCCTTGACTAGCTTAACGAAAAAGGGGGCTCCCCTGCACGTGGTATGGAACGACAAGGCGGGACACGCATTCAGTGACCTGAAACAGGCCCTTACTTCGGCACCCGTATTACGGACCCCTGATTTTGGGCTACCCTTTATTCTCCAGAATGACGCTTCGGACACTGGCCTGGGCGCCGTGTTGAGCCAAAGCGTTGATGGTGTCGAACACCCCGTGATGTACTTAAGCCGGAAACTGTTGGAGCGAGAGACCAGGTACGCGGCGGTGGAGAAGGAAGCCCTGGCTATTAAGTGGGCCGTGACTTATCTCCGCTACTACCTGTTGGGTCGCGAATTCACTCTGGTGACTGATCACGCTGCACTTCAGTGGATGTCCCTCCACAAAGAGTCGAATCCGCGAGTCACCAGGTGGTTCCTGGACTTGCAGCCCTATAAGTTCACGGTCACTTATCGCCGCCGCGGCCTTCAGGCCAACGCTGATGCCCTCTCTCGCGTCCACGACCTCTCGGCTAGGTCCGCCCGACCGGACGGTCTTGGGCTGAGGGGGGGGTCGTGTCACGCATGTGCGAGTAGGAGACCGCGGACGGATCCGAAACCAGTTTGAAGGACGTTCGCCGGTAGGGAATGGCGGGGTACTAACCTTTCTGCTCTTTCTTTCAGGAAAAAAGACACTCCGCCATCGTAACCTGACCGCACTACGTCCACTTCCGCCCTTCCT
>JANRMT010027041.1:66699279-66719019 GCA_026402145.1 Polypterus bichir lapradei
ATTATTATTATTATTATTATTATTATTATTATTATTATTATTATTATATTGATTAAATTGCTGAATTATACCATGGAGATACCATGGCTTAAAAGTATCCTGTTTGTCTAGTGCTGACTGAAGGGCTGAGTTAGTCCTGTGGTCAACTGAACTATCTAATGTGAATGTAAAAGGGGAAGACAGAAAAAAAATCAGAAATACATTCAGCAAGAATGGAGGGACGGATATTTTCAATGTCTCTTAAAGAAAATTTGCATTTACAGGTAAGAGCAGGAAAAGGCACCAAAGCAGTGAAAAGTACTGTTTTATGGTCAGCAAGGCCCAGATCAGAGCTGGGAATGTTTAGTCAGATTAGTCAGATGTACAGATTAGGTCTAATATGTGACTTCCAGAGTAGATAGGAAAATCAACATGCTGCACCAAGTCCAAACAACTCAGCATGGATAAGAATTAATTTGTCAGCTTACGTGTAGGAAGGTCAATGAGGACATTAAAAGCACCTTCAAGAATGAATGTCTGGGAAAGGGAACTTAAACGGATTAGCAATGTAAATAGATCAGAAAGACCCATTATTTTGTGGATAATGACAGAAAGCAATAAATAAGGTAGGACTAGATTTTGTTATCAGTTTTAGATCCAGGCACTCAAAGGACTATGGGAATTCAGTTGATATTTTTTTGATGTTCAGCTCAGATCTAAAAATTACAGCAGGTCATCCAGTCCTACCTGAGCTCCGAGCTGCTGCAAAGTAAACATAACTGGATGGAGTCACCTCAATTGGAGATGCAATTGGTTTACGCCAGTTTTCAATGAAGCACAACATTTCAAGGTTGAAGTTTGTGATGAATTCAGACAGCATCAGTGCTTTACAGTTGATAGTCCTTGTGTTATACAAAGTGATGACAAGTGTTTACTGTGCATAGATCTACATCCAGATATTTTTTCATTGTAGTGCACATTTGGCACTACTTATTTCCAAAACACTGAGTAGGATTGTGCATTCCAGAATAAATGCTGTTGATGAACTTTCCAGTCGCCTGGCGATGGGAACACCCTAATCCATAGTGTTAAACACTTCAGTAATATATAGATCTGGAGACAACCATGAGTTGATTTTTGTTAAAACCAGATGGGAACAATTAAACAACTCACTCATGAAGGCAGCGATCAAAGTAGGAGCGGTAATTTCAAACTGTAAAGAACTATGGTGCTCTTTTTAACCCAGTCTGACAGAGAGCAAGCTTCTGATTAAAATTAACAGTCATAAACTCTCCTAAAAAACCCTATTAAACATATAAATGTGTGTCACATGTGCAGAGAGCATGTTGTACATGTTGAAAAAATAAGTATAACCTGTTAACAGTGAAAAACCTTTCTGTAACATCATATTATACACTAACATTCGAAGACATCAATGGACAGTGGTAAAATTGAGTAAGACAATTTGTGTGCTGTGTGTGCTCTCTGTTGTTCACGTTATGATGATAGTGTAGGAGTCAATGTGGATTTTAAAGAATTGGTAGCTATGCTTGTGATTTTATAAACTGCAAAATATGCATTTAAAATAAATGATTTTTCATACCCTATCAAACGGACTGCCATTAAGTAGCTGAGAAGTAGAGCCACAGGAGATGCAGATTCTAGTACTTAAAATACTTGAATCAACAGATCTGCCTAACAAAACCAGTAAAAGCATGAGGCTGCACAACATGTTGTTATTGTATGTGTGTTCACAATGTGAATCTTACTAGTTTTCAAGTTGGCTAAGGGAAGCTCTCTAAAGTATATGTCTTACTTGCTTTAGTGAGAATAGAGATGCCAGTTTAGTCTAAGTGCATTTAGCTTGTGAGTCTTACTAGTTTGCATGATAGCCAACTTACTGATGAATGTGTCCCTCACTTTATTTGGAATCATGATACCAATTCAGTCTGAGTGTATGTCACTTTCACACGTAAGCTTTTCTACCTTACAAGTTCACGAAGGTAAAATGTCATTGTATAGTACAGCAAATACAACAGTCTCACACTGCATCTCAGGGTAAAATCCAAGCAGTGAAGAAGAACTTCAAGAAATGTTCTATAGACGTGTGCAATCAAATTGTGTTGAGGCACACATCGAGACAACGGTATAAAACCAAACCTTTAGTGTTCCCAGGAGCACAGTGACCATAATGATTGTAAAATGGAAGAAATTTGGAACCACAAGGTTACTTCCTACAGTTGGCCGTCTCTTCAGCTGAAGACCTGATGTAAGAATGACCATTTTAACAAAATTCTGTCAATTAAGTTCATATGACAGCCTGCTTGGAGTTTATCAAATGCCCTTTAAAGGACACTGAGAGCAAAAGAAAAATAATTTCCTGGTCTGAGAACTGGGCAGAACTCCAAGCACTATGTCTTTCTGAGACCAGACACTGCTCATCACCTGCCTAGTACCATCTCAATGGTGGGCACAGCGAAGGCAGAATCATGCTATAGGAGTGCTTCTCAGTGTCTGGGACAGGAAGACTTGTCAGAATTGAGGGTAGGCAGAATGTAGCGAAATGCAGAGAGTTCCCTGAAAAAAAAAATCTGCTCCAGAGTGCACGGACCTTCAGATTTGGGCGGCATTAAACTTTTCAGCATAATGACATGAAGCATACAGCCAAGACATCACTGGGGTGGCTTTAGGACCAGTCTCTGGCTATCTTCGAGTGCACCAGACAAAGCCCAGACTTAAACACAGTCCTGAAGATGACAGTTTAGAGATGATTACCTTCCAATCTAATGGAGCTTATGGATCATCAAGGAAGAATGGGATAAACTCCCCAAATCCTGGTTGGCAAAGTATGATTTACCAAAGGTGTAATTGCTCCCAATGAAGCTTCTACAAAGTCTACAAAGTACTGGATTATGAGTCTGAATACTTAAATGAATGAGAGAAAACAGATTTTGATTTTTATTAAATTTGCATACCTTCTGAAAGCATGTTTTCATTTTATCATTATGAGCAAACATGGCAAATGTATCCATATAAAATTAAATCTACAACACGATAAAGAGTGCCAAAAGTTAAGAGGTCCAAATTCTTTCTGAATCCATTTAAAATTTTTGAACAGGTCACTCACACAACCGAAGTTCCCCTGTTTAAGCTGAGAGCCCAGGGTGTTAAAAATGAAAAACTTGTGAGTCCCGTAATATTTTATCATATATCTACTCCTTTTCTAGACCCAGTTTTTCCCACTACATGATTATTAAAGGGTTGGTTTCTGCCTTACATTAGGTGCTACTAAGATTAGCACAAAACACGAATAGAATATGTGAATGTGTGATGGTTTTATACATCAGGACATAATCCCAAAAATAGAATAATGCTAGCTGAAATACCCAGTGTTGCCCAGGAGGAAAATAAAGTTGTTTTTCTTAATTGTTTGAGAAAAATATAATAAAAAAAAAACAACTTTAAAAATAAAAATAAATTAACAAACAATTAAGACTCACTAATGTGCTAGTCTTGCGGTCTTGTATGTATGTATGTTATCATCCAGTTGACACACGGAACCGGCCAACTCTATTTAATTTGAAAAGCAACAAGGGCGCGGTACTGCTTAAACATAAAGAATGCTGGCAGTCGCCTGCTATATAATAACTGTGTAATCCCATGCTGTTAAAAGAACGGGATCCTAGAAAGTATTGAAATCGTCAGAACTACTCTGGGCATCTCTCTGCTATGAGGATTCGTGTTCCCGACGTGCTCGCATCGTTTGTGCATTAGCAGCTAAACAACAGTCTTTCTTAGGAGGTTTCCTTTTGCCGGTGTGCTGGTCTCGCCTGCATATCCTCAGAGCTATAGCCCTCACTCCAACTCTACCTCTCACTTCCAGGCTGGACAGACACACACACTTGCACACGTAGAACTCTATTTAATTTCAAAAGCAACAGGCGCGGTGGTACTCAAACATAAAGAATGCTGGCAGTCACCTCGAGTTTGCCCTCTGGTGGTTGTTCCGAGTGTCAACTGAATGATAATATGCATACAAGACCATAAGATCTCCCCCACCCTACCCAGAAGGGGTTGGGTTAGGGCTGATTTCACCCTACAGTATTTTTAGTCAACCATTGAGAAACATGTGTACCAAGTTTCATAAAAATTGCTCCAGCCGTTCTGACGTGATGCTGGAACATACATACATACACACATTGACTTTTATATATATAGATAACTTCAGGTGACAAATGACACATAATACATTTTTTTTTTTTCCTGGGCGGAATGGAATGAGCATTAAGCGGACATGGGAAGGCCACACTAGTGACTGAAGATTTCCTTTTAATGCCAATGTTGGTGGTGTAACAATGCGCTACATAGGCGCCTGACCCGACACAGACTCACGCCAAAGGCACGTTAAAATAAACAAAAGAACTTTTATTTTTCTTCACCTGTGGTGCACATTTTCCCCATGTCCCACAGGCATAACACAGTCCCAAAACAGACCAAACAAATAAAGGAAGTCACCACAACACACTCTTTTCTGGGCACCACCACTCCTTCCAACAAGCTTTGTCCTCCTCCTCCCGACTCTGGCCATTGAGTGGTGGCTGCTGCCCCTTTTATTGTCCTCCCGGAAGTGCTCTATGTGGTTGACTGCTAAGGTCCAGCTGCACTTCCGGGTGTGGCGAATACACTGCCCATACGGGCTCAGGAAACCCAGCTGCAGCACCTGGCGGCACCTGTGGAACCCAACAGGGCTGCACCCAACTCCAATTCCCATGAAGCCCTGTGGAAAACCGAGATACCGCTCCAACCCAGTGGGGCAGGCTTCTAGTGTCCAGGGGGAGGTATTGCACAGTCCATGGCTGCCCTCCCTGAACATATAGTGAAGGGGTGTCCCGGCCGGGCATGGACCTGGGCCGTCCGCCACAGTGGGTAAAGCTCACCTAGAGAGAAATTCTCCATTGGCACAATCATTAAGTGATGTTAAAATTGACTAAAGGGGAAGCTAGCATTGTTTCTCTTAATATTTCTAGATGGCACACATATGACAGGGGAGAATTTGCTGCTCATCCCTGGATTTTAAGGATGTCTTCAGCCTAAAGTAAATAAAGTTTTGATCTGTTAAAAGATACAGTGGCATATTTTGCAGGGTCATCCAGATTCATCAGGTATATCAATGTTTGATAGATGTCCTCTTCCAGAGTAAAGAGGTTAATCTAAAAAAAAAAACAAAAAAAGTGTAAGTACTAGGGAGGTTGTCCTGCCAGAAATATTGGGGGGGTTTGGAGAGTTAGTGGGAAAGTTATTGAAGAATGAGGAATTGAGCAACCACAACAATGAGGCTGAAAGCAAAATCAGTACAGTTAAGGCCAATGGGTTAAAGTGGTGGATATTCAATTTTTGGCTTATGTGTGTTCATTCTCTTTGCTTTTCTATTGCTTGTGTGAGTGTGCCTTTATCTAAAAAAAGTCAATGTTTGATTTTGATACTGAATTTAATAATTAACTTTGGAATTCCCAGTAGAAGGTATTCTGTAATAATAAATAAATATATACTTTAACCATGTCAGAAAAATATTTTACATTTACATACAAGAATATATTATTTTCATTAAATGCAATCAACACTTAACCTTAATGTTTAATGGGAAAACTGTTTTCCTTACCATTAGACATATATAAACAAAAGACCTGTGTGTATGTATGGAGTAGTCAGCTCTGCTCGCACTCAACTGGAGCCACTAGATGGCGCATGCATGCACTTCACTACGAAAGACCTGTGTGCAGCAAACTGTGCTGTGCAACAATGACGTCATGCTAATAACACAGATGAAGATACACAACGTTGAAAGGAAACAATCGCAATGGCTCAACAAAGTGCTAGTGAAACACCTCAGCTACAGAGGGCAAGACTTGAAGTATTCACTAAAAACATTGTCTATCTGGAGGTATTTTCTTAGGACAAAGATTAATAATACTCATATACTAGCAATACGGCTATGATATGGTACCGCCAGAGTCTTCTTACGAAAACCAGTGAGGCAGCAAGCACAGGTGGGTCCACATCCTCTGCACTAGGTCATTCTTAAGAGTTAGCTGACACCTATCCAAGGTCACAAATATAGCAAAACTGATTCTTCAGCTAATTAGGTTTCTTAATTTGGTACATAACCACCTCATCATTGTACAAAAGACAAATGATTGAATATTTGAAGCTATACAGTCAGTAATTTGCGGTGGGCTGGCGCCCTGCCAGGGGTTTGTTTCCTGCCTTGCACCCTGTGTTGGCTGGGATTGGCTCCAGCAGACCCCCGTGACCCTGTAGTTAGGATTTAGCGGATTGGATAATGGATGGATGGATAGTCAGTAATTACATGCTCACCCGAACATCCCTCAGCCCTGTGTCATTATAGTTAACATATACTGTGAAGTAACAGATCATCTGAATATTTCTGTTGCTTCCATCACTTCACACACAAAAGTGTATTTTGAAGTGTAATAAAGGGTTTACATGCTGCAGCCCAGCTATCATACTATTCTCTGTGTCTGATTTAGATGAACTTTCTTCTCTTACTTTAGACTAGAATTTGCAATCAAATGTTAAATACTGTAGTTGCTTTTCTACTTTTCCCTAAACCTTGAATTAATGAAGGTTATTTCATATTTAAAGAGTTTACACTTTTTTCATAGTGGCCCCTAGCTGATTATGCCTTTCTTCCTAATTTTGAGCCATGGTAGTCAACATAATGATCAACTGGTTCTGACACACATTTTTACTCTTAAACTTAAACATGATGTGATGTTAATTGCTTAATTAGCTTAATGATCACACCTGTGTAGAAACACCTGCTTTCAATATGATTTGCATTCCACTTTTGCTGAGTTTTATTTCCTTTACTCTGTCAGTTACTAGTTATTTAACAAAATGCTATATTATTTTCACAAAAAAGTACATAGTAAAATACAAATATCTATGTTTTTAAAGGTCAGTTTTCAACTGATCATGATAAACTATGAGAAGGACCTAACATGGAAACTGTCACTGGTAAAGCTACCGCTACTGTGAAGATCCATTCCAAGGTCAAAAAGACTGTTTTGATCAAAGTGACATCAATGTCAAGTAACAACGCAGGACAGCAAAAAAGAATTAGAATAAGAAAACAGCTGATTATAATAACTTCTGCAATTATTAAAATGCAATATATACCATCTCAGCAGCAGCTCCATCAGGAGTATGTTAGGCTAAAATAATGGGACTTCAACCTTGATTTAAATACTGAAGCCAATGAATTTATATTTATATCTTCACCATGCCCTTGTCTTTAGGAAAATGCTTCCTGTGGCTGTATTCAACAATTACCTTTACCATTTCGAAAATGCTCTTTGACATATTTTTGATTCAGTGAGCATGCTGTATTTGTTTTCCACCATGGCCTTCAACTGTATCCTTTCACCCCTGGAATTGCCCTCTAGGTCGTAAGAAAGATATTTACAAGGAAATTAAGTTCTGAATACAGAACTCCCTTGGTTTTGCTTGACAGGAAACAGCGTTACGACAGTAGGGATTCTAATTTATGAATAGACTTAGTGTAGCAGAGTTTTTCCAATTAGAGAAAAGAGCTGCAGTTGTGTTTCTTGCATTCTTTTTGCCTGTAATATTATTTGTGAATTTTAAAATCTGATTTAGTATATTAAAAAAATATTTTAAAGCAAACATAAGAAAAGGGAAGATTAAAGGGAGCTTGTTTGTTACAATATAGTGTAGATTTAAATGAAACACACCGCAATTCTTAATTCTTGAAACTGTATTTAATTTACAAGGGTATATTTTGCTTTGACATTTATAGATACCTAGAATGTTTGTTGGAGCTACTTAGTAAGTATGAAACAGATATAAAAATAAATAATAACTACCTTATTTTGTTAAAGCTTTATTTCCATGCATAACATTCAATTTGTCACCAGTCGCTCTGTTTTTCAGGTAGTTGAAAGTTTAAAAGAGGAGTAATTCCAAAATAAATAGCCTATTGCACCTTCAGTAGCAGCAAGCTGAAATACTGACAACCGATGAAGAGCTACAGTTAATCCTAACTTTTTCTGGAGGACAGGCAACGATGAGGCTGAATAAGCATGGAAATGGAGAATCCAGAAGCATTTGTGTGGCTTTTCACAGACTTTCCACTCTTTTCTGAAGTCTGTGGAAACTGGTACACAACGAACATTATAATGATATGATATGGTTCGGAGATCATGTTGGATGTCTGGTTCTTTAAGTAAAAATCGGAGACACTTCATAGAGTTCTGAAGGCAGTGGGAGGTCAGTGTACTAAAAAAGAAGAAGAATGCTATCAAACACGGCATTGTTTTCATCAAACTCCATTAGTGGTAGGGTAAGCACATATCCTATATTTTCCAAGATGGTTCCATATATCAGCCCCAATGTCAGTGATGCATTTTATTCTTAAAGAAATCTAATTTTTTTGTTCAGCAGTTTCTCAAAGCACTGACTTTTTCTAAAATTGCTTTGTGCATGTTGTTGCATAGGGTCATTTCAAGGTACTTTGGAACACTATATAAAATTCAAGTCACATGAGCTCTGTTTAATAAAGATGTCCTGTCCTGAAGGTTGAAGGCAAGGAGCAGCATTTGTTCTATGGCGGCTTACTTTAGCCATTTATGCATTCTTCTCCTGGAATGTTGGTTTTGGAACTTATTCTCAATTTTGGATATCTTGTATTTCAAGAGGAGTATATTGGGAAAAGGATGCTAAGGATAGAGCTGCCAGGCAAGAGGAAAAGAGGAAGGCCTAAGAGAAGGTTTATGGATGTGGTGAGAGAGGACATGCAGGTGGTAAGTGTAACAGAACAAGATGTAGAGGACAGGAAGATATGGAACAAGATGGTCCGCTGTGGCAACCCCTAACGGGAGCAGCAGAAAGAAGAAGTATTATCAATCTGTCAATCCATATCTGCAGGAATGTTGTTTAATATGGCTATGCCCATTGCCAGTCACATAATGAATTCTGTCATTTGACTCATCTATAAAAGACGGCAATGCACAGTCCTTGTCATCCATGTATGTGATTCCTTCCTCAAATCTCTCTCAACCTTTTTTGACAGTGTTAGTGGAAGCTAAAGGGTGCTGTAAGGCAGCAGATTTAGTAGACATCCAGCTGTGCTTTCCCCCACTTCCAGTCCAAACTAAGTGATTGAATGTCAAATTGAACCAGGATCTACCTGTACTTTATCTGATAACCAAGGTGTAAATCAGAATTGCAGTAACATCTCTCCAGAGGCCCCCTGCAGACTTCTAGGGCCAGAAGGCACAAAAGGGACTAATGAATGATAACTTTGATGGATGGAAGAACCCACTTATGAGGATACAATAATTTTGTAACTGGAAGTGATTTTAATCCTATCGGGAGAAGTTATACCTCCCCTGTAACTAAAATGCGCTCATCCCATCCTGGATATATGTTGGACACTGTAACTGAAATCACTGGAAACTCCCACAGGATTCGCTCTCTCTAGGGCAGTATAGCCCAGGGGAAAACTGTGCTGTTACTCTGCAAAATGATCATCTAAAAGTCCTCTCTGAAACGAAAAGCTGATGAGCTGTTCTCATTTTGGGGAGCTGAGAACTGACAACCTCTTTCTCTTTGTGGATCAGAAATTGAAAATCTCTCTGCCAAGCCAAGCTGTGGACCAATGGGATGAGAACGCTGAGAAACATCCATTAGTTCAAGAAGGGAACTTCAGCACTTGAATGCTTATGCCAGAAAGAGTAATGCTTTTCCCTAACTTGCAACACAACAAAGGGCCTAACGGCAGAAAGCGAGCTGAGAAAGCAGCATCACAGAATGTATCATGCAGTAAAGGGAAAGATTGTACTCCAAAGCAAAAAGAGTCCTCATCTTAAACCCAGAGCAGCAACAAAGCAATAGATGTACACAACATTAGACATCATCTTTAAAGACTGGATATCGTAAAACTATCTGTGCCAAAATAAATCAGGACTCTAAATAGCAAATAAACAGCCAGTCTCTCTACTTTATATGTCTGTCTGTCTATGCTGTCTGATAATTAAATAACTTAAAATTAATCTTTCCATTTCCTACAATATATTGGTGTCTCCCTGGGTGGGTGTTTTATTGATTATTAGTGATGAGCGAGCACCAAAGTGTTCGGGTGTTTGGTCCGAACACATCGTGATGTTCGTGTGCTCTACCGAGCACCCAAGTATAATGTAAGTCAATGGGAGACAACCAGGCACCCCCTGCTCTGAAGAGGGAAGGGTGCCTGGTCCATTGGGAATGGTCAGAAAGTGACAGAAACACCACCCAAATGGACCAAAAACAGCATGGGGACGATGTCTGGATGCATCTTGGACTCCCAAGTCGCTGCTGGGAACCAGTTTGTCCGAGTTGTATTCCACTTTTACAGACTGACCAAAAAACGCCCAAAACCCCCAAAAAAATATATTTTACGGGAAAAATGACGCTTTAAAACATTATATGCCAGTGCCTGCAGGTGAGCTGACAATGTAAAACATTGTCGGGCAACCGGTGCGCAGTGCGCCGCAGAATTTTCTAGGGGCGCGCGAAAACTTTTGTAAAATATTTAAAATTGCTAGTGTTTTTGAACTTTTGGTTGATTAAAAAGATAATGTTTAAAAAAAAAATTATGTTGGAAAAACAGATAATGGAACACTTACGGAAATGAAGTCTAAGAAACGCGAGAGACTTCAAATGATCGACAAGGCAATGCGCGTCTGTCTTTCGAAAATTGATCCTCGCATCAATCTCATATGTGCTGAAAAACAATCTCAACGTTCACATTAATAAAATTTAAGATTTATCCTTTGATTCCTTTATTAATAAAATGTTTTTCAAACTTGTAAAATTAACTATTTTTATTGGCGATTGTCCATAGATTGTGTCGTCACGACTTTATTTATTGGCAGTCCCTCAGGTGCGCCGCAACTCGAAAAAGGTTGCCTTTCACTGCTCTAAAACATGATATGGGAGTGCCTGCAGGTGAGCTGACGCTCTAAAACATTATATGCGAGTGCATGCTGTTTAGTACCCGGTGACATGTTCCGGCCAGCCAATCACTGTAATGCCAGCACCTGACATGACTACTGGCATTACAGTGAGGGCAGTACTTACCTGCCCCTTGATTGGCTGTTTCCAACCCGCGAAACGTGTGGGGCAGAGACTCGAGCATGGTGCACAAGCACATGTGGCGCTCGTTCGAGTAGCGCCATGATCCGAGCATAGCGATGCTCGAGCCGAACACATGTTCGGCTGAGCATGCTCACTCATCATTATTGATTATTACACTATGTAACACAATTTTTGTTCCTGGCTTCCAAGAGTTATATTTCAACTGCTTATGTCTAAAGCCTATGGAAGAACAACTACATTCAGCACAAACTTTGATTTTATGACCACAGCCCAGAAAATTTCGTATTTATAATGACAAAACAAGGAAATTTTTATCTTTTCGTTCATGCGGTCTGATAAAGAACAACACTTGCATGGTAAATAGACAAAGACAGTCAAAACCACTCAAAAAGATTCAGAAATGAGTAGGTTTTATAGATTTGCGACTGTACTGCAAATCGCTTTCTCGATGAAGCCCCCAAATGTAGTCCCCCATCATGTTTTCGTTATACTGTCCTTGGTAACGACGTTCAAAATCCAGTATATCCTGATGAAAGTGCTCGCCTTGCTCCTCTGAGTAAGCTCCCATGTTCTCCTTGAATTTGTCAAGATGAGCGTCAAGGATATGGACTTTGAGAGACATTCTGCATCCCATTTTGGCGTAATTCTTTATGAGAGTCCGAACCAACTGCACATAGTTTTCAGCCTTGTGATTACCCAGGAAGCCGTGAACCACTGCAACGAAACTGTTCCAAGCCGTTTTCTCCGTCCTGTTCAGCAGCTTGGCGAACTGGTAGGATCCACCATGCAGAAGTAGCAGTTGCTTGAGTGGTCAGTCGGTTGCTGCCAAATTCGCGGGATAGCAAACTTCATGGCTCTCTTTTCTCCCCTGTATCAACCTTCAAGAGTTTTCTTGCAATATTTGCATGTGAAATGAGGTGCACAGGGCTTGTCTTGATCCCCGACAGGCATGCCGAAGTATGCCTTGTAGGCCTCGCACATCTTATGACATGCTTTCACGGAATACTTTCTCGCTCTTGTCTTTATAAATTGTCCACAGACGTAGCAAAATGCATCTGCTGGGTGCAAGCAACCTCTTGATGCCATCTAAATCAAATGAAAAAAATAACATAAACTGAAATGTTGGTTTGAGTCACCTGTGCTTTTATACTTGTATGACTACTATTGGACAGTCCGAGAGCGTTCTAGAAAGTTCTATAAGTTTCTTGAAAGTTCTAGATAATTCTGGAAAATTCTAGAAACCTCTGGATAATTCTAACTGTTCAAAAATATTCTAGAAGACTACTCAGTACTGAACGCAAATCGAGAATTTTCTCGAAAACAGACAAATTTCAAAATATCATTGTCCTGATCACAAAAGCAAAGTTTTTGTGGAACAACAGCTATTTTCTATTTTTTTTAGGCATAACGGGTTAGGAAAACACACTTTGTACCCAGGAACAAAGTAAAAATAAAAATTTGTTACATAGTGTATCAGTTCCGAAATTGCTTACCAATCTGTGCCGATTTAGGTAGGAATAAATAAATACAAACTAAGATTCATTGTATGCATTAACTAGAATTACTAGATAAAATGATTCTTTTTGAGTGTGTCATTTGCTTTCAATTAATGGTATGTTTATTTTTTCTATTTATGGTTCATGTTAATAAGGCAATATGGTGGTGCACTCTTAAAAATAAAGGTGCCAAAGTGGTCCTTCAGAGCGATGCCATAGAATAAACATTTTTAGCTCCCAAAAGAGACATCCACATGAAGGTTCCAGAAAGAACCTTTATTTATTTAAATCTGTTACAGGCTCCATTCAGTAAATAACCATGGATAGATGGCAATAGATTTGCGAAATACCAATGGGCAATGATTTTGAAAGGACTCTCACTGCATACAATAACATAGGCCAAGTCCAGATTTTCTTAATCTGTTAGTGTTCTGCTAGGTAGCCTACCAAAAATTAAAGATTTCTGTTTTTTCTACATATTAGGATATTTTTCAAAGCATAAAGAACCAACTTCATATGCAATGAACCCTTCCCAGAATGAAACATTGCTTTGTCAAGCAATAGTTCTACGGGGAAACACACAACCCAATAAAGAACCATAAAATGCCAATAAAGAACCATTATTTTTAGGAGTGTGCAGTAGTTAGCACTGCTGAGTCTTCAGTCCGAGAACTTAGAATTGAATCTCAAGCTTTGTAATTGTGTGCTTTCTTTCCATATACTAAAGATGTACAGTTTCCCTCGAGTAGTGACTCTAAATTGTCTTTGAATGGTAGAGTGTGGATGTGTGCCTGTATGCATATGTCTGGCAACAGTGGAATGGCACCAGATCCAGGATTGGTTTGTGTCTTGTGCTTAATTCTTTCCTTGCAGGCTTCAACTTCCTGAAATATTAAAGTCATACTAAGGATTGACGGATGTAATCTTAAACTGTGTAACCCTATTATTACATTTACTTGCAAGTTTCTACTTTGTGCTTATATATACACTGCTAGTTTAATCCAACCCATGTCCCAAATGTTTGACACACTGTATCTAACACAGTTCGTATTGTCTCCCTTCTGCGTGAAAAAGCAAAAAAAGACAGATGTAATTTGATCCTTGAATTGAAACTGAGATGCACATTGACATGTCTTTCTACAGTCCGATGACACACCAGAAAGTAACCAATGGGTGGACACTTGAAATATATTTTTGCAGTTGACATCCATTGTTATGTCACTATTAATTTCCCTACCTAACATCACCAGTTTATTCTTGTAGTAAACAATGATACATAAAAAATTATTTCAGAAACAGGTCACTGAAGCTAAAGAAAGGTGGCTTATTTGAGAGTGATGGCCCAAAGAGGCAAAAGTAAATGGATTCTACTAGTAAAAAATATTTTAAAAAATGGGAAGAAACATGGAGTATCTTGTTTTACAGCTGGTACCTTAATCAATAAATTGCACTATTGGCTTAGTACGTCACATGTTCAGGTTCTTACTTATCCATGCATGCCAATTGATTCAAGGCTGTACATGCATTTATCAAACAAAGGGAAGACTGCATCTTTTTAGTCCTGCAGTTTATTTTCTAAGAGCATGCACCTAACCTTGAAAATTGTCAGTAAAATATTGCCGGACGAGATGCATCAAATAGGGCAAATATATTTATTTCATTGTAACGGGCAAATACAGAGTACTACAAATGCTGTTAGTCATCCATATAATGATTTCAGCAGATGTACATCAGTACAGAAGGTAAAGAGCAAAAACTTATCAAACCCTACTTCTCATCTGTCTTTTTCAATATGTTAGACTTCAATGAAACTCTGGGCAATCATTGCTCTGTTTCACCCATAAAGCTTTCACATCCCTCTGTTACCTTAAATCAAATAGCATACAAAGAGCTGCAGAGATAAAAAGGAGACTCATCTCTTGCAGATATTTTTCAAGTTTTATCTGAATCTCTTTTTTTCCCTTTTAACTGACATGAAACATGTTAAACCTGTAATATCAAATGTCTTCCTTCACGAGTACTGATACCTGATCACACTTATTTTTAAAGACCTGCTTAGGGACTGAGAGGATGAACTGTGTGATTTACTAAACCCAGGTTTTAGAGACGAGAGTTGCAGCAGATGCTCTCATAAAAAATGCAAAGGAATAAGAGTTGTTTGAGCCAGCAACTGTCCTGTGGTTTATGCTTTCATTTCACTTGAAAAAGTTGCCTGAAGCCAATTTACTATGGCAACTCTTCTATCAAGTGGGACAGGGCCAGCTATAGAAACACATTTTTTAGAATTAATGTCTATTTTGTTATATCAATAGTGTGAAAGAATAACTAAATTATTTAGAAATATCTGAAAATGCAAAACAAACAAAAGCACAAAACTCTTCTGAAAAATTTTGTTTCACATTGGAGCATTTAGCTTATGCATTTAGATATTGCTGTGGTTTTAACTATTTCAGCCATTAACATGGCGTGCAAAAACAATCAAGTGACCAACATTACAGAAAACATATAATTTATTTTCCAGTTTCCTTTTATATTGATGGTAGAATATATGCAATTTACAGCATATTACACTTATATAATTAGATACTGTTAAAACATATATTTGACTACTTTGCTGGTTATAATTAGTCATCGAGAAATTTCCTCATATATTGATTCTGAGCAGTTCTATGTTGTATTTTAAAAAGACCTAAACAAGCATAAAGCAATTTCCCCTTTAGGAATGCGGCTCCGCAATTTAAGGAAAAGCCGTCCACCTAACATGTAAGAGGAGCAGAACTGGCCAGAGAGTGGAACCAGCTTTACTTCACGTTCTTATCATTATCTACATCTGAATCATAAACATTACCACATGCTGCAGATTTTTATATTTAAATAAGAAATTCACTAGTTTCTTTTTAACGGTAACTCACAATCACATTTTTATCAAACAGAAAACCCAGTGTGCAATGCACTCAACAATCTCAAAAAAATGGTTGACTATAGCTCATTTATTTTCATAGGACTTTAACATAAAATGGAGTGGTGGGATTTTAAGAGTAATATAGAAAGAAGCGGTGAAGTACTGCCATTATCTTATTAAGGTTAATTACTTATTTATAAAGCCAGATGTTTTCCCACTTGCAATACTAATCCCACTGACACTACTAACTCATCAAAGTAAAAAAAAAATCTAAAATTCTAACAGCAAGCAATGAAGTAGATAAAAGAAAACTAGAAGGTTGAAAGAATCCTTATTAAGGGTAATGCAGGGTTTAATTTCAGTCACACATACTATTCAGGCCACAAAGGTCCCTTTAGTCTCTCCAGACCTCACAGATGTTAGGCTGCACATCTGTAGGAGGCATGGATTTCGGGCCAGGCTTTCTTCTCTGACATCTCCAATAAAAGCCATTCTTGTGTAATGTCTTAGATATTATTGATCTATGAATATCAGATAACTACTGGAATTCTGGTCAAGCTTTAACTACCTTAAGATGCATTTTTGTTGTCTGGAAACACCGTGGGACAACGAGATTTAAGAAGTGTTTTTTTTTTTTCATTTTTGTACAATAAACTAAACTGAGAAAGGTTAAATGTTTATTAAATACTTCTGGATTAGTGGAGGTGGTGTCCATCAGAAAATTGTGTGAATTGTTAAGGTGATGTAGAAACTCAGTTTTTATTTTATGTATTTATGTCCATTTTTTAAAGTTTTAGGCATTTTTCATTTGATGAGACATGTCATGTACATTATTTTCAATGTAATCAGAAAAACAGGAAAAAGGTATGAGGAATGTTATGCTAACTGAAGAATTAATGCAAGAGTGAAGGGTAAAGTATATAAAACAGTAGTCAGACCACAAAGGAGCATGAAAGGAAATATCATCCTATAGAAATCGGGATGTGTAGAGTTACAAAGCTTTACAGACCTGGAAGAATGATGTCACTCAGTGCCTGACCTGCATGATCAGGGTACCCCTTATGTTATTGCTGGCTACCACCGTTCAAGGTTTAGGAATTTCCTCATTTGCCCTGACACAAACACTGACAGTTGCCACATTGTGAACAGGTGTCCTGCACTTGATTACAATTATTTTAACATTTTGTCACACAGCTACTGTTGCACCATGGTGAAGTTTTAGAAAACCAAATTCACCGTCATATTACAACAGTTTTATGTATCAGTTTCCATGTCAACATCTGACGACCAATTCACAGTGTCATCATTAACGCTTGATTCAACCAATGGTTCGGTTTTAGTTTGTTCTAAAACTGCCTTTACAGCTTATATTTGCCATTAATTTTTTTGTTGGATTCTCCATTCCCAGTTATAAATATTTATGAGTTTCCTTAGAGTTATGATAAAGTTGCAGAAAGCACAGAATTTTTTTTTTTTTTTTTGGAGCATGGTGCTATTTTATCCACTAGATGGCAGAAGAATACTGTTCTGAAAGTTATTAGGGCTTACTCGGGTTTAACCAGAATTGCGTAAAATTGCGAGTCTGAATCACAATTGGGGTGAACAGAGAGGAGGCTAAATAAGTAATTACCTCACTCTTTTATTTTCAGATTTGGAGATGACAGTTTCAGCTTTTAGTTTGTATCCAAAAGTGATTCTCAAAATTACACAGTTTGTTAAAGTCATTTCACATGAGGACTATAAAATTTGTAACAGGAGAAAGTACCCTTGTGAAATTTCTCATGACACAGAGTGATGCCAAGGATACTAGCTCCTACTATTATTAATTATAAAACAGACAGCAAACAACAAAGAAGTATAGAACGCAAAATCTCTGCAGCTACTCTGAGTATTCAGTTAGAGGTGTTTTCCCAAGCTGCTTGATAGTTTCTCACGCACCTGATTATCATAATGTCAGCTATAAAAGCACTTTTTCTAATACTGTGCCTCCAAACTGTTTTCCATGCTGTCACAAGTATGGCCTCCTCTTCACAAAAGTGAGCCTTTGCCCCAACTCTTCTTCTTCTTATTCTAGACTCTGCTAGTTTTCTGACTTTTAACTGCCTCCTTGTGCTCATCTTCAAGGGTGCATGAAATCCTTAATTTCTTCCTTTGTCCTTCTGGTTATTTCTTACACTTTAGTTGTTATGATTTTATTTCATTTTAAATGTTGTTCTTTGTTTCTCTTCCCTTAAATTTTGTTCTTGTTATTTTTTTTTTTATAAAGTAGACCAAGTCCTGTCATTTATGTTTTACTTTAGATACGCAAAACATTTTTCACATCTTGTTTATGCTGATGGTGTCAGGCACTGACATTTTTGGGATCTGCTTGCCAGGGTGTGGGTGTTGATTGTTAGGCTCAAGCGTGACAGAAGTTGCATTACACCATTAGTGTGACAATGTTTAAACTGTGGACATTCAAACAAACCTTCTTGTGTGTGCATTGGTAATTAGTGTTCAGGTTCTTGTTCTGTGTGCTTTTGAACTGTGACTGGAACTTTGTTGAGTATTTTGCCTTTGACGGCAGTGTCTTATTTCCCAGTTTTGACCTGTTTGGTTCATTTCTTGATTATGTTTCATTTCCTGGTCCCTTCTTCATTCATCCTGAAATGTTTCACTGAATGGGGCTCGGGATGTTCCCTCCCTGTTGTTGTTCCTACAGAGACACCAGGCTAGACCTTCCCCAGTAGCCCTTATAGGCTTTGCTTCCCTGAACTCTTAGAGTACTTAAAAGAACGGAACTCCATAACAGCAACCTATTTCCTTTTCAGAGCAATGCATTCCCACTAGAACTGTATTCTGGTCTCTGTGGGTTGAGTGAGAGAGTGTCGACACCCTGCTATTCATCCCTGACCTGGTGACACCTATGCTGTTGCCTGTCTGGGAGAATGCCATTTGGTCTCTTGTCATCACTCTACTGCCTTACTAAGTCTCCACAGGAAGCAATCAGGAATAACTCTACTATAGCCCCCTTGAGGGCGTGGAGCTATTTAATTCCCCATGAGACTGGCACAGCTTTTTTCTCAAACTATGTAGACATTTGGACACTCTGGAAATGTACAGGCTCACCTGTCCTTCATCAACCTGGGTAATATCTCAGAAGTGTGCAATTCCTGTAAAACAGATGCTGGAAATCATATGCATTGAAAACGCAATTTTTTTCCTGGTGGATCATCAAGGCAGAGATGATGAACAAGGCATAAAAGAAGATTGATATTAGACTGACATTAGTATGGGTGTCCCACAGAGGCTAGGACTTATCACTACCTCTCATTTCATTGCAAATGGAAAAACACATTCCACATACAAATTCTGTAATATTGTTTATGTTGTTTAAATTTATTGATGACCCTAATCTTGTAGAGCTCATTAAAAATGATTGGTCTGCCTAGAAGAACAGCGTAAACAAATTGGGTACTCTATATAATCTGGAAAACAAAATAACTGTTGGTATACTTCATGTGAAGCAAAAAATAAATAAATAGACTGACACATTTACATTTGATTAATCTAGTTGCACAGATAGTGGAAAATTTCAAGTTGCTGAGTATCACTATTTTCCACATTGTCACATGCTGACATTTCATTACATTTTTTTTTTCAGACAAAGAAGGAGGAAATAATGACCTTTTTTATCTGTTACCAAAAGTTTTTTGACCTTCTCTTTCTTAGCGTGGTATGATAGTCTCTTTTTCTGAAGACTCATATGAGGCAGCTGGATTGAGCAGTTTGAACTGCTTCTAGATGGAGGGAATTCCTGTTTCTCCTTATTGATTAATTTGGTTCGTTCAAAAATGAAACATGCTTTAAATCCTTAAAGAGCTTATCTGACACATCACATCGTAACCCCTCCTTCTATCTAAGAAATGATATTGATCTATCAAAGTTAAGACATCCAGGTTGTATAATAGCAATTACCTATAAGTTATGAGAGTCTACAGAAGGTTCTTTTGAGATTAAAGTTGTGGTTCAATCCAGTTTCACAACTAGTGAATCATCTTAATTAAATGAGATCAGTTTAATGTATATGTTTATTTTTCCTTCTCTTATTCTGCATTTAAAAAGCACAGCAGTGTGAGTTTTACATTTATAATATATATATATACTCAGCAAAAAAAGAAACGTCCCTTTTTCAGGACTGTGTAT
>JANRMT010027041.1:66721263-66742637 GCA_026402145.1 Polypterus bichir lapradei
TAGATAGATAGATAGATAGATAGATAGATAGATAGATAGATAGATAGATAGATAGATAGATCTTTATTTGCCCCAAAGGGGAAATTATATTTTTACTGAAGCTCAAGAAATATAACAAACAACAACCCCCTCGAATACATACAATAAATGATAAAAAAGAAGAAACTTTTGACTAAAGATAAGAACATAGTGAGGCATTATAAAGGGAAATTAACATTGGTATAAAGGAGCTCAGTAGCATATCTTGACACATTTCTGTTGAATAATTTTATTGTCTAAAAGTACTCAGTGTTAGTGTGCTAAAGAGAGAATGTGCAGCATCTTTAATAATGATCATCAATTTTGTTTTCACTCTCTCTTCCACTACTACGTCCAATGGATTGAGAGTACGTCCCATAACTGATAGTTCAGGACTAGCCTTTTGAAGGTTTTCATGATGTGGGACATAAGGGTCACTGGTTTTTAGACATTAAGTGAAAAAGTGCCTTCCTTCCACCTTTGGGACTGGGACAATACAGAATGTTTTCCATAGCAGCAGCAGTTTTTGTATTCTTAGTCAGACTGAACAGTTGACAGAGGATACTACAAAGTTGGTCAGCACAAGCCTGAAGTACTTAAAGGTTAACTCCTTCTGGTCCTGTGATTTTTCCAGGGTGTAGCCTCCTCAATTGTCTCCTTAGTCAGTTATCAGTTATGTACAATCCATACTGATGATCAGTGGTGGGCTCATCACTGGTCATTCCAGTTGAAGTAGTAGAAGTTTTTGATGCAGTAGGGATGATGTGGGGTGACAGGTCATTTCAAGGAGGTGATGGTTGTGGTGGTGGAACAGAAAATCCATTACAAAATTTGTTAACAAATTTTGTTCAGCCCATTCTGAACATCTTTCATGTTAGTTTGGTTTCTATTTATTTAGGTATGCTTCCTTCCACTTCATTCATCTTTTTCTTAAACCTCTCTATACACCCTTCAGATCCTCTTTGTCAAAAGATTTCAAAGTCCTTTTTTGATCATTGTGGACATCTGGACAAAGGCAGGGCCATTATACACTTCATGTCATTATTAGAATAACATGGAAAAAGTTTTTGCTTTAGGTATGTGTTCAGCATTTCTTGCATTTCTCGCATTTCCTTTCATCCTGCACTTACCCAGATCTTTGTAGACACAGAACACACATGAAATGCATGGATTCCAAATAACGATATACTTTATTATTTGCCCTATACAACTCCAGACACCTCACACATACATAAGGAGCCTTGGCTTGAGCTGAGAGAAGTTTTTGCCCAAGCTGAGCTCTGTCAAGACGGGAGATGGGACAGCAGGCTGCTTGCTGCTTGTGCTGATCGACGCATTTACGACACAAAAGACGCTGATGGAGATATGTGAAGGGATTTCAGGTTGGCCGGGATTACGAGTTTTTTCATATGCTTCAGGAATTCTATTGTTAAAGAACACAAGATACAATCTAATTCACTTTTTGATAAACTACGGATACCACAGCTAGATACTCTAAGTGCAGAGGAATTGGAAATAGTCATTTCAGTCCCTAGTATCCACTTCCTTACTATCCTGATGGCAGTGGGTTACCATCTAATAACAGGCATGTAGGTGGGAATAAGATGAAACAGGTTGTGGTCATATTTGTTCAATGGTGCCACAGAATTACATTTAACATTTAAACAAAGCATGCCCAGCTTGTTGTTCCTATAAGTTGAACATGACACATACGGATGCCAGTTTGTCATTGTTCCTTCCACAGTCACATTGTAGAAGTCACCACATTTTATAACTGCAGGGCCAGAATGATTGGTAGCACAGTTAATCGTCTTTGTTGCAGAGTATCCTTTTGCTAAAGGAGTTTCAGTTTTTCAGACAGAAAGAAGAAAAGTCCCCTTCACATCTGACATTTAACGCACATTTTGTATCTAGAATTTATCCAGATATAATTCAACTGTATTACATTTACACCTGGCCTTAAAATAAATCTCCAGTGTCAGCATTGTAAACTGAGACTGACAAGATGTCAGACTCAAATCAGTTTCTGCTTATGTGGTTTTTGAAAGTGGATAGAAAAAAATGCACATTTATGCTTACAGTGGTTGTTGTCTGTTTCTGAACTGTCCAATCACATGTGCATATACACTTGATTTCCAACATATTTAAGTGCTATCCAATTATGATCAGATTTCTGTGAATGTATGCAGGACACATATAAGAGGACCATAAGAAATGTTTTTCAAATTATTGGCTTTCAAACTTTTAAATTAGTATTAGAAATCATTCCTGTAAGCACTGCAGCACAAATATTTGTATTTAAAATGACATTGAAACCTGAAAAATGTAAACTTTGCTTAAAACAATGAATTTAAGTTCTCTCTCACAACCTCTTCAAATATGAAATTGCAGAGAAAACAGGAATCGGTTCCTTTTATTAATGTAACAGCAACTTCTTCATGCTTGATATGTGTAATGACCTTAATGCATTCACTGCCAGACTTTGTTCAAGTTCACAGAATTAACAGTATTTCCTTTATTATTCCCCAGGAAAATTGCCACAAACCAGTCACTATAGGCAGTGTAGATAATCCAGATATAACTAGTAGGCTCCAAAAGACTGAGCCAGAAAATTAGGTGGATTGTGTGCCCCATCTGTTCTTTATTACATTCTGAAACTAAAACTAAGCTCATAAGCTCTCATATATATAGTGGATATCAAAGGTCTACAAACCCTTATTGAAATTTCAGCTTTTGTTAATGTAAAGGCTGATATCATGCCAAGTAATGTCAGTCCGTTTTCATCTTTAATAAAGTCATGTAACCAGTGATACCTAAGTGAAAAATTGACTATTTTTTATCAAAATAAATAAAAATTAAAAAAAAAATAATACTTGATTTCATAAGTGTGGACTCTTGTTAAAACTAGTTATTCTAGCTTTGTTCAAAATATTTTGGTTTGAAGACCTGACGACCTTTGCAAGAAAGCTGAAGCTAAAGAAAATGTTAATCTTTCAATATAGCAATAATCTAAAGCATACAGTACAACCAACTCAATAGCAAAAAATGTAAATGTCCCAAAATGGCCAAGTCAAATCCCCAATTTCAATCCTATAAAAAAATCTTACTCTCCTTAAGGCAGTTTTTCATTCAGAGTCCTTCACAATTTTAATGAGTTTGCAAATATTGCAAAATCCAGATGTGCTAAAGTGATAGTATCACACTTGTATACTTGGAGATCACCTTCCTGACTTTGCTGAAGTAAGTGGTACCACTCCTGGATGAGGGGTGAGGGACACTCACACTAACTGTCATTCCTTTTCCACGCACTTCAAGAAGCCACAAAGAGAGCAACTGGCACCACCCATCACTCCAAGAGTTAGCTCTATGAAACAGTCCTGGAAGATGGATTCTTCTACTGCATTGACAATATTTTGAGAATTTTGTGAACTGTTTTTCTAAATGCTTCTCTTTCTCAAAAAGGGCCTTTTAACAGTACTTCATTCAAAAAAGATGCCATAACAATTATTGGAAAATTATGTAGTAAAGATGATATTGTCTACAGTTTACAATGAAGGATTGACACTTGTTGTACTAAGATGTTTCATTAACTAAAAATTATAGATAAAGTTAAAGTTAGTACAAAATGGTCTCTTGGAGTGTTGTCTGGTCAAATTTCCTCACTCAAAATAATTTTCAAAAAAACAGACTATCTGAGTTTCCAGATAAACACAAAAGGGAAGGACAATCTAAGGAAGCGCTATTAACCCTTTTGGCCCTGACATCTTATTAGTAGTACATAGATATGCAGCCATTGGAACCAGGCATGCTGCTATTAGCCCATTTTGGAGAGACTGGCCGCGAAACATGGAAGTGAAAATGAATGCTTCTGGACTGTGCTCACCACACAATAAGTAGCTCCTCTTTCAATATTATTTCGTCAAGAAGATTGAAGTATTTGGCAGCTGTTGTATAATAATAGTGACATTTTTTTTGTTTTCTTCATTTTTGAGGTTCCTAGTCACTAAAGTCTAAAGGTAGAATATCTCATAAAATAATTTTTCCCATAAAAACTGAAAATCCAGGGCCAAAAGGGTTAAAGACCACAAAACAATAATTTGACTCCACAGTGGACCTTCCTTTCTGTCTGGTGTGGTAGTATGCTCACTTTCCAATCTGTTTCAAAGCACTTCTAACTTTTTTACTTTTATCAATATGGTCTCTCCTTTTCTTTTCTTTGGATCTTCCTCACTGCTCCCTTCCTGGAATGGAATGGAAATATTCCTTGATCCATTTCAGGATATGGGGTGCCTATTTGTAGCTGCAGGAATATTTGGAAAGAACATTCACCAGCAGTCGTTGGTTTTCCCGTTATCCAGTGGATTAAATAACCCTTAAAGGGCTAGGTTTTCAAGCTTCCAACTGAGCGTCTCTTTATGCAGACTATTCAAGTCCCACCTATGTGTCATCTGATGTTACAGGAAAGCTAGCTAGCTTCTAGCTTTATACAACACTTCCATTGCTGCAATGTCTAAAAAGTATGCCTCTTGGCTCTGCTAGAACAATGGAAACTTTTGGCTAGTTCTAAATGAACACAAGAGGCTTTAGAGCAGAAGATGATCCAACAACTGTGAGGTTAACCGAACGTAGAGTCAATAGGAAAATAATGGTCATTTTAAGTGTCCAAAAAGAGATAAACAAAGTCAGAATATCAGATCGATGTTGTAGTCAAAACAGGACCAAGAAGGCCGTATCCAAAACTAAATAATCCTTACCCTAACTAAAACAAAGTTGCACTTCTTCACAAGTATTTTTTTGTTTTATATCCAAGGCTTGGACACTGTGTGTTGTGTGCCACCATCTTGTTTAGAAGTGTACCTGGCACATCAAGCATAAACGACTGATTAGTATTTATTGGTAATATTTCCCAAAGCATTTTCTGCAGCAAATATGATATTTTGCCAGTGACCTTGTTTCATTTTTTTCTTAGCATGTGTAAAAGACTCAGGAGGAGACAACATAAAGGTTTGGGGTTTTCCGGCCCCGTATATTGTTGACGCTCCACAATAATCAAAAAAAACACGGTCAAAATATATAAACATAACAGTTCATACACGCGACGCCAAACATGGCGTCGGCGGGCATTTTATTTGGGAGGAGCCGGAAGTGGAGGAATGCTGGGAAGGAGCCGTGAGGGAGGATGCGAGTGATGACGTCAAGGCAAGATGGCGGAGGAAGGGCGGAAGTAACCGTACTGCGGTCAGAGTTGGTTTAGGGCGGCGGAGCGTCTTTTTTCCTGCAAGAAATAAGAGGGAGAAAGTTAGTACCCCGCCATTCCCTGCCGACGAATACCTTTTCAGGTGTGTTCAGATCCGTCCGCGGTCTCCTACTCGCGCGTGCATGACACATGCCATGATGGTTTTCGAGGCTTGCATGACATCATAGAACTGTTGCAGTCAATGCTGGATGTGACATCTCACCAAATACAGTATATAATGTTGTTCCTAGTAGTGGACAAAAAATTAGCAGAAAACTTGCATACAGAAGGAAACTGGAAATGTATCGGTTTATTTAAGCCTTAAAGGTCTTTTTGTATGGATTTGTATGTAACATGTATGTAATATGTGAGCCTACACCTTTAATAGTATTACACAGAGTGTTGCACAGTTGAAGCAAACAGGATGGAGTAAAGAATTCACATGCTTTAGTGTTGTGCTTATTTGGCATAGTTATCAGAAATTTCCCTAGCCATTAGCGACACTTAAAAGACCATTGCACCATTATAATCCACACAAAAGTTATTCAATACCTCCTTCCCTGTTGACTTCAATGCATTTTGCTGAGTTTGGCAAAGTCAAGAAACATTTCTCTGATTTCAGTGAAGTTGAGGCGATGCAAATTCAGCAGAGTTTGCTCATCACTAGTTACAACTTTGCCAAAAGAGTAGCTAACATTCAAAAAACTAGAACATAAAATGGTGTCATGCTGATGGCACAAAAATAGTGATAAGAATATCCATCCATCCATCCACCCATTATCCAACCCGCTATATTCTAACTACAGGGTCACGCAAGGCAGAAAACAAACCCAGAGCAGGGTGCCAGCCCACCGCAGGGCACACACAAAACAACAACATTTATTTATATAGCACAATCTCATACAAAAAATGTAACTCAAAGTTCTTTACATGATGAAGAATAGAAAAATAAAAGACACAGTAAGAAAATAAAATGAGTCAACATTAATTAACATAGAATAAGAGTAAGGTCCGATGGCCAGGGTGGACAGAAAAAAACAAACAAAAAAAAAACTCCAGACGGCTGGAGAAAAAAATAAAATCTGCAGGGATTCCAGACCATGAGACCGCCCAGTCTGCTCTGGGCATTCTACCTCACATGAATGAAACAGTCCTCTTTGTATTTAGGGTTCTCACGGAAAGACTTGATGATCGTCATGTAGACTTCTGGCTTTTAGTCCATCAATGTTGGAGCATCATGATGCTTTGAGTAGGTGGTGGTGGCGCAGGCTGCCACCACAAAGAAACCGGAAAAAGAAACAGAAGAGAGAGTAGGGGTTAGTACGGAATTTAGAGTCACCATGAATATCAGGATTAAGTTAAAGTGAGGTTATGAGATGGCCATGTTAAAGTGATGTGTTTTCAGCAGTGTTTTAAAGTGCTCCACTGTATTGGCCTGGCGAATTCTTATTGGCAGGCTATTCCAGATTTTAGGTGCGTAACAGCAGAAGGCCGCCTCACCACTTCTTTTAAGTTTAGCTTTTGGAATTCTAAGGAGACACTCATTTGAGGATCTAAGGTTACGATTTGGAATATAGGGTGTCAGACATTCTGATATATAAGATGGAGCAAGATTATTTAAGGCTTTGTAAACCATAAGCAGAATTTTAATGTCAATTCTGAAAGACACAGGTAACCAGTGTAGTGACATCAAAACTGGAGAAATGTGTTTGGATTTTCTTTTCCTAGTTAGGATTCTAGCAGCTGCATTCTGCACTTGTTGCAAACGATTTATGTCTTTTTTGGGTAGTCCTGAGAGGACTGTGTTATAGTAATCTTGTCGACTGAAAACAAAAGCGTGAATTAATTTCTCAGCATCTTTCAATGAATGATATAAGAGGTCTAACTTTTGCTATGTTTCTTAAGTGAAAAAATACTGTCCTAGTGGTCTGATGAATATGCGATTTAAAATTCAGGTTACAGTCAACAATAACCCCTAAGTTTTTTACGTCCGTCTTGACTTTTAATCCTAATGCATCAAGTTTATTTCTGATAACCTCATTGAATCCATTATTGCCAATCACTAAAATTTCAGTTTTCTCTTTATTTAGCTTGAGAAAATTACTATTCATCCATTCAGAAATACCAGTAAGACATTGTGTTAGTGAATCGAGAGAGTTGGTGTCATCAGGTGCTATTGATAAATACAGCTGTGTGTCATCAGCATAGATGTGGTAGCTCACGTTGTGCCCCGAGATAATCTGACCTAACGGAAACATATAGATTGAGAAGAGCAGCGGACCCAGGATAGAGCCTTGTGGAACACCGTATAGAATATCATGCGTCTTTGAGTTATAATTACCACAACTAACAAAGAATTTTCTACCTGCCAGGTAGGATTCAAACCAATTTAGGACCCTGCCAGAGAGAGCCACCCATTGACTAAGGCGATTTCTAAGAATATTGTGATCAATGGTGTCAAATGCGGCACTCAGATCTAGGAGGATGAGAACAGATAAATGGCCTCTGTCTGCATTTACACGCAAGTCATTTACTACTTTAACGAATGCAGTTTCTGTGCTGTGATTTGTTCTAAAACCCGACTGAAATTTATCAAGAATAGCATGTTTATTGACGTGGTCATTTAACTGCATAATGACTGCCTTCTCTAGAATTTTACTTAAGAAAGGGCAGGCTAGAGATGGGTCTAAAATTTTCAAAAGCAGAGTGGTCAAGATTATTTTTCTTGAGTAGGGGTTTAACTACAGCAGTCTTAAGACAGTCTGGGAAGACCCCCGTATCTAATGACGAGTTTACAATGTCAAGAATATTATCAATTAGCACGCCTGATACTTCCTTAAAAAAACTTGTTGGTGTTGGGTCGAGGACGCAGGTGGAGGGTTTCAGTTGAGAGATTATTTCATGTAAATCAGGCAAATCTATCCTGGTGAAAGAATTGAAATTGTTTATAACGGAGTACTGGGGCTTAGGAGGATCCGCAGTGTTGGGGAGATGTACTTTGTTATTTCTAATATCATTAATTTTTTGATTGAAAAATACAGCAATAGCCTCACAGGTTTCACTGGAAGCATTTTGGAGGCATTCCTTTGTGTTACTTGGATTTAGCAGACGATCAATTGTACAAAATAAGACTCGGATTACTAGCATTGTTATTTATAATCTTAGAGAAATAGCAGCGCCTCTCAAGACGGACTGTGTTATTGTATTCTGTTATTTTAGCTTTCAATATCTCATAGTGGACAATCAGTTTAGTTTTCCTCCATTTACGCTCAGCGCTATGACATGTTCTTTTTAAATCAGACACTCTTTGGGTCTTCCATGGTATAACAATGCTAGAAGACTTTTTAACTGTCTTTTTAGGTGCAACTATGTCAGCAGCAGCTCTCACTTTAGAATTAAAATTTTCCACCTTACTATTTACATTATCCTCGCTATTAAAGTTGGCACTATAAACGGACTGATTGCTTAGAATGTTTGTCATTTTTAAAGCTGCTAAAAGTCAAAGAAGCGTTTTTTAACAATATGCTTCTCATGAATGTTTTCTATCATTATTTCTATATTAAATAGTAGAAGAAAATGGTCTGATAGACCAATATCAATGATCTGCTACACACACACCAAGCACACCCTAGGGCCAATTTAGGATCACAAATGCACCTAACCTGCATGTCTTTGGACTGTGGGAGGAAAACGGAGTACCTGGAGGAAACCCACGCAGACACAGGGAGAACATGCAAACTCCACGCAGGGAGGACCCAGGAAGCAAACCTAGGTCTCCTTATTGTGAGGCAGCAGCGCTACCCACCGTGCCAAATAATATTAAAACACAAATTTTACAGAGTATTATGCAGAAAAAAACATTCATACAAGTTGCAAACTAATTATAACAGGCTGTGGGCATCTCAGCTTGAAATCCCATACTGACATCTACTGACTTTGAGCTTGTGTGGCTTCTTGCCAGCACTCCATTTCATTCTCTTCTTGTTTGGAGAGTTAGGCACTCTTAGCATTAGCCATCTAGACTTATGGAAAATCATTACATGTTTCCCTAAGGGGACAATAACATCACTAGGGAGAGAGTTACTGGAGGATTATTATAATGACAGGTACTGTCACTCACATCACTCTCCACTAAGCACAGGCTTAAATTTAGACTAATAGTGTGATAACAGTAAAGTAACAACATTTAAATAAACTTAAACCTTCCAGATAAAAAGAAGTAAATGAATAAATATAAGCATAGTGATGCTAATATAAATTATGGTTAAGATAATAATTGAAATATGGTCACTTGACAGAAGAGGATTGGAAAAACTAGTTTTTCTGGGGGAAAATAAACTGACAAAAAGAATCATTGCTCCTTTATAAAAGTTTGATTGTAGTTTTGCTGATCAGCCAACTGGGTGCCTTCCCCTTATCATCATTCTGGAATTTCATATGCATATGCAGAAGTCCATAACTGGTCTGGTATTGTGATATTAACTGTTATTAACTCAGAGTTCATAGTTGATGATGTGCAATGGCTTTACACAATAGAAGCACTTCTCTTAAGTGCAGGTTACAGTATAATACAGAAAAGAGAAAGTGTATAGAAGAGGACTATAAACAAATAATAAATATTACCAAGCTTTTTCCTTTGAGCAACTGATTACCATACATAGCTGCACTGTGAACAGGAATAAACTATGTGAACAGGAATAAACAGGCTGTACTACATTTAAGAAATAAATTTTTATCCTCTATTTTAATGTTGCGACTTACAGAATGGGACACACACTAAGACACAGTATTAAGTCTCAGTTAAAATAATCTGTCTGTATAGATTTATACATACAGATCATTTTAACTGTTTGTGTGTCCTGTAGTTAAAAGTTTATCCTCCTGCAGCAGCTTTAATTATACTTAGAATTTTTAAATGGCTTGTGTATAATGATCAGAAACTGGTCTCTGAAATGTATGAATTAATATTTTCTGTTAAACAAATAGGGCCAATGCCATTTAAAGCTTTATATTCTAATAAAAGGATTTTCAAAGCAGCTCTACACTGAACTGGAAACCAATGCTAACACATAAGAACAGGAGTTCATCATATAGCCGTACTACCTAGTGATTGTAATAATCTGTGCAGCAGCACTCTGAATTAACTAACATCTACAAACAACAAAAAATAGTTTTGGTAACATTATTCTAATCCAGCTGCTTTTCGCATTTGTTAGAGGCAATTAATTACAAACCTAAAATAACTACTGAATCGTTCGAAAAATTAATTTAGTTCACAAAATAAAGTAGACATGGGTAACAACTATAGATAGAGTGAGTAGATTGTTCACCACAACTAAACAACTCAACTGCCACACAATTAAAAGCTTTTTGTTTTTTATGGAGGCACTAAATTCAAATCTTCACAAGACACATTACAGTATTTTGAACATTTTGAAATGATTGATATGTATTCATAATGTGGAGCTTTTGGGTAAAATGTGGCCAAGTTATTTTCACCACCTTTTAATAGTATTCGGTTAGATTTAATCTTGATGTTAAAAAGAATTTGACTCAGTTGTGCAATACAAAGTTTATGCTGAATTTGTACGTCCCCAAAGCATACAGAGACGTATTCATTTTTTACAAAAAAGAATTCCTGCATCCAATTTACATATAATATGTTCAGGTTTAGTAAATCTTTGTGTGTGTAACTCTGCTTGTACAAATCATATGGGCATTGGAGTCAAAGCATCATTATTATTTCAGCCAGGGTCTTTTCACTGGCTCAAGGATGTTCATTGTTTATTCATTCTGTTTTCTTGTTTTTGAAATATTATTTTTTCACATTAAGTTATTAGTTTTGTTTTTGCTTTCGTGTTGTCTGTTGTATTTATGTGATATTATGGTTTTGTATTGTGTTGTTTTATTAATTACCAGTAACGGCGCATTTCACGATAACGTGCAGTGAATACACTTTACTTGAGCATTCCTAGTTTTCATTCTCTTTCTCTGTACGTTTAGCATTCATTTGCTCAGAGGTTGATGCGCTTGCTGCTTTGTGAGCAGTTCTTGTTTTCTCCACTCTAGCGGCCCAGTTCTTCTCTTCTTCCGTCGGCATCTTTTCACATTAAAACTTATTAAGTCAGTGTTTGCGTTGCAAGTACTTAGTATGTTTTCCTTAATTTTTCACTTAAGCTGGCACTTAAGTCTTCAATCTGCCTCAAGAATGATTTAAGATATGAAGAGGTAGCGGAATGACAGTGAAGGTGATAGGGATAACAACGCCGCACAGCGGCCCTGCTGGCTGCTGCCAAGAGTTGATTCTACAATAAAATAAAATAAAACTAAAAAGAGGAATAACCTTGGAGGACAATCATCACTCTGAAAGCGGATAGCAGACGTCACGTAGTATATGTGTACTAAATTTCAGATCAATAGTTCAAACAGTTTGTTAGCTACAGGTGATTTAAAATCCTGGACAGACAAAGGGTCACCCGCTGTAGCGTATTATATAAGAAGATTATGTAATTTTGTTATTATTATGTTAAAGTTATATGTTTTTGCGTTCTACATTATCTGCTATCTCTTCTGGCGCCCAAGGAGGTGGAGGTGAGGCCATTTAATGATAACTGTACCAGATAAAAATGGAAATTACTGTACTCACTGTAATTTCAGCACTGCTTTCTTGTTTCTTAATTCCTATTCTGATTGAGTCAGATTCTGGTAATTTTGTACTTTATTGAATTTACTGGCTTCAATCCTAGGTTTGTCTTTAAGGCACTGTTTTGTGAGTATAGGATTTGTTTGTTTTTTGATTTAGCCTTTTCATGCAAAGTCTATTTTTGCTGCTTTGCATTTTGGTGCTCTTTTAAAATTCTTCAATAAATATTTAAATATAAAGGAAATTTTGTTTTTCCTTGGAGGAGAACTTTACAGCTTCACTCTCCTCCTTTCAGTCAATTTTGGAGACCTTAAACTTTAAAAAGCTTTAGTCCCCTTTTGGGCCCATGCAGGTAGAAGCTTGTCTTTTCAATTCTGGGCTATGTTGCTAAGTGTGTGGCCTATTGGAAAGTCTATACCTGTACAGGGGGCTTTTCGTATTTATCATTGAGTTAGCACCTGTTTTTGAGCTTTTTTGTAGCAGAAATAGCACCGTATGTGTTACATCTACATTTAAAGTAGACTTGTCTAAAAAGAATAAAACTGGATATTCTAGCACTTTTTTAAGTAAGAATTGCCCAAAGCCAAAGGGAGAATTGTTTTCCTGGAAGACTCTGCATTTCAAAGAAGATGTGAAACCCCAATAACTTCGTAGGAGTTACTGGCAGCCACATTTCTGGAGTACCAGCTGGCGCTGTGGCTGTCTTTGTTCAGCGGTGATTTGCTTCACGCTCAGTGAACAGCCGATGCTGGGCCCCTACTTCATGTCCTTCATATCACGTAAGTGGCTCCTGCAACATATTTCATGATCAGCAGATATCACTGCTCTTCTTTCTCGGTATCATATGCCATCTGTTTCTCCATCTGTTTGACTGCAGAGTTTACTGTAAGAAAAACATAAATCCTGATCATTTTACCCTGATAACTTTGTAGGGGTTGTCGTCAGCCGAATATAGTGTTTCACCAGCCTCATTCTTGTAATAAGCTTTCAATTAAGACCAAAAACAAAGATGTAGCCCAAGTGGTTCACAAGTAATTTTATGAAAGACAGATACAACACATATTGTGGCAGATGGCCAGGGCCATTGCCGCATAGGACACCTGCATATTAGAAGGACCAGGGGAGAGAGTATGCTCAGGGCATTATCTTCCCCGGAGAGCTAGACAGCAGCCCACTGGGTTTTAGGTGCCTCAGATTCCCACAGGGCTCCATGGGAGTTGGAGTTTGATGCAGCCCTGTTGGGTTCCATGGGTGCTGCCAGCGGGTGCTTGCTTCCACCTCATCCGAATCTGTTTCTGGACCACACTAATGGGCCACCAGAAGTACTCCCAAGTGCAATATAAAAAAGGCTGCTGCCTTCACTCAGGGAGCCAGAGTCGGGAAGTGGAGGGTAAAGCTTGCAGGAGGAGTGGAGGCGGAAGGATGGAAAGAAGAAGAAATGCAGTGCTTTTGATTCATTGTTGGGGAAGCATAAGGAAAGTGTTTCCAATGGGAAGATAAATGTGTGTTGTGCAGAGACTTGTGCCAGGTGTCTGTTATGTTGAATGTTTGGGGAGTTGGTGCGCCCCCTGGTGTTCATAACATACAGTAGATAAACTTAACTTACAAACATATGCATATTTAGCTTGCCAAGTGGAGAATTATTAGATTAAAAGACTCAGCAGAAAGAAAGGGAAAAGTTTTGCCAGTCCATCATAAGGTACACTGGCACACAATCAGCCTAACACAACTCTGGAATACACAAAGGTATAATGTACGATGTGGGTTCAAATATAAACAGGAATTTATGAGCTACATTTTATTTACTGAATACAATGAAACGACTTACACACTGGCTTTCTATGTAGTCTCTTGCCACTGCAATACACTTGTTCCAGCGCTCAGGAAGCTTCTTAATCCCAAAAGAGTAGAAATTTTTTGACCTCATGTTGTCCCATTCTTGCACAGCGTCAATAACCTCCTAATTTCTGCCCTTCTAAACTTTCCTTAAGTTGGAAAAAGAGATGATAGTTCCTCTCTGAACAATTTGCACCAATCATACAGTCTAGACCATGAGAGACACTCATCCCCACACTAATTTTTAAGTTTTGAATAAATCTGAAATGGAATGACTACTTCATTGGTCAAAAAATTTAAAATAATTTGCTGTGCAACACTACTGTGTACCTCCTGCTCCGAAATGTTGATTATAACTGACAGGAAGGGGGGAAAGAGCAGCTAGCACTACTAACGACAAGTTCAAACATGCATGTGCTTGTCCAAGGAGTCATTTCTACCTTGCACTCTTTATAAGAGCAGTGCATGAAAATTTCTGTTTATAATTGAACGTCCCTTGCATCTTGAAGTAGGCAAACCCAAATGCTGAGCAGAGTAGTTCATTTTGAAATAGAGTGCTACATGGCAAAAAATTAAATTATGTGCTGTATGTAATCTGAAATATTTCTAGCAGAACCCTAAGTGTGACCATAAAATTAGAATGAATGTACATCAGTCATGTTGTATATTAATGAAGAGAACTTTAGGAAGAGGAGCCTGTTAAGAAATTAATCATCAAATTTAAGAAATTTTGACTATCATTAGTTTCTGACTTTCACATATTCCTACCTTTGAAAGAAATTTTTTACTTTGTCGTATTTGGCCTTAGCAAGAGTTTTCAGCTTCCATATCCCATAAAATTAGATGTAAAACATTTTGAGAGGGAACTTATCTAATTCATCCTATAAATATTTCCTCAAATTAATGAAATAAGCCTAAATCAGAATTATTTGTTCTTCTCATACTGTAAACTCAAAGAACTTATTTAAATTTCTTTCGACAATAACTGAATTAACTAAATCAAAAAAATTGGCAATTAATAATTAAATTTGGGAAATTAAGTATGGCTTAAGATAAACAATTTGTTAGGCAGCCTGTAAAGCAGCTTCAGTGGTAACTGACTGATCAAGTTATTCAATCTTGAGTTTGAAAAATACTTGAGTTATTTTCTGCGAATCCATGGGAGCTTTGTGTCAGTATAAGTCTTTCCCAACTAATCACTCCAAGATTGCCTTTAAACATTTGAAGTGTACAATAGCTATTTTCAAGTGCAGCAATTCTTCTTGCTTTATTTTCTGTTATGTTTGTGTATTTTTGGCCTTTTTGTCGAAGTTCTCTTGGATCTCAGGAGACATGAGAGTGGTGTTTAGAGAATTTGCTACACAATATAAATTAAAAAGCAATACAAAATTCAAAAGTGAGCAAAACTAGATAAAATATGGTAACTGTGTGCAGCTGGCTATTGTTTTTTAAAGATAATATCATGTTAACTTTTTTCACTTAAAAGGGACCCCTTTCTTAAAATTTGACATATACTTTTTATAAGAAGTTGTGTATGCATATACATACATTTTAGGCACATTTGGAAGCTTATCAAAGTCAGATATGTAGAATCAATATGTTGCTATGGTATATGAAGCTAGTTGCTTTATAGATTTTTAAGCATGACTTACATACAAAATTATGTTTAGCTTGCAGTTGAAATAAAATCATATTAATTGATTTAAAACACTATATACATGTACATTAAAAGAATGATGATGCTAAACAGTGATAAATATGGAAACAAAAAATGGAAGAAAGTTAGAACTGTAGCAAGCTAAGTTTTTTTGAATAAATTGGCAGGAGCTACCATTATTCGAGATGAAAGTGTGGTTGCTTATTCTACCCTAAACCAAAAAAGAGAGAGTAGACATCTAGGAAATGTAATCTTAACCAGATTTCTTGGACATTTTATAAACAAAGAATTGCCACAAAGTTATACGCAATTAAAGTTCTCCAGAGGATGGATAATATATTCCTGTTGCCCATGTCCAAGAAGAAATGTGTTTTGGAAAGAGGCAGTGGTAGACATTATAATGTTGTGCTGTTACTTGGGATTCCTTCAACTGCTTTTACTTAGTACTGCATCCCAGCATTAAAATAAACTAACGTAATCCTTCCTTTAGTGCTTTGCTTTTCTTGTTTTGTTAGAGCAGTTGGGGGCAGTTAAAAAGATTCCAAGTAAAACTATGATCTTTTAAAGAATGTATTTAATGAGAGTGTGTGTTGTATATAATGAATTTATAAAACTGTACACTGAATTCACCCATAATCCCCCAAATTATTTTAGTAAGAATTTGTAAAGTATTGTAACAGAACAGACAAAGAACATGCAAATCATACATTAAAATACATTGCAATTTCTTTTTTGTTCTCACTTACAACAAAATATAATCAAACTTACTGAATCCAATTCAACAGTGCAGAAGCCTATCCCTGCAGCATTGAGCACAAAGCACAATTCAAACTTAGGGTCCTGGATCCATAAGGCAGGATGTTGGCATAGGGGTGGCAATGTTGGGAGGGCTGAGTCTCAGTAGCTGACACCATGTTCACAAAACAGGCCCAAATCATGATACTACCACCACCATGTTTCACAGATGGGATAAGGTTCCTTTGCTGGAATGCAGTGTTTTCCTTTCTCCAAACATAACGCTTTTCATTTAAACTAAAAAGTTCTATTTTGGTCTCATCCGTCCACAAAACATTCTTCCAATAGCCTTCTGACTTGTCCACGTGATCTTTAGCAAACTGCAGACGAGCAGCAATGTTTTTTTGGAGAGCAGTGGCTTTCTCCTTGCAACCCTGCCATGCACACCATTGTTGTTCAGTGTTCTCCTGATTATGGACCTATGAACACAAACATTAGCCAATGTGACAGAGGTCTTCAGTTGCTTATAAGTTACCCTGAGGTCCTTTGTGACCTCATCGACTATTACATGCCTTGCTTTTGAAGTGATCTTTGTTGGTTGACCACTCCTGGGGAGGGTAACAATGCTCTTGAATTTCCTCCATTTTTACACTCTGTCTGACTGTGCATTGGTGGAGCCCAAACTCTTTAGAGATGGTTTTGTAACCTTTTCCAGCCTGATGAGCATCAACAACTCTTTTTTCTGAGGTCCTCAGAATCTCCTTTGTTCGTGCCATGATACACTTCCACATACGTGTTGTGAAGAGCAGACTTTGATAGATCCCTGTTCTTCAAATAACACAGGGTGCCCACTCACACCTGATTGTCATCTGATTGAAAACACCTGACTCTAATTTCACCTTCAAACTAACTGCTAAACCTAGAGGTTCACATACTTTTGCCACTCACAAATATGTAATATTCGATCATTTTCCTCAATAAATAAATGACCAAGTATAATAATTTTGTCTCATTTGTTTAACTGGTTTCTCTTTATCTACTTTTAGGACTTGAGTGAAAATCTGATAATGTTTCAGGTCATATTTATGCAGAAATATAGAAAATTCTAAAGGGTTCACAAACTTTCAAGCACAACTGTATGTTGTAAATCAGCAAAACTCAGTAGCACACCATTTGTCCAGCTTTAGTTAAGACAGCAAAATAGTAACTGTGATTTTTCTGATCACTTGTGGGAAGTGAAGGCAGCTAAATTATGATCATGCTATTTCACAATCCGTGTTATTCAGGGTCCTGTTATTTTGATATTTTACTGTATTTGTGTTTTTATCATTGAATGCAAATCATGTGTAGGCTATTCTGTTTTTCCTAATTCTCCACATAAAGCATTATAATTCTAATGCAAATCATTTTTGTGTAAACTGAATAATGCACTTTTATTTTACATGTTTGTGGATTGGTTCTGGAGGGATCTGATGTCTTATCAGGCATAAGAACCTGTGAACTTGAGATCAGTCCCTGCCATGCAGCCCTTCATTTCATTTTGCGTCTAATAATTTCTTCATTTGTGCTGTAAAAATTAAATATGTTTTCTTGCTTTATGGTCCCAATTTAAAGTTGTTTGCAAAGTTTTCATTTTATTTTATTGCAGTACAACTTAAAAAAATTAAAGTTGTATACTGTTTCAAAAAACTACAAATACTGTGCAAATAGGTAGTTGGTAAGGATTATAAGTTGAGCTTCCTGCTACCTACTGCAGTGTGTGACCTCTAAATTTCCAAGGATTTTCTGCTCCTCTTTAATTGGTAATGAGCTGGATTTAAAATTGTACAACATTTAATGACATTTCAGCTCAATTAAAATATTATTTCAAAATAATAATTTCTGTTTTACATTTTGGTAATAGTTACATGAAAATTGTTCCTCTATTCAACTTTTCCTTATAGATACAGTTATTTTTAACACACTACATTTATATTTGCCTGATATAAGTCACTGAAGCAAATGTCTGGATTATCTGAGGAAACTAAAGACCCTGAAGGAGACCCTAGTACAAAAATGCAGTGTTATCTGCCATGCTACTTTGTGGATCTCTTAAAATGAAAATCACAAAAGCTGAAATCGATGTTATTATTTTTGTAGTTGTCCCAAAGTGCAAGGAAGTGCAAACAACTTTTCAGTCACAATTAAGGAAAAATTAATGGTTTGTCAAATGGACCAGGCAACGTGTCAAGAGTCAGTAAAGGTACCGAGAATAGCCATACAGGAAGATGAACGGGACAAGAGTGAAAGTCTATAAACGCGGCTTGTGTCATGATTTGACTCTGCAATTTAAACCGTCTATGTTTATGCACTCCTTAAGGTGCGATTACGGTGATCATTCATTTAAAACTGGCCATCTGTTTAAAGCCACAAACCCGCTATACCACATAGCCACAATGCTAGTAATGAATACATGAAACCCTGAAAGTGATGGCACCCAGGAGAAAACAAGAAGGTGACATGCCAATAACCAAAATATTTTTGAGACCCTTAAATAACTGTTAGCCAAAAACATTATGAAAAGTTCCTCATGTTCAGAAACCATAACTGGGAAAAAAAGAACAACACATTGCAAAACAAATATCTATATTTTATTTATTGGCATTCATTTTTTAATTTAATAGGAAATACAGCTATGTAACAAATGTTCAGTGTAAGTACAATAAAGTATATAAGTTGAAACTTAATACTGCAATGACAACAGATGAGGGAGAAAAATGGAAAATCACAAAATCACAAAAAACAATTTACATAACAGCAGTTGTGTTCTATATAACTTAATAATAAATAGGCCCCTGCCTTTGCAGTTTTGTTTTCTCAAGAAATTTTTAAGATGCTATTTTAAATAGGGATATGAAAATATACATTAGGAGAAAAAAGAAATCTATCTAAAACAACACATTGTTATTACTTATATTCTTATAGTACAAAGCTGTCATCTCCATGAATATCTTTTACTCTTTCACAAATCACCTGACATGCTTCACACTATGTGCAGCAGCAGTTTCCAACATCTCAACAATGCACAATTTACTGTATATATATATCCATCCATTATCCAACTCACTATATCCTAACTACAGGGTCACAGGGGTCTCGCTGTATACAGTATACAGTGGAACCTCGGTATTCGTCCTTAATTTGTTCCAGACCCTTTGACTTATACCAAACAGGACGTATACCAAACAAATTTTTCCCATAAGAAATAATGGGAAAATGATTAATCCGTTCCCATGAAAAAAAAATCCTATTGCTATTGGCATTTTACACATTGATGAGGTTGTATAAAATAATTTAAACACTGCTTAATACTAAAATACATAAATACAAAAGCAATTAGATGAAATAAATGAAAATTTTACTTCACTTTACTTTTTAATAACATCTTTGTTTTTCACAATCGTAGATACCTTCGTTCTCGGCAAACGGTATGCAACAGCCATGTCCCGGATACGCATGCCACCTTCATACTTTTCAACAATCAATTCAAATTTACATGAAAAAAACACAAAATCACGTTGTGATGATGCGGGTTTGCTGTATGCTCCCATCTGCTGCCGGGGAGCCCTTGAACCCTACACTGTCGGTAATATGCCTCACTGCTAACCTCATCGGTAACAACAAAGCAAGGGGGTGGTGAAAAAGTGCAAAGTGCTTTTATTAAAACAATTAACAAAACAAGGTGTTCAAATTAAAGCGCAGTCTCCAAAGTTTCAATAAATAATCCATAAAATCAGAAGTGAAACGTGGAGGTTAAAAACAATAGAAAAAAGTCTTCTTAAAAACAACAAAGTTAAAATAGAGCAGGAAGCATTCTTTAAAAAAAAAAAAAAACAAGAAGAAGCCCGGAGCCTTTTTACCTGGCGGCCCCCCTGCTTCCCAACAGGGGAGTCGCCCTACTTGCAGCTGACGTTAACTCTGCCTACTTCAGCTACTTCGCTCGCTCGCTCGCTCGCTCTCTCTCTCTCTCACTCACTCACTCACTCAACCTCCCGTCCGTTCTTTCTTTTTCCTC
The DNA here is from genome assembly GCA_026402145.1 of Polypterus bichir lapradei. NCBI lineage: Eukaryota > Metazoa > Chordata > Cladistia > Polypteriformes > Polypteridae > Polypterus > Polypterus bichir. The sequence continues at coordinate 66,741,443 of JANRMT010027041.1, forward strand.
CCCTTCTAGCCGACTCGCGCTTCTGTTTATTAAGATAAGCAGCCCCAGGAACAATCATGAATGCAGACGGTCCCTCACAAGTGCACTTTGGTGAGAAACGCCCACATCGCTAATCGCCCTGAAAACCTTCAGCCACATAACCACCACGCCCCCTCAACAAGCTGCGTGCGAGGTGATTATTTATTTTAAAGCTGGACTTTGACAGGAGCTGTGGACCCGCTATACCACACATGTGAAAGTTCACAGAGAGTTATAGCGCGGGTTGTTCACTGAATGCTAGCAACTGGCGCACTAACGCTCGTGGGCAGTCGTGGCTTTGTCTCGAGAGAGGTAAACAAGGTTAGCACGCGAGTCGTATTCCAAACAAAGGTCGTATACCAAGCAAAATTTTTCATGTCCAAACAGGACGTATACCAAGTTGGACTTATTCCAAAGCAGACGTATACCGAGGTACCACTGTATATATATATATATATATATAGTTTTACTTTCAAATAATACAAAGAGTACACGACACGTGTTTTGCCCTTATTTGGGCTCATCAGGCGTACACACTCCACTGCATCCCCTCGATGGGATCGAACCTCAGACGTCAGCGCTGCACCATGGTGTGTGGTTCATTTATTTGACAGCCTGGAGATGCTATGAATATATATATATATATATATATATATATATATATATATATATATATAACCTGTGTAATCCTGTGCTGTAAAAAGCCCAGGCTCCTAGAAACTATTGAAATCATCAGAAAAAATGAAATGCAGAGTCAGTGGTTTTGTTTTGTGGCTGTGTTCGCCCCCCTTGTCTATCAGTGGTTAAACAAGTTTCTCTCTCTTTGGAGGTTTCGTTTTGCCGATGTCCTCGCCTTGCTTGTGTATTAGCGGCTAAGTGATTTTGTCTTTCATAAGAGATTTCACTTTGGTGATGGAGTGGCTTTCTTTCAGCTTCATACTGTAGCCTCATACTTCTTTCTTCTTCCGACTCATTAACTTGAAACTGCCTTGCCAGCTCATTGAGCTTCATACTACAGCGTTGCACTTCCGAGCCGCCTCGTACTTCCAGGCCAGACAGACAGACACACACACTTTCATGTGTAGACGTTTATATATACTGTATACATATATACAGTATATATATATATATATTATGAGGGGCCGTTCAGGAAAAAAAGATTGGTTCGTAAATATAT
>JANRMT010027041.1:66763880-66959034 GCA_026402145.1 Polypterus bichir lapradei
TACTGTATATATATATATATATATATATATATATATATACACGAGGGGGGACCCAAAAATAACCGGAATTTTGTATTTTGTTGTTGTTAGGTTGGTACATGTAGTACGTGGTTGGGCCACTAGGGCGATCTAGTTACACTCCTCACAAGTCAGTCTGCCAAGTGCCATCAGTCTGGAAGGTTGTGCTTGTGTTCAGTGAATTTTGTAAAAGTAGTTTTGTGCAAGCGTCGTTTTTTTACGATGGCCGATTATCGTGAGCAACGCGCACCGGTGAAATTTTGTTTTCTTCTTGAAAAAAGTGTTGCAGAAACTATTGTTATTGAAATGGTATGACAACCCTGAACCACCCACCCTACTCACCGGATTTAGCTCTGTGTGATTTCTTTTTGTTCCCTCGGATGAAAAAAGACTTGAAAGGAAGGTGTTTTGCTGACGTTGAAGAGTTAAAACAAGAAACAACCAGAGCATTAATGGGCATTACTTCAGACAAATTTAAAAAATGTTTCGAACAATGGAACAAACGGTTAGATAAGTGTATTTCTGCCAATGGAGAGTACTTTGAAGGAGACTAATTATAGTTTGTACAAAAAAAAAAAAAAAAACGTTTTAAAAATATTTCCAGTTATTTTTGGGTCCCCCCTCGTTTATATATATATATACACAACGTTGTATATATATTGTGACAGATTGAGGCGCTGTCGTCCCCTTGAACCCTTGACCAAGACGTCAGACAACAGATAAAAGTTCAATAATTAAATTTATTATAATAATAAAGTGCACAAAGCACCATCCTCTCCCCAATACTCATTAGATAAACCAATATAATAATCAATAAACTCTCCACCACTCCCAGACGCGTTGCCACCCTTCCACCCATCTCAGCTCCTTGTCTGGGAGTTCCCAGAGTCCTTTTATAGTTCCTGACCCGGAAGTGTTTCTCATTCTTCAGTCCATGATTCCTTATCACTTCTGGGTCAGATAAAAAGTCCTTTTGTTCACCCCGGAAGTATGTCACTTCTGCTGTCGCTTTGCCTATGACGCACTTCCGGGTTATAGGGCACATTTAGGGCCACATATAGGGCATATTAGATGTTGTTTGTCTTTTTCTTATAGATTAATTATGTATGTTTTTCAAGCTGCATGGAATCCAGATAAATACGCTGGTAACTTCCTGATTCTAAGGAGCAGAGAATATCCATCCATACCTCCCTGCATGGAGTTTGCATGTTCTCCCTGTGTCTGTGTGGGTTTCCTCCCACAGTCCAAAGACATGCAGGTTAGGTGCATTGGCAATTCTAAATTGGCCCTGGTGTGTGTGCATGCCCTGCAGTGGGCTGGCACCCTGTCCAAGGTTTGTTTCCTGCCTTGTGCCCTGTGTTGGCTGGGAATGGCTCCAGTGGACCCCCATGACCCTGTAGTTAGGATATAGTGGGTTGGATGGATGTCCAACCAGAATGTTCATTATTTATACTCCTTTTAATAACTTTAAACAATAATCTACTTAATACATCAATTCATACATTCTAGAGAGAATATTGTCACTAAGTGTCATGTCATGTCACTTTCTAACAAGCTTAACCTGGACCAGGATCACAGGGGATGTTGGGGCCTGTTCCAGCTAACATAGGACACAAGGCAGGAATAAACCCTCTCAGGGCATTAGTCCATCACAGGGTGAACACACACACACACACACCAAGCACACACTAGAGTCAATTTAGCATCACCAATTCACCTAATGTTCAAGTTTTTGGACTGTGGGAGGAAACCCACAGAATCTCAGAGAGAACATGTAACCTCAACATATTGAGGACCTGCGATGTGAACCCAGGTCTTCTTAATGTGAGGCAGGCGTTAGTCTTTTAAAAACTCCAAGCATAAATAAAACTATCGTTGAAAGTCACAACTTTATCTTCAGGGTCAAATACATGTGAAATGATCTACTTGCTAGTGTTAGTGGTTTCCCATTGATGTTCACCATGAAAAAAACCTAGGCAATCATAATGAACTCTCACTTACCTGCTACTGTTTCATTTTTTGACTAATATAAGTGACCATTGACCCCTCCAAGAATTCTGTCAGATTTATCTCCTCTGTTGTCCACTGGCAATATTTCAGTTTTTAAGTTAATGGAACCTTTTATTGGCATGAGTCAAGACCAGTAAAGTCTTCTAACAATGCTAACATTCTGCATAATTTTATATATTTTTTATTTTAATGATTTTATTAGAACAAAAAAAAAATCCATGCAATCAAGTCTTATATAACAAAGAAAATAACATTACATACAATCAAGTCAAATTTAACAAACCAGAATTCAACCCCCACCCAAAATTATATGTTATTTTGTAAATTATCTAAGTAGACACAACTGAGGAGAAATGCTACATTTCAATATACTTTATCATTTATCAGCCACTAAATCCCCCTAAGGCCATAACCACCCACATCATGTCTGGCAGCCCTTAACTAAATTAGTCAGGTTTTGAAAGGAATGGACTGGCAGATAGATAAAGTATTTGTAACATTAGATAAAGACAAAGTTTATATAAACATCTACTTCACTTACTTTTTACTTTCTCGTCTATGAAATACACGGAAGGTATTGAAATCATCCGAAGATTCGATGTCGAGAGTTTGATGAATCTCAATGTTTTAGACCTCCCTGAGTCCAAAAATACAATTTTTAGAATTATGTTTGTGTGTCTGTGTGTGTGTGTGTGTGTATACTCAAAAACATGATAACTTGAGTACGCTTTCACTTAGGTCAACCAAATTTTACATACAAGTATTAGGTACAAAATGTAGATTTCTAACAACTGTTGGGATATTTCTGTTAACCAAAAGTGGTACTTAACCTTTCATCCATGCAGCTTCAGAGTCCGATTTATTCAACTTTACTTTTATAATAATTGTTCAAATTATTATTAATTTGATTTGCTTTGCTATTAAAGGCTCTTTAATGTACATAATATAAAAATAGAATCATTGTCTTGTGGTTTACTCCTCAAATATCCATCCCCATATCTTAATATATTAGAAAGTCTAAGGGAGACCACTCCCGATTTTTGTTCTTTTAATAAGCCCTTTGATATACTACCTCACAGATTAGGTAAAGTAAAATCTGGATAATTTCATGTATTAAATTGTATTTTGGAAAGGTTACAACAAACAAGAATGTAACATTTTAAAGGAGAATCAAAAATAATTGTCATATTATTAATGAAGAAATCTTACTGCTGTGATGTGTGTCATTATTTTACATCTGCTATACAGAATATGCAGTATAAAGATTGAAAAATGAAAAAGAATCATTCAGGCTATGGAGTGTGAGCACTTATTTTTACCCTTTCCTTTAAAGAATGAAGCAGATGAAAAATTATACATAATAATTTATACCAGAAAGGTTAAACACTGACGGTCATGCAATGAAAAATAATTTATTCATATATTTCATGCCCCTCAAAATTGGAGTACCGTAATCCTATGATTTTTTTTTTCTTTGGCAATACAAAACAGAAATAGAAATCCTAGAAAGAAGAAAAGAGCAATAACCTCCTCTCCTTCCATTTAGTTGCCTTTCCCTGAACACTACACTACACTGCTGGTCACTCACTCCTAATCCCATTTATTGTAAAAATATCCACATGTCTCACTTTTAACCTATTATTCATTTTCTTGCAGTAAATTTGATTTCTTTGAAGCCTTTTTCGGCATCTTGCCTTTCAAAAGTGTTTTTCAATTTGTGAGCCTGAACTGCCATTTTTTATTTTTCCTCTGCCTGACATATTGCTCTTTTCTAAAATACGCTGCTCTATAATTGCATCAATGTGTCTGGCATAAAGTTTTGCAATTCAAAGGTGTAACACCTGTATAAATCACATTATGCGCTAGTTGTTTGGGCCTCCAGTGTCCACCAATAACAAGAAATATAAAACCACCTGGTTTTTGTAGTACATCTTATAGTTTTTGCAATTAAATTTTTGTTTATATGCAGAATTATTCTTCTTTTCCTATACAGAGCCTTGACTGAGCCAGAATAAAAGTATGGATAATATAAATCCTGAATGATTTGTACATTTAAGCAACACCAACAGAGGCATAAAGAAAATGGAGGAATTAAAAAAAAACAAACTATTCAATATAATAACCTTCTATGTGGCCACATACACCAAGACATCTTAGCATTTTTGGTGACAAAAACATTAACAAGAAAAAATGTGTTATTGTTAGAACTCAAATTGTCTAAGCAGGGCTGGCAAGAACCAAAAATGAAAAATGGGGCTTTAGCTCAAATTGTTTGGACACTTAACATTTTTATTTATATTACAGTTCACAGATTTGAAAATCATCATTTTACATTTTTTAAGGTATTTCAAACATAGTTTCTTTGTAGCATGTTCTTCATATACAGCTCTGTCTCAGTATTGTTTTGCACAATTTTTTACTACAATAAAGATATCAGCTATTGCAAAACCAAGTGCTGAAATGTATTTTTATATCAATTGACAATTGCCTTTCTGTGGTGTTTAAAAATGGTCAAAACGTACTGTATTTAAAATAAAAGATATTTTAACAATAAATATTAGCTAACATTTTGCTGTTAACTGTTTGCTTCATCAGGCCGTGATCTTCAGCTCTCTCTGGATCGGTTCGCAGCAGCAGCTGGGATGGGAATCAGCACCTCCAAATCCAAGACCATGGTCCTCAGCCGAAAAAGGGTGGACTGCCCTCTCAGGGTTGGTGGCGAGATCCTGTCCCAAGTGAAGGAGTTCAAGTATCTCGGGGTCTTGTTCATGAGCGAGGGAAGAATGAAGCGTGAGATCGACAGGCTGTGGTATAGCGGGTCCACAGCTCACTGAGCAAAGGCCATTCATTTTTAAAATAAATAATCCCCGCTCTCGCGGCGACTTAGCGAGGGGGCGTTGGGCCATGTCGAGCCGCGGGGCGCTCGGGGGTGTGGGCGTTTCTCACCGAGTGCACAGGTGAGGAACTGCCCACATCCGTGATTGCTCCTGTGGCTAATGCTGCAGCTGTCATGGCCCCTCGTCATTTTAAAAGAAGCGCGAGTCGGTCAGGAAGGGGGTTCGTTAGAACGACAGGAGAGAGGACGGAGGTTATCGGGAGCAGGAGAGGAAGCAGGTCGGTGAGAGAGAGAGCCGCGAACAAGCACTCACGGGCAGCTGAGAGGGCCTGGGGTGTTGGGCCTACACCCAGACGTTTGAGTTGGATGTCGCTCCCGCTGAGCGAGCAGGTAGCGGGAGTGACTTGTGGAAAGCGATGAGCCGCAGAGGGCCGCGGAAAGGCAGCGGAAGTCGGGAGGCTTGGTGGTGGAATCCCCAACGTGGGCGACCTGGCCGTTGTGGGAATCAAGTCTCCAAGTCTGGGATGAGTGCCAGACCGGAGCCAGGGATCGGGAGGTCTCCAGTCTCGAGTAAGTGTGTTGAAAAGGGCAGCCGCAGAGTGAGAGTGGCTCCCCTGTTGCGAAGCCTGGACAGGGAGAAGCAGTGGAGTCACATGTTAAAAGAAGCACCAAGCTTGTTGTTGTTTTAAGACTGCTTCCTGAGGAATGTTTTAACCTCGTTTTAAAAAGGATTGTTTTTTTTGAGTGTTTTTTTTAACCTCCACGTTCCTTTCAATGGATTATTTATTTATTGAAGAACTTTGGAATAGCACTGCACTTTATGGACACTTTTTTGTTTTTGATTGTTTTAATAAAAGCACTTTTGCACTTTATACCATCCCCTTGCTCAATTGTTTATTGCCTCCACTGACTAGCTCACTCGGTAGCATTATCGACGGTGTTGGGTTTAAGGGTTCCCAAACAGCAGATGGGAGTGTGGAGCCAGAACCCACATCGCCACACAGGCGGATTGGTGCGGCGTCCACAGTGATGCGGGCTCTGAATCAGTCTGTCGTGGTGAAAAAGGAGCTGAGCCGTAAGGCAAAGCTCACAATTTACCAGTCGATCTATGTTTCTACCCTCACCTATGGTCATGAGCTATGGGTAGTGACCAAAAGAACGAGATCGCGATTACAAGCGGCTGAAATGAGTTTTCTCCGCAGGGTGTCCCTTAAAGATAAGGTGAGAAGCTCAGTCATCTGGGAGGGGCTCAGAGTAGAGCCGCTGCTCCTCCGCGTCGAGAGGAGTCAGATGAGGTGGCTCTGGCATCTGATCAGGATGCCTCCTGGACGCCTCCCTGGTGAGGTGTTCCGGGCACTTCCAACCAGGAGAAGGCCCCGGGGAAGACCCAGGACACACTGGAGGGACTATGTCTCCCGGCTGGCCTGGGAACATCTCGGGATTCCCCTGGAAGAGTTAGAAGAAGTGGCCGAGGAGAGGGAAGTCTGGGCATCTCTGCTTAAGCTGCTGCCCCCGTGACCCAATCTCGGATAAGCGGAAGAGGATGGATGGATGGATGGATATTAGCTAATATGATAATACAACAAATTTGATACATTTGTATATAATAATTAAATATGCAGATAAAAGCAGTAGAGGAGTATGGTGGTGTAGTCCATCTTAGATTAATCTTACACACACGCACCAATTAGTCTACACGACATGTAAAGTACATGCAAACTCAACATACTATGTGACCAAACTGAAATCAAACCTACTGTCCTTAGGGCTCTGAGGCAGGAGCAATAGCCACTGTACCTCAAACATCATCTGCACTCAAATGATATAAGCTAAATTTGCACAGAAAAGTTCACTCATGCAATCAATATGTTTGCTGGTGGGAATAAACCTACATGAAGGCAAGTAACTTATCTTCTTTTATAATATGTTACTGTGGCTGTCTGTTTGTCTGTCCAGAATTTTAAATCAACTGTAGCTCGCAAACCGTTTGACCTATTGACCTGAAATTTGGCATACGTATACTACGTGACGTCTACTGTCTGCTTCTGGGGAAATGATTTTTATTACTCTTTTTATTTTTATTTTATTTTATTGTAGAATCAAACAACTCTTGGCAGTGCGCGTCAGGGTGGTTGTGCAGCACATGTGTACGGGCGCTGTTCTCATCCCTACCACCTTCGCTGTTACTTCCCCTATGTCTTCATATCTTAAATCCTGAGGCAGATTGAAGACTTAAGTGCCAGTTTAAGTGAAAAAATAAAGAAATGTATTAAGTAATTGCAACACAAACACTGACTTAATCAGTTTTAACGCGAAAAGATGCTGACAAAATTAGAGAAGAAGTGGGCCGCTAGGGTGGTGATGGGGTGTTGGATCAGGTCTTGTTTCCCTTTTATCTAATGGTAATAGTACAAAATGCTAATTTGCAGGTAGTATGCAAATTTATTGCATACATGGACACGAGTACCTTGCTAAGTAACAGAGACGGGCAATGGTTTAACATAACATAGGCAAACAAAACTAAAGGGTGGCAGAGTCACCATTTATGTAAATTTGAATGCAAGTCTTCTTAGTTCGATTGTGAACCACAACTTAGTGAAGAGTTTGGGTTTTGACTAGACAGCATCACAGCATCAGAGATCAAGACTTCATATTAGGGTGTGTCATAGACCCCCTAATGCGGGCAATAGTTTCAAATTACATCCTTTTAATAATATTAAAAACCACATTTAGAGGGATATTATAGTCATGGGGGACTTTAATTACTCAAACAGTAACTGAGCTAGCCTTTCAAATAGCAGAGCACAAGAACAGGAGCTTTTCGAGGCAATCAATGACTGTTTTTTAGTAACAATAGTTAAAGCACCAGTGAGCATGAAAACAAGTTATGGAGACTTGGGGCAGGTTTAGAAGTGTTTTACTTATAATGCAGTACAAGTTTATCACAAAATTTAGAAGCAGCAAGTACTTAAAGAGAATGTGGTGCTAAATGAAATAAAGGAAAAAAACATCTGTATCAAGACTTATTACACCATTGCTAACAGCATAGCATATGAGAGCATAAGAGTAACAGTAAAAAAGGATAATAGGATATATAAGAGATAGAGAGAAATACTGAAGAAAAGGTCAATGTGTAAATGTATAGCACCCCTCCCTGAAAAAAGCACCTATAACAGAACCCATAAGTTACCATATGTAGTGTTTTCACACTTTTAACATGTTTCTTGTCAGATTAGTTTTGCAATTGATCCCAATATGATGAATCTTCCCTGAAAGTTCCCCTCATACACAAAATTAAATTTTGTCAGATGCAAACCAAAATATGCCTGTTGCCGCTCTACTTCACATTATTTCAGTACAGGATGTCAGTAAATTTGTAAACTCATGTATCTTGTGGGAGGTTCTCCTACACCAGATGACCCAATGAGATTCTTTCAATATTATAGTAGTAAAAGAATGGTCATGGAGAAAGTGAAGTATGATTAGGGAAGGTAGAGGTCACCTGGAATATACAGTCTGTAAAATAGCAAATGCATTGAGCCTCCATGTAAACAAAGATTACAGTTATGAAGAAATAGATAACCTCCAGAAATTAGCAAGGACTACTAAAGAGGTACTCAGTGATTTGGAAACACATCACTATCTACTTTAAGTTAGTGTTCAGGGATCAAGAAGGCTAATAGGATGCTAGATTATATATCACGATGTGCGTAGCACAAGTCAAGGGAGGGTATGCTTAAGTTAAATTACACATGAAGGAGCCTTCACATGGAGTACTGTGTAAAGTTTTGGCATCCATATAATAAAAAAGAAAGTTACTTTGAAATGTACAGTATTCTTCAACAGGAACACAGGGGACACAGTTCAAAACTTGTTAAAGGAAGATTCCACACAAAGGTTGGAAAGTTTTTCTTCATGTAAAGGAGCATGGACACATTGAAGTCTCATTTGATGGGAGACTACTCAGAGAATGGAAGCCACACATTAAGCTTTAAACAGACTTTAGGTTTTTGCTGTTTGTTGCGAGCTAATTGACCACAAACTTAATCTGTTTGTTTTTCAGTCTGGTCCTCTGATCTTTGTAGGCAGATATTATTTGTGTGTTTAACACACCAGCTGCTTAACAAAACACTGATGCCAGTTTTGCATCAAGCCAAAAACAAAGGTGGATGCATTTTGTTATGTCTAGCAAGTCATTCATCAGGAAGACTGTCATTTGGTGTGTAAAGAAGGTCTATGTGAAAGGGGGTCAGTTTTGCTTTCTCATTAAGTTGATCTGGGAAAAAGCCTGCTGCTTTACATCTCAGAACACAGCCACTATACTCATTTGTCTGCAGACCATTAGAGAGCTCAAACTATTCACTCTAGTTAATACTAAACAGCTAAGTTACATCCTTTTGGCTTCACAATTTTTCATTGCTTTTTGGGCCTTTTTTTGTCCCTTAAGAGGTTTGGTTTCACTCTTTGGATGAAATAGGATTGGATGATTTACTGAATTCAGCAACTACTTTGCTTTTTAACTTCAATTTTGTCTAGGGAATGGTTGCTTAACCTGTGTCCTTCAAAATCAAATAAACCGTCTACAGCACGGGTGTCGAACTCCAGGCCTGGAGGGCCACAGCAGCTACAGGTTTTCATTCTAACCCTTATCCTAATCAGTAACCTGTTTTCACTGCTAATTCACATTTTAATAGACCTGTTAGAAGGATTCAGTCCTCTGGATTCATTTCCTCATTGAAATTCAGCCAAACAGAAATGAGACGTGAAACGAGCCAACAGATGACCAGCTAAACTGGGCCTTCAAACTCCAACCAGTCTCTTAATGAGAAGCCAATTCTTGCTGTTAATTTAAACTTGTTATTTAATTCCACGGCTTGTTGTTGCTCTCATTCTGCCACAGTTGACATTTCCAAAACTGTTAATTTTCAGTTTTTCATAAGAACATCGTCAAAGTGCTTTGGTGAGTGGAGAGATCAGCCTTACTGAGACCTTCACCTTTCTTTATTTTCAGATATTGTGTGATATGGCAGCTTGTTTTGTGTCTCATTATTGTTTGGCTGCTAATTAAGGAAAAAGAAACAACGAAAGGGCCTGAGTCAAGTTAATTAAAAGAAGTAATTAGCAGCAAAAACAGGTCACCAATTAAGAAGATGGTTAGAATGAAAACCTGCAGCCACTACGGCCCTCCAGGACTGGAGTTTGACACCCCTGGTCTACAGTATTGACCCTGATCAGCTAAATTGGTACAGAAGCAATTTATTTAACATATATATATGTGTGTCTGCACAGGTGCACTAGAGGGGCAACAATGAGACGACCCCCAAAACAGGAATGGTTTAACTGGTGGAGGTCACTGACATTCCCCCCAAGCCCCCCCCTCCCAGCCTCATCTTTTATGACTGTTTTTTCACTAGTTTTGCATTTGGCTACAGTCAGTGTCACTACTGGTTGTATGAGGCGATACCTGGACCCTGCAGAGGTTGCACAGGTAGTCCAACTTCTCCAGGATGGCACATCAATACGTGCCATTGCCAGATGGTTTGCTGTGTCTCCCATCACAGTCTCAAGGGCATGGAGGAGATTCCAGGAGACAGGCAATTACTCTAAGAGAGCTTGACAGATCCGTAGAAGGTCCTTAACCCATAAGCAGGACTGCTATGTGCTCCTTTGGGCAAGGATGAGCACTGCCAGAGCCCTACAAAATGACCTCTAGCAGGCCACTGGTATGAATGTCTCTGAACAAACAATCAGAAACACACTTTATGAGGGTGGCCTGAGGGCCCAACGTCCTCTGGAGGGCCCTGTACTGACTGCCCGGCACCGTGGAGCTCGATTGGCATTTCCCATAGAATACCAGAATTGCCAGGTCCACCACTGGCACACTGTGCTTTTCACAGATGAAAGCAGGTTCACCCTGAACACATGTGACAAATGTGAAAGGGTCTGGAGAAGCCATGGAGAACATTATGCTGCCTGTAACATCGTTCAGCATGACCAGTTTGGTGGTGTGTTAGTGATGGTCTGGGGAGGCATATCCATGGAGGGATGCACAGACGTCTACAGGCTAGAATATGGCATGTTGACTGCCATTAGATATCGGGATGAAATCCTTGGACACATTCTCAGAACCTATGTTGGTGCAGTGGGTTCTGGGTTCCTCCTGGTGCACGGCAATGCCTGGCCTCATGTGGTGAGAGTATGCACGCATTTCATGGAGGATGAAGGAATTAATACCATTGACTGGCCCCACACTCGCCTGACCTAAATCCAATAGAACACCTCCGGGACATTATGCTTCAGTCCATCCAACGCCATCAGGTTGCACCTCAGACTGTCCAGGAGCTCAGTGATGCCCTGGTCCAGATCTGGGAGGAGATCCCACAGGACACCATCCGTCTTCTCATTAGGAGCATGCCCCAATGTTTTCAGACATGCATACAAGCACATGGGGGCCATACAAACTACTGAGTACAACTTGGAGTTGCTGCAATGAAATTTCAGCAAAATGGACTAGCGTCCCGCATCATTATTTTACTTTGATTTTCAGGGTGTCTTTGAATTCAGCCCTCTGTAGGTTGATAATTTTCATTTCCATCAAACAATGTGGCTTCCTTTCATTCCTAACACATTACCCAGTCCATATCAGTATAGATATCCAGCATGATTGTTTTCCCATTGAAATCTGATGTGTTTTCAAAGTGTTCCTTTCATTTTTTGAGCAGTTTATATATATATTTCCAATGTGAAATGCAAAGTTTAGACATGAGTAAATTGGAGGAAAACTGAAATGAAACATCTATTAGGTATCTTGGAATACTGTAAAATACCATAGTTAGAAAGCATTACAGGGTAGTGGAATTTTGGGAATTTCTAACTAGTATTTTATTGACACATAGAAATGATCTGTCTTTTATATTTTATATCTTCCCACTTCTTTGCAAATTCAAGTGAGGAATATTGTAGCTGAACAAATCGCGTGCATATCTAATACTGAGTGGGGAGCTTTAATGATTATGATGAAAATGATCACTTAGCCACTTAAACAATGTACTTAGTATTTTCATTAAGGGAGCATGGTTTTGTGATTAATGCTAATCTTATACCTTATGATTTTTTTTAATAAATTTGTAATATTATCTGTTATCCTTCTTGGAGGATATTACTATAAATGAGCAATGGATACACTGCATCTGTATTGATTTATAGTTTTGCTGTAGAGCTAAGAAGAATGTTTAATAAAATAAATAAAAAAGTCTAAATCGAGGATTTGAATCCAGCTATGTTAGATCAAAAACATCCAGTTTTATTCTTAGATCAAGGCACCAGTCTTGTCTACATTAAAGTTTAAATCTGAATCACTTCCTTCCAGAAAGTGTTATTCTTTCAATGGATAGTGGGTAAAGTAACAGGGTGTTATGGTTGATGCTGTAAGACAGAAATAATATAACATAACATTGTCAAACCTGCTCAATCCAGTTCAAGGTTTTGGGTGGACAGACCCTGTCTGAGCAGGACTGAACACAAGGCAGGATCCACCTCACAACAGTGCCCCATTCCATCAACCAGCCCCCAAAAAGGGAATGCTCAACACAATTGTAGTGAGATAAGGTGTGGATAATTTAGGATGATTTAATTTTGTGAATTCCAGATTGCTACACAGGCTGCATCAGCACATGCACAGAGGTTGTAAACAGGTTTACTGATTCATAAGATGTTGCTCCACTGAGAAAGATAACAGCTGCAGTTCAGAGTTCAGTGCACACAATCTCAGAGACAAATTACGTATAGTGATAATTTTGATGTTGTACTGCTAAAGGCTGAGAATACAGACTGTTTTTGTTAATGTATATCTAATACTATAAAAATGATTTAGTTTATGAATGCATTTATAATTTACATTTTTAGGTATGCAATTCTTTATATAATATATTGGCATTTCAAGGCTGTCTGTCTGTGTAAAATCTGTAAAAGGTTTGCTTCAATCCTGAGTCTCATGAGAGCAAGCCCCTGAGCCCTGAGGTCTTAGTATTCTGAAGTAACTTAATTAATGAGTTTTGCTGTAATAGCCAGAACAACCAAGAGGTGTTAACCCTCTTAGCTGTATTGCATGTACCACTGTTCAGGTCTAGTTTGGAATTAAAGGATCTGGATGAGGTTTGCCTTGCTCTGCCAGGATGGGGATTTAAACCCAAATGAAATGATTGTATCAGATAGAAATCGATAGAGATCCACGCCTTTTCTAATCCATCTGTAGCTCTGAGATCAGTCCCCTATGCAGGCAATCTTCCAGCCATCATTACAGCATGGATCGATTGCAGTTTTGCTGCCCAGCTAGTCTTTCTTGCAATGAGCAAATACAATGTCAGAAGATTTGGAATGCTGTGTGCATCTCACAAGATATTGTGCCATTCCTTAAAACGAAATTAACTTCGAAGAAAAGGCTGTTTCCTATGAGTCAAAATAAAACAGCATGGCTCAACCTGCAAATCTATCAACACATATATAAAACTATTTTGGTAATAATGCTGCAGAAAATAGGTACAAAAATCTCATGAAGGGAAACAAATAATTTTTACAGGTTTTGAAAATACAAAAGATGTTCTCTTGTTCTAAATTGGTACCAAAATTATAATGAAACTGTTGTCCACAAGGCATTTGCTTGCAATTATAGGTAGCCAGTTAAATGTAAGTTTGATCATTTTAAGCTTTGATTCATGTAGCGTGTGCTAAAACTGTTTGAACATTAAGTTCAATGAAATGAAAACATTTCCTATCTATAAGGATTTTTCTTCTTTTCACAATGTAAGTTTGCATCCCACATATTTTAAAAGGATACATTTGCCATTTTTCTCTATCAATCTACACTCAATAACCCATAATGACAAAGTGAAAACATGTTTTCAGAAAAGCTTGCAAATTTATTAAAAGTCAAAAAAAACTTAAATCTCTCATTTATATAAGTATTCAGGCCTTTTGCTGTGGCATTCCATATTGCTGTCAGTTGTATCCTGTTTGCTTTAATTATCGGTGCTGTAGTCCAATTGATTTAACCCATGTGGGTTCAGCTCCAGTATATAAAATGCACTGAATAGACTTTTAGGTCATAAAACTTTCTACAGCATTTGAATTTTCACTTGCACACTAGATCTCGATTCTGTGTGACACTTAACCTTTATTATTCCATGACACCTAACTTTAAACTAAATGCCTGTGACACTTAACCTTTATTTTTCCATGACACCTAACTTTAAACTAAACAATGAACAGAAAAACTAAAAGCTGACACTGTCAATCATTACAACATAATTTCAGTATATAAGCATATAAACATGCATTAATATTCTTTTTAGAAATGTATCTGTTTTGAAGTCCTCACAATCCACATTTTTTTTGTATTGCAAGATATTCCTACTCTTATGAGCTGAGAATTTGAATAAGGGAATTTTGAACACTACCTTCACCACAGGAAAGTTTATTCCTCTCTTTATATCAGGTTTATGTACCTTTTTTAATGCAGACATTCACAATCCACCTATTTTCTGTTATAATATATGCCTTCTGTGATGCAATGTCTCATTGACTTTTGGCGCTTTGCATTAAATCCACTTTGAACAGATTTTCCATTGTAGAATACAGACACTTAATGATGAAACCTGCATTTCTAAGTAAACATTTGCAGATTATAACAGTTACTAGCCGTAAGAAGTCAATGTAGACCTCAGTGTATTCAGCATTAATGCCTGCAGCGCACCATCTATTGGAATTTATTGTGTTCATGTAAAAATAAAATATATTGCAGTTTTCATTCCAACAGATGGCACATCACAAACATTAATAATTGCAGCTAATCACAAACATTAACATTGTTTTTAGGTGTCCAATGCCAAATGGCATGTAACAGAGACATAACAGCTGGATACACAGTGTCACACACGTCCGCTTAGGAGGCAGCCAACAAGCCCGAGGTGAGTGAAAGATCCCTAGACAAAGGGATAGTATTGCGTACTAATGCCTCTCTCCTTTTTTCACCAGAATTAATGAAGAAAAACAATAATCAAATTCACTCTCCGACAGTCCTGGATTTCCAAAATGGCTCCTCTTCCATTTCATCATTTCCGACTCCCACGGACGATGGCACTTCCGCGCGCATCTTGATGACATCACTTCCGTCCCTACCAGATGATGCAACTTCTGCCCACATCACTTTCCAGTCGCCCTCTCATGACATCACTTCCAGCCGCCGCATGATAACGTCACTTCCAGTTGCACAGTCATGACGTCATTTCCACTACTACTTCCTTCTGGTCACCATTTTCTATAAATACGCACTTTCAACTGTCTTGTATTATCAATGCTTATGGTTTTGATCACTATTTACTCGAATTTATTTTCTGAAGATCGTCGAACATTATACAAGGACAATTCCCCAACTCTTATTTTTTGTCTTGAGTGAGAAATATTTCCTACAACAGATACACGGACACTTGCCCTGTTATTAATGTGGATAACATCTATGGTATTTTTATCATGAATTTCATTGGATAATTTGTAAATTTGCACATTTGACATTCTCATGAGCTTGCAGTTACATCTGTTGC
Source organism: Polypterus bichir lapradei (assembly GCA_026402145.1). Taxonomy (NCBI): domain Eukaryota; kingdom Metazoa; phylum Chordata; class Cladistia; order Polypteriformes; family Polypteridae; genus Polypterus; species Polypterus bichir. Next base: position 66,779,343 of record JANRMT010027041.1, read on the forward strand.
ACCATCAAGGAGACTAAAAATCTAGTCATGACCGAACTACAGTATATAAAGGCATAATTCATCAAAGAAGTAATTTAGGCAAGAGGACAGAAGACAGCCTGGCACAATGGTTAAAATCCAGAAACTAGAGAATAGGAACAATCTGCCACAATACTGAAAACAAACAAAGTAAAGTAGAAACACACACATGTGCTTCAAATACGGGACAACATTTTGCTAATAGATAAAGTTAGACAATTTTTAAATAGACAAAACAACTGATGCTCTCAACATACTTTCAAACCTCCATTAACAGGAGGGAAAATAGTCACAGTGATATTACAAGAAGATTCAAGGCCCCATGTCTACCATTCTGGCATTTATTTGTATCCCAGAAATCAGACTCTATGAAGAAAAATTAACAGAATACCAGTAGTGAGTTACAATTACAGTATATAGCATCTGTCAGGCCAAATATTTTTACATTTCTTTTTCTAATATATCATGTAGGCTACCAAATTAATTTGCCAGATTTTATCTTTTGTTACAAATTGATGTTTTTCTTTCAGACTGACATGAAACAGAATGTTTTTCATAATGTTATTTGGATTTTCTAGTTTAATGGATAAGTGTTTATATACTTCAGTGCATATTATGGGGGGGAACCATGCTGTCATATTGTAAACATAATAAATCAAAACTGAATTAACACTGAATATATTTTCTTTTGACATAATAATCCATTTATTGTACTAAAGAATAATATTTAAACATTTCCAAGAGGTGACCAAGTACTGAGTGTTAACTGGAAAAAACAGTACCATAATTGTGTCAACTTTGGAGTTTCCCACATTGAAATTGTAACTATTGGTGTTCAGTCAAAGTTAAACGTTTGTGGACTATGATATTTGAGAAAGTGTTAAAAACAGCTTAAAACAGGAGTTAATCTGTTAATTTAACACAAGCAATGTCAGTGTGTGTTGGAAAAGTCTTCAATACACAATCCCTCATCATTTTGTTAATTATATCCCTATAAATAAAAAACACCAATGCATTACTTGAATTGCAAGAAATGTGCATTTTATTTCTATGGGTAGGGGAAAGAGGTTGTATTTTTATTGTAATGGAAATGGAAATTTATTGTTATAAAATATGCAAAAAAAATTGTGTTTTTGTTTTCTTAATGACAAAACAAAGTGTAATTTCATGTTTTGGTTCTGTTCTGAGATACTACTCATTTAAGACTTGCCACATGCTTTTTGTGACACCTCGGCACAGTATGAGTGGATTTAGGATTAAGACTGGAGAGACAGCTGAAATATGAGCCATAATGAAAGCAGCAGTTGGGAGCCAAGAGATCTATAATAAAAATCAAACAGGTTTATTACCAAAGAGTCAACAGTATCATCTAAGAACAGGCAAAAGGTCACATACAAACTAGGAAAACAGTCTCAGAAACACAAGCAAAGGCATAAATTAAAGTGCAATGTCGTGGCATTTTTTATTCTTCACCTGTTTGTTGTATTCAGATTGCTTCATGTTAACTGTTTATGATTTGTTTCTGTTTCATGTTTGTTGATTTGCCATTCACCACTCTCTTAAGACTGCTTAATGTTTGAATTCTTCATGCTTATTCAATTCAATTCAGTTTACTTTTGCATAGTGATCTTCACTGAGCGCAAACACAGAGCAATATCACAAGTTCTCAGGTAAAATGACTAAATACAGAGTTAAAACACATAAAGACACAAATTTGTTAAAACACACAGAAAACAAAGTAAAAATTGATTGATAAAAATGGAAAACAATAATATCCATCCATTAATTAATTGTTAAACTATGTCCAGCTTTGAGGAGATTCTTTTCCACCGTCCGGCGTCTCAAGAGGTGGACGTAGTGCACTGTCAACACTGTATATGGTGGGGATGGTGCGCTGCTGACCTCGACTCAGGATGTTGTGGGTCGGTGGGGGGGAGTACTTCGAAGACCTCCTTAATCCTACTAACATGCCTTCCAATGAGGAAGCAGAGCCTTGGGACTCAGAGGTGGGCTCCCCCATCTCTGGGACTGAGGTCACCGAGGTGGTCAAAAAACTCCTTGGTGGCAGGGCCCCGGGGGTGGTTGAGATACGCCCGGAGTTCCTCAAGGCTCTGGATGTTGTAGGACTGTCTTGGTTGACACGTCTCTGCGACATCGCATGGACATCGGGGACAGTGCCTCTGGATTGGCAGACCGGGGTGGTGATCCCCCTCTTTAAGAAGGGGGACCAGAGGGTGTGTTCCAACTACACTCCTCAGCCTCCCTGGAAAAGTCTATTTGGGTTTCTGGAGAGGAAGGTCCGTCAGATAGTCGAACCTCGGATTCAGGAGGAACAGTGTGGTATTCGTCCTGGTGACGGAACAGTGGACCAGCTCTACACCCTTAGCAGGGTCCTGGAGGGTGCATGGGAGTTTGCCCAACCACTCTACATGTGTTTTGTGGACTTGGAAAAGGCATTCGACCATGTCCCTCAGGGAATCCTGTGGGGGGTGCTCCAGGAGTATGGGGTACTGGACCCCCTGATAAGGGCTGTTCAGTCCTTGTACAACCGGTGTCAGAGCTTGGTACACATTGCTGGCAGTAAGTCGAACCTGTTTCCAGTGAGAGTTGGACTCCGCCAGGGCTTCCCTTTGTCACCGATTCTGTTCATAACTTTAAAGGACAGAATTTCTAGGCGCAGCCAGGGTGTTGAGGGGGTCCGGTTTGGTGGACTCAGGATTGGGTCACTCCTTTTTGCAGATGTTGTTGTCCTGTTTGCTTCATCAGGCCATGATCTTCAGCTCTCTCTGAATCGGTTCGCGGCTGAGTGTGAAGCGACTGGGATGGGAATCAGCACCTCCAAATCCAAGACCATGGTCCTCAGCCAGAAAAGGGTGGAGTGCCCTCTCAGGGTTGGAGGCAAGATCCTGCCCCAAGTGGAGGAGTTCAAGTATCTCGGGGTCTTGTTCACGAGTGAGGGAAGAATGGAGCGTGAGATCGACAGGCAGTGACGCGGGCTCTGTATCGGACTGTCGTGGTGAAAAAGGAGCTGAACCGTAAAGCAAACCTCTCAATATACCAGCCGATCTACATTCCTACCATCACCTATGATCATGAGCTATGGGTAGTGACCGAAAGAACGAGATCACGAATACAAGCGGCTTAAATGAGTTTGCTCCGCAGGGTGTCTGGGCTTTCCCTTAAAGATAGGGTGAGAAGCTCAGTCATCCAGGAGGGGCTCAGAGTAGAGCCACTGCTCCTCTGCATCGAGAGGAGTCAGATGAGGTGGCTCGGGCATCTGATCAGGATGCCCCCTGGACGCCTCCCTGGTGAGGTGTTCCGGGCGCGTCCAACCAGGACACGCTGGAGGGACTATGTCTCCCGGCTGGCCTGGGAATGCCTTGGGATTCTCCCAGAAGAGCAAAAAGAAGTGGCCGGGGAAAAGGAAGTCTGGGCCTCTCTGCTCAAGCTGCTGCCCCCCGCAACCCGACCTTGGATAAGCGGAAGAAGATGAAGATGGATTATTGAAAAGTATATAACTGGAAAAAATGTTCTGAATTATTGAAAAGTACCAAAGTTCTCTTAAAACTCAGTGGAGTCCATTGTACAGGAATAGAAAAGAAGAAAATACCACCACACTGGTGAGAAATGACCACCCCTCAAAATGTACAAGAAAGGCAGTCACTACAAAACCAATGATAACTTGAAAAGAGTTGTGTGAGTCAGAGTCCTGACCTTAATGCCATCAAAAGTTTTTAATTTTGCAAAGCATAGTTGGCAGATATGACTCCATCACCAACCGAATCATCATCTTTTTGATTTTATTTTATGGTAATTACAAAGTGGTGCACTAACAAGGTCACCTTATAGCTTATGTCAGTTCTGGACTTTCTATTTTTGTGTTTATTTTTTGTCCACCTGACTTTCTGTTCATAGGAGGCAGCACTTTGGTTCTTTGTAGATGCCCCTCTCACATATTGACAAGTATTGAGCCTTCATATTGCTGCAAGTAATTCGGAGCTGGCTGAAAAACTTTCTAGGATCTTTTTGGTTTATGTCTGATCATTTGCTGTCTTGAACATCAGTGGCCTTCTTCTGGTTTTGTTTGTGTTTAAGCTGACAATGGACAGTTTTAGTAACTGCTGTCTATTTTTCTATATCAGTCAGTCTCTTGTTGTCTAAACAGCAGCTGAACACATCAAAATGTTATGATTTGGTTTCATTTCAAATTTTTTGCCTTGTTTTTCATAGACCCCACCATTTTGTGCAGTGGTCGCTATCATGTTGGTAGGCAGATGGCCCAAAGATGAGTGACTGTGACATTACGGGGTCATGAATGCAGATATTTCCTATTCAATCTAATTTATAGAGTGAAATCTATGAGATTGATGTAATACACTTTTGATTGTGTTCTTAGCAAATGAAACATTGAATTACGGTTTACAATTCTGATTTTTGGCTTAACAACTGTGTGTTTGACTTCCTAGTTATGCATTTTTTCCTGTTTTCTTGATCATGACCTATTTGATCCCATTCAAAATTATTTTCTTTCTAGTAAGACACAAATCAGCAGCTTCTAAATTGTGGTTTTCAATTGTTTGGCAGTTGTCAATATCTTCTTTAGACAATTTCAGTCCATGTCTTTGCCTTATCTCCTGGCCTCAATCTATTGGAATCTACTAGGGGTATTACACCTATATGGCTGTATAACCTTGACCACCATTAATGGCAGTTTGCATTGAAATCAAATGTGAAATTGCTTACTGACCCAGATGTCTCTGGTTTTGATTCTGATTTCACTCCCAATTAGAATGTTTTAAATTCTTATCCTGGAACATGTTTGGATTTGATATTGAGTTTTGGTTCTCCGTCTACTAATAACTAAGTGAAAGACCTCTTCTTGATGAGTGCTGTATTGTTGAATTATATAATTTCTGTCTAAAGCTTGGGTACTTGACCTCTCTCAAAAAATATCAGGGATTGAACAGACTTAAAATCAATGTTTCTGCTTCATTTGGTTTAACTTACAAATGAAATGTCCTGTCAAATACATCAAAATCCATGAATATGAGATTCTTAAAAATATTTGGGTAATTTTTGTTGGGGTGCTACAAATCTATACAATATCATATGTATATTATAGTAGAAAATAAACTAGAATATAAAAATATGTATAAAATAAGCTAAACAAATCACAGAATTAAAGTCAAAATATGCTAATAATTGTTACCAATTCACCACGAAATATTCCATAAAAAATAGAAAATGCTATTGTTAAAAAACAATACTGGAGATTTTTTAAATAAATTACTGATGATATTTTTATTTTTCAGTATTTTAAGATAAACCAGTAGCTCATGTATAAAACAACTGAAAAATAAAATCCAATGTATAAACATTTAAGAAATTAATTTATATACCACCTTTTACAAAGAAGACCACCATAAAGCAGTGGTTCTCAACCTGTGGGGCGGGCCCCCCTAGGAGGGCGTGAAGTAACAAAAAGGGGGGTGCGAAGATGTGAAAAAAACAAAACAAGAATCAAAAATATGAAAAAAAATCTGTTGAAACCAAAATGAATTAACTTAAACTACATTCTGATACTAGAACAATAAATATAGAGTTAGATAAATGTCGATAAAAGTTAAGTAGGTATAATAAAATATGCATCTACATTTCAAAAAAATGTTGGGGGGGCGCGATTAAAACTGTTATGAAAACTCGGGTCACAAATACTTAAAGGTTGAGAAACGCTGCCATAAAGCCAACAAATTAATGAACACTTGGAGTCAATTACTAGTTAAAGTTGATATACAGGATAGGCTGCTAAGATCAAAAGAGTCAATATGAAAGTAATTAAATACAAGAGTAGTTGATATAACAGGCCAAGAGAAGATGAGACTTTATAATGTGATTTGAAAATGATGGTCAGTATGTTTTTACCTTGATACGAGTTTCATAAAGGTATTTAATTCTTTCTTTTCTCATTTCTATAACTTTTTTAAGAAGTACAGAGCAAATATTAAAAGCCTCATTCATGTTTTAGAAAGAAACTCTAAAACTAAATTTTTGTCTTTTGTTAGATTTTATTTTACACAAATAAAAGATATGGCATCACTGTAATATCCAATGTGCCCTCATACAAACTTAACAATACTTTAATTGTCAAAAACTATTTCTTTGAATCAAAATATACAATAAATAAGTATGTATACTTTTAGCTCATCAGACCCTGTGAAAATGGAGGTTCAGAAAACGGATGGATGAACATCAGCCCAACTGTATTTCACACCCAGAAGATTTAAGAAAACTAAAGCTTTTACCCAGCATAAAGTTTTTTATTTTTAATGTGTGTTGACAGCATATAAATTTCAAACCACATGAAGTGGAAAACAACGCTTAATTAAACCATTTCACAACATAAAAGTAATGATTCCCTCATTTAGTAAACATATTTGCAATGTGCTCCACACAGAACAAACATTCCCTGAAACATGTGTGAATATAACAAATCTGTTCACCGCCTTCAGTGCAATGTGTTCAGTGCAAATGCAGCCCTAATTCACCAAAACTGCTTACAATTCTCCTTAAAGAGAAGGCCTAAGCACTATAAGACATATTTTAGGACATTCCTTTCCTCAGGGTGACTTCCGTCTCATTCTTCATGGTATTAATAAAGTTTTTTGAACTAGTAGTCAAGTTGAAAGGGAGTCTGTTTGTCATCACATTGCACCAAATGATAGGTGGGCAAACATTTCCTGTGAAAAGAGGCCTTGCTGGAAAAAAAAACACATATTCTTTTTTCAAAACTTTCATTAATTTTCTAAGCCCATTTACTCTACTACTGTGATAAACCAACAATGGAAACGGCATGAATTATTAATTGTCTAATTTCACCCAGGACATCTTTGGATGCTGATTAAAACATGAGTACATGGAGAAAAGAAAATCATGACCTTTGCCAAAACTTATCCAAACCCAACTACCACACCAGCATTCTATTGTGCTGGTAGCTTTAGATAATAACCATACACTAACCAAATTGAGTATTTGTGTAAAATAGAATGATGAAAAGATGCAGTAATCATATTACAGAATTTGTTTGGGCAAGTCAGAGGCAGTTGGTGGCGTGCTCCTATGAAAACTGTTGCATAATGCAACGTGACCAGCGATTCACTCCAACAAGTCTGTGACTTGCTCTGATAAAATCATAAAAGTATGATTTTGTCTTTAGTCATTGACATGGGCTCTGTGTACATGAGAGCTGACAACCAATGAATTCTCATCCAGAAATGCAATGCACAAAATGCAGCAATGAGGAATAAGGAATGTGTATGTGTTATGTTTCAGAGGCACACACCAAGACACACCAACACAGACTTTACTGTAAAGGTGCGGAGTATCTGACCACTCACTTCTTTATTGCATTTCTAAAACTCTCTAGTGTGCACCACATACAGTATCAATCGCTTGGTGCCACCTACTGGTTGCTATCAGCATCGTGCAACATGTAGTTTAATATATAGTTTAATACAATACATAACATATCTCCTCCCTGCTAAGATAGATTGTCAATAACACAAGGATGTTTTCCATAACACAACATAACACAAAAATAAAAGGTCCCTTAATGTGGTATAGAGATGCACTTCTCTTTTTATCTTTTTTTTTTCAAATGATAACAAATATATCTCAGAACTCTGAAAAACAATATGTCTCTGATCTCGAACAGTCACACACTTTTATGTTCTCTATCTCAGTGGGTGTTCACTCATCACAGTAGCGTAGTGGTAGTTTAGTGATTTTCACAGGATAACGCCTGAGAGTATATGTTACCAATGTATGCTCCGTGTGTTGTGATTCAGTGGACTGGGGTGAAATCGGTGGTTTAGTTATCTCTGGAACTTCATGGTGATGTCATGGTGAGATGTACTAGGGTGATGTGTGGTACCACTATCACTCTGGAGTAGTAACACCGGGGGGTCCACAGAAGGGTTCACTGCAGCCTGCTGAAGCTCTGGATTGGGACGTGTCAGCATCTGGTCCACATGGCGTTTCCATACCCCTTGTTCTTCCACATTTATCTTGTATGACACTGGTCCAGTCTTCTCCATAACAACACTTTGGGTCCACTTCTCCTCCCACTTCCTATAATCACGCACGAGGACAGGCTCTCCTACATTAAACTGTCTGTCATTGGAGCGTGGTTGGCAGCTTTCGTGTTGAGCATCTTGTGACCTGTGCACTACTCCAGCAACACTGGGTTTCAGGAAATCCAGCTGTGATCACAGCTTATGTCCGAGGAACAACATAGCTGGCGTCTCCTTTGTTGTATGTATCTAGGCATTGTTGCACAAGTGCTGCGCCTCTAGAATATTTTAAGGAATGTTTAAACGTCTGCACAAAATGCTCGGCCAAGCCATTGGTGGCAGGATGGTATGGTGCTGAGCGGATGTGTTTTACTCCGTTGGACTTCAAGAATGTACTGAACTCTTCAGAGCAGAACTGAGGTCCGTTATCGCTCACAAGGATGAGTGGAATGCCATATCGACTAAAAAGGATCCTGAGCACTTACCGGCTGTGGTGTTGTCCATAATATGCACCTCAGGCCACTTGGAATGTGCGTCCATCACGACCAGGCACATATGTCCTTCAAATGGACCTGCAAAGTCCACATGTATCCTTTCCCAGGGACTGGAAGGCCACATCCAAGGGTGTAAAGGTGCTAGCCCAGGTTCTTTTTGCATACTCCGACAAGAGTGGCAGGATTTAGCCTGGAGCTCAATTTGAGAGTCGATGCCGGGCCACCAGATGTAACTGCGTGCCAAGCTCTTCATTCGCACTATACCTGGATGTGATATATGGAGCTCTTTCAGAACCCGGGAGCACAGTTTTGGTGGAACAATCACTCTCACAGCCCACATGAGGCACCCTAATTTTATTGTGAGATCATGCCAGCACAGTAGGTAGGGTGCCAGCTCTTCATCTGTATCCCTTGCCTCTGGAAAATGTCCAGTGGTGACCATTTCCACAACACGAGATAAAATGGCGTCAGACATGGTGTGCCATTTGATCTCTGTGTTACTGACTGTTAGGGTGTCCAACTGAAACATGTAAAATACATCTACTGCGCTTAGTTTCTCTTCGTGAACATGGGGGAGTGGTAAGTGTGAAAGACCGTCAGCATTTGCATGTAATGCACCTTTCCGATATTGAATGGTGTAATCATGCACGGACAGGAGGAGTGCCTAACGCTGCATTCAGGCTGTAGCTATTGACGGCGTAATTTTCAATTGGCTCAAGATGGAGGTCAACGGGCGATGGTCCATGAGCAGCGTGAACTTTTTACCATAGAGGTACTGGTGGAACTTGCGTACTCCAAAGACTATCACTAGTGCCTGCCTCTCGATCTAAGCGTATCTTTGTTCTGCTTTGCTGAGAGTTCGTGATGCATAGGCTATCGGTTTTTCTTTGCCATCAGGCATTAGGTGCGAGACCACAGCTCCAAGTCCAAAAGTGAAGCGTCGCACGTGAGTCGAAGGGGCAGTTCTGGATGGTAATGAGTCAATACTCCCTGTGATACTAGGAGTGATTTAGCTTCCTGGAAAGCGGACTGACAGGCTGATGTCCACTGCCATTGTTTCTCCTTATTTAGCAGTTCATTCAGTGGTTTCCGGATAGTAGATAGGTTGGGGATAAAATGTCTGTAGTAGATTAATGTTCCCAGAAAAGAACGTAGTTGACTAACCTCTCGTGGTTCCGGGGCGTCCACAATGACACACACCTTTTCTGGTGATTTGTGAAGCCCTGCGCATCAATTATGTGACCCAAGTATTCCACGGACTCCTGGAAGAACAAGCACTTCTCTTGCTTGAGATGCAGACCATACTCCTTAAGCCTGCCCAGGATTGTATCCAGACTTTTGAGGTGGGTCTACTCATCAGGGCCACTAACAAGGATGTCGTCAAGGTAACAGTGAGTATATGGCAGTCCGAGAAGCACTTGGTCCATAGCCTTCTGAAATAAGGTGGGTGATGATGCTACACTAAAGGGTAAGTGAATAAAACAGAATAGCCCTTTTTGCGTTGAGATAGACAGCAGCTTCCTAGACTTCTCTTCCAACTCCATCTGTAGATAGGCATTTGACAAGTCTAACTTACTAAAGCGTTGATCACCTGCTAGAGAGGCAAAAAAAGTCCTCAGTGTGAGGAATTGGGTAGTTATCCACACAGAGAGCTGGGTTGAGTGTGACCTTGAAATCCCCACAAAGTCTCATTGTGCCATCCTTTTTGCTTGCAGGCACCACGGGTGTGGCCCAGTCACTGTGCTCCACTGATGAGATCACTGCAAGCTCAGTCAGGCATTTTAGCTCGGCCTCCACTCGAAGTCAAAGAGTATAAGAGACATTCTGTGGTGGACAGAATTTGGGTACACTGTTGGGTCTGAGAGTCAGTCTGGCTTTAATTCCTTTCATTGTGCCTAACTTTTTAGAGAAAACAGCTGAGTGTTTTTTTTCTTGGATGATCAAACCCAGACAATTAAATAAGGCTGAGGTGCAGATGTCATAAGAGTCACTGCTCTTTAGGAGCTTGATCATATGTTGCATTTGCTATCACTCTCTGATCCATACGGCAGATGTGCCCAAACCAATGTAGTCACCTACACTGGATCTCCACATCTGCTGCGGGTTGACTATCGTATTTCTTCAGTAGGATCTCATTTTGAAATTGTTCTTGAAGAGTGATGTCCATCATCTGATGTAGGCAATGCATTTGGAAGACTGCAAGTTTATTCTGCTCAGATATAAGCATAGTCCATGTTTCAGATCAGTATAGAAGAATCGGCAGAATCAACAACTTGTAAAGGCAGATTTTGGTCTTGATAGAGATGTTTGTCTTTTTAAATCGGCGTCACTTTAACAAAGCGAATGCTGCTGTCACTTGTCCGATTCTACTAAGCAGTCTAGTTGTAGAGGCTACCTTTTTTTTCTTAGATGATCAAACCCAGAAAATTAAATTCTTGCACTTGTTTCATTTGGATCCCGTCCTGGAAAATAGCCGCCAGTGATTCATCTGTAGTCAAAATTTTGGTGACCATTATGGTTTGGTGGCAAGTGCGATGGCATATAATGTGTTTGTGGCATTGGTGTCCAAATTGGCAAACATGGCATTGCTGTTGATGAACATCAAGTCTGTCACATAGCTGCGTTCATCATACTGGTCTCCCATTCTTCTGGCGAATGCTTTTCTTACGATGACATCAATCATCGTGTTGAATAGTAAAGAAGAGATAACAACTCCTTGCCTGACTTGGGTTCGCACTGGTAATTTGTCAGATAGTTCTTTCTGAATTCCTACACAGCTTGTCGGGCCATCATAGGAATATATTAGGAGATGATTTTCTAAGGTACATGCTCAGCCTCTAAGGTTTTCCATATGGCTGGCCAGTGGATGCAGTTGATGGATGACTTAAAATCAATGAAGTCGAACACAGTTACTTGATAGGCAGTGTGGTGTAATGATTAAGGCTTTGGACCTCAAACTCTGAGGTTGTGGGTTCAAATCCCACTACTGGCTCTGTGTTATGAGCAAGTAACTTGACCTGCCTGTGCTCCAATTGGAAAACCAAAAGAAATGTAACCAATTGTATCATAAATGCTGTAAGTCGCCTTGAAGAAAGGTGATAGTAGTAAATACATAAATTTTCTCTTTGCTGGGTTTGATAATCACCTATATTTCAGTGCAAGCTTCTAAACACTCACTTTAGACTTTATAAAAGAACCTTTTAGAAACAGTTTTGAATTACTCCTTGAATGCATGACTAAGGTTTTTTTTTTTTTTTAATTCTGTTATATTTTGGTTAATAAAATAAAAAAAGCCTGCCCATAAATCTAACAAGAGCAAATATTGTAAACAGGAATGTTTAAATCACAGAGTGGTTTATCTGGAGTTTCTTAACTACTGTTTTTTTTATGGAATTTACAGATTTTCATTTTTCCCTTATGCTACAAAACCATCAGGACTGACATGTGTAGCTCAAACAGTTAATATGCAATGTCCTCCTGTTTTGTACAGATGGACAGCTATTGGCACAATGTTCAAGGCTGAAGCATTAAGCCACATTCTCCAAATGCTGTGTAAAATTGGCAGATATAACTTGAAATTTCCTCAATATTCAAGTGCAAATTTCCATTCATTTCAGGATTTATTCACTATTCACTTTGTTTTTATACTGTTCTCACTTTGTTTTTATACTGTTGCTCCTAAATGTTTTGAATTGGAGTATTTGTTTCATTTCTTATCTTTAAATAATCTTATAATTTTGTAAATTTAACAACTGTAATGTAAATAAAACTATAGGCCTATAGTGATTTATGAACAGCATATATTAGAAGTCATATTAAATTAGTTAATGATTTGAAAATAAAACGACTTATGTGAATTTTTTTTATGAACGGCACAGCACAATATATTGCTTTTCACTTTTACAAGTATCACTTAATAGTACAAAATATACCAGAAACACACATTTATTCCATTAAAAAATGTGACTAACTTTTTGAGGAGATCCAAAAGCAGCAATAACCAACCCACTGGTTGGACCAGTACATCATAATACCCAATACCTGTCTCGCAACTACAACTACAAGCTACAATTTTTTCAAAGATACTCTCAAGACCTACCTTAAAAATCTTCGGATCACTACCTGGGAAACTCTACCCATGGAATGTATCCTATTGTTCCTTTGATTTTAATTGCCTTTTTGATGAGAAGGACAAAAGACAATTAGCACATTATTTATAAAATTCCATGTAAACCCTTATTCCGATTAGAGAAATCAGGTTTATTGGCCTGATTAACAGAGTTACATTTTTCTAGAAATAGTCTGATTATGTGGCCATGTATACCCTTAATTGGGTTATTGTTAAAGATTTTGTAGTCTGTGAATGTCTGTTGCACTGTGTAGGCCTGCAGATGTATTTTCTTCACACAAGCTTTTGGTAACCATGGCTAGGCCCGTAAACGAAATCCATTTTTTTAGGCAAAAATTTGGGTGATCACATTATTCCTTCTCCTAGCTGAAATCATCTTTCTCAATATTTCAGAAATTGCTAAATTTGTGTTGATGAGTGGAACTTACAGTGCTAAATTCAGCAACTCAATCTCGAGAGCAGTAGGATAACACGTTAGAAGTAATGTGTGTTAAGTAGTTTGATTACTTTTTTTAAAGTAATGACTTTATCTTACTAAAGTAAAAATATCTGCATTATTATTCCAGCAGCATTGGGCATAATGCAAGAAACCCATGTACTGGGTCCTCTGCCTGGCTCAATCACACAGCCAAGCAGAAAAGTGTCTGAAGCGTGCAATCTGGTAACAGACACCTATAAGTAAAGCGTCAGTTTGGCTAAGCATATTTATAAAACACAAGAAATTTATCAAAGGCGTCATTCTTACTTTCTGATTAACTGTGACCCGACATTTGCGCGATAGACATATGCGCGCCGACAAAATAGCGCCAATTAAAACGCGCCTTTAAAATAGCACCGACAAAATCGCCCCGACAAAATCACGAAAGTTTTATTAAATATGAATTACTATTTTAAAGCATATATAATAATGTTTATTTTAGAAGTCAATATTATGAGACGCGGCATGCCATCAGCACAGCACGCAGATAGTCCTTAAGATCACGCCCTGCATATATAGGAAGAATTGCAGCAAGGGCGTGCCACGCTCTTGGCCTCTCTCGTGATTTTGTTAGCACGCATTTGTCGAAAAGCAGTTAGTGGGTTTGTTGGCGCTCATTTGTCTGTCGCGGTTTTGTCGGGGCGCAGATGTCTATCGCGCTTTTGTCGGTGAACCTGATTAACAGTGGCCAATAACAAAGTTTAACTCTTTTCTGCAGAGTTTAATGATGTTGGAGTGTTTTGACAAAGGAGGGCTGCAGAAGATTACTTGCACATTATAAAAAAACAGGTTTCTGCCACATTCGTGTTATTCACCTTAACCCGATTATGTGTGAGCACTGTGAGCACACTGAAAGAGACATGAGGGAGGAGAATGTAGGTTTGTGGAAGTGGCTCCCAAACAGAATCTCCTGCTCTCACTGTCCCAGGGTCTGTGGTTCAAGGACCGCTTAGTCATCTATGGACATACAGATAAACCTGATGGGTGTCATTTCAAGTGACTGCAGATAGAGACTCCTGCTTTGAATATTAAGAAGAGGCACTGAATTTTAAGAGCAGTAACTTTTTTTAAAATTCTCTGTTTTCCTTTTAAATACTGTACATTAAGTCCATCCATCCATCCATTTCCCAACCCGCTGAATCTGAACACAGGGTCACGGTGGTCTGCTGGAGCCAATCCCAGCCAACACAGGGCACAAGGCAGGAACCAATCCCGGGCAGGGTGCCAACCCACCGCAGGACACACACAAACACACCCACACACCAGGGCCAATTTAGATTCACCAATCCACCTAACCTGCATGTCTTTGGACTGTGGGAGGAAACCGGAGCGCCCGGAGGAAACCCACGCAGACATGGGGAGAACATGCAAACTCCACGCAGGGAGGACCCAGGAAGCAAACCCGGGTCTCCTAACTGAGAGGCAGCAGCACTACCACTGCGCCACCGTGCCGCCCTGTACATTAAGTAATACAATTAAATAATCTACTGTATAGTAAAACCCTAAGATATGTGCGTCCAGTCCCTCAGGGCAATCTAATTTGTCTGATTTGCTGTAGTTTGATCGGTTAATTTATCTCTGATGACGCAATGAATATGGAAGTGCAAGTATGAGATGTATGAGGAAGGTGAAAGGTGCACAATGAGAGAGTCGTCTTCAAAGACAGAAAGTATAAAGCCAGACAGGAGGCAAGAAAGGCACCTCGAAAATAATGACAGAATCTGAAAAACATGCTTTACGAGTACACACTTGAGGAAGGGATTGCTGGAGCAGAGAGGTTCAGACACATGGGAATACAGAGGAAAGGCACTGAAAGTACATGTAGGGCGAGAGATAGCAAATACTTTGAAATTATTCTATTTCCTGTTTTTGACAGGTACTGCACTTAGTGTTTAAAAATATCATGGTTGTATTTCTTTATTATACTAAACAAACATAAACTACAACTATAAAAAATGTGCATAGTTTGAAATTGAGAACGGAAGAATGTGACCAGATTAATTTAAAAGCTCTTTTCTCTTTACATAACCTGCTTTGAAAAAGCTCTTCAAAATTTCCTAATGAAATAAGAACTATTTTTTTGCACACACAAGTTATAACTGTAATCTTATAGAGCTTTTACAAAATAATACTATCACCTTAAAGGTGAGTGGAGAGGTATTAGTCAGGCGAGAAGGGCTGCAAGCTCGAGAAAGTAGAAACCAAAATAAACAAGGCATTAAATGGATGAAGCAAGGATTGTGTTACAGCTTAATCCACTGAAGATACAAACACTTCTAGATTAAGAGGCCTAAATGACCAAACAGGAGCCCACTGTGGAGTGATATGAAAATGTAATTGGTAGACTTACTGCACATTCTCAGAAACAGATCTACAAGCAAACACACAATGCTATAAATCAGTATTTATGTATTAACGATAAAGTACTGTATACAGAAATAAAAACATATCAAATAAATATTCTTGGAAATATTCTAGGCTTTTTGACCATTCTAAACATTTCAACATATACAGTTGCATGGTTATAAACACGGCAGGCTCAATCAAAAAAGGCAAATATTCTACACAGAGAACATGCTTATGCTGCATTAATTGTGATAAGTGGAAAAGTAGAAGAAAATATCTTTTATTAAGCATACAGAAACAAGCAATTTAGTCAGTATTTATTTTAGTGGGTTCAAATAACTCAATAAATTCAAGATTGCATGTAAAAGCAGAGTGATAGCATTCTAACAGCGAGCAAAATATTTGACTACATTAGTGCAATTAAACAATAAATAAACTGCAAAAAATAAATAACAAAGCAAGTGGAAAATCAAAGGCACTATGCATTGTCAACAAGGAGTGAAGCATTGATGGCATTTCTAGAAGGTGAATGATACTCAAAAGGAAAAGAAATAAAAAAAATTTGAACTTCATCAATAAATTATGACTTTACACATGTGATTCCTTTTTATTATTTATGCTGGTGAATGAGCAGAGGCATTCTTTATTGTTAATGTTGCATGATTAGTGTGAAATATTTATTATGCATAAGCACATTTTATTCCCAGAGTGCCAACCAGAACCACTGCAAGTGATCAGGGGATGTTTAGAACTTGCTGTTTGTATTAAGTTTATAATTTCATGCCACTTCTTAGCTCTGTTTATCTAGTAGAGAGCTGCATGAAGCTGGGCCCTATCTAAAGTATAACTGGTACAAATCAAGAAACATCCGTAGACATGACTCTAGTCTATCATCTGGCACACTGATGCACACACCTTAAACAAAATTTTAGAAACCATTTAAACTACATTTTAAAACATTTATAATACACTCAGTGTCTCAAAAAGATTTGGATTTCTTTCTGTCTGCCATTAGGTGTTTTGGGAAGTTTTGGTTTCTTAATATTTGTAAAATATGTTTTGTCATCCTTTCATTTATGTTACATCACTTTCCAAGGTGGTGATAAGATATAATCATTTTCCCGACAAGGAACTTGTACATTAAGTTCAAGGAATGCCTTCTCAATTAATAGAAGCTACTCTGATCAGAACAGTAAATATGGAAAACCAACCATAAATCTTTGAGAGGTGTTAACTTCTCCAGCACCTTAAAATTATATTCACTAGCAGGAGACAATCAAGAACTGTAGCTGTAACATTGATTATGTGAGTATAAGTGACATAATGTCAACTCACAGATTTCTCCTTTAGGCCAACTGACTACAATAACTTTTTTTTGCCACTCTACAACCCCTACTTGCACTTGAAAGGGCAAGAGGCATTCAGCAGTAAAATGCTGTGTGTAACCTAGCAATGGTGCAACCTTTTCTGGATTTGTACCTATCTTG
Source organism: Polypterus bichir lapradei (assembly GCA_026402145.1). Taxonomy (NCBI): domain Eukaryota; kingdom Metazoa; phylum Chordata; class Cladistia; order Polypteriformes; family Polypteridae; genus Polypterus; species Polypterus bichir. The sequence continues at coordinate 66,796,364 of JANRMT010027041.1, forward strand.
GTTTCAAACAGAGATCACAAATAAAATAAAATAAAAATAAATAAATAAATAAAAGTCCAATTAGGGTAACTAAGTTTTTGTTCCTTTTTAAATCTTATTAGACCTCTTTGTGGCAGTCAGACTTACAGTATACATTGTGGCAGACTGCCAGGACCCTTAACTGACTGGGACATCTTCGTAATGACAGGACCAGGAGAAAGAGCTTGCAAAGGGCATATTCTTGGGTTCCAGGGGAGCTGCCAGGTGGTGTCGCAGGGGCTGGGGAACCCATATTTTGTTGGGCTCCCACGTCACCCGGAAGTGCTTCTGGAGCACTGGAGCTTATGGCACACCAGAAGTATCCTTGGGTGCTGCATAAAAGGAGCTGACTCCCTCAACTCCAGGAGCCAGAGTCGGGAAGAAGGAGGACAAAGCTTGCTAGAGGAGCAGAGGAGGCAGAGAGAAAGAAGAGTTGCAAAGTGCTTTATTATTGTGGAGTGCTTATTGCTGTGGTTTGTCACTGTGAATGAGGTTGAAAATGCTTCCCGAAGAGTTTCCCATGAAAAACAAATTGAAACCTTTGTTTGCGGCAACACATTTGTCCAGAACCTGTCTGTGTCAGGTGTTTGGGGAGCTGGAGCGCCCCCAGTGGCCACAACATATGGTGCATAGCATATACACAGTTTAAACTGTGAACATGTAAAACTTTGTTTTGTAGTCACAAAATTGTATCTATGCTTTTTGGGAGTTAATTGGATGGAAATTCATAGCCTTGTAACAAAATGTTTAATTTTTCAACATTGATACAATTAGGTATTAATAGGTTAAGTCACATACGTTAAATATGGTATTCCAGGAGAGTCTGAGGTTGGGAAATTTTATTTGTGAGTCATACAGTCTTCTTCTTCCAAAAAAACTATGAATAATTAAGTACATAATATATTATTATGTAATATTAAAAAAATATAAAAATACATTAATATAATATTTAATATTAAAAATATAATACAGAAATATATTAATATAATGTTAAAAATATAATATAAAACACAATAATATAGTATTAATCATGATTTTTAAATATGTGTCTCCATTTCTAATGGCTATTGTGGGCAGCAATCTTACATGTTAAATCTCTGTTAACTTTGTACAGCATAAAGGAGCAATATTTATCCATTCCTTCTAGAAGAATTACTCTAACTGTGTAAACTTACATGGGAAAAGAGGTAGACAACAATTTGAAGATCTTGTCCCAAATTAAAATTAGATAAATTTAAGCCATGCAATTCTGAATTTTCTTATTGCAGATCTTGTTTATGCACATCTGAAAATGCTACTTTAAAATGACACTTTCATTTGGGCACAGCATGGGAAATGTACTCTCTCCATAGGCTCTTTGTTCTTGTTTAGCTGTTAGATTTGAATACATTTATTTTCTTAAAGTTGCTTGCCAGCTTTCAAGTAATAATGTGCATATTAAAAAAATGGAATGTTTCAATATTCATTTATAATATATAAATGTTTGTTGTAAATGACAGCCATTCAAATAATAAAGATGTTCTGAATGAGCACAATAAAATAAAATGCTTTTTATTTATTAGAAGAAACTGCTATAAAATAACTTTGTATTCAAAACAGCAGGCATGTTTCCAGAATCAAGCTACTCTTTGCTCTATATGCAGAGCGCCACTTTAGGCCTGCACAGCATTGGTTGTCGTTCATAAAGCAGTGGTCAGCTGTATTACATCATGTTTCTTTTTCTTGTCTAATGACTCTACTAATAACACTCCTGTTTATACAAGTTATACCATCAGATTTTACAACCATGATTTCATTGCTAAGCTAAGAAATATGCAGGAAACAGGTAATGCCATGATTTAAGTATCAGAATACACATAATACTAGAATAAAGGAAGCTTTATTAAAAATAAGTGTTGGCGGGATAGTGGGCACTTATTTTAGTGATACCATAATTTGCACTTTGGCTCTGTGCTTCCCTGAAGCCTTACTGATTTCAGCATTCAAATGAACATGTGATGTGAAAAAGTAGTCCGTTCAAAGATTGTCTTGTATCACAATCATCTGCAGATCACTCAAAGTGACAAAATGGCACTATATACTTTTAGGTATTTGTATTTTAGTGTTGAGTCCATCTTATAATTCATATTTGTAGCCTCTATAAATTATAATAAGTGTTAATTTTTTTTATCATTTTACAGTAAAAGGGGAGCAGCACAGTGATCACAAATCCATGGTATTCTTGGTTTGAAACACATGCCTGGTCATTGTCCATGTGGGTCTTTTGCTGGGTTTTCTTTCCATATCCAAAAGACATTTGCATTAGTTTAACTGGCAATTCTAAACTGACCCCATGTGAGTGAGAGTGTGGGCTCCACAGTGTACAGGCATTCTGTTCGTGGTTGGCTCCCCCATTGCATTTGATGTTGCTGGGATAGACTCCATTCCCGTATGATCCTGGTGGTTTTGAAACTATTATGATTTGTTTTAGTAGAATGTGTAGTATACACTAGCAGAAACTGAAAAAAGAACATCACAGAACTGGGACTTGGGTAGGATAATCATCTGTCTGTGTTGTGACTATGATCACACAAATGATGATACATTGGAATGTCGGCCCATGTCCTTTTGACCTGGAGGTTCAACACTATTGGCTGGTGTGAGAAACACGTCATCCAATCCAGTCACACACATGCTCGACCGAGGTCCAGTGAACATGCTGGTCATGGGTATTGATGAACAGCTTTTACAGCATGTTGTGCTAGCAGGAGTTGTCTTGCAGGAAGACCATTTCTATTTCCCAATATTATCAGCGTCTGAATTTAACATATTATGTTACATAATTCCAAACTGGGTCCTATTAAAAAATTAAATATCAATTAAATGTTTACATTCTGTTCTGTTATGTTCACAGTCCAGTTCTGTTGCTTAAGCTTTTAGAATCAGTTTTATAGTTGACTAGCAAAATACCCGCGCTTCGCAGCGGAGAAGTAGTGTATTAAAGAAGTTATGAAAAAGAAAAGGAAACATTTTAAAAATAACGTAACATGATTGTCAATGTAATTGTTTTGTGAATATTATGAGTGTTGCTGTCATCAAGGATTTGATTATCATTATTTCTTTCAATCAGGTTCGTATTTGGAGGATGTGTTGTGTTCAAGTTACATTCCGTGTTTGTCAACCGTTGTAAAGATAACAGGTTTCATTCATCAAAGTGTTCACTACCCAAATCGGTACTTGTGAATCTAAGACGTTTAACAGGCATTCCCGGTATGAAGTTGTGGATTTGCCTGCGAATATTTAGCGGCAGCGTGTCTATTGATATGTCTACAAAAGCTTGTTTAGCTTCAGAAGGTTGTTCCTTTCTTACTGCATCAACAAACAACTCGTCTTCCTCTTTATCTGAGACATCACACACTGCATGCACGGGTTTACCTTTCCCAGTCCTGCAAACTTTAGTGAAGTGGTTCAATTTACCACATTTTTTACACTGTCTCCTTTAGCTGGACATTGACTTTTTCCACTGTGTGGTTTGTTTCCGCAGTAGCTGCACTTATGAATATGCTTGTATGCGTCACTTGCTTCATATTCTTTTACTACCTTCTCAATTGTGTAATGCGTTTTTTGTTCAGCGCTCTTTGGAGCTCTTGCTTGTTGTCTGCATACTGCGTTCACAGCCAGTTCACGTGAGCCACTCGGAGTACATGCATCGAAGGTTCTCAGCTGTGCTTGTGCTATCTCGTGCGATCTTGCGATGTCCACGGCTTTATTTAATGTTAGCTCAGACCCGGCACTTAAAAGTTTCTCTCGCACTTTCACTGAGTTTGTGCCAAACACTAGTCTATTCCTGACCATCTCATTTTCGTTTGCATAAGCACAGTCCTTCATCAGCAATTTTAACTCCGTTACAAAGTGATCAAAAGTCTCATTTATACCCTATGTCTTCTCATTAAACTTGTATCTTGCGAATATCGTATTCGTCTTAGGCATGACAAACGCCTCAAAACGGTCATAATAAGTTTTCAGTACCTTGGCTTCCTCCTGGGTGAGAGTCCATGTGTTAAAAATGTCTCTTCCTTTTTCCCTAGTCCACAGGAACAGGTAGCTGCATTTCTCACTCTCATCTTTGCCTTTAAGCGGGCCAGAAAACATTAGCTCCACATGCGGTCAGACTTTTTTCCATTCTTCCAGCAGGTTAAGAGAATCCCAGTCAATTTGTGGTGAGGGAACTCCAACAAAATCCATGACTGTCCTCTATTCTGAAACCATGTCTTGTTTTCACAAATTGTGAAAAATGAAATGATGGCGAGACTTTCTTTTAAAGTATGCAGGGGAACTTTATTTATTACAGCTCTTACATTCACAGCATCCATGCTCTAAATTAACTTCCATAATAGTAACCTTGAGGTCCCTTTTTCTGGTGCCTTCCTGATGACCTAGGTGCCTCAACCATGCCTGATAATAATACATTTCAATGACATAAAAATATTACAGTAATCACCTCGATAGACATCTCACCACCCAAATCACTACTCGTGAATCTAAGATGTTTAACAAGCATTCCCGGTATTAACTTTTTGCCTGCGAATATTTAGTGGCAGCGTGTCTATTGGATTGCTGCTGACGGACGACTTTATATGGGCAGGCACTCAATTACGTGGGAGGCGTGGTGATGGGGGACGCAACTCCGCCTCACACAGCGACCGAGCTGCAGGTTATGGCCGTATATATATGTACGTAAGTAGGATTCAGTTATGACCATTACGCGCAGAATTTCGAAATGAAACCTGCTTAACTTTTGTAAGTAAGCTGTAAGGTATGAGCCTGCCAAATTTCAGCCTTCTGCCTATACGGGAAGTTTTAGAATTAGTGATGAGTGAGTGAGTGAGTCAGTCATTCAGTGAGGGCTTTGCCTTTTATTAGTATACTAGCAAATACCCGCACTTCGCTGCGGCGAAGTACTGCTTTAAAATTTTTATTAAGAAGAAAAGTAAACCTTTTTAAACTGAGAGAAAATATACCAATAATTATTTGTTAAGGATCTCTTTGTATGCCACGTTGTCAGTTCGGCCCTCCGGTTGTAATATGACCAAGCTGTGCACTGAGCTTACTTTTGAGCATGCAACGTACAGTTGGCCATGTGAAAAGCAATCTTGCCTCAGATCTCACAGCTTGGATTGCTGCTGTCATAATCAGTTTGAGTTTCATGGTTTGTTTCAATTACGTTAGTATTTGCAGGACTTGTTGTGTTGAAGTGACATTCGGCATCTGTCAAGCGTTTTAAGTATACAACTGGTTTCATCGATAACTTCGCATCCACCTTTTGAGAGTTTAAACATTCATAAACATCAAAGTGTCCACTACTCAAATCGTCACCTGTGAATTTAAGATGTTTAAGAGGCGTTGGCGGTTGTCCAAAGGTGTAAAATATTTGGCCATTTCGGTACACTTGAAAGCGACAACCAAACAATTCAGCGGCAGCCATCAACTCACATGCAGAACCATAGGTGAAGAGCTTAAACATTTCACTTTGATAGTGCTCCTGTGTAGTATAATTATCTCCTGTACCGTCATTAGTCCACACCTTGAACCTGTCCCAGTCATTCAATACATAAGACACAATGTTCCTCCGGATATCAAGAGTGAGCCTGATATGGCCGTGCAATATGTAACACAGAGAATGGAAAAGGCAGGTGCCATCTCCGGGCATGGAAACCACTCGGTAAGTGACAGTTCTTTGATCGATGGTGATCACCTTGATAGACATGTTAATGGGGGTACAGTTGGAACGATAAAGAAAATGGGTACCTGAACAATGTAAACTAAGTCTAAAATACCTATACAATAACTATAATCGTAATAAACGAACAATAAAACAGCGGAGAAGCTGTGGATTAAATAAAAAGGCTGCAGTTATCAGCAGGGAGACGTGAATACTGTGGCGAAGCCTTCTACCTACACGGGAAGTTGGAGAATTAGTGATGAGTGAATGAGTCAGTCAATCAGTCAGTGAGGGCTTTGCCTTTTATTAGTATATATATACACACACACATATATATATATTATATATATTATACTGTATAAAATATATATATATATATATATTATATAGCAAAATACCCGCGCTTCGCAGCGGCGAAGTACTGCCTTAAAATTTTTATTAAGAAGAAAATTAAACCACACCTTGAACCTGTCCCAGTCATTCAATACATAAGACACACTGTTCCTCCGGATATCAAGAGTGAGCCTGATCTGGCCGTGCAATATGTAACAAAGAGAATGGAAAAGGTAGGTGCCATCTCCGGGCATGGAAACCACTCGGTAAGTGACAGTTCTTTGATCGATGGTGATCATCTCGATAGACATGTTAATGGCAGTACGGTTGGAATGATAAAGGAAATGGGTACCTGAACAATGTAAAGTAAGTCTAAAATACCTAAACAATAACTATAATCGTAATAAATGAACAATATAACAGCGGAGAAGCCATGGCTTAAATAAAAAGGCTGTAGTTATCAGCAGGGAGACGTGAATCCCATGGCGAAGCAAGGAAGGGAATGTAGAGACCGGAGCTACGGACGGCCTTATATAGGCAGGCAGCCAACAACGTGGGAGGCGTTGGGATGGGGGACCCAACGCCACCTTACACAGTGACCGAGCTGCAGGCTATGGACGTATATATGTACGTAAGTAGGATTCAGTTAGCGTTGGGAACCCGCGTAAAAAAAAATTCTTGAAGATGGGCCCATAAGTAACAAAGACCGTTGAAAAGTTCAATATGCCGGCCGACAGTGGCATCATACCACCGAAATCAGCACCAAATTTCAGGCTTCTACCTACACGGGAAGTTGGAGAATTAGTGACGTTGGAAAGCTCAATATGGCGGCTGACTGTGGCGTCATACCACCGAAATAAGTACGTACATCGGTTTTGGTTAGCACAGGGAAGCCATCTACCAAATTTCGTGAAGATGGGGCCATAAATAAGAAAGTTCAATATGGCGAACGTTGTCAACCGTTATGACCGTTACGTGTAGAATTTCGAAATGAAACCAGCTTAACTTTTGTAAGTAAGCTGTAAGGAATGAGCCTGCCAAATTTCATCCTTCTACCTACACGGGAAGTTGGAGAATTAGTGACGCTGGAAAGTTCAATATGGCGGCCGACAGTGGCATCATACCACCGAAATAAGTACGTACATCGGTTTTGGTTAGCGCAGGGAAGCCACCTACCAAATTTCGTGAAGATGGGTTTAGCCTTTTACCTACACGGGAAGTTGGAAAATTAGAGACGTTGGAAAGTTCAATATGGCGGCCGACAGTGGCATCATACCATCGAAATAAGTACGTACATCGGTTTCGGTTGGCGCAGGGAAGCCGCCTACCAAATTTCGTGAAGATGGGGCTATAAATAGGAAAGTTCAACATGGCGGACGTTGTCGACCGTTATGACCGTTACGTGTAGAATTTCGAAATGAAACCTGCTTAACTTTTGTAAATAAGCTGTAAGGAATAAGCCTGCCAAGTTTCAGCCTTCTACCTACACGGGAAGTTGGAGAATTAGTGATGACTGAGTGAGTCAGTGAGTGAGTGAGTGAGTGAGTCAGTGAGGGCTTTGCCTTTTTTTAGTATAGATTGACTACTTTCCATACAGTGTAAGAAAGTAATTTGCGTATATGTGCATTAAAAATCATTCAGATTTAACTCTAAAGGGTTTATTTACACACAAAAAAATATTGTAATATTCACTAATTTATCAAGAATTTGTTAAATAATTGCAGTCAAGATTAATTTAAAAAATATGCTTGCACATATATATTTGCTATTTACAAATGTCAGATTTACATTGTTGTTATAATAATAGTACTGAAACACTGTATTTTGTTCTTTAAGTATTAGTAGAGTTTTGCACTCATAATGCTAACTATAATTCAGCAATGTTTTGATTAGTCTTAAGTTTTAGAGTAATTACAAATACAGTAAATAGTGTTATTTAATTTATGTTTTGCTATTTTTGTGTTATACAGTTTATGAATTCTTTTTAAAATAGCAAATTAAACAAGATCATACAGAACATATTTAACAGAACATATTACCTGATGGTTTTCTTCTTACCCCTGCCTATTCAGAGTTGGGGAATAAAGCAAAGAGACTAAGATACAACAGAAATGGAGCACCAACCTAACAGTGGTGTGCCTATCAAGAAAGTGTATGTCTCCATAGGCTAGTCAAAGTAAGGAAAACCAAAAGGCAGCATCAACAAGCAACAGACATTCAGGATTTGAAAGTACTGAAAAGCCAGTCCACAATGGTTCTCATAGATGCTTTGTTAATATGAGATGCAGGTAACTCCATGTGTAACAAACTGTAAAATGAAGATACTCAGTTATCACATTAGACAGATTAGGGGATTTTGAATGTGAAGTCAGATGGAGATTAGCAGAATGGCTGCCTAAATGCATAATATTTTGGTGAAGTGAGGTGAGACATAAATATCTAAAAGGATTGGAATTTGAAGCAATACTAGCATATCAACAGAAAGGAAGGAAAGATGAAAATGAGAGATACAAACATATGCAGAGTGAAAAAAGGAAAGCAGAGCCAGAACATGTAGAGAAACACATCTGGAGGGTACAATTGACCAAAAGGATGAGGTTCAAGACCCATCAGTGGACACTTATGGGTAGCAGTGTAAAGTTTGTAAAGGAAGTTTACAAGGGCTTTTTGATAATTAGCACTTTGAAAATGGAATTTTATGGAATATGGTCTTCCAGGCAGGAGAAGGAAACTCATGTTAAGGCGAGATTGTCTAATAATAGATATTAGTAGTAGTAATAGTGTCTAATAGTAGAGTATCACTGTCTTAGTGTCAATTTCGACTAAGAACCTAAGAAATCAACTGGGAAGATGAGCAAAATACAGTGAATGGTAAGAAGTCAAAGTGTCAATAGAATCAATGGTCAATTTACAGTTCACTATCTCAGCTAAAGCATAACAGTAGTGCCAGTTTTATTATATCTTCCTTTGAGGGTACTGATCTTTAGGCTCCTCCTGAAGACAGTAATTATTCCACAGGGTTAACTGAAGAAGAAACCACAATACAATGATATCTGTAATGGGCCTCTGCTCAGATTTGTTTTCTTCTGCTTGTGTTATCTTAGGAACATTTATTCACATGCATTTATTTACCCCCTCTGTCATATATTCTTATATCCCTAGACCTTTCAGGATTCTTGAATAAGAGTATATATATAGAGAGAGAGATGAATTAGGTCCAGCACGGCCCTGAAGTCATTGATTTGGTATGATTCTGGGTCCTCCATGGCCGATAATGTATACTTTAATCGTTAGGTCTGCTTCCAGAATTATGAGGGTCATGGCCACTGAGGTCAGAACACATGCGTAACTGACGCAGTGGTATAAAAGGACAGCTATGAGTGCAAATCCTTGTCTGACCTGTGGATACCAAATCTACCAAATATTCATTTTATCTTTGTGCTCTTTTCTCACATGTACTTTCGATTTTGACCTGCTTGTTCTCTCAGCCACAATTACTGTCTCTCGTATTGGGCTACAGTTTTGTTTCACTTTATATCCTTTTTTGTTTTGTTTGTGCATCTCCTATTTTTTGTTTAAAGGTTTATTTGCCAATTCACTGATTGAATCTGGTGCTAATATTAGTCATGATCAATTTAAGTTAATACAAGCAAAGAAAGATAGAGAAAAATAGTGCTCAACAATGGATGGACTCAGGATATTAGACATACATAAAAGTTTATCTGGCTATGCATCCCCACAGCACTTCTCCCTGAATTCTCCTCCCCTAATGAAACAGTCCACACCCCATCAAATACTGCAGATCCCCTGCCATTCATAAAAAATGAATACAAATTAAAACCACATCAGATTCATCTGACCATAAAATGGATAAGGATCCAAGAATAATTTGAAATAAATTCTCATGTTGATAAAAATAGACAAGCAAGCAACAGAATAGAGGGGGCAAATATAACATATCACTCAACAATCCAAGGTGCTATTGTAGAAATCAAGTATCCCCAGTCCCACATCCATCCCATGTTATGATCTGCCCGAATCACAAAACTCAAAAATGTGCTTCACTTCAGAAAACTAGGTTTAAAAATAAATTTAACCCTCAGCCGTACTTTAGAAGTCAAGTTTATAATTCGTACAAAAAAGGCAGAGGAGGACCACCCCAGATTATGAAAGTTTAGAATATATTTGGGACACATTGTGGATAGAAAGGAGTTGAAACTGTCACATTTACATGCCTTCTCTAAGGCTTATTAGAGAACTTATTGTTGTCTGGCCATGTCCAGTCTTTTTGGACACTAATTTTCATTTTGAGGGTACCATATATGAGCCAGAAGCCATTCATGGTCATGGCGAGAGACATTAGATTGCAAAAACAGACTTCTCTGGAATTTTTTCTCTGAACTGACACATTTTTTTCAGTGCTATGATTGCTAAGGCTACGTCAAGTGACATCTGAATCCGTTTTTTCTCACTAATGGCCCGTTAGCTCAGCATCCTGATAATTCATCCCAAATGTCCTACCCCCAAAAGCCATAGATTGCGAACATAATAAGAAATAATTTGCTGGCACACAGCATATCTTGTCTATATATATTTTTACTTTAAATGTCACCATACATTTTCAATTAAAGTAAAAAACAACAACAAAAAATAAACTCCAGAGTTGTGTAGCCACGGGGCAAAGAACTGCTTCAATATTTATTAGTGAAAAGCATAAGAATACATTTCACTCAGCTGGGCAGATAAAATAATACATGAAGTAGAAACTAATAACTTTACATAGTTTCTTTTTTGTTTTATTGTGTGTGCATTCCCTAATTTTGCACAGCTTCATTCTACTTGGAGCAACAACAATCTGAAGGGATGCGGTAACATGAGTGGCTTTCCAAAGTTGCTGTCTCACTCAGCATAAAATCACTTCAGCATTTCATCATAAAAAGAAATACAACACTTTTCAATCAGTTGGAAGTATAAAATATTATATTGTATCAATTTTTTCTATATACAATACAGTTTGTAAAATGACAGCATTATTTACATATTTTACAAATTAAATAGGTAAAGATCAAGCAGCATAATGGACTGAGTATAATACTGTTCACAACACCAGTCCACTATCATGTTTTCAGTCTGAGAGATGTACAAACCAAAAATAGGTGCACTTTCACTTTTGTTTTGCTCTGCGGGTGTTCTGTCACTTCTTCTGCACTTTACGAGCTATTAGTATCTGCTTCCGTAAGCATCTCTTTGGTCCTTTCACAGTGGTTTGGCAGCTCCTATCTCACTTTGCTTATAGTTACATGTGGAGCAGACTTGTCTTCAGGCAAGTAGCTTATTTACCATGCAAAGTGATATGAAAATCATATCAGTGACATGTCTCACATTGCCTGTAAAAGGCTTACAATTCACATCATCTGTCTTACCCTGGCAATCAAGTGTGATATTTCTCCAAACAGGGAATAGTATCATAATGTATATTTGTTACTTATATCAACAGCTATCCTAAATTTGATTCCATATTTGTTAGGATTGTTTGACATTCACTGTGTGAAGGAGCATCAACATTCTATGAGATACAACTGCTCATCAACAGGAACATCTGCCCTTACTTATAAGGCATTATGCAGTTCTGCAGACAGTGTGCTAGGAGTCGGATATAGCAGTCAAACTTTCAATATAAGAAATGCTTTTATATGGGGAAAGCAGAACACGTGAGATGGTATATTGTTGACGGAACGATTCGCAAATAAATGCAATCCACTTGTAATGTTTTCACAGACACAACATACCTGATAGAGTATGCAAATGCAATATTAAACAATCAGTTTAATCAATCTGCCATCAAACCATTTGTGTGGTTCAGTATGTACCAGATACATGAGTCAGCATTTCAATATAGCTGTGCTCATATCATATTTAGGTGCCTTATTTATGGTCAAGTACCAAGTTGCATTGGTCCTTTTATTTTTACAAAGAAAGCCCACCAAGCAGTCTTACATTTACATTCATTGTCAGAACAGACATGTCTGCGTTCTTCACTTCTGCGTTCTTCACTTGTGGTTCGATTTCTGTGTCCACTACGTGCCTCTTTACATTTTCTTCATTCCCTGCGTGAAATATATACTGGCTGTGTACTTAATATTCTATAGTGTGTAGAAAGTATTGCAATGCCATTTTAAAGTGACTTTATAATTGTTCTTTATCTAACTGAAATAACTGGAGCACTGAAAGGTTTTCAAATCTGTTTTTGAATTTGTTTGTTGAATTTTTTTTTTTTTTTGTTTCTGTTTGGTGAATTGGAAATCTGTTTTTCAAATTAGTTTTTTTGTTCATTATTTTATAGTATTATAATATTTTTATAGTCTGCTATAGACAGACAACAATTCATATCTGGGAAATAATGTTCAATAATGTCAGTAATAGCAGCAGCGGATGACTGGTCAAGGTAAAAAGAACATGCAAATGCAGTCATGTTCAAAATGGAGGTGAGAGCTTGTGGTGGTAATAGGGGGTCTTTCATGTACAAAAAAACCTAAATATAATCAACCATTTTTCTGAATAGAATTTCAGGGTTACCACAACATTGGCATTTGAAGGACAGCAATTTAAAAAAGTCGAGGAAGAACAGGAGTGTGACATCGACACTGATGAAATAATTAAAGATTTAAAAAGACTGCCAAATGGCATTGGCTGTGGCATTTCTATAGTTAATGCTGGCAATTTCAGCTCTAATGTTGGTCAAATTTGTTTGCATTTAGTGGTTACTGGGATCCATTAAAGAGTTCATTCTGGTAACACAGTAAGACGTGTTGCCATCAGCAACCTCTACATTATGGGGATGAGTGAGGCTTTTTTAGAGAATTAAAGGCAGCTGAATGGGTTATGCATCCTGAGGATGATAGTTTAGTCTGCAAAGTAAGCTCAAGGTTCTGGCAAGTTTGGTAGCAATAGACATCATAGTCAAAAATTAATGTTCTTTTAAAAGCAGGATGAAGAAGTCCAAACTTTAATCAGCCATTGTCATGGAGGTTCACATGATCTACCATGTTATTTTTCAAATCATAATATTCAATGAGAGAATGACGAGTGTATCAAATAGAACTACAATGTTTCCTTACTATATTTAGAGGTTGTAGAGGTGTAGAGGTGTTATATTATTTTAGAAAACTTGTGATGGCAAAATCCTCATTTGTATGCAGACCTAATTAATTATGGTCATTGCAACAATGTAATAGGGTTAATTTTGCATGACTGATATCCTTGCTGCTACCTGTTCTCTATTCCCAGGATAGACAGCAAAACAAAAATGAAAAAGAAAAAATAAATTTATAGTAGGTAGGAAAATAGTATATGCTATAAATCTAGCAAAAATGTAGTTTTATAACACAGAGCAGTACTGGACAAGATTAATAACACTATGAATCAACACGTGTTGTAAAACAATCATTATTACAAGCAAAAAATAATATCATCGACTTGAATAAAGATTTATATAGACAAAATCAGCAAAAGTTTCTTCAAAACTAAATGCAAATTCACATAGATAATTGATTTGCTCTTTTTTGTTTTTCGTTGAGCATATCCAATACTAATTTCTGTATGTGAGCAATAAAAACCATATATTTGATTTTAGTGTTGTCCCAGCACTGTAACAGCAAATGTAGCCAACTCCACAAGTAGAACTATTACTTGTTGCATTCTCTGTATTTTTGTGTGAAAACCGTTCCATGAAAAATATTCAAATGAAACTGAGCTTCTGCACAAATAATTTGTAATTTTATTATTGCTGTATTTAAGAGCAGACGAGCTGGTGATAGAATATCTTTGTAAATCTTATAGAACAGTCTGTATTCTGCACCTCAGCATGGTATCAGAGCTATGCAGAAGATAATATACATAATCTAGTGTCTTCAAACAGTATCAATGTCCCCAGCTGTTCTGATACTCAAGCACCAGCATGATACCCGCTCATCTACATGAAGATTTCTCTGCAAACTCTTTTGATTGTATACAACATAAGCACACTATGAATCCTATAATTCATTTTGGGATGGTAGAATGAATTTCCCTTGAGACTTTTGTAAAACATTATGGCTTAAGACTGAGTAACATTAGAAGGCATGTGTGTTACAGAGTGCAGTCAATAATGGCTAGAAAAGTCATTTTTTAAGTTGAATTGTTAATTTGAAATTTACTATAATGGGTGTTGTTTTTCTAAGGGTACTTGTATAAAAGTATTTTTTTACGGTTCAGGTAGTGTTGCAGCATATTGGCTGCAATTTTGTGTTCAGACTGTCACACATGTGCATCACATGGTCACCCTCTTAGTTTTTCTCAGGTATGTCATTCCACCCCAGACCAAGAGGGGACGATGCCACAGTGCTGTGTCTTAGTTGTCCTCACTGTTTCTTAGTACTGTGGAGGAAAAGCGACACTTCAGCTTCTGGTCCCAGGGCCAAAATAGCACGACCACCTGGAAAAAGGCATCACTTCCCAACCAAGCTCCTCTATAACTTGAACAAATCCTTAAAAGTTAATTCATCCCGCATTAACTGGAGGTTATTGTTTTGTTCTATTCTGATGCCATTGAGCATTTTGCTTTAAGTAAATGGGACAGCCGGGTTGCAGTCCCAACATTTTGTTTGTTGAGGCTGTCATTCCCCTAGGAAGGCCACACGGTAAATCCAGTGAATACACACTTCTCAAAGCAGGCAGTGATGTAAGTACTGGTTGAGAACTGGTCAAATTATGTTACTAAATTCAATGTAGTGTTTGAAAAGATTGTAACTGTCTAGGCAAGATCGCAGTCGTACGTTTGGTCTGACCAGAAATTCTAAACTCACCTGATATAGAGTAGTTGACTCAGGTATAGACATTCTTCTTGTGAAAAGTAGAGACCTGTCGCAAAACAAGCAAGTTGGGGTGATAATCCCCACTTCTAAACAGAATAGGAGTTGAATATTAAATTCAAGAAGAAGACTACAGATTCCATTCTGATCTTACAATAATGGGCTAAAAGTCTGTTGCACATACTACAGAGTCACAGGCGTGTCTCATCACTATTCATTTGTGCTTTTTAGACTTGAAGAAAGTATATGACCACGTCCCCTTGTAAAATGTTCAAGAGTCCATGCTTTATAAAAAAAGCTGTTTTTGCATTAAGTGAAGTCCATTTAAAATGAATATGGGACTCCCAAAAGATTGTGTCTCATTTTTTCACCTCTGCTTTTCACGGTTTTCGTTGATAAGAAACCAAATTACAGCAAATACCTAGAAAATATCCAGTATGTGAAACTGAGAGATGCAATCCTATTGTTTTCAGATTATGCTATTATTTTGGTCAATCTTTGATCTCTACCATACACTGAAGTGTAATGCAATTAAGTTAATGATTAGCACTTCTAAAATTGACATCATTGTCCTCTCTTACAAAGGAACTATTTGATCTCTACAAAGTTGTATCTTGAAGTGTTTTTTCATAATTAAGGGTAGAATCAGCTATGAGACTGACCAATGAATCAGTGCAACCAAGACAGTTTTGAGAACATTGCACTAGCCTGAGGTGGTAGGATGGGATCTAAGCCCTTGGACAAAGCTTTTGATTTACCAGTTAATCTACATCCCCATCTTTACCTATGGTAACAGGTTCTGAGTAGTAACTGACTGAGTGAGATTACAGGTGCAAGGGGCCAAAATGAGGTCCTTGTGCAGGATTGGCAAGCTAATTCCTGACAATTTGGAAAGTTTACCAATGCACCAGGACAGTCTCATGATTTGGAATGGATCTTACCTCTGAATTTAGTTTCTTAGTATTTTTTGTATTTCATCTTTGCATGTTTCACTGAGTCATTATGTTTTAGTTTGAATTTTGTTAATTTGCCATCTTTATTGGTTAATTGTTCTGTGAACTACCCTTTGATTACCTTCACTGTTAGTTTAGATATTTTCCTTCAGATTTCCTGTAACTTATTATGTAATTTTTGTAATACTGGGGTGTGGTCCTAATTGAGCAACATGTACCATGTGCTATAATTGGTAATCTTTGCAACACCTGGATACTACAAAAAAGTTGATCAGTCAATCCAAGTATGGATTGGCATTAGTTTCATTTAGTAACCCAACCACTTTGTAAGTTTATGATTGTTGTTAGTGCCTTTGGTGCTTGGGGAATATTATTGGTGGTTTCTATCTCTTGAATTTAATTGGCAAAGAAGTAATTTTTAAGTTTGTATTTTGAATCACAATTTTTAAATTTTTATTTTAGTCACGTATTTGTTATTAAAATGTACTTTTGCGTGACCAAGTTTTATGACAATTTTCCTTATCCCTAAGGTAATATTCATAACAGACAGAGTAGATCTACTATTTTGTTGTGATAAGGAAACAGAAGATCAGGGGTGTGAGGCTTCCAAATGAACCACTAAAGTAAGCCAGAATTAGCACTGGCCTTTCCAAAAAAATCTCACAAAATCCAAGCTTTTCTCAATTACAAACAGCAAGTTAGGTTAAAACTGGGCACCAAACATTTGGTTTAAAGTTAAAAACATGTTCTTAAAAAGTCTCAGACTTGCCAAAATTCCTCATAAGACTTTGAAACGTTGAAAAACTCTGTCTGATTTAAACAATCCAAAAAGAATATACAGTATTTATAAACAAAAGAATGACAAAAAGGTGCTCAAAAGTGTAAAATTGAGTGTCCTGAAAGGCAAACAAATCTCAACTATACTAACAAGAATCAAATCCCATCTGAGAGAAGAACATTCCGAGTCTGGCCTTTTCATCTCTACACCTCGCTTATGATGTCATAAGCACAGATCCGAAAAAGCCAACAGATATGATTTGAAAAGCTCAAATGTTTCAAGCCTGTGGACAGGCATGATATACAGTATAATTACTCTAGTCAGTTTCATAAACCTAGACACATAACTCAGACACATAGTACCTCCTTTTCCTTTACTATTCATAAGCAGGAGCAAATGAATGAGCCCAGCTGATGATGTGGGACAAACAAGTATTAGTATTCATTTAGCCCAGTCAAATTAATTGAGTGTATTTAATTTATTTTAGTTAAAAACTCAGACAATAAGATGAAGAGAAGAGTAGAGCACAGACCTGAGAAAAAAAGAGAAACTTGGGTAGTTATGGGCACAGAATGGCATGTTATTTTGGGTGACTGAGCTGCCAGATTCATTCAAATTTAATGCAACTTATGTGCTGTCTGTACGATTACCGTTAATGATCTTCCAGCTGACCCACGAATCAGCACAAGTCCCTGTCTACAGTTCAGGTTATATACAGTATTTGAATTTTTGCTACCTCTTATAATATTTATCATCCTATACCATGTTTAAAAAACATACGTGCTTTGGAGCAGCAATGGATAACACTATGTAGCTTCTAGCTGGGGGAATAAGAGAATCATTAGCACTTCCTTGTGGTCATTAGAGGATAAAACAGAGGGAGGCCTCTGACTAGTGTCTATATAGTGCCATCCACGGTCATGTCTCATCAATCAGTAACAAGAGTGTGGCTTTGTGGATACAATATGTTACTTAAAACCATTGCCCCAGATGCTTTGTGAGCTTATTACTTACACCATTCTTCAGTATGATAAGCAGAAACAGAACACATTGTGAGTTTTATTTTCTTTATTTGATTGGAACCATTTTGGAAAATAAACTTTCATACATGTTATATCAAGGGACCAACCACCTTCTGTGATAATACAAAAATGAAGTCAATAAATTTGTATGCACTTCTATATATTTATATCACTTCTATCACTGTGAGGGCTATTTAAATATTCTTGAAATTGCAGCTCAAATAGCAGTAGTTACATCTACAATGCAGTTAGACAATGAATGACAGCAGATCATCTTCATTGGAAGTATTATTGATCTACCTATATTGAAAGAACTCTGTTTTTCAAAATGATATAATATTTAGTTGAACCTGAAAAAATATTTTTGATTAATTTTTTTCTTAGAATAGTGCTCCAGTGTCCAGAATACACTATTAAATTCTGCTAACTGTAAATTGAATTATTCCCAGTGAGAAAATTATTAAAGTGAAATGTTCTGTGGATTAGAGTTGAAGGAGTCACAGAAGGACTTTATCAGCATGCATCCTCAAAATGAAAATGAGATTAAACTTAATAACACTCTGAAAGCAGAGTGTTAAAGTCAGATCCTGAAGAGCTTCAATGACTACAGGTTTTCATTCCAGCCATTTTCTTAATTAGTAACCAGTTGCTGCTACTAAAGGAGCAGACTTAATTTGCTATAATTTTAATATATGAATGTTTTATGATTTAAAACCACAAAAGTAATATGTTCCATTACCAGCACTAATAAGGAAACTGGCTGGAACAAAAATGTGCAGCTGCTGTAGCCTTCTAGTATTGGAGTTTAACAGGTCTGCTCTAAAATATGCAAAGTAAAATATCACTTTCTATCAACAATTTTTCAGGTGTCTTCTAAGGAAGAATATGTTAAAGAAATGTATATTGCATGAGAAAGATGGAAACAGGGGAAGATTGTGAGAGACCTGAATGTATTGTTGGAGGCAGAGTGCTACAGTATATGTGATGCATAGAAACTACTTAAAACGGAATTTGGCAGGTGTAAATAGTGACCATAAAATGTAAAAGAATTCTATGAATGAGAGGCTTCTATTGATTAAGTGGTTGGCAGTCGGAGATAATGGATAATTTTGGAATAAATCTTCTGTGAAAGCACTATGTAGTAAAATAGGAAAATATCATTAACAACATGAGGAAGAGATAAAGTGTTAGAAAGAAACAGAGAACTTAAATGATCTTCAAATCTCTGGTCAGTGTTTTGAGCTGAATACTGCTGGACTGAGAACGCTCTATGAAGAGTGTGAGTAAACAACCCTGAATGGATGAAAAACAGTTTTCACTGAGTGCTTCATTTTGCCAGGTCAATTTCCTTGGTAAATAGGCAATGCGGCCTCAGGACTGACTCTAACTTTGTGCTTTCACCCTTTACCATCAATTTCTGACATTTTATATCTTCTCCACATCATTTAAGACACGTTTTTAACTTTTTTTATTTTATTTATTATTTCTTTATTTTCCAGAATAATGATTCACCTGTTTTCATTAATCTGTTCCTATGCTTGGCATACCCTTGAACTACAGAAATGACAGAGAAATAAAGAGCATTTGTTACAAAGCAATTTGTCCATAAATGGTCCAGAATAGTTTGAGAGACTAATATATCAGGATAAAAAAAAAAAAAAGTATCTAACTGCTGAGACATTTCATGAAGCATAGACCCCTGTCAGCTTGGTCTACGAGGATGCTATTAAATTTGGTAGATACTGTAGACAATGCTGATAAATCACCTGACAGAGACTAGAGTTGACGAGTAATGAATGTTCCAATGGAGAATACATGTCTGTTACAAAAACATGCAATGAATACATTGGTTGTTTTTTTATTATTTGGATTTCTTCAGTTATGAAACTCGGAAAAAAATTAAGAAGTTAAAATAAAACAAGTTGAATAAATTGTGACATTATTTAAACTTTTTTAATTTAAACACGGCAATTATGTAAGTATAGTTGCTAATCAGCTTTCAACTTTGGTAAAATAAGTTTGTTTTTTTTTTTAATGCAAAATTTACTGCTTTTACATCATTGGTATAACCCATAGGATACAATTGTCTAGAAGTAGGTAGGGCCCACATTTGCCTCCTTAACAGTTTAAACTAAATTCTTAAAAAGCTGGAAACATTCCTTAGGGATTTTGTCCCATTCTGAGTGGCCTCACACAATTCCTGCAGATTTTTGGTCACATATCCATGCAGTACATCTCTATTTCCATATCTTTCCTTAGGCACAATATTGGAGAGAGATCTGTGGACTAAGCATTATGTCACTGTCCTGTCTTCTACTACTATAGTTCATTGACTTCATGGTCTGATAGGTTGTCAGTTCACTGATGCCTTTCTGTACACCACCATTTCTTTTGTTTAAGTTAAAAAGAAGTGAGCTATTCTGTGAAATGAAATGAGTCTGGCAATTATTCTGTCACTCACTAGTTGTTTTATTTGATATTCGGACTTCAGCCTTCACACATTATACAGTTCATGTCAACATGTTGTCATTTATTACTAAAACATGAAAAACGTTTCTGTTTTAATGATTTGTTTACTTAGATTGTTGTAGACATGGAACACATGAAATATATGTATTCCAAATAACAATCTATTATTTCTACTCTAAAACTCTTCACTTCAAGATAATCAAGGCTTGAACTTGGTGAACTTCTTGCCCTTTCGGCAGCAGTGGGTGGAGATGGTATAGCAGGCTGCTTGCTGCTTCTGTTGGTTGACACATTTACAAGACAAAAGACGCTGACGGAGAGGTGTGAAGGGATTTAAGGTGGGCCGGAATTTTCGTAGGCTTTGGTAATTCTATTATTAATGCGTCAACTTCTATAAATACTAGAGACAGTAGTGCATTAAAGTCTTAGAAATTCATTTTTGCTGACACATTGGAACAACTACATTTGTCACCAACAATCATAACCAGTCAAAATTCCATAAATCACATATCTTGCCTTTTCTAATGTTTGTTTGATCAAAACCTATACCACTCAAACAAACCTGCATGCTTATATATACAGTATATTGAATTGGTGTAACTTGAAGGACTGGATGGATGGATAGAAATGTATTTTGGGTTCTGTGTTGCACTAATGAAAATGATAAACAGTTATTTTTAAGAGCACACTTAGGGCAGTGAGGCCATGTTCAAAACGGAGAAGACAGACATAGGCCCCCTAGCCACAGGAATCCCTAATTGCACTAGCAAAACTGACATTTCTAATGGCTTTTTTACCTTGAGATATGAGAGTTGCATGTTAAGACTGCTGACAACTTTCTGACTAATGTTTGTAAGAAACAGTGTATATACAGTATATATATATATATATATATATATATATGTAAAAGCACTCCATAATACTTGCAACCGCAACCAAGTGGATTCCTACTAATTTCACTCCTTGTTCAGGTAACTCACTATCATTAGAAGGATAGCTCGCTGAGGTTGACTGGAATGGAGAGTGTGCAGTTGTGGCAGGGCTTGCCCTTTTTATATGCTCTCCTGTAGCTGACACTGAAGTTGTTCATTTGAATAATGGAATGCCACCTCATGGTACTGCTGACTCTAGATCTTTGAATGAGATAGAGAGGCAGATGTTTTAATTCAAAACCTACATTTTCACTTATTGTGACACGTGAGTCACTGTCTCATGTTTCAGAACGATCAACTTTATTAATCAACTTAAAACAGAAACAGCAAGCGTATTTATTGAAGCGGGAGCTACCACTCCATGACACACAGGCACAGAAAACAAGCAGTAAGTTCATTAGTCATTTGCCTCAGTTCCCTCCTTCAGTTCAGGCACTGATAATCCTCCTCGTCAGAATAGTTCTGCAGCTGTAGATCCACGACTGGGATCAGATCGTCCTGGAGGAAAGGGGACAAAGAGAAAGTGGGCCAGGTCATTGGCCGAATTAAAGCACCCCGAGCATTGGCGATCGGTCTACGGCTGATGGGCGCAATGCATGGGTTTTGCGAAATCATTGAGGCAGTGAGTCTTCTATGGCCTATGGACGCATTGCGTGGCAGGGCTGTGAACTCATCGTTGAGGCAGGACACGTTGTGTGGCTGGGCTGTGGACTTGTCGTTGAGGCAGTGAGTCTGCTGCTGTCTGGTGGGCATGTCACAATATTTACACATATTTTATTAAAAAACCACAAAAACAAATCTGATAATTAAGATTTTTTCATAATTAAATCACAGATCTTAATGAATGAAAGTCAGAAATGTCTTGCAGAAAATGTAACTGCTTTAATTTAAGATAAACATGATACTTGTAATAATTAATATAATGTACTGTAATACATCATCCTGTGCAAAGACAGTAGCATTATTATAATTTAACATGAATATACAGTAGCACTTAATGTATAGTATGTATTTCCTGACATATTTATAGTACTATTTTTATTAATTCCATTTCTGAATTTGCTTCTTCCTATGCAGGGTAGATGGGCATGTGTATGAGAAGTGGTATTATTTGTACTGAATATTCCCTTATTTCAGTTTAGTAATGTTCCATAGTTTGGAGCGCAGTTTTGGCTTTATAGAATAAAATACATAATCATGTGTAACTACAGACATTAAGGTCCATAACATTTTTTTAATTAAACCAGCTGAAACTCCTTTTCCAGGCTACCCACATGTGCCCCTCAATGTTATTTTCAAATATACACGGGTAACAAGTCTAGACTTCTTAGATTCCACAGCTATAGTGGCTTTTTACCCAAGTCTAGAAATGTTCTTCCAGTCGGGTTTCAGTCTGGAACCTTCTGTGTTTGCTTCTGTGAGCAAATGTATACTGTAGTATCCTAATGGGAGTGGAGCAAGTCTGGGTGGAGCCCTTCTGAACTTCTCATTTTGTTTTAATTCTGAAGAGAAAAAAACTGTATCAGTGTATCATTTATGGCCAGTACTTATTTTAAGCCTTAGGTTCATGGCTAACCATGGTCTGTAAAAGTTCAGTGTCTTTTGGTTTGAAATAAAGTTTGTGTTATATTGTACATTATATTTATATACAATAAAACATGTTCATTACAAGATCAGTATTGCATTGTGCAAGGATTTAAACTGTGAATTATAAAAACACTCCACTCTGTTTTATTAGAAAGAAAACTATACATTTAAATCCTGCTATGAAAACCCTTTATTATTATTTTCTGGTTATACTGAAGGCACTAGCATGTAAATAAGAAGAAAAGGAAATTTATCCAAAACAATGTAAACTGATTTAATTATGACTTAATGTGTCTGCTTACTTAGATTGATTTTTGAGTTCTATGCCAACAAAATAAGTACAAGCTCCTGCAGGTACAGTTTCACATCAATTATAGATGTTTTTCATTCAGACTTAATCACAAGCCTTTCATTTAGTAGTCAAGTCTACTTTACATGAGAACCATAAAAAGACATTACACTGCATACTATTATAAGGGGATTAACACATGCCCTGTTGATGCAATGGTTGCTGCCATTTGTTCTAAGCTGCCATGGTAGGCTCCACCACCCCTATGGCACTGCACTTTATGGACAGATATGAATGGGAAGATATTAGTGTAAAAGTAATGCAATACATTTACTGATTTTATTTCACATATTCAATGCCTTGAACACGAATGTGCTAAATTACTGATTACCTATATTATTATAAATACTGTAGTTAACAATGAATGTTTTTAGAATTTCAACCAAAATCTAATGTTAGGTAAAAGGTGTCTGAGCGATCAAATAAAAACTTTTATTAATTATGTAATTTATTAAATTAATAAAGTCCTCCAACACCAAATGGCACCGTATGGAAAAATAATATCTTGTGCCACCATTTTTCTCTAAAGAATGCAACCAAATGCATTCTAGAATTCAAAATCAGTAGTACCAGTAAGTGAGGAATTTTATCTCACTTTACTTTCTAGAATTGCTTTAATTCAGCTTTTTAAAGATGAATCGCTTCTTTCAGAAAACAGTATATGTGGCACAGTATACATATAGTTTTGGACTTTAGTTTGTCCAAAGCTTAATTTTGCTTCTTTTTCGCCATTTCTATGTGGACATTTTAATGTGTTTTGGATCATTTTCTTCAGCATTTAGCCAACTATGCTTTAGCTTTTACTTAAGAAAGGAAAAGAAATTAAATGACCTGTCATTCTCCCAAAATATTTTCTGATACTTTATATTTTTTTAGGCTACGCTGTGCCTTTGGAGTAACTCTGGTGTGCCAACCAATCTTGGGAATAATTACCGCTGTTCCACTTGTTTTTCATTTGAACATTATGGCTCTCGCTGTAGTTTAATGGAGTCCTAGAGCCCTAGGAAACAGTTTTTGACACTCTTCCAGACTGATAGATATCATTAAGTTTTGAACGGTCTCTTTTGGGAATTTTCTCTTATCTTGGCATTATTTTTTAGTTGACCAAGGCTGGCTGTAATCAAACCAGTCTGTATTCAGTTAGCTGACTCTAATTATCCCTTCAATTGGTTTGATTTTACTAGGGGGCAATTTCTTTGTCACACAGTGACATGTTTATTTGTTCTTTAGCTTAATTAAGTATGTTTTATCTAATACTAGATTTCAGTTGTAAACCTGAAAACATTCAATGTTAAAACTAATGCAAGAAATCAAGAAGGAGGCGAACACTGTTTCAGAGCACTGTAAACATAAATGTCAACGATAAACTCAACATAATAGCATAACATTCGCAAAAACGGTTCCGGGTTGTATGGGACAGCAGTTTTTTGTTATTTTTTTTTTGTATGTGTGTTTTTCCCATTATCCAATGTGTAGTTGCAATTTCTGCTGCCAATTATTTCTGGTAAATACTTTCTATAAATACAGACATATTGTAAATGTGTAAGGAAAATCTTCTTTTAAGCACTGTACCTTTTTTAATGTTTTTTCTGATCTAAATGTGCAATACTGAGTAGCCTCGCTCACAGATAAGCCAGCCTTGTTTGTTTCCTGTCCGCATGTGAAATTGTAGTTTTTGATGTTCGCCTTCAATTTTATGAGCCTCAGGATAGTAAAGTCTGAAAGTGACATTACACTCTATAATCTTTGCCAAGCAAAAACCAAAAAATTGATTTTGAAGTGTTATTCAAAAAGCAAATTATTTCTTAATTGTTGCTCCTTATACTTCATTGGCAAGAAAGGCTGGAAAAGTAACTGGCATATGTTGGTGAGGATTACTCCAGTCCTTACTGGCCATTTCCAGTTACTAAAACAAATTACCTGTTAATTATACAGCTAGATTAAAAGGCAAAAGACTAAATATGTAAAATACAAATTGAATACACATAGTATTTAATCCACTCTACATATGCCATATTTTACTATATTTACGTAAAAACAAAGAACACTAGTTTAAGGACAAATTATTAGTGCCATCATCTCCTTAAGAAGGAAAAGGAAATTCAAACCAAAATGGGTTTTTCAGAAAGAAAAGCCTTTGTTGTGCAATCACTTGCAAAAAGGTGTATTGTAAAGGAATAATAATATTAAAAATATCAAATACTGTTTAACATGCACATTTAAATATTAGTCATTGCAGTTACTAATGTACCATTGCACACACTTCTAATGCATGAATGCAAGGATTAACTTGTTCTAGTTTTTAAAAATTATTTTTGGAGATTATGATTTGTTTCTTTAAAATTATCAACGCTTTACCTTTTTTCTTCAAGCAAAGGAAAACGTTTTTATCTTAAGGAAACAATCTGAGCCAAAGTATAGTTGGCAAGCACTTCCAAATCAAGGATATTTCCAGAAATCCTCTTAGACGCACATCAAAGCATTTGGGGTTCTCTAACTAAATAAATCTTTAATGCATGTAGTGCCTAGGGTATCCTCTCTCTGCCAAAGAGGAGTTTTATTTGCCAGCCTAATTAATGGTTTATCCTCCTTCTCAGAATTTATTACAGGACCCAAGTCCAAGGGTTTTGAAATCAGGAAAAAAAAAGATTAAAACAAAAAGCAAGCAAATGTATGAGCCTACAAACCAAAAGCAATAAATCAATTTAAATGTGACTGTGCTGCACACCACACTACCAGGCTTTAAAGACAAACTGTGTCATTATCATATATATATTATATATATATATATATATATATATATATATATATATATATATATATACATATACACACACACGCACACACACATACATCCACATCATTTATTGCAAAAATATAAAGTCATTTCACAGAAAATGTTAGATTAATGTGATATTTTCTATTTTTTAAAAGGTGTTTATTTCCATAAGCTGATAAGGAAATGAAAATGTGATTTTTTTATTACCAGATTAAAGAGAATTTTGTGGATAGTTGCCAACATAAATTCTGAATTACAGGAAAGAAAATCTTTTTTTAATTTAGTACCAATTAAGAGTATACTTAATAAACTAAACAAAACAATGAGTGAAAGACTGATATAGGCCTAAAATATATATATATATATATATATATGAATAACTAACTTCTTTGCACAACACATCACTGACAACCGAAAATATTTTTATGAATTGATCTGGAAATAAAAATCTTAGCACTGGTGATATACAACAAAGCATTTCCAAAGTTCTAAACAAGAACTTCTGCTTTTCTTTACTGTACAGATATTTATCTTTGTCTGACAACTTATAATATTTTCACATTTACGGATACAGTTAAACAATTTGTCATGGTTTTTTAATGATTCAGCAATTGAACGTGTTTGAGAGGCAGCTTTACCACAGTCTAGAATAACAATCTGCAGTTATACAATATTCTTTAAAATCTTTAAAAAGATGTGTACTATTTTAAATTTGGTAATGTTTCTGTAAAAATAAACTCAGTAAGATGTATTATAGTTATTCTTATATAAAGTGTTATTATGAAGCAAGACCTTGGTAAACTGAACACCAACCTGAATTAATATAGTCAAGAAATTATTTAATATCAACATTCAATCTCAAGTGGCAAGGAGTTTTGGCAGGGTGGAACATGCATGCAGAGAATGGGGGATTGAGGTGCAAGAAAAAAAGAGGGAAATCAAATAGTGTGTGTGTGCATATATATATTATTATGTTAGACTAAGGATGTACATTGGAACATTATAACAGTGATATTAACTTTTTTAGGCAGGCAGTATGGTGTAGTGGTTAAGGCTTTAAACTTCAGACCCTGAGGTTGTGAAAGAAATGTAACCAATTGTATCATAAATATTGTAAGTCACCTTTGATAAATGTGTCAACCAAATAAGTACATTTTCTATCATCACTCATCCATCAGTACTGACTATAAAACAACCAAGAATTCATTCAACTCTCTACAATCTTAAAACAAATTAGGTTACAGTTGTTATGCTGTGTCATAAATCTTTTATCAGTTTCATCTAAATCCAAATTGTCACTGCTGAGAAGGCTGGTGTTTGTCAACTAGTTATTCGCAATGGTGACTGTTCACAAGGTTGAAAAGCTGCACTCGGACCCAGGATTACTCATTGACACAACAGGTGCAACATCAAAAAGCATTCTTGAAATGATTAAAAAATTTAAAAAAAAATATCAGACATTTGGAAAAATTATTTTTTATTTGCCTTTTTTCTGTTGTAGCTCATTCTTCTGGATTTGGCAATCTATATGCTTTCATTAATATACTCTCTATTTCTTCCATGAAAATGTGACAGTTAAGTGGGTTTAGTACTAGTATGGTCATTATTGCTAAGGTGTTTTTTCCATGGGTAGGACAATAACTTGGCAATAGTAGAGCAGTAGCATCAAGTGCCACAGCAGGATACTAAGTAGAGAAACAGAATAGAGGAGGGTTAGTAATTCATAATTATGGTAATGCATAGTATTTTTATACAAATAACTATCAAAAAGAGATACAGTATGCACAGCTAATCAGCAGCTCTAGTTATAATATTCTAGACTAAAGTAGTCAGTCTTCAGCCTGGATTTAAAATTCTGAGACTAAAGAGGGATCTGCCATGTAAGCAGGCAGAAATGAAAGCTCGACCTCCCACCATATTTTATTAACCCTTGGGACCTTTAGTAATTCAGCATTTTAAGATCCTAATTCACACAGTGGTTTGTAAGTAATAAATTAAGATAAGTAAGCAAGGCCTTGCCCATTTAAGAATTATATTTAGAAAGAAGAGTTTTGAAATCGACTCTACAATTAACTGGAAGGTAGTATAAAGACTTTACAACAGAAGCAATGTTGTCATACTTTGTGATTTGTGCAATCATTTTTGCAGAAGCATTCTGAATTAACTTGAAAGCTGCATAAAGAACAATTTAAACAGCCTGTGAATCACACATTGCTATAGTCAATCATACTAGAAAAATATGCATGAATTAATTGCATACTCATCAGTAAAACTAATGGGGATTCCAACTGAGTTAAAAAGTGGCAGAATATTGTTGCAGTCTGTGTTATCCACCCAATAACTAGCCTTTATGTTTTTTTGTATATTCAGAGACAAGTTGTTCTCATTCATCCACTCTTTTAATTCACTGACACAATTAAGGGCACCATCGCAGAAACATTGTTTGGTCTAAAAGAAGGGTATAGCTGAGTGTCATCTCCATACAAGTTAAAATAAATATTATGTGTTGTAATGATAGTTCCCAATCGAAGAATATAAAGTAAGGACACTAACATTCCGAGTGAGTTTTTTGCTGACTTTGTCTCAATCCAGGTGGTTTGTGGTGTGGTGGGTGCAGCAACACACTATCAGCACATTCTTCCAACCTCTCTCTCTCTGCATTTTGGTTGGGGTATGCTAGGCCTAAGCAAGCAGATGGCAGTATGGATTAATCTGGACTGGGTGAACATCTTCTGGGTTGGCCAGTGAACATCCTGGTCTGCTTTGTGGCTATATTTTGAAGGCCTAAAATGCATTCTGCCGTGTTTCTAATGTGAATTAACAACATCCTACAACTGGTTGATGTGAAGGGCACCTTTACCCTCAAACCTCCATACAGGTAAGCTATTCACTCCTTACCCTTGAAGAACAAACCAGTCTTTTCAGCCTGAAACTAAAGTTAAGGACTGAATTACAATGACAGAGTATTGTCAGCCCATTTCTGCATGTACTAAAATCAATTTGATAAATGCAAATTAAACCACTCAAGCACAGTGATTGAAAGCCAAATGTAATCTTCCAGCCTGTGTAATAAAACAGAATGGTTAATGGTGTCAAACACTATATGGAAATCTAACTATATAGAAACTGAATCATAATTATTGTTCAGTTTCCTTTCTCAGAAAATATCAAATGTTGTTTTCAACATGGGTTAGCGCCATTTCTTCACTGTGACAAATGCAAAAGCCAGACAGGAATTTTTCAAATGAATTTTGTATCAAAGTTGATGACCAATTCACATCTTCATTACTACAGTTCAATCTGAACAATGGTTCAGTTTCAGTTTGTCCTAAAACTGCCTTTACAGCCTTTCATTTGCTGTTGTGTTTTTCATTGGAGACCTTGCCCCACTCCATAATCCAATGTTAAATGTTTTCTACTAATAATCTGTTTTAGGCCAGAAATGTTAACTTCAGTAATGATCAACCATTGTTAGACAGAAGGCCTTTAAAGTGTAGAATTTCGTCAACTGCTGAACTTTTTAAAAAGCCTCTAATGTAATTTGAGCCCTGCAAATTAGCAAAATTCTATATTTTCTAATTTTAGAATGATAATTTGACATTAAAAGTCAGGTAAGGCAAATATTTTATACCAGTAATGGTGCACTGCACGATAACATGCAGTGAATACCC
The DNA here is from genome assembly GCA_026402145.1 of Polypterus bichir lapradei. Lineage (NCBI taxonomy): Eukaryota > Metazoa > Chordata > Cladistia > Polypteriformes > Polypteridae > Polypterus > Polypterus bichir. The sequence goes on from JANRMT010027041.1 coordinate 66,825,805, forward strand.
TTGACTTGAGCATTCATACTTTTCATTCTCTTTCTCTGTACGTTTAGCGTTCATTTGCTCAGAGGTTGATGCACTTGCTGCTTCCTGAGCTGCTCTTCTTTTCTCCACCCTAGCGGGCTGCTTCTTCTCTTCTTTTGTTGCCATTTTTTCGCGTTAAAAATGATTAAGTCAGTGTTTGTGTTGCAATTACTTAGTACGTTTTCCTTCATTTTTCACTTAAGCTGGCAGTTAAGTCTTCAATCTACCTCAAGAATGATTTAAAATATGAAGAGGTAGAGGATGTGACAGTGAAGGTGGTAGGGATGAGAACAGCGCCAGTACGCATGCGCCACACAGCCGCCCTGCTGGCCGCTGCTGAGTGTTGATTCTACAATAAAATAAAATAAAAATAAAAAGAGTAATAAAAATCGAATGGTAGACATCATATACTATATGTGTACCAAATTTCAGATCAATAGTTCAAATGGTTTGTGAGCTACAGGTCATTTAAAATCCTGGACAGACAAATGAACAGCAACGGTAGCGTATTATATATAAAGATAGAAAATATATTGTGCAGTAAGCAAAGCACAGGCTGAGATGTCCTAATTAATGAAATCTGGATCCTGCTCTGAAAAAGAGTTCATATTCTTGGCAAAAAGGGTGTTGTTCAGGTTCTTTTTTAATCTGCCAAACATTCTCCTTTTTCACTCTGTGGAAGGCTCTCAGCCCAAAAGATGTGTACATATTAAATAAAGTTCCTTTCTCCTCATGTTACCTTTTAATGCTTTCATGCTATTATAGGACACTCAAAACTACATCTGTACATATTACTTAGAATAAAACTTTTAGTTTTTAAGGATGGGGGAGCTGGATTTTGGGGCTATGTTATTAAAGTTTATATGTTAGAAGTCAATGGTTAAAATATACACTAATACATTTTTTATTTCTTCCTATGAGTCCACAAGGAATAATAGAGTTGAGAACATACTGTAAAATAATGTTAAGCTAGTTGTCAAATATAATGTTATAACCATGTTACCGTATTTTTAAGTTATATTAATTGAAAAATAATAATCAGTGGTTGGCATCATTAAGGAATTACTGACAAGATACAAAATACAGCAGTGAGGTGGTATATGTCAAAATAATATTCAGACAAGCTTAACATGGAGGAAGGGAACGTGTCAGAATCACTTTAGTTCAGTTAGTAAGGAAGACGTTGAGGGGTTTTATAACTGGAGTGGTGCAGCCAACTAAATTCTAATATTTCAAATAGTATAATTTTATTTAATCAAATACTAATTCCTTACATTTCCAACCTGTGAATGTTGCAATTGATCTCCAGCCTCACTGGGCCACATGTTTTGTGTGAGCACCAAATTAACATCATTCTGGACAAAGATCTTTGAATGTCTATCAGACAGCCTTGGTGTCAAAATCAGACCCAAACTGTTAACAGTTGTGTTTGTTGTACTTCCGGATGGGCTTAAAGTGGAGAAGTGCAAATTGATTGTAATTGCCTTTACCACCCTACTAGCACGTAGAAGTATCTTGCTCACCTGTTATAAGTTAATGGGTAATTGATGTTCTATACTATTTGAAATTGGAAAAAATCTAATTCTCACTTGGAGGATCTGTTTGAAACATTTTTAAAATATAGCAAGACCTAATTAATAAAATTTTAGATTAAGCTTTTATATCGATGGAAAAGATATTCTCCCTTCTTTGTTGTTGTTGTTTTTTTAAAGAATTGCTTTTGTTGTTGGCTTTCCTGTATTTCTCTCTGGCGGGGGTTAATTTTAGGTTTGTTAAGTTTTACTCAATTGTATGTAATGTTACACTTTTTTGTTGTTAAAGTAAATCTTTATTGTATGGGATGTTAATTTCTTGAAATAAAATCTACAGAAAACATAATTCTTTATATGTATATAGCGCTTTTTTCACTACTCAAAATGCTTCATTGAATGGGGAACCACTTCAACCACCACTAATATGTAGCAGCTACCTGGATGATGTGATGGCAGCCATTATTGCACCAGTACATTCACCACTCTTTAGCTGTAAGGTTGTCAAGTGGTGGCAGAGATAGCCAATTAGAGACAGGGGATGATTAAAGGGTCAGAATGACTAGGCCATGGTGGGCAATTTAGCCAAGGCATCAGGAAACACACTAGTCTTCACGAAATATGCCCAGGGATTTTTTATGACAACAAAGCATCAGGACCTCAATTTTATCTCTCATCCAAAGGGCAGTGCCATATTTACAGCAGTATCCTCATCACTGAACTGGGACATTGGGAGCCACATTCAGACCACGGGATAAGTTTAGAAGGGCACACAGCTGTGTATATAATGTCCCACAATTCACAGTGCATGTCAGGACACAAAACAAGCCATGAAGTCCAAGGAACTCTCTGTAGACCTCTGTGATCAAATTGTGGTGATGTATAGATTAAGGCAAGAGTATAAAAACAATTTCTAAAGCTTTGAGTGTTCCCAGTGGCTTCCACTTTGAAATGAATGCATTTTGGGACCACCAGGACACTTTTGACTGTTGGCCATCTGGCCAAACTAAGTAACCGGGCAAGAAAGGCCTTGGTCAAGCACGTGACCAAGAATGCAGTGGTCACTTCAGAAGTCCTCTGCTGACATGGCAGAACCTGTTGCAAGGATGACCATCTCAGTAACACTGCATTAATCAGGTGTTTGTGGCAAAGTGGCCAAATGGTATTTAAATGATTCTGGAAGCATAACAGAAAAAGATTCTCTATTCTAATGAGATAAAAGCTCAACTTTTTGGGCAGAACGCCAAGCACTATATGAAAGAGAGATATCAGTTTTGATTTTTAAGGAATTTGCAAACCTTTCTGAAAAAATGTTTTCACCATGTCATTATGGGTTACTGAGTGTAAATAGATGGGCATAAGCAGAAAATGTATGGAATTATTTTGTTTTAGATAAAGAAAGAATAAAAGAAACAAAACTCATCGATACCATTGTTATATTTGAAATGATAGATAGATAGATAGATAGATAGATAGATAGATAGATAGATAGTATGCAGCAGCATACTGATAAAAAACAATATTAAAGTAAAGAGTGATAAAAATGCAGGCATAACAGACAATAACTTTGTATAATGTTAACGTTTACCCCCCTGGGTGGAACTGAAGAGTCGCATAGTGTGGGAGAGGAATGATCTCCTCAGTCTGTCAGTGGAGCAGGACAGTGACAGCAATCTGTTGCTGAAGCTACTCCTCTGTCAGGTGATGATAATGTTCAGCGGATGCATTGGATTCTCTATTAATGACAGGAGCCTGCTCAGTGCCCGTCACTCTGCCACAGATGTCAAACTGTCCAGCTCCGTGCCTACAATAGAGCCTGCCTTCCTCACGAGTTTGTCCAGGCGTGAGGCATCCCTCTTCTTTATGTTGACTCCCCAGCACACAACTGCGAAAACACACAAACGAAGAGCAGTAAACCACAGCAAGTCTTTACATATTATCTGAATTGCTTAGTCTGTAACAAAGAGTATTATTTTCAAAGATTGTTTTAAATGCCTGCGATCTGTGGAATGGCCCTACTGCCAAATCCCCTTGTTACAGAGGTTTTAATGTTTTCTGCTTCTTATATGTCCTTTAACTCATCAAGTAACACAAATGCTTACGTTTATGTTTCTTATTATTTTTGAAAAAATGGAATGCCAAAGCTAGGCTTAATTAATTAATGTAGACTGTTGAGATCTTGAAATAATTCCTAATGGTACTACAGCCACACCCTTCCTTTTGGGGTGTTACACAACAAAGACAGAATAGTAGTAGGAGGAACATTCATCTTTTCAGTATCAGCAATACAATTATGGTTAAGTTTGAAATAGTCTTTGAACATACACAATTGACACATCAAAACGAACACTGTCTATATATGATAAGCATATAAAAAAATGCAATTTATAAAAATAAGAATACTGTAAGAATAAATAATAGTGTCACTTCAAGGACATTCTTGTGCAAATAAATCCATTCCATCCATCCATCCATCCCATTTCCAACCCACTATATCCTAACTACAGGGTCATGGGGGTCTGCTGGAGCCAATCCCAGCCAACACAGGGCGCAAGGCAGGAAACAAACCCCGGGCAGGGCGCCAGCCCACCACAGTGCAAAATAAATAGATTCCAGAAATGAAATTAACACGCAAAATAAATGGTCAAAAGAACAATAAATTATTAAATATAAATAGATAATGCTAAGAAAACAACTTTGAAGAACATGGGAAAGTGCAAATTACAGTCCAAAAATAAAATTAAAAGGTTAAGTTACAAACAATGAAGGGGCTTTTTCCAGTAATAATGCTGCAAAAAATGGAAATCTATTCTAAAATGCCCTAGAGATCAACCATAAAATTTAACAGAAAATAATAAGGAAATAACAAAATAACTGCATAAAAATTTCACTCAGTTATTTGCAATATATAAATAGTGTAGTATACAGTGCATCTGAAAAGTATTCACAGCGCATCACTTTTTCCACATTTTGTTATGTTACAGCCTTATTCCAAAATGGATTAAATTCATTTTTTTCCTCAGAATTCTACACACAACACCCCATAATGACAATGTGAAAAAAGTTTACTTGAGGTTTTTGCAAATTTATTAAAAATAAAAAAACTGAGAAAGCACATGTACATAAGTATTCACAGCCTTTGCCATAAAGCTCAAAATTGAGCTCAGGTGCATCCTGTTTCCTGTGATCATCCTTGAGATGTTTCTGCAGCTTAATTGGAGTCCACCTATGGTAAATTCAGTTGATTGGACATGATTTGGAAAGGCACACACCTGTCTATATAAGGTCCCACAGTCGACAGTTCATGTCAGAGCACAAACCAAGCATGAAGTCAAAGGAATTGTCTGTAGACCTCCAAGACAGGATTGTCTCGATACACAAATCTGGGGAATGTTACAAAAAAAGTTCTGCTGCTTTGAAGGTTCCAATGAGCACAGTGGCCTCCATCATCCGTAAGTGGAAGAAGTTCGAAACCACCAGGACTCTTCCTGGCCGGCCATCTAAACTGAGCGATCGGGGGAGAAGGGCCTTAGTCAGGGAGGTGACCAAGAACCCGATGGTCACTCTGTCAGAGCTCCAGAGGTCCTCTGTGGAGAGAGGAGAACCTTCCAGAAGGACAACCATCTCTGCAGCAATCCACCAATCAGGCCTGCATGGTAGAGTGGCCAGACGGAAGCCACTCCTTAGTAAAAGGCACATGGCAGCCCACCTGGAGTTTGCCAAAAGGCACCTGAAGGACTAACAGACCATGAGAAACAAAATTCTCTGGTCTGATGAGACAAAGATTGAACTCTTTGGTGTGAATGCCAGGCATCACGTTTCGAGGAAACCAGGCACCGCTCATCACCAGACCAATACCATCCCTACAGTGAAGCATGGTGGTGGCGGAATCATGCTGTGGGGATGTTTTTCAGTGGCAGGAACTGGGAGACTAATCAGGATAAAGGGAAAGATGACTGCAGCAATGTACAGAGACATCCTGGATGAAAACCTGCTCCAGAGCGCTCTTGACCTCAGATTGGGGCGACGGTTCATCTTTCAGCAGGACAACGACCCTAAGCACACAGCCAAGATATCAAAGGGGTGGCTTCAGGACAACTCTGTGAATGCCCTTGAGTGGCCCAGACTTGAATCTGATTGAACATCTCTGGAGAGATCTTAAAATGGCTGTGCACTGACGCTTCCCATCCAACCTGATGGAGCTTGAGAGGTGCTGCAAAGAGGAATGGGCGAAACTGGCCAAGGATAGGTGTGCCAAGCTTGTGGCATCATATTCAAAAAGACTTGAGGCTGTAGTTGCTGCCAAAGGTGCATCAACAAAGTATTGAGCAAAGGCTGTGAATACTTATGTACATGTGATTTCTCAGTTTTTTTATTTTTAATAAATTTGCAAAAACCTCAAGTAAACTTTTTTCACGTTGTCATTATGGGGTGTTGTGTGTAGAATTCTTTTTTTTTTTGATTTTTATTTTTTTATTCATTTTATTACAATCCCTACAAAGCAATCAAGTTTTTACAAAGAGAAAAAATTAAGAACAGATCGATCCCCACCCCTGAGAGAGAGAGCAAGCCAAACGGCGTTAAATTCAAATTTAGGCTTGTAAACATACCTAAATTAATAAATTCTCTGTGCCTTATGAACTTATTTTAAAATATTACTGATTAGATCCTGCCATGTTTTGAAAAAAGTCTGTACGGATCCTCTAACTGAGTATTTGATTTTTTCCAACTTCAAATAATATAACACATCGGTTTCCCACTGACTTAAAAGAGGAGAGTTTGGGTTTTTCCAGTTTATGAGAATAAGTCTACGTGCCAAAAGTGTAGTGAATGCAATCACAATTTGTCTTTCTCCGCTTTAAACCCATCTGGAAGAACACCAAACACAGCTGTTAATGGGTTTGGAGGGATTGTGAGTCCAAGGCTATCTGAAAGGTAATTAAAAATGTTTGTCCAGAATAATGTTAATTTGGTGCAGGACCAGAACATGTGACCTAGTGAGGCTGGGACTTGGTTGCAACGTTCGCAGGTTGGATCATGCCCTGGGAACATTTTGGAAAGTTTTAGTCGAGACAGATGTGCTCGATATATAATTTTGAGTTGTATGATTGTATGCTTTGCGCATATGGAGCTCGAGTGAATTCTCTGCATTGCTGCTTTCCACTCCTTTTCTGATATATTAATTGAAAGATCTTTTTCCCAGTGTCTTCTCGGATCTTTGAAAGGGAGGGATTGTAAAATGATTTTATATATTGTAGAGATGGAGTCTAAGTCCTTGAGATTGAGCAATATTTTTTCCAGCATGGTTGAGGGTGCAAGATGAGGAAAATCTGTAAGGTTTTGTTTAACAAAGTTTCTGACTTGAAGATAGTGAAAGAAATGTGTAGCTGGAATGTTAAATTTGGAATGTAATTGTTCATAGGATGCAAAGACGTTGTCTATATAAAGATCTCTAAGCGAGTTAATTCCAAATTTTTTCCAAATATTAAAAACTGCATATGTTTGTGAAGGTTGAAAGAGGTGGTTCTCTTGCAGGGGTGCAACAGATAGAAGCTTCTCCGTCTTAAAATGCTTTCTACATTGGTTCCAGATTCTAAGTGAGTGGAGCACAATTGGGTTATTAGTGTATTGCCGATAACGTGTGTTTATTGGAGCACAGAGCAAGGAATACAAAGAAGTACTGCAGGATTTTACTTCTATTGCGGACCAAGCCTGTGTATGTTCTTCTATTTGTGTCCAGGTTCTTATCGCCTGTATATTTGCTGCCCAGTAATAAAACTGGAAGTTAGGAAGAGCCATGCCGCCTTCTGCCTTTTGTCTTTGTAAGGTCGCTCTTTTGATGCGTGGATGTTTTGAATTCCAAATAAATGAGGTTATTGTCGAATCTAATTGCCTAAAAAATGATTTATTAATGTATATTGGGATGTTTTGAAATAAAAAAAGGAGTTTAGGAAGAATATTCATCTTAACAGTGTTAATTCTTCCAGCTAGTGTGAGATGAAGGGTTGACCATCTATGCAAGTCTTGTTTAATTTTTTCCATGCAAACGGCGAAATTTTGTTGATATAGAGCTTTATGTTTACTTGTGATGTTTACCTCTAGGTATTTAAACTGTTCTGCAATGATAAAAGGTAGGGTATCTAATCTAATATTATATGCTTGAGAGTTCACTGGAAAGAGTACACTTTTATTCAGATTAATTCTGAGACCAGAAATCTTTTGAAATTCTGTGAGTGCTGCTAAGACTGCAGGCACGGAATTTTCTGGGTCTGATATATACAGTACCATGTCATCTGCATATAATGAAATTTTCTGTTCCAGTCCTTCTCTGCAAATCCCCTTTATCTGATCAGTATTTCGACAATGTATTGCTAGTGGTTCAATGGCAATCGCAAACAGCAGCGGTGACAAGGGGCATCCTTGCCTAGTGCCACGTACTAGTTTAAAGTAGTCTGAGCAAATGTTGTTGATGCAAACTGAAGCTTCTGGGTTATTATACAGTAATTTAATCCATGCACAGATGTTTGGGCCAAACCCAAACTTCTCCAATATAGTAAAAAGGTATTTCCATTCAATCATGTCGAATGCTTTTTCTGCATCCAGTGATAGTAATATTTCTGGGGTGTTTGATTTAGTTGGTGAGTATATTACATTAAACAGGCGTCGAAGATTGGAAGATAAGTGCCGGCCCCTAATAAATCCAGTTTGGTCTTGTGATATTACCGAGGGGAGCACTTTCTCCATCCTTCTGGCTAAGATTTTAGAGAGTATTTTAACATCGTTATTCAGAAGTGAAATTGGTCTGTATGATGCACATTGTAATAAGTCCTTATTTTGTTTTGGAAAGACAGTGATTAGTGCTTGGCGAAAGGTTTGTGGAAGAGATTGGTTATCTCTGGCTTCTGTAAATGTTGCTAATAAGAGGGGAGCTAGCTGAGCGGAGAATTTCTTGTAAAATTCTGCAGGGTAACCATCAGGGCCTGCTGCTTTCCCACCTTGGAGAGATTTTATAGCATCTAGTAATTCTGATAACGTCAGAGGTTTATCAAGTTCCTCCGCACTAAAAGCGTCTATTTGTGGTATCTGTAATGTATCTAGAAATGTATTAGATTGTGTATTGTCTTCTTTAAACTCAGTAGCATATAGGGATTTATAGTAGTCTCTGAAAGTATGCATTATATTTTTGTGTTCGACGATTTTATCTCCGTTCGTGCTAGTAATTACCGAGATTGCGTTGCGCACTTCTTGCTTGTCAATTTGTTGAGCTAAAAGCTTATTAGCTTTCTCCCCATGTTCATAGTAATGATGTCTGGATTTGTAAATTAGTTGTTCAGTTTCTTTAGTTGTCAAGAGGTTTAATTCCGAATGTAGAGCCTGCCTCCTCCTATGTAGAGTCTCGCTTGGTAGTCTGGCGTGTTCTTCATCTATTTTAGTAATTTCGCTTTTTATCTCTGCTAGTTTCTTGGCTTCGGATTTATTTCTGTGGGAAAGATATGAGATAATCTGACCTCTTAAGAAGGCCTTAAGAGTTTCCCAGAGTATTCCTGCAGAGATCTCGGGGGATGTATTTGTCTCTAGAAAGAATTTGATTTGTTTGGATATAAATTCCGTACAATTCTCGTCAGCTAATAGAAGCGGGTTGAGGCGCCATCTGCGGGGTGAGTGCATGGGGCTTAGTAATTTTAGCTCCAAGATCATAGGTGCATGGTCAGAAATAACAATAGCATCGTATTCGCAAGATTTAATCAACGGCAAGAAGTTATTGTCTATAAAGAAGTAATCAATCCTTGAGTAACAATGATGCACTGGTGAGTAGAAAGAATATGTTCTTGAATTTGGGTTTAAAAACCTCCAGGGGTCTGATAAATTGTGATCAGTTATAAACTTTGTAATTATCTTTGCGGTGTTAGATGCCGTTCCCCCTGTGGAGGAAGTCCTATCTAAAAGTGGATTTAGAACACAATTGAAGTCCCCAGCCATTATAACTTTATGAGTGTTCAGATTGGGAATGGATGCAAATAAATTTTGTATAAATTCCTTATCATCAACATTAGGTGCATAAACATTTATCAAAATCATTTTACAGTTAGATAAGTCTCCCATGACCATTACATATCTCCCTTCAGGATCCAATACTACATCTGATGCTACAAATGGTACTGTTCTATGTATGAGAATTCCCACCCCTCTAGTTTTCTTTGTAAAACTAGAATGGAACATTTGGCCAGTCCAGTCTTTTTGCAGCCGGAACTGATCCTTGCTTATTAAGTGAGTTTCCTGTAAAAATACTATTTTAGCATTTAGACCTGTTAGGTGAGAGAGTACTTTCTTTCTCTTTAATTCGTGATTCAGGCCTTTAACATTCCAGCTTACGAAATTAACTGTCCCGTCATGGAGACACTGATTCTGAGTTTTTGATGTCATTTTATAGTCTTAACTGGAAGTGAGACAGCTTTGGCCTTAATTTCCTATTTCCCCTAGAGTTGTTGCCATGCAGCTTATTATTACGTTGGTAGTTATAATTATTAAGATTCATAGGATAGATTAGGTATAGATCAAGCCTGCTCTCTTTCTCTCCCCCCCTTAACCCCCCACCCTCCCTTTTTGCCTCCCCAAGTGAGGCTAAAACCCACTTCACACAGTCCCAGTCCTCTGACATACCCAGAGACAGAGCACGTCCAAAGCAAAACAAGCCCCAATGCAGCGGTGCTTTAGAGTTAAAAGATAGAGATATCTGTTACCAATATAGTCTTTAAAAAAAAAAAAAAAAAAAAAGAATTTTGCACTTAAAATATATATATAGTCTTCAGCAATTTTAGTGCATTAAGATGATACACCCAGATAATAAACCCGGGTGATGATGTTAAAGATGTGTCCAAAATAAGCATAACAAGTCTTAATGCAGTAATAGCAATAACAATAAACCAAGGGTATGATATTGAACAGTCTCGTTTAGGGTAGAGATGAAGTCATTAGAAAAAAAAAAAAAAAAAAAAAGGGAAAGAAAAAGTAATTAAGCATAATAAGACATAAACATAAACAGATAGCGCCCTAGTAATACTAAGTAATAATGAGAATATATGTGAATATATGCTGATAAAAACCCGTATTTTAAAACAAATAGATCAGACAGTAGATTATTAATCCTTGCTTTAATCATTAACCGCCATGACTCACTATTATGTATCAGAATAGTCCCAGGATCAGCTTTCTTAATTCCTTTTCTGATTCATCCTTGCAAGCGAATACATAGAAATGACCTTGCCATTCCACTTTAAGTTTTGCCGGATACAAGAGGCTGTATTTGACGCTGGCTTGCCGTAATCGCTGTTTGATGTTGTAGAAGGCTGCGCGTTTAGTAGATGTTGCTGGAGAGAAGTCAGGAAAGATACGAATGTGGTTATTTTCGAATGTAATATCTTCCTTGTTTCTGAGGAGTGCCATCACCTCTAGCTTAAATGATAATCGTTCAAAACGAACTATAAAAGACCTTGGTCTGGGTCTAACGGTGTTTGATCCGCGTATGCGGTAAGCTGCTGCTATCTCAGATTCTGCTTTAAAGTCGTCCCCGATTATTTTAGAAAAAAGTTCAGCAGCGAATTTCACAGGGTTTGAACTTTCTCGATTCTCAGGCAGACCTTCAATTCTGACGTTATACCTTCTACTTCCATCTTCCAAAGCAGCCAGTCTGTCTCCGAGTTTTTTGCATTCGGAGCTGACATTTTCTGCTTTTTCTTCAGCACTGGTAGCTAAATTTTCGGCTAATTCAATCCTAGTCGTGAATTTCTCCTTGAGATCCTCCAATTGATTAGTAAGCGTTTCAATTTTACCCAGCACCTGTCGCATTTCCACTTGTATTTCTTGTCGCAGCCTTTCATTTGCCTGTTGCAGCATCAGCCGCTGCATTTCGTTTGCTTGTTGCCATTCCTGTTTCAATTCCAGCAACTCTTGTTTCAACCTCTCATGTGCCTTTGCCCTTGCTTTCTCATTTGCCTTCTCGGTTTTCTTTATATCTTGTACGATCTCAGCGAGCATCACCTCCAATTTAGACATTTTAATTGTGCTTTCTTCTACCGTAGGTGAAGCGTCAGGCTCTACTGTAGCCGGTGCCTCCGCTATCCCCGGCTCGCGTGGAGTAATTGAGATCGCAGACTGTAAGGCCCTTTCCAGTTTCAGGTGTTCTCCGATCAGCGAGCTATCGAGATCTGTACTTCCGATCGTACATTCGCTCCCCTTTTCACTCTCAGCCGGCGACGATGTAGCGGACCTTGGTCCTGAAGAGTCTGTACTTTCGCCCAGCTGTTCCAGGTCTCTCTCTGAAAGGCCGTATCTTGAGCTAGGGCTTGCTGATCTTGGCTTGGGTGCAGCTTTAGTTTTCTTTTCTTTCGGACCCCCTTTCTTGCTGGCCATGTTTATATATGCTTACAAATATACTGTAGCAGTCTCCTTGGACTGAATAAATGTAGGATATCTCAGGATAATAGGCAAATAATATGAAAAATAACACCGCTGCTAGCGGAGCTCCACTTCAGACGTCCATCTCTCGCATCGGACGAGACCAACCTTGTGTGTAGAATTCTGAGGAAAAAATGAATTTAATCCATTATGGAATAAGGCTGTAACATAACAAAATGTGGAAAAAGTGATGCACTGTGAATAATTTCCGGATGCACTGTAAATGGCACAACCCTCTCTTTCCTGACTGCACGCTGAAGGAAGAAAGCACTGACTTCCCAAGATGTCAACTAATAACTGTCAATAGACAAGGCTTTTGGAATCCCAAAAGGTATGGGGTGGCACAATGTCTTCTCCATCTTTGTGGTTATGCTACTTACCAGGTGGCACGTACATTTGAAAGCTCTACTTAGCATGTTAGCAGTGAAAGTGAGTATCTCCTTAGCTGGTACTGCCCTCTGTAAATGGTCCTCTCAAAGATTGTATTTGATGCTCCTGCATCTTCTTTGCAACATCTGCCAAACACTACAACAGAATGTCTCACACAGAATTAGATTTGTTGAATGCTAATAAAATACCACTAGTACTGGAAAAAAAATATTCTATTAAATATTTGAAATAAGAGAAGTACTTTAACAATCACCTATTACACTAACATGTGAGGATGTAAAAGGACAACTAGAGTACTCTGTCTTCGAAAATTAAACACACAGACATGTATAGAACATGAACTCCACACAAACAACAACTAAGTGCATTATTTGAACTTGGGAGTTATATCTGTATGCAAATAGTGTTCTAAATAAAAATGGAATTCTAATGGAAGATCCAGACAATCAAGGCCGTTAGACTTTTTTGAAAGGCAATTGAAGTAGCAGACAAAAGCAAGGCGTATGGCATAATTAACTTAAGAGTTTTAAAAAGAATTAGATTAGGTTCTGCACAAAGGATCAATTCTGAAGGTAGAAACCATTGAATTTAGACCTAAATATGGATTTCAAGTGCTTAATAGGACTTAAGAGTACAAATAAGAGGCGAATGCTCCACAAAGGGTGATCTCATCATTGAAGTGGCTCTGGGATTTTGCCATTTTTCTTTGTAATTCATATTAATAGACAATATTATATGCAAGGGTAAAGTGCTACATGAAGCAAAAAGAATATCAGTTATGTGCATGATTGGCAATGATGATACATAGAACAGGATTTTGAGTTTTACATTATTACAGAATTGTTATTTTCAAGTTAATGTGTAGAAGCAGTTTTAAAGGCAAATAAAACATGGTACACAAGTCTGAACTGTTCATACACTCTAAAACACTTATTAGGGTCATTCTTTTAACTTCAAGTGTGTATCTGGTCAGAAATTTGGGTGGGAGAGGGGTGCTAGGTCACTTTTCCTTTACTACTTGATCCACACAAACATAACTTTAATATCTGATCATTTTTTTTTAATATATGAAGCCACATAAACAGATTATTATTTGAAATGGCTTTCCTGAACAGTTACATTTGTCCCCACACCAGGTGAACCCGAACAAGTCCCCATTGTACCTAGTGAAAAATTCACTCAGGTCAATGCTCCCATTCTTTCTTCTAGTCATCCTCTTTGTGATGGCAGAGTTGGTTTTCAAATTCAGGACATCATCACCAGTCCCACCATTAAGTTAAGGAAGATCTCCGTTAGTCAGGTACAGAGCCAACTCTTTTATGGTATGATGCGTCTTTCGAATGCAGTAGGTTTCTTAGCCCTGTCTGCACATGCTGACTCCAATAAAACAACAAGAAAAGGTCAGAGGTTGTCACCATTATGTTAAACACAGCACGATTTGGCAGAAACACGAGTAGCTACCACTGGGAACCTTGTATTTCCCATATGTCACGTAGATCTTGTATGTAGCATTTAATATTTTCAGTCATTAACAGTGAAGTTTGCATGGAAAATTATTCAGGATTTTAAATATTCTGTAATGCATTGATAAATTTGATTCAATTATTTCAGTTAAATATTCAGTCCATCATATACTTAAACATCAGTAAAGGGTAATTACATTCAAAATAAAAACCAAGAAGGTTTTAACTAAACTAGTACTCCAACATCTTGGGACTATGATATGTGCTATAATATATATGATTGTGTTTGTGACCTAAATGTTAGTGCCAAATAAAATAGACAAAATTGGCTGACTTTTTCACGTAGTGGTAAAAATGCTATTAGCACTTTTCCATCCATCCAACCATCCATTTTCTAACCCACTGAATCTGAACACAGGGTCTGCTGGAGCCAATCCCAGGGCAGGAACCAATCCCCAGGCAGGGTGCCAACCCACCGCAGGACACACACAAACACACACTACGGCCAATTTAGAATCACCAATCCACCTAACCTGCATGTCTTTGGACTGTGGGAGGAAACCGGAGCGCCCGGAGGAAACCCATGCAGACACGGGGAGAACATGCAAACTCCACGCAGGGAGGACCCGGGAAGTGAACCCGGGTCTCCTAACTGCGAGGCAGCAGCACTACCACTGTGCCACCCACTATGAGCACTTATTAATTTTTAAACCAGGTTCTTTCTCAGGTTCCACACAATGAAACTATGAATTTCCTGTGCAAAATCTTTTTAAAAAAATAAATAAAAAGACTGGTGGAAATGCATTTTATTTTGGGATTGAAAATAGTATGCCACCATACTAAATGAGCCCACTATCCATCCTTTATCTTAATCTAGAAACTTCCATCCTTGACATAGCATCCAGATTTCAAGCCTCTTGAATTTGTCTGATACACAAGGGACCACCTGTGCAGTTCACTTTTCCTGGTCTTTCATTCAATTATTAAAAAAAAAAACAAGATTGTGCAGTTTTCAAATTGAACAAAAAGAAAAATATTTAATGATTAAGACATTCAGATGAAAGCTACATGGGATATTGCCAAAAAAAAAAAAAAAAAAACGCAAAACACCCCTAGCATCATTTCCCCCTTGTTTTGTGTTTCCAGCTCACACAGGGACATCTTCTGGTTCCCCTTCCTCCCTAACCACTCATCTGTTACTTATCATCTTAAACTAACGTCACCTGGTAGAAATCAAGCATCAAGCCATCAATTAACCAATTAAATGAAAATGCAACTAAAAGAAAAACATGCAATACATCAATTAACTCATTTTGTATAAAAAAAGAAAAAATCTCTTTTAAATAAATGTGAGTAATCTTATAAAAAACTGAACAATTCAAATTATAATTGGCAAACATGAATCTTTCTAAATTTCTTGAACACAAATATCAAAACATATTCAAACCAGTGACATGAATGTATTGATCAGCTCAGAAAAGCAAGTGGGGTCTAGACCAGTGTTTCCCAACCTCAATCCTCTGGCTGCAGGTTTTTGTTCCAACCAGCTTCTGTTTTTAATTGGACTCCTGGGCTAATTAAGTGATGTGTTATTTCCCAAGTTCTGTGTTTTGGAAACAATGTAGAAATTAGAAAACTAAGTTTGGTTAAAAAATACAGATATTAAAATGCACCAAGCAGTTACTGTATATGGGAATAATGGATTTTTTCTTTTTAACAATATTTTCATCTTGATTTCATTTTGTTCTAATTGTTTAATTAATCCATTATTTACTAATTAGGTGGTCTGATGCTATGGTAGATGCAGCCTTTGATTATTCAGTGTTGTTTGCCAGCGTGTCTGCTCTGCTCATTTTTAATTGTCCTTCTATATAAAAGTGGTCGGGATTGTCCTTCCGTCCCATGAGTGCTACGCAGGCGCGGAGTTTCACACACGCCCCGTCCATTTTGCAATGCACGATGGGATTTGTAGTTTCGTTTTTCTAGGTAAAAGATGATTTTCTACTCCAGACTGTGCGATATCTTCTTCTTCTTTCTTACTATATAAAAGCGGTCGGGATAGTCCTTCCGTCCCGTGAGTGGAAAGCGTAGCGGTATTCCGCTTATCACAGACTTACTACTTGCAGCTTGCGGTACGAAGCGACATGATGTGAGCAGAGTTCTGGTGCTCCCATCGTTCCCTTGCTTTTGTGTGCGATGCGCTGGAAAAATAGACAAAATTATGTCTCTGGAAATAATTAATGTTGATGGAGTACAAATGCCTCACCATGTAGTAAATATCAGGGGGGTTCAAAAGGGCAACCTCAATATAGAAAAAAAGTTTAAATTTCATCACAAAAATAACAGAAACTACGAGTATTAAAGTAATACCGCTCAAATGCAATATAACCAAATTAATGAGTTTGTATAAAATATCAAATTGATCTACATATTGAATTGCCTTAAGAAGTGGTCAACTTAAAAGTCGGTCGCCTTAAAAGGTGGGTCAGCCTAGTCATTAATAAGTTACAACGAAAGGAAAAAATTGCACAGAGAAAGGGCAAAATATTATGAAATTAACAAAAGAGAGTTAAGCATTTAAATCTATAGCAAAAGCAGAAATATTTCCACATGTCTTATAAATGTAAAAAAAACATGTTGTGCTTTTCTGAATGTAGAATAAAAGAAAAATTATACCAGCTAATTAAATGAGATTAGCGCTATCAGGTGTTATCACTGATTAGGAATCTGGTTGGAACAAAAACCTGCAACCACAGGGAGTCCCCAGGACCGAGGTTGGGAAACACTGCTCTAGACCAGGGGTCCTCAATCACGGTCCTGGAGAGCCGCAGTGGCTGCAGGTTTTTGCTCCAACCCAATTGCTTAATAAGAAGCACTTATTGCTCAAGTAACACTTCTGCTTCACTTTAGTTGTCTCGCTTGTTAAGATTTTGAACCCTTATTGCTTATTTTAGTCTTAAGCAGCTGTGTTCTTAGTTTTAATTGTGCCTAATTAGCAATAACATGCAAATGACAAAAGAGACCAGCATTTCTCCATTTAGCTTGTTACCATTTACACCTGTATGTATTTAGCATGTACTATTGGGTTTAATTAAATACGTGGAAGGAAAGTGAAGATAAAAAAGTAAAGGACTGAGAATTACTCATCCATTTCAACCTTCAAATCATTTGGATGATAAAATTAGTAAGGGGAAAAAAATCTAGGATATGAGAATTATCTGACTTTACAGAGTTAAAGCACTAACAAGCCATGCAATTAAATTATTGGCAAGGATTGCTTTCTAATTAAGCGACCGGGCTAGAACAAAAACCTGCAGCCACTGTGGCTCTCCAGGACTGTGATTGAGGACCCCTGCTCTAGACCATTTAAAGCTTTAAGTGTAAGAAGAAGGATTCTGAAAGTATCATTTAGAGATGTAGATCTTTGATTCTTAATGATAGGGTAGCATTTTGCAGTCTTAATTATGCAATTAGCCAAGTCTGCCTTAAAAAATAAGCTTCAATTTTTTTTAGTATTGCTTGTAACTCTAAGATGGTTAGGAAACTGATGAATGATTAAATGTTAAAAGATAAAACTTAAAATAGTTCCTCATTATTAGTTGGTCAAATCCACCCAATAACTGGTTCCAGTATAGTGTTGCAATTTAAGAACCTACACATTCCTAACCTACACTTGCAGTTTCATTTCCATTTGTCGGCCAATGAATTAGACAGGTTCCTTACAAAATGAGTATTAGGAAGAAATGTTCTGTGTGAATTAAGTAAATATAATATATTTTTTTATAATTGTTTAAAACGTATAAGGGCAGTAAGTTCAGTTTGAGGCTCAGACACAGAGTCTGAACTTTCTCATCTTGTCTGTGTGGATTTTCTACATGTTCTCCAGCTTCTTGTAACAATCCAAAGACATGAAAGTTAGATTGTTCCTGTGAAAAATAGCAAAATAAGTGTAGCATTTCGTTGAATGCTGAATTCTTGATCCAGATGGTACATGGATAGATTTGCCAATTCCTAACCTTCAATTGGAAAACATAAAATCAGAAAATGGATGAATAGAAAGTATTCAATGCATAAGGAAATTAGCATGAAATATTTAAAACCATATCCTGTTTTGCTGAAAAGTAAACTTTTTCTACTGTTTTATCAGTTTTATTTCAGATCTTACTAATAATATTACAATATACAGTATTTATAAGTCATAAATATATTTTAAGTTGTTTTTTTACTGAGTGCTGATCAAAAACATAAAAATCTTAGTTGTAGTTGTAGCTTTGAATATTTCAAATAAAATAGTGCATTTGGGTGTGTATATCAAACACCAGGGTGATTAATGCCTTTATTGCTTTCAGTGGCACTGGGTCAACATTGTTTGTCTCATTCAATCTATGCTTTGTTAAGGTGCACATAAATAATATCCTCCGAGATGTCTTGTAGACTGTCAAGCTTGGCTGATCTCATGGAGCAATATACCTGATTGCCTCTTGTACTTAAGCATGGGTGATTGTATTTCTAACATCATAGCCCAATTTTCTGCTACTTCGGACAATTGGATAGATTGGATTTTTGTATCCAATTTTCCTTTCAATATCCATTGTGCTGATTGACATTATTTTTGCTAAAGTGAAGTACATTTCATTGGAACAGTTTAAGTTTACATAGTTCTAGCTTGTTTGGTTTTCATTAAAATAACAGAATCAAAACAATTTTTCATCTCCAGTGATTTTTACTATCTGTTTCTTTCTCAGCATTATACCATTCTTAATTGTGTCTACATGGGGCCTGAATTTTGCTCCCACGAAATACTGCATTATAATCTCCTTTTAAGTTCCAGTCGTTTGTTTCGCGCCCCAGTAGATCATGTTGCCTTGGACATACTTTTTATGTTGGTTCAGCTGTATTTGAAATCATCAGCTTATCTTATGGGACTCCCCTCTGTTATAAAATGGTAGTAGGATGTTAATCCACTTTCATGGAAACTTTAAATGAGACACCAAGGATTGCTGTAGAAGCTTCTATTTTAATTGATCAATTTCTTGTACAAGAATTAGATAGAGGTTGAGTTCATTATCTGCAATGTATTATGCCTCCACCTCATAAACCCTCAGAGATGAATTGCTACAGGGTAAATTTCGAATGTGCGGTTAAAAGTTATGCAGGGCTACAGTAAGTTTGTGAAAGAGATTGTTTCTTCAAAGGGAAGATGTGTGAAGTTCAGAAGTGGGGTGGATTCACAGAAATAATTGAGCTCCGGCTTAGTTGTATTTGGTCTAGGTTATACACTTTTCAAAGACATTTTTGCTTTTGATCATTTTCCTCTGTGCTGATTAGCTCACAGCAATATTTTTTCTTAATAATTATTAGGGTGCTATACTGTAAATTTTAAGATTACAATTAAAACAGGTGTACATGTAAGAAATTCAGTAGAACAAATCAATCGAACAAAGATGTCAATAAATTTCCTTTCATTTACATAATGTCAGCCAGTTTTGCTAGATAAATATAAACTGAAACTACTATAGTTCGACAATCATTCACATAAAGCTAAATGCAAAAAATATGCACACCAATCATTTTGTGTAACAGATATGTGCATTTTAATCAGTATCTATAAAACAATTTTTCTAAAATAGCCCATGCATCTGTAAGAAATATGTTTTCAGCCAGTAGTTCACCTAACCAGCAACTAATAAATGGCATTGCATGAAGAGGGAGCATTGTTTTGAAAATGCTGATGCTACCAATATTTGGTTAGTTTTAATCACACATCCATCCTTCTAATTCTTAGCCACTCTTTTGGCAAGTATCAGATCACTTACAGTTCTATTTTTGATATATTTTTTCAGTTTATTTTATTGTATATTACACTTGTAAGGCACTGAGGGAAAATATACCAATAATTGTTTGTTAAGGATTTCTTTGTATACCACGTTGTCAGTTCAGCACTCCGGTTGTAATATGACCAAGCTGTGCAAGCTTACTCTTGAGCATGCAACGTATAGTTGGCCATGTGAAAAGCAATCTTGCCTCAAATCAATGGCAACCTTTTGTTGGGTCTGTCCCTGAGCCTTATTAATTGTCATCGCAAAGCAGAGCCTTACTGAAAACTGAAGGCATTTGAATTGAAATGGGAGATCAGAGGGTATAACGGGGATGCAAGGAATAAAAACTCTCTCCCCTGAGCAACTGCCAGTAAAAATAGTTGCCTCAATTAGGTTCTTTTGCAGACATGTGACCTGAAGTCTCGTGCCGGTACAAAGTTTCGGTGGCTGTAAGTTTTTCAGTAACATTATTGGTGTCCCAACCTTCAAAATTTGAATCCTCCAGGCACTCCTGAGCATAATCTGAGTGTGGAGAAACTCTAGCGACAGTGTGTCTATTAACTTGTGGATTTTTCTGTGAGTATTTGGCGGCAGCGTCACGAAGTTGTTTCTGCAAGACCACGTTAGCTGCAGAGCTCAGCGGAGCTCAGCTCGGTGTGAAATGAAGTGAATGAAATGAGGTGAATGGGAGGGGAGATGATGACGTGACTCCCCCACCCGCCTTAACTCTCAATCCCTTCACAAACACACAAACACAGTCTCTCGGTTCTCAACTCTCCTTTATATAAATCAGTAAAGGAGAGAGGACTAAACACTAAGGAAAAAGAACGGCAAGACCACGTCAGCTGCGGAGCTCAGCTCGGAGTGAAATGAAGTGAATGAAATGACGTGAATGGGAGGGGAGATGATGACGTGACTCCCCCACCCTCCTTAACTGTCCATCCCTCCGTAAACACAGTCTCTCGGCATGATATTTGCCTGCGAATATTTAGCAGCAGCGTGTCTATGAACGTAATTTAAACTTAAGCTTTACACATTGCTTTCCCATTGATATGTGTACAAAGGCTTGTTCAGCGTCAGAGGGTTGTTTGTTTCCTACTGCATCAATAAGCAGCTCGTCTTTCTCTTTATCTGAGACATCACACACTGCATGCACGGATTTACCTTTCCCAGTCCTGCAAAGTCAGTTCACGTGAGCCGCTCGGAGTACATGCATCGAAGGTTCTCAGCTGTGCTTGTGCTATCTCGTGCGATGTTGCAATGTCCACGGCTTTATTTAATGTTAGCTCAGACCCGGCAATGCGTCTTCTCATTAAACTTGTATCTCACAAATATCGTATTCGTCGTAGGCATGACAAACGCCAGCGGTAGCATGTTTATGAACTTAATTTAAACTTAAGGTTTACACCGTGCTTTGTTTCCGCAGTAGCTGCACTTATGAATATGCTTGTATGCGTCACTCGTTTCATATTCTTTTGCTGCCTTCTCAATTGTGTAATGCGTTTTTTTGTATAAGCACAGTCCTTCACCCACGAATATTTAGCAGCAGCGTGTCTATTGGATTGCTGCCGTTGGACAGCCTTATACTGGCAGGCACTCAATTACGTGGGAGGCGTGATGATGAGGGACGCAACTCCGCCTCACACGGCGACCAAGCTGCAGGCTATGGCCATATATGTACATAAGTAGGTTCCAGTTATGACCGCTATGTGTAGAATTTCAAAATGAAACCTGCCTAACTTTTGTAAGTAAGCTGTAAGGAATGAGCCTGCCAAATTTCAGCCTTCTACCTACACAGGAAGTTGGAGAATTAGTGATGAGTCAGTCAGTCAGTGAATCAGTCAGTCAGTGAGGACTTTGCCTTTTATTAGTATAGACTAGCAAAATACCCGCGCTTCGCAGCGGAGAAGTAGTGCGTTAAAAAAGTTATGAAAAAAAAAAGGAAACATTTTAAAATTAACATAACATGATTGTCAATGTAATTGTTTTGTGACAGTTATGAGTGTTGCTGTCATCAAGGATTTGATTATCATTATTTCATTCATTCATCGAAGTGTTCCTTACCCCAATCGGTACTTGTGAATCTAAGACGTTTAACAGGCATTCCTGGTATTAAGTTGTGGATTTGCCTGCGAATATTTAGCGGCAGCGTGTCTATGAACTTAATTTAAAGTTAAGCTTTACACCTTGCTTTCCTATTGATATGTCTACAAAGGCTTGTTCAGATTCAGAGGGTTGTTCTTTTCTTACTGCATCAATAAACAGCTCGTCTTCCTCTTTATCTGAGACATCACACACTGCATGCACAGGTTTACCTTTCCCAGTCCTGCAAACTTTAGCGAAGTGGTTCAATTTACCACATTTTTTACACTGTCTTCCTTTAGCTGGACATTGACTTTTTCCACCGTGTGCTTTGTTTCCGCAGTACCTGCACTTATGAATATGCTTGTATGCGTCACACGCTTCATATTCTTTTGCTGCCTTCTCAATTGTGTAATGCATTTTTTGTTCATCGCTCTTTGGAGCTCTTGCTTTTTGTGAGTACTGCGTTCACAGTCAGTTCACGTGAGCCGCTCGGAGTACATTCATCGAAGGTTCTCAGCTGTGGTTGTGCTATCTCGTGCGATCTTGTGATGACCACAGCTTTATTTAATGTTAGCTCAGACCCGGCACTTAAAAGTTTCTCTCGCACTTTCACTGAGTTTGTGCCAAACACTATTCTATCCCTGACCATCTCATCTTAGTTTGCACTGTCTTCCTTTAGCTGGACATTGACTTTTTCCACCGTGTGCTTTGTTTCCGCAGTAGCTGCACTTATGAATATGCTTGTATGCGTCACTCGCTTCATATTCTTTTGCTGCCTTCTCAATTGTGTAATGTGTTTTTTGTTCAGCGCTCTTTGGAGCTTTTGCTTGTTGTCTGCGTACTGCATTCACAGTCAGTTCACATGAGCCGCTCGGAGTACATGCATCGAAGGTTTGCTATCTCGTGCGATCTTGCGATGTCCACGGCTTTATTTAATGTTATCTCAGACCCGGCACCTAAAAGTTTCTCTCGCACTTTTGCTGAGTTTGTGCCAAACACTATTCTATGCCTGACCATCTCATCTTCGTTTGCATAAGCACAGTCCTTCACCAGCAATTTTAACTCCGTTACAAAGTGATCAAAAGTCTCGTTTATACCTTGCGTCTTCTCACTAAACTTGTATCTCGCGAATATCGTATTCGTCTTAGGCATGACAAATGCCTCGTAGCGGCAGCATGTCTATTCGATTGCTGCTGACGGACGGCCTTATACGGGCAGGCACTCAATTACGTGGGAGGCATAGGTATGGGGGACGCAATATAGTCAGGCAGCCAACTACATGGGAGGTGTGGTGATGGGTGACGTAACTCCGCCTCACACGGCGACCGAGCTGCAGGCTATGGCCATATATATGTACGTAAGTAGGATTCAGTTATGACCGTTACGCGTAGAATTGCGAAATGAAACCTGCTTAACTTTTGTAAGTAAGCTGTAAGGAATGAGACTGCCAAATTTCAGCCTTCTACCTACACGGGAAGTTGGAGAATTAGTGATGAGTCAGTGAGTGAGTCAGTGAGTCAGTCAGTCAGTAAGGGCTTTGCCTTTTATTAGTATAGATTAAGCTGTTATTTATATGTACAACCAATGTTATGGTGAGAATTCCCTGTTGGTTTAGCTAAGCTATCTACTGTATGTGCTATATACAGTATAATACAACATTGAAGAGAATGCACATAGAAGTTCAGGAAAGCAATTACAAACTACATAGCACTACATGATTCAATTTTCCATGGTTCTACGGATGACATAAGAAGTATTTTTAAAGAAGCCAATTTCAGGAGACATTTTAAAAATCCCTAGCAACCAATTACTTTCCATTTTCATAGAAATCTTTTCAGTGTGTCACCAAGAGAATCCACTTTAAAATCACAATTATCCCTGTGCCAAAGAAAACAAAGGTGGATTCTCACAAAGATTATAAACCAACTGTACCCACTCCAACTTTGATGAAATACTTGGAGAAACTGCTACTGAAACAATTTAAACTTGGGTTCTGGGTAGTTTGGATTAACGTTAGTTAACTTTCAGGCATCTTTTGCAGACATGCTGTGGTGATATGCAATGTCCTCTTGTCGTCATACCGTTCTGGGATATCTGGATAGTAACTCCTGCTGTACCAGAGTAAAATTTATGGTATTTGACACTTATTTCATCAAAGTCAGTCATCAAAGACCAAGACTTGAACTTAGTGCCACCATCTACAAATGGAAGGACTTTCTAACTGGTATTACCTAACTTCAGACTTACTAACTGGCAGACTCCAGTATGTGTGGATGAGCAGCATCACTTCCTCCACGCTGATCCTCAACCCACTGTGTAGCATACTAAGCTCCCTGCTGTACTCTTGTTAACCTATGTCTGTGCGACCAAACTCAGCTCCAATTTCATTACATTTCTAATGAAACCATCATCATAGGCTTGATCATAAATGTTAGTTAGATTGCCGAGAGATAAAGATTTGTCTCCTAACACAGTGGTGTTCATTTCAGAACTTCCATTACGGACATTAATCATGAGTTGCATTAAATGTGTCAGTCATTCCATCATTTGAAATTGCATATCTTTGTAATTTGTAGATACATAAATAGCAAAACTGGCCAAAAATTCTTTGCAACACATGATTTCCATGTGTAAGTCATAATTGGTTATTACACTGTATATAAAGAGATTTATTAATACTTAATACAGTTAGTAGACATCATGAGACAATACACTCAATAAGAATTTGCCATCCAAAAGCATTAATCATTGTCAAGTAATATCCAAGGTTATGCTATACTTTTATTATCTTAAATATTATGTTTCTTTATTATATTACAATGTTTCTTTCAGGTCTTTTATCCTTAAATAATAACAGTTTGTTAAAAGTGTAGGCATAGGTTTAATAAATGTGTGTCATAACAACAATAAAAGTCTGCTCATTCTTTCTTAAGTGTTTAAGTATGCATATGTTGTGTGACACTACTGTAATACTGAAGAACTGAGTAAAAAATGTTGTAATACTGAAATGATATTATTGTCTTACAGCTGTTTGCTGATTGGTAGAAATATACGTGATGAACCAAAATCCACTTGGTACTCTTTTTGAAACTGACCAGTGCAATGCAAGGCTTATCTTACACTGTGAATGGTTTTTAATATGCTGTAAAACTTGGTAATTTGTAATTTGTATTATATATACCTGTATATATATATTTTTTTAGTTTTAAAAAAATAAATACAGTAATTTATTAAAGGAAATGTTAAAGACAGTCATTTATTATAGGAAATGTTTACATCATTCTACTGTAAAAACACTTAAAAATGGCATTCCCATAAGTTATATATAATTTGTATTATAAAAAAGAGTGTCTCTGACCAGAAGCACAGTATCTTATGTTGTGCATGCAGATACTTTACTTATAAATCAAATCTTCTTTCAGCTGCTCCCGTTAGGGGTTGCCACAGCAGATCATCTTATTCCGTATCTTCCTGCCCTCTATATCTTGCTCTGTTACACACATCACTTGCATGTCCTCTCTCACCACATCCATAAACCTTCTCTTAGCACCCTTTTCCCAATATACCCAGCATCTCTCCTCTGCACATGTCCTAACCAACGCAATCTCGCCTCTCTGACTTTGTTTCCAAACCGTCCAGCCTGAGCCGACCCCCTAATGTACTCTTTTCTAATCCTGTCCATCCTTGCCATACCCAATGCAAATCTTAACATCTTTAACTCTGCCACCTCCAGCTCTGTCTCCTGTTACAAATTACTGCTGACTCTCTTCTCCACCTATTCCACTTCACCTGCCCTCTCTTTTTCACCTCTGTTCCACAATCCCCGTTACTCTGTACTGTTGATCCCAAGTATTTAAATTTCTCCACCTTCGCCAACTCTGCTCCATGCATCCTCACCATTCCAGTGACCTTCATCTCATTCACACACATGTATTCTTTCTTGTTCCTACTGAACTTCATTCCTCTCCTCTCTAGAGCATATCTCCACATCTCCGGTGTCTCCTAAACCTGCTCCCTACTCTCGCTTCAGATCACAAAGTCATCAGCAAACATCATAGTCCACGGGGACTCCTGTCTTATCTCGTCTCTCAACCTGTCCATCACCATTGCAAAACAGAAAGGGCTCAGAGTTGATCTCTGATGTAAACTCACCTCCACGTTGAATGCATCAGTCACTCCTACCGCAGACCTCACCACTATCACACTTCCCTCGTACATATCCAGTACAACTCTTACATACTTCAAAGCCACTCCCAACTTCCTCATACAATACCATAACTCCCATCTAGGCACCCTGTCACCTCCAGGTCCACATAGACACAGTTCAGCTCCTTCTGGCCTTCTGTATACTTCTCCATCAATATCCTCAGAGCAAACATCGCATCTGTGGTGCTCTTCCCTGGCATGAAACCATACTGCTGATCACTAATCATCACCTCCCTTCTTCCACTACTCCGCCCCATAACTTCATGCTGTGGCTCATCAATTTCCCCCCCCTGTAGTTACTACAGCTCTGTACATCCCCCTTATTCTTAAAAATCTGTACCAGTACACTTCTTCTTCTACTAACCCCCAATTCCTATCCTTACTTTTCTTTCTCCAAATACCCAATCGCCACACAATCAGCTCTGTAATAGATGTTAAGCCATCTGTGAGCTTACAACGACGATTCTTCAAAACTTTGAAGGAACATTGAAATATCTTCGTAGTACATGTTTAATTATTCTATCCATCTATCTATCCTTCCAGTATACAGCAATCAATCAGAATCAATCTGTGAACTAGCTAGCTCTGCGGCACCATGTCCTCACATGTTTAATTATTAACAATACAGATTATTTAAATGAAGTTAGTTTTATCTGTATAATATAATCAACATATTTTGCTGCATTTTATCTTAAAAATGATATCATTATCATATGTAAATACGTGCTTTATAAAGTGGCACAGGTTGTGCAATATTATAACTGAAGTACAAGTTTACAGTGAGGTAATTGTACTCATAAGTGCAAACAGTTCTACAAGGAGCACTTGATGGACTGATTGACTGTGTTTAAAGTTGTTGGGATGAAACTGTTTCTGAACCGCGAAGTCCATACAGGAAAGGCTCTGAAGCGTTTTGCCGTGGCTGAGGCAGCGTGTGCTTGATGCTGTATTCCGATAATTCCCTTTCCAATCAGCTGCTGCTGTGATTCACACTCAGATACAGTGATATAAATACTCTGAGTGGTGCAGTGAGAGTAATATGGAAAAAGATGATCCGCTGTGGCAACCCCTAACAGGAGCAGCTGAAAGCAGAAAAAGAAGGTGAAGTGAGAGTAACAACACTAAAGCATTTATGGTATTTGGAATACTATGGCTATTCCCTGGACCATTATATTGTTACAAGTTAATTACAATCAGATGCATTACACTAATAAACAATATGCAGTTAGTTTCAGTGTATTTACAAAGCCGCGTCAGAAATGCGTATCTAGGAAAGAAAGAGT
The DNA here is from genome assembly GCA_026402145.1 of Polypterus bichir lapradei. Classification (NCBI taxonomy): domain Eukaryota; kingdom Metazoa; phylum Chordata; class Cladistia; order Polypteriformes; family Polypteridae; genus Polypterus; species Polypterus bichir. The sequence goes on from JANRMT010027041.1 coordinate 66,853,053, forward strand.
AACCACACAGGAACAGTAGCACTGCTTTGATGCTGGGTGCCGCCAGTCTGCAAAACCGAGTGTAGAACTTGCATACAACAGGGTATGAGGTACCGTGGAAATGTGCGTGGCTTTACGCCAAGTTTAGGTTTTATACATCGCGATTTGAACGTGGAAACATTCTTACGCAACATTTCTGTGTGTACGCACCGTTTATACATGAGGCCCAAGGTGTCATTGAAACAAAAGCAGGATAAAGCGAGGTCAGAAATAAAAGACAGAGTAGAAAACAAAGTAAAATGTCATAAGGAGCTTAAAAAGCAATGGGTCAAACACATGCAGAACAGGTTAGAGAAAATGAAAACTTGAATTCAAAAGACTTGTAGAGTAAGATAAAGAATATGAAAACAGAAAAAAACGACAGTGTCAAAACAAAGAAAGTAAACATCTCATTAGCGCAAAGAAAGAGAAATTATTAATAACAAAAAGGCAAATAGAGATCGAATATATAGACATAGGTGATATGTCAGAAGTATGTAAATATTGTAAAGATTTGAAGTTTAAGTCAAGAGAATTTCAAAAACCTCACATGCATTTATTGGTTACTGCGCCAAAAAATTTATTAACTGCTGATGCTGTAGATCATTTTGTCTGTGCTGAAATTTCAAATAAAGAAACCTATCCTGAATTATGGTACAAAGTCATAAAACACATGTCTCACTGACCTCATTTAAAAGATTCAGCACATTGGGACTTGAAAGATTCCAAATATTGTTTTTACAGAAGTTCTGAAATAAAAGTGAGACTAACTAAATAGCAACAATTAAAAGAAAAAAAAAATCTTAAAAGTGTGTATCCGGAAAAACAAAAATGGGGGTTGGCAAGCGAAGCGAGCAGGGGGCGAAGCCTCCTAGTTTATAAAAAAAATCGGAAACAATTAGATGGTTAATCACCTGGTAAATTAAATTAAGAGATGATAAAAATAATTAAAAAACTACTTCTTGAAAACACTTATAAGGAAATATACCCAGGAAAGACAGACATACTGTGTACAAGCTAAACTTTGACTACCTGTAATTTAAGGGCAAAAGAATACTTCTTAAGGTGTGTGATTTCCCTTACCTATGTGTGGGCTTGAGCTTACAAAACAAAATAAAATCTATGCCAGTACTTATAATAAATATGTCCTTGATTATTGTCAAATCATAGCTACTAATCATAATCTGTACAGTAGCTTATGTGCTACAGGTACGGGCAGAAATGTTATGAAATTAAATCTTACTGCCATCTTTTAAAACAAGATGAGGTCTCATAATCACAGTCAATAAATATGAAGACTATCACTCTTCTAATATATCATTATGTGCATTTGTGCCCCTGACTGATTATATCTTGCATATATACAGTATAATAAAAATGTATGCAACAGAAAAAGTATATTAATATTCATTTACTGTACCTTTTATATCTTGCATATATACAGTATAATAAAAATGTATGCAACAGAAAAAGTATATTAATATTCATTTACTGTACCTTTCAATAGTTTAAATATTGTAAAAACAAACTGTTAAGAGTAGCTCTTATATGAACATTAACAAAAATCTAAAAATACTGTTATCTGGATATAAGCAATCAGAAAATGTATTTTTTTCTATCTGCCAAACAAATGCATGTGAACTGTACAACTTGGTTATATTTTGCACCGAATAAAATGTGTCCCTTTTTTGTGTTTCAGTACTCTCACATGCAAGTGGGCATGTAACTGGATCCTCTGCTAATAATATCTGGTAGTTCTTAATATTATTCAGATTGAGCAGCTGGATGGCTCTTTGATCTATTCACCTTCTTAATCCCTTCCAGTGTCTCTGACAGAATCAGCTTCGTTAAGTGATGGAAACTCATTTGATGTTTTGATCAGGATGTGTGGGGTTGGGTAATGGAATGATGCAATATAGATGGCTAACATCCATGTATAAATTAACTAAGCACTCAAGTACAGCTGTCTGTTTTTTGCTCTTGTTCATCTCTTTGGTGTGCACATGTGGATAATTAGCTAATAAAAGTTTTTTTTTTTTTTCCTTTCCCTTAAAGTCACTCCTGCTCTTTCCGGAGGAAACTAAAACAGAGTACGTACTCTATTCTGTATGCAGGCTATATTTTGCAATATTTTTAAACTTAAATTATATGCATATACATATAATAACACACAACAGCACATGCAATTTAATAAAAATCAGCTTTTGTTATTAATTACACATTTTTTTCATTTGTATCAATGTGAATTTGTATATTATATTTTTCCCTAACAGAAACCCAGTGTAGAATGCTTTGAAATAAGATTTCATTTCACAACTAGCCAGAGGTGAATTACAGTGGCTGGCAAATTAATTGTGTTAATAGCATTGGAAATATACCTCATTAAAACCTATATCTTTACTTTCTTTGGTGATTATGCATAGTCTTCATATATCTGTCTAAGAATTGTCCAAAGGGATTTGGGTTTAGTTTGAACATAAATCATGCTTTGCAGTAAAAACTTAGGTACCAGTAAGAAATAAAAGAGGAGAATACTGCTTTTAATCCCTCTCCCAGTAATGACAGCACTGTCTAACCAGATATAAAGACATAACTGGCAGTCAAATAGAAGAGATGATAGAAACAAATGGAAATACTCAGACGCTGCTAGAAACAAGCTTCTTACTACTACTTGAAAGCTAAATCCTTTAAAGGATGCAGAGTACTTCCCTAAAGTGGTTTTCCTTTGATGCACAAAGGACTTCCTCTGCCCAACTGTAATGCTGATTTACATTACAGATCCTGAAATGTCAGGTGAAGAGCAGCAATGAACAGTAATTGTCATATTTAGTTGTTCTCTAGGGATGCTTAACAGTAGATTATTTAAGTGATCTCCAAAAATATTAAGCTTTCCATTTCTTAAAAAAATGGATTTGTCGCCTTGCAGTCTGAGCTGTCTTAAGTAGCACAGAACCCTCAATTATTTAAATATCCTTGGTAACTAATCTTCTTGTTTGTTTCAATTTCAGTATTTTCTAGTAGGTTTTTTTTGGTAAATCTTCTCAAGCAATTTATGAACATTTCTTGAACTTTTCCAGCCTCTCCTTCCTTACTTTGGATCTGAAATAAAATGTGAGACTGCACACATAAAATCAAAAAAGGGTTGGTCCAAAGTCTCTGCACCACAAAATCGAGTCTAGCAACAATATCCAAGAGTTCCTGAATCCTACTCTGCTTGTTGCTAACATGATATCACTGGTGAAGGAACAGAAAAAGTGAATCATTTTGTTTTAGTTGTAATTAAGCAAAAAAAAAAAACCAAAACATTAAAATTGCATACAACTTAATGTAATGTAATAGCTTGAGTATTTGGTATAATTGAGAATGCCAAATGAGACCTAATCAGTATACAGAATATAATATTGTGATACCTTGTTCCAGATTTTTCTGGTGTCAAGTCAAGTCAAGTTGGGGAGCATGCACTGGTACGGTGCATTGCCACATCCACCACATGACGAAACAGCTCGGGATCCCAGTTGGCAACCCCCCAGGCAGACACACGCTCCAGTCCCACCCTCTGGAAATTACCTTCTTTTTGCCGCAGCCAGGTGTTACGTGAACGACCCCTTGGCCTGGTCCAGCCACTCGGGTCCCCAACAATGAGGATTGCGCCACATGGCCGTAGTGCCGTAACTGACGCTCCCTCACAATGCAGGTAATGTGCCTCATTCAGGACTCCATGAGCAAACATTCATTTGACACAAAGTCAAACCAGTGGTACCCAAGGATTCTCCAGAGAGGCACAGCACCAAAGGAGTCCAGTCTTCATCTCAGGTCACTGCATAGTGTCCATGTCTCGCAACAATATAGCAAGACAGGAAGCACCAGGACTCTAAAGACTTGGACCTTCGTCTTTTTGCATAGATATAGGGAGCGTCTACACACCCCTTTTCAGCGGCCTCATGACCTCCCGTGCTATCCCAATCAGTCTACTGACTTCATAGGAAGGTGACAGATAAAGTTTTTCCATTCCCCTGATCATCTGAGAGTTAATGCTTTAATGTGTGTGTTTTGTATTAATACATTAGTTCAAAAACCTACATTTTTTGCTGTTTCCTTTTCAAGGAACACTCCCTTCAAAATATTTTTTATATGTTGTTCACTCCATGTACTGTAGTTTGCAGTGATGGTCAAGAAAAAAAATTTAATCTCATGTTTTGTAGAGAATAGAGAGCGAAATTTCTGAAAGAATAGGAGCTTATGGTGGCCAGCGTTAGACATCAGCTAACAATATCAAAAATATCAATTAAAAAAATCTTGATTTTTTATTTCATAAATTTCCACAAAGCATCTATTCATATACTCACAACATTCCAAACACATGTATTCTTATTAAAATCTAAAATAAACCACCTACAGAAAATATTGTTGAGAACAAAAATGTTCAGAATGTGCTCAGACACAAACAAGCATTTGAATTGTGGACCTGCCTTCAGTTACCACATTTTAATTGATAGCCACTTCTGGAATACCTTGGGAATTTTTAGCAGCAGTCTGTAAAATTGTCATAGTTTATTTAAACATTTTTTTAGAAAGATTACATGTGTTTGGAATGTTGCGAGCGTAGGATTGGATATAAAGTTATTGAGAATTGCACCTCATGCTGCCATGTACTTGCACACATACGTGAAGGTGCGTTGAGCTCCAACACAGGGCCCAGGGAAAATTTTTTTACTGGCCCTCATAAAATAAATAAATAAAGCAATTATTGCTTTATTGCTTCTCTGCATTCTACAAGGGAAGCAAATATATACCGACTAGATCTTTGAGTCTGCACAGAATTGAAATGCAAATGCCTGGTATGGTGCTTAAAAAAAAATAAATTTTATTAAAATTAGAGCCCTAGAAATCACAGGCCTAGGAAATCTTTCCCTCCACTTTTGTGCACTTATAAAGATAGTTCTTCAGCTTGCTGCCTTTCTTTTGGCACTTCAGGCCTCCTCCACCACTTTGTGCAGAAACTGTAAAGAAGACCAGCTTATTTTTAACATTTACAGTCACTTCAGTTGGCTGGCCCCACCGAAATTTAGTGCCAGGTGTGCCTGAAATAAAAACATAAAAAAATTAAAGCAATAATTCCCCCAACCAAAAAAATAATTACCTTTATATTTCCATCAAGCCCAATTAATAGGTTAAATATGAATAAAATTAAAATGAAAAAAATAGTGTACTAGCTACGGAAACAGGTAAGACAATATTTTAAAAATATTTGCTGTCTCTGCACCTATATGTACTTTCAGTACCTGACATCTGTTTTAGTACGTGTCTGAACCTCTCTTCACCTCTCATCTCCTTTCCAAAGCATAAATACCTGTAAAGCCTGCTTCTCAGACTCTGTCTTTACTTTTGAGATGCCCTTCTCGCCTCCTGTTTGATTTTGTACTTTCCACCTTTGAAGGTGACTATCTCAGTGTACGCCTTTACTCCTCCTTGTGCATCTCACACTCATACGGTCTCTTTCACTGCTTCACCAAAGCCAAATTGAGCAGTCATGCCAAAGCCAAACTGAACAATCAGATTGCTCTGAGGGACTGGACACTCAGACCATAGTGTTTTATTGTATTGTAGAAAGATAAATAGATTAGAAACTCATTGTAAACAACAAGTGGACTACTAAATATAACTTTAGCTGTACTTAACTTACTTACTTAGTTAGTTACTTACTTACTTACTTGTACCACATGGAAAACTGACAAACATTAAAGGTCCCAAATCCCAATAACATCAGATTTGTTATGTTTATGTTTATACAGTTCTCAGGGAACTCAAATAAATGCATAATAACCTGAGCTAATCATAAAAATATGTCCTGTTTCAAAATGACTATGAAGTTACATCTACAAATGTTCTGATATAATATTAAAATCTCTAGTAAACATTTAACAATTTAATTTTTTAGGCATTTACAAAATATGAAAATTGTAATAAAGCTGTGATAATACAACAGTAAAACTAAAACCATACATTTAACAATATCTATAAAAAAACAAAGCTAAATATGAAGATAACAGAAGGCGGAATCTTACTGATGGTTAGTATTTTATTTTAGAGATGCAAATATAAGCATTTAAAATAATGAGATTTTAGTATTTTTATTTCCTTAGTGTGGGAGAGAATTTTGTATACATTGAGCCATCCATGCCTGTTTTACCAATAGAAATCTGAAACAACAGGTAAAGTGATATAAAGTAGAAAAGACGAACAGTACTGTAAAGTAAATGTTAAGAAAAATTGAAAGTGTTTTAAAAAACTGAATATTGCACACTGTATTCACTGACTTCAATATCCACTGTTAAGCATCCCTATATGTAAAAGACCTGAATTGTCATTTGTAGGTTACCTACTGTCTTTAAAGAGGTGTACGCATATCTTTCTTAAATAAAATAATTAAAACATTTACTACTTTGTGAATTTTAAATTTAGCATGCATCTGATGATTGTATACAAGCAATTGCATGAAATCTTGAAATCTGTAACAAATACAAAGAGACTATTAAATGTTTCTTTGTCCAAATTTAATTACTTAAAATCAGAACTTTTCGTCATTTTTTTCATCTTCTCAAATTATAAGTTGTGCTACCCAATGTCATTCTCCAATCTAAATTCAGCTCCATGATATCTCAATTTGAAACGTGCTACACCATTAGTTGCAGTTTCTGCTTTTTCTCCTACATTCATTGTAGTCTAGAGATACAACTTTTTATCAGTTACTATTTACTTTTCTCTTCCAATTGTTAAGTTCATCTCTGTTTTATTGAATTTCTTCAGCACATCTTAAAAATCTCTTTAATCTATTTTATTATGCCAGTTTACCTAACCAATGTATTTGTAGTTCACCAAACAGAATCCTTGGCTGGGTTTTCTACTTTACAATATTTGTTTATTAAAATTGTTATTCACTATCAAAAACTTTTATTTGTCTCACTCACATACTTTAAGCCATTTGTAAAACTCTTGTACTGATTTGTAATATTAAGTGCTGCTTGTTTCCTTTATATTTTTGGTAGTTCCTATTGAATATCTTATCTGTCCTGTTTTCTTGTCCAATACACCAATGTGGTGACTGTAAATGTAGCACCTCTTGTTGGTGGAAATTTGAGGAAAAACTGCTATTTGTTTTTTATGCCCATGCTAGTAGTGCTCTTGGAATTAATTTGCACTTTGGCCCAAACAAAAAATGAATCAAACATCCTACAACACTGTTTATTATTTTACTTGATGATAACACTACAGCTACTATCAGCAGTACAGCTATTTTTATGAAAAAGTCATTCTATCCACTTTTCCTTAACAGGAATTCTGAATTCTAATCTACTATTTGACTTGTATTCTCATAATTTTGACTTACCCTACAAAACCCTTTGACATTTTCCTGCAATTGATTTAAATTCAAATTCTTCTTTAAATTTTCTTCTATGAATATCCTATTCCAAAGGCATATGGTTTTCTGCACCCATCTTGCAAAGGTTAATCTGCCCCAAGAAATGCTGGTTCAGTTTTGTAGGGCAGACACAGCTAGCCCTCACACTTCCTATATAATGTTCTGCACCTGCTCATAAATAGCAATGTGTTGTTCGGATGGTAGAAGAGATTAAATGTGTGAAATTGAACTCTGCTCATATATGGGGTCAGGAAACAAGAAACCAATAAGATCAGAGACAACTGTCACACAGGTAACCATCTCTTTCAGTAATTACTTTTCAAAAAATGTTATAAGTCTATCAAAGTAAGATCCCTTCAGCATTTCAATAGTTTCTTTTTATTGGAGTCCATCAGTACAAACATAGCTTTGATGCATTTCCCCCATATCTCTCCTTGCCACTCTTTCTAATTTACAAGGTATGGGTCTATTATGTTTCAGCCTATATTTGTTTTTTTTCAGTAGATTTTGAATTATGATTTTTCATTATTTTTTTAAAATATTGCTTTATTTTTATATTTATGTATTATGTATTTATGTATTTTACCTATGTTCCTTCTCTTTTGCAGGTAGTACCCCAAGACATGAGGCCACCATGAGTCATTGCTGATAGCCCCCAGAGGTTTATTGATTGTTGTGGAACATGTTTCTTTTGTAAGTATAAGTTTTAGATTCTGTTGTGGTGTGAAATATTTCATATAAGTTGATAAATATTTTGTGTGTCCTTATTTGTAACTTATAACATTAACGTCTATTATTGATAAGAACAGCAATGGTTTGATGTTTAAGATTCCCCCACCCTCCCCCCTTTTAGGACTCTCTTAGTAATTTTGCGACAGGGTTGGAGGAAGTGCCTGAATCCAGTTTGGCAAGTGATTCTCTGCAGGACTCCCTCAGTCAACCCATACAGGAATGCCAAATTACATAGCTGGCAAAAATCAGCTCAACAAATGGTTTTGGAGGCAGTTGTGAAAGGTATTGTGTGCCCCATTGGTCTGAAGTATGGCTGTTTGGAATCGGCATGAATCAGAGCCATTTTGTACCACGACGCCCTATTGTCTGTAGGGTTTGGACAGAGAATCTATAAATGTGTTTGCTTTATTCCCCCCCTTACAAACATCACAAAGAAAAAGCATCTCTCTGTCACACCATTGCCATGAGGAGTACAACTTGGCAGCCATACTGAAACAGGCATGTGGCCTGTTCTGAAGAAAGTGACCAAAAATTATGCCTTAATTAGAGACATTTAAATTACACATCAGCATTTATCTGTTTGTATGGTTGCCAGTATTCACTTGTACTTTGCATATTATTATTATTTATAAATATTATCAATAAAACATTATTTAAATTGTAACTTAACTCCTGCTTGTCACCTAATTGCCTGAGGTTATAAATGTAGAAGTGAAGGTGGAGAGAAGTTTTATGGTACAATACCTTATAAACAGTTGTAAGTCTGTGAGTTTTGAGGCATTCTGACAAAGGCTACATATTGATAATACAAAAGTGGAAAGTAAGACAAAACAGATTCTAATGGTTTATTGGATTTTTTTCTTCCAGTTATTAGCTACTGTTTTCAAGATTGTTGATTTGGACTTGTTTGCCTTGGTTTGCCTTTTTTGGGAAATTTCTTTTGCCTTTCTTTTTGCTTTTTTATGTAAATAAGATTCTTCTTTTACCTCAGCCTTTTGAATTTAGGGCTAGGCTTCCTGGGGTGAGGTCTATTTTGGATGCAGACCTGGAAAATCCCTGGCTTTTCTTGTGTGATTTTGATCATTTATCACCATTTGTACCATTTGATGCTGTAATTTTACAACAGGGTGCAGTTCTATATTGTCAGATACACTGGCAAAGTCTGTTTCTTACAGAAATTTGGAGGAATTTCAAAGGGACACTGGGAGTTTTGTTTTTGTGGGACAACCTATCTTACTCATCTTCATTTTTGTGCTCAGAACAGAAGAAATACTGAAAGAAGAGTACTGATTGGGCATCTGAACCTCTCTTTCCAGTTCCTCCACCATAAAACAATACAACCGTTATTTATACCACTGGAAGAGAGAACATATATATATATATATATATATATATATATATATATATATATATATATATATATTTACTTCAAGAGTTAACTGTTTGTTGTTTTTCGGCATCCTCCATCTTTGGCATACACAAGTTAAAAAATTGTTTCCCCTTGTTTACCCAAAATCTTTAACCTCTTATCAGTTGATTCTTTTCCAATATGTTGTTCTATTGTTTTATATGCAGTATATTATTTGTAGGGTGGGTAGCGCTGCTGCCTCGCAGTTAGGAGACCTGGGTTCGCTTCCCGGGTCCTCCCTGCATAGAGTTTGCATGTTCTCCCTGTGTCTGTGTGGGTTTCCTGCCACAGTCCAAAGACATGCAGGTTAGGTGCATTGGTGATTCTAAATTGTCCCTAGTGTGTGCTTGGTGTGTGGGTGTGTGTGTGTGCCCTGCGGTGCGCTGGTCCCCTACCCAGGGTTTGTTTCCTGCCTTGCACCCTGTGTTGACTGGGATTGGCTCCAGCAGACCCCCGTGACCCTGTCATTAGGATATAGCGGGTTGGATGGATATTTTTTGTAATGCATAATATGTTATTATTTGCTGTTGTTGCCTGTAATGTTCTTTGTCATGTCATGTATTACATATTGTTCTGTCTGTTGTAAATTACTATTGTTATATCAACAACTCTGACACCAAAACCTATTGTTACCAACTTTAATTCCTGACTATAAAGTTTTACACATCCCTTCATTAATTCTGTCAGTACTTAGAACTTTTATTTTATATCCATATACTTCAGTATTTTAGCTGCTGACCTCCACTTTAAATTATCACATTTTACCATTCGGTCTTACACTTTACAAATAACAGTGATGATAATGAACTCCCTTGTCGGACTATGTGCATCAATTTATATATATATATATTTATATTTTACTGTTTATAATTAAGTAAATATTTTTACATTAGTTACAAATTCTATTTGTAATATTAAATGTTTACACTACATTATCTGTGTTAACTAATGGAAATTGTTTTCATTTCCAGGTTTGATGCAGTTAAATACATCCTCTGCTGTTTCAGGGAGAAAGAGCCTGCTAGGCCTGTTCTCACTTAAACTAAAGCCTGGCTCACTCAGTCCTGCAGGACAATTTTTCATCTGTTCATATGCTTCTGTTATTGTCTCCTGAAAGCCTACTTAAGGCTAATTTTAAAAATGCCTTTACAGTTACCCTTTTGGTTTTATTGTCTTTAACTACTCCTCACTAAACTCTTTTAGTTAGTTTTTAGATATCTTAGACACTTAAGTGATTTGTGAAGATACAGTAAAGCAAGGATCAAATAGTTAATATTTCATCAAGAAACCCATATTTTAATTTACAACGTTCTGACATCTCTCTCAAGCTCAAGTGACTTGATAAAAATGATACTTCACTGTTTGGTGAACTACCGCAGGCACAGACACAATCTGTAAAAATGGTTCATGAGAAAGATTTTTTTTGTCATAGGGTCTATCTGTGGTTGACAAACCAAAAATGCTAAAATCCAATTATGGTATTCAGAAAACTATGCCATTTTTCCTGCAAGCCAGTACTCAAAGTAAGCAGAGTATATCACAGCAAGAGACCTGACAGTAACCTGCAATGCATACTTGAGCATAAAATTCATCCATGAATTTGAACTATCAGACTCTTGGATTTGAAAAGAAGTTTTCATATTCTATAGCAGAAAGTCCCATGGTCTCCAAACCATTAAGTCAAGCTCCTTGTAATGGTCAACCTAGATGTTTTTTATTCTCATGTGTTCAAGCCAATGTATATTAAAATATATTAAAATTTACATTAAAATATTAGAAGCATAATTAAAGTAGATATAGCTGTGTTTATGTTCACCAAATGGTCTTCTTCACATTCAAAACTATTTCACCTATTTCTCATTTTACAGTTTGATGTTTTAATCTGTTTACGTTAGGATGTACTGTATGTTTTTACAGTAAGAATTGTTAAATCACATTGTTTTATTAGTTGTCATGGAATTTTATTTTTCTGGCACCCTGAGTCAGAACCTCAAAAAAAAAACAAACATTTCCCCTCTAGATCTAAGATACAATTAGCTGTACCATATACCATTATTGACTAAAGGGAAGTAAACCAGTTTGTGTCCACCTGGCTGCTCAAACAACTATATAATATTTAGCGCTTATCAGCTTGAAGGTGACAAGATCATTAAATCCTCTGTCTCTAGTGAAATCCAGGTCACATGCTTTTTCAGGTGAGAGTTCAACCTTTTAAAGAATTATTACAGCTAATTATTAATATTAACAAACTAATCAACAAAGAAAAGAAGAAACAAGTGAATTACAGCACAGGAGATTAAATAGTACCAAATGATTAAACAGTTTCAAATGTGACAATTACATTTTTACATTTATAGTAGGCTCCAGGTTAGTTTCTCATGTGATGTCTAAAAGTTTATGTCAGTATTATGCATTTACTGTGGACAGTTGGCAAAGTTGTTTAACTTCATGTAATATATTTTATCCATTACATAACATGCGTGAGTATTTTGCTGTTTGGAGATATACAATTTATAAATATTGTCATTTTGAGTTATTCTATCTTTTTCTCTGTGTCCACATCATTCTTCTTGCCCTTAATTTGTCATTTGTAATATAAAGAGGGTGAGGCCATCATTATAAACCTGCTTAACATGAGACAAGTCTTCAACAAAAGAAATGAGAAAGCAGTGATATAATAGAAAGACAAACAGTCCGGTGTTGTTCAAATGCTGTTCTCAAGGACAGAGAATGGTCCAGAATTAACACAGAATTACGGTTGTCTCGCTTCTTAAACACACCAGTACAATCCCAGGTGTAAATACATTTTTTTTATTCAGAAATAACTTTTCCAAAGTCCACACCACAATCTTCAATCCACAATAGCTCCTTCTACTTCTCCAGGTGAAGCTTCACCCTCTACCTCCCAACTCTGACTCACCTGGATAAGGTCAAGTGGCTAATTGTATGTTGGACCCAGGAGTGCTTCCTCTGCCATAGCACTAAATGGTGGAAGCACTTCTGGATCATACAGAACCCAACGTAATAAGTAGTTTTTCTTGCTGCAGTGCGCTCTGGTGGAACCTAAGGATACCAACAGGACTGTCCCTCAGGCCTACGAATCCCATGAATCCCTGCAGGTGTGCATACTGGGTTCACACCATCTATTGTACTGGGTAAGGAACTGCTCTTGACAAACACCCCCTCTCCTACCCCAGCCCCCAGTCCATTCATTAATGTTTTACCCTTACTGGTATAATAATCAAGCACGTTATCCTTCTGTTAATTGCTTCCCGAATGGGCAAGGATTCACCTTCCATCCTAGCTAGGATACTAATCCATTCACCATGGTACTTACACCTTCTTAATTGCTGCTGTACACTGTCTGAATTTAGAAAGTGAAGAGTCCACTACAACACCTAGATGAAACTAGGACTCCTAATTTTAAATATCTGATTTGAATTATTGTGTGCTTTCCCTTACCCTGCATTATGGTTGTTCCTCACATAAATATGTGGTTTAATGCAAATGTGACAAATCAATTTATATGGGATCCATTTTCAAACCCACTTTTTCAGTTTAGAGTTGCAGACTCATAACTAAATTTGCCTTTTGATGGAATGGTTTGAAACTATTTGTACTGTATTCTTAAATCTTCTGGATACTTCCAGGGGGATATAGTAGATGTACTTTACAACATCAAAAAAGTACAGATTAATTGAATAGTCTCTCACGAATCTCCTGGTATAAATGCTGGTAGCACATTCGAAAATGTGCCCTAGGTTACATACTAATAAAATCAGTTATATTGTGTTTCAGGTTTAAAAGGATCATGTCACAAAAGATCAGATATATGATATATTGTTGTAAATATTAGGAATACACATTATAGCAATGGATCAGCAAAATAGTCATCATGTGTGTAGTAACCGAGTTTACCACAGTTAAGTCGTTTAAGAAAATATAAGATTCATGTAACACTGATCTGTTTATGGTAAAGTGCAGCTGCTTAAATTGATACAAAACTAAATACATCATCATAGCACTATGCAATTTTTTAATAGGCTGTCATTTATCTATCAATCTGTAATTCTTCCATTTTGCAATTGATTTGTTTTAATTCAGCTTGGTGAATTTTCGTTTTTTGAATCTGAATCACATGTGTAGACCTTGTTTTGAACTACAGTTTTAAAGAATGTGTAGTGGCTATTGAATTAAGACAAGTTTGCAACTCCTTTGATAGCCCAGTTAATTTATTATTAAAATGTATTTTTTAATTGTATATATTTAATGTATATTTCACTTATATAACTGAACGCTTCCAGGCATATGGTTTAAAATATATTTGTGAAACAAAAAATACGAAACACACTTGGAACCATCATAAGTGTTTTTTCTAGCCTCAGTTTTAGAAATTCTATCAAGTTTTTGTTCTTTGAGTGCTTGAAAGTTTCTCATATCTTACACTAGCTAGCATATTCCCTCTTTCCAAGAAAGAGAAACCTGATTTTGCCCTCACAGCATTCACATTAATCAATATCTCTGCTTTGTGCTGTCTCCCCCATAGCCCTGTAAGGGCTGACCTCAGTCAGAATGGGATCAGTCGGCTGTGATTTGGCATGCTGGTAGTGTGCTGACTGATTGGTGATACAGCCTTTCTAACATAGGAACAGCTGCTCACTCTGCTGCAAGAAACCTTTAGGCATCAGGGGACATATATCAGTATCCTAGTCACTAGCTAAAGGAAAGCACTTTTTATCTGTTTCAAGAAAAATACAAAATAAAAAAAAACATCTTGTGCCCCTATTCAAGTGTGCTACTGGATAGATTTTTTTACAGAAAAAAGTTTACTTTGTAAAAAAAAAAAAAAAAAAGTTGAAATGCCTGTCAGAAATCAAGTCAGAAATATACATGGTTAGTTTCTGAGAAGAAGGCTGTAAGAGTTATATTTTCAGGATGTGATGATCTAAAGGAGGGTGAAAATTTAACCAAGAAAATTCACAGACTTTCACATTCATTCTTAAGAGAAAAGCAACACTCATCATCTCATCACAGCTGATCATGTCCCATTGGTACATTTTACTCTTTATATTAAAAACAATAACCTTTTAAAAGGTGATATTATTTCCTATTTAAAAGATACTAGTTTATAATTAAATAAGTTCACATTTCAGAACACAATTATACAATATGTCTATACTAGTACATATATACATTTTATTTACTTTTTATATGTTATAGACCTCATTACTAATGTATGTCTTCAGTTCTCTTTGGTTCAAAAAATCTCCCTGGTTCCCTCAGTGCCATTAAATACTGCATAAATCTTCTTTCAGTGAATTTGGAACATTGCTTGTGAGGGTTGGGAGTTGTCTGAGAACATAGCATCTTTAAAGATGGTTTCAAAATTTTCAAATAGTTTGTATATAGTATCCAAATTACACCAACAGCTTTACATATTAGTATTGCCATATTTAACCAATTAAAATAGTCATATTCAGTAAGGAAAATATTTTGTTTTTGTCGTGATTTTAAAATTTGGCAAACCTTTCACCAAAGTTTAATGATAAAATCAAAATCCTGATTCCTATGTTCATGTGGGAAATGTAATAAAGAAAATAATTTATGTTGCTTCTGACAAATGAATGAGGCAGCAATAATTGATACATCATTTCAAAAATAAGATCAGTGGGTATTATCCTGAGGCTTTTCCTTCACTGGCATCAAGGTGTTTTCACTTACAGTTCATTTGCTTCTAACCACATTAGGAGATGATTACTTACTTTGTTTCATTCTCTAGGTAGTTTGGTTACCTTTCAAAGAAGTAATAACAAACACCCTATGAGTGTGTCATGGGCTTCTTTCATTGTAATTTTTTACTAGTAAAAATCATCATGAAGGGTTAATAACAGGTACACTTATATACCTCTATATTAGCAATAAATATGGGATTTGTTTACCCAAGCCCAGCTCTGTGAGCAGAATACCTACAGTACATCCAGAAAGTATTCACAGCGCATCACTTTTTCCACATTTTATTATGTTACAGCCGTATTCCAAAATGTATTAAATTCAATTTTTTCCTCAGAATTCTACACTTAACACCCCATAAGGACAACATGAAAAAAGTTTACTTGAGATTTTTGCAAATTTATTAAAAATAAAAAAATTGAGAAAGCACATGTACATAAGTATTCACAGCCTTTGCCATGAAGCTCAAAACTGAGCTCAGGTGCATCCTGTTTCCCCTGATCATCCTTGAGATGTTTCTGCAGCTTAATTGGAGTCCACCTGTGGTAAATTCAGTTGATTGGACATGATTTGGAAAGGCACACACCTGTCTATATAAGGTCCCACAGTTTACAGTTCATGTCAGAGCACAAACCAAGCATGAAGTCAAAATAATTGTCTGTAGACGTCCGAGACAGGATTGTCTCGATACACAAATCTGGGAAAGGTTACAAAACAATTTCTGCTGCTTTGAAGGTCCCAATGAGCACAGTGGCCTCCATCATCCGTAAGTGGAAGAAGTTCGAAACCACCAGGACTCTTCCTAGAGCTGGCCGGCCATCTAAACTGAGCGATCGGGGGAGAAGGGCCTTAGTCAGGGAGGTGACCAAGAACTCGATAGTCACTCTGTCAGAGCTCCAGATGTCCTCTGTGGAGAGCGGAGAACCTTCCAGAAGGACAACCATCTCTGCAGCAATCCACCAATCAGGCCTGTATGGTAGAGTGGCCAGACGGAAGCCACTCCTTAGTAAAAGGCACATGGCAGCCCGCCTGGAGTTTGCCAAAAGGCACCTGAAGGACTCTCAGACCATGAGAAACAAAATTCTCTGGTCTGATGAGACAAAGATTGAACTCTTTGGTGTGAATGCCAGGCGTCACGCTTGGAGGAAACCAGGCACCGCTCATCACCAGGCCAATACCATCCCTACAGTGAAGCATGGTGGTGGCAGCATCATGCTGTGGGGATGTTTTTCAGCGGCAGGAACTGGGTGACTAGTCAGGATAAAGGAAAAGATGACTGCAGCAATGTACAGAGACATCCTGGATGAAAACCTGCTCCAGAGTGCTCTTGACCTCAGACTGGGGCAACGGTTCACCTTTCAGCAGGACAACGACCCTAAGCACACAGCCAAGATATTAAAGGAGTGGCTTTAGGACAACTCTGTGAATGTCCTTGAGTGGCCCAGCCAGAGCCCAGACTTGAATCCGATTGAACATCTCTGAAAAGATCTTAAAATGGCTGTGCACCAACGCTTCCCATCCAGTTTGATGGAGCTTGAGAGGTGCTGCAAAGAGGAATGGGCGAAACTGGCCAAGGATAGGTGTGCCAAGCTTGTGGCATCATATTCAAAAAGACTTGAGGCTGTAACTGCTGCCAAAGGTGCATTGACAAAGTATTGAGCAAAGGCTGTGAATACTTATGCACATGTGATTTCTCAGTTTTTTTATTTTTTATTAAATTTGCAAAAACCTCAAGTAAACTTTTTTCATATTGTCATTATGGGGTGTTGTGTGTAGAATTCTGAGGAAAAAAATAAATTTAATCCATTTTGGAATAAGGCTGTAACATAACAAAATGTGGAAAAAGTGATGTGTTGTGAATATTTTCCGGATGCACTGTATTATCTGATAACTAGAAAAGGACATACAAATGATGCAATACTTCACAGGCTACAGAAAGGACACATTTCACTTAGGTGACTGTGCAGAAGATGGGAAGCTCTGGTGAGGGCATATATAGATATACTTACATTTCATTTAGGCAGTGAACACATCAGGTGAATTTAATTTAATTGTATGATGTTGCGTACTTACTTTCTAGCACCCTACGTTATATGAATGTCATCTCTCTTTAGTTTATCTCAAATCATGTGTCTACTGTGTTTAGACCTGTAAAAATTTGTTAATATGGAATTAATATGGGATTTTTGTTTAACAGCTATTACATAGTATTAAAGTTAATGTGCCTCCAGTGTCCACATCAGGCCTGAAATGCAATCACACTACATGGACGCCCACCCACATGTATCATTCTTGTGCAGATTAGGGGATTGTCCACACTGGCAATTCATTTCTCGTCAACTCTGTATGTGGGTGGATCCATTCGATCACAAAAGGTGGACAACTGCTATCCGATTATGACAGAAATAAAGAGATTCTAAAGCTGAATCAAGTGACTGCGTTGATCTGTTTGACTGGTACTTGAGCAAGATGCTAATGATTGCCAAAAAGGTAAAAGTTTTGGATATGTTGAAGGAAGGGAAAAGCTACACTGCTGTAGGACGTCATTACGGCATCAATGAGTCCACGATTCTTTTTATTTAAAAAGGAGGAAAAGAATATAAGATCTATGGCCGCAGTGTCCTTTTAAACAGGGCGCAAAACGAGTTGTAAGTGGACGTAATAAGGCAGTAGTCCGGATGGAATCTGCTTTAGGGATTTGGATTGAAGACTGCCAGAAGAAGAACAACGGTGGTGCTACACAGTCGCCTGAAGAGGTTCCTTTAGAAGGGCTGTAACGCTCTCCTTTGTTGTGCAGTAAAATTAAACTCATCGTTATTGGACAAGTCGTTGTGTCATTGTTAGTGAGTAACCATAATTAATTTTCTACTTACAGTACTTAGTACATGTATGTACGTTTAGTGTCACTGTACACACATTTACTGTATACAATTTTTCTTGCATTGTACGTATTTATTGCTGGTGCCTGTCTATCGTAATGTCTGTAACATATGTGATATCGGAGACGCTCGATATCTTTAAAATAATATTTAGGTTTTACTGTATATAAACAGTGTGTTTACATACATAATTTCAATGAATCTTACCTAATATCTAAGAGAATACAAAGGGTTTATGCTGTATAACTGTGCGGGGAATATTTATAAACAGTGTGGGAGAATTTATAAGGGCTTAAAATATATAAAAATAACCCTACAAACATATGGTTTCTACTTTGCGGATTTTCACCTATCGCGGGGGGTTCTGGAACGCAACCCCCGCGATTGAGGAGGGATTACTGTATATACTATGTATAACTGTACATACTGAATATACTGAATAGGGAGGCACGGTGGAGCAGTGGGTAGCGCTGCTGCCTCACAATTAGGAGACCCGGGTTCGCTTCCTGAGTCCTCCCTGCATGGAGTTTGCATGTTCTCCCCGTGTCTGCATGGGTTTCCTCTGGGTGCTCCGGTTTCCTCCCACAGTCCAAAGACAAGCAGGTTAGGTGCATTCGTGATTCTAAATTGTCCCTAGTGTGTGTGTGTCCTGTGGTGGGCTGGAGCCAAGCCTGAGGTTTGTTTCCTGCCTTATGCACTGTGTTGGCTGGGATTGGCACCAGCAGACCCCCGTGACCCTTTAGTTAGGATATAACAGGTTGGATAACGGATGGATGAATATACTGAATATGTTTTATATATATATTTGTGCCTTTGTACTGTTTTATTTTCAACTGTTCTCAGGAAACATGCAAATAGGAATTTAATGCTTCCTTCCACAATATTACCAAACCCAATACAGTTTATTGTTTTTTATATTTATTTTCCCAAAAAATCCACACAGTTTTATTAGGTACTACAGCAAGTCCTATGTGTGACAAAAGGTTAACAATGACAAAATAGAATAGTTTAGATTTTGTGTAATAGACATTTCTCACTTTATGCATTTAACCCAATAATAGCTGTCTGCCACCAAAAAACAAAGCTTTATTTAAATCTGGAGTGGCTAAAGGAATAAAAACATTGATTTATTACCATTCTGTCTGCTTTTGAAGCTCAGAGTGCAGGGGAGGAGGAAGAAGGCTGGTGGGTGGGTGTGAAGGTTATTTTTCAATACTTCTTATTATGATTTTATTATTTTGCTGTTCTGGTTCAACAGACATAAATAAATAATGCATCTAAAAATGTGTCAAAACATTTGTTCTGCACCACTGGTGAAATGGAGATAAAAAAGCAATATAAATTTCACATGAAACAACACAAAACATAACACGAATCAGATATTAACAGAGAAATAAGCATGAAACTAATTTGTAATATTCATTACCACTCAGTCCAGTAACATTCATTTGCTGTATTAGATCATGGCTTGCTCAAAACTGGCCAGCCAATACTTTATTAGGATGTATAATAGGCTGAGACATTTTAAACAGCCACTTGCTTTGGAATAACACTAACAAACTATGAAATTGTGTATGGCTGATCTTTTTCTATAATTTAATTTGTTTCAGTGTTTAATAAATCACAAAAGTCATACTGTATTATTTATTTGAAATATTGTTTTGTGCATTTAATTTATCAATCCAATCTAAACTCACAATATACTAATAATAATTCCCTTTATCATACTAGTTGAACATATTGTTTTGCACTGCTACCCTACACCTCCAGGAGATGGGGTTCAAATTTCAGTCTGGTCACTGTGTGTTTCTTATTTTCTCTTGTATTCCAAAAGTCTTACTGTGTTATTTTCATTTGCAACTGTAAAACTGACCTAGAGTTTGTGAGTGTGGTTTTGTGCATGATGTGCCTTGCAATTGACTGGAGTGAATCCTGAATTATGCCTGCTGCTATGGACAAGGCTAAAAATTGGATTAGGCTAGTTCAAGAAAACAGATGGATGAATTTGAGACCAGAGTAAAAATCTTTCAATATCTGTATCCTCGGTATTCAAAATGATTACCTTGGGCTAATAAATGTCCACTGTTATAATCAAATATTCTGTTTATTCTAATATAATACCAGGTGGTACACTCAACTATGGGGTCCATGCTGACATGACTTTTGTGATGCCCCCATCTGTTGTTATAAAAACTGCATTGACTTACTGTATAAGGACATATTCCAATACAAACCACTTCTGGAATAAGAAACTAAGGGTTGCCTGGTTTCAGTGCATATCTCACAGAAGCAATAGTACACCACTTCTTTTATCAGTTGTTATATTGTGTGCATTTCAAATAGCTAGTTAATCGCAGGTAGTTAGGCAAGCTCTTATATTTGTTTGTGTAGTTAGAACTGTGTGAAGCAAACCCTTGGGGGTTCATCTATAATGCCTTTGTGCTTTGCAAAATTTTTAGGTTAGCAAACTGGGCTGTGTACTTGTGTTTTATTTGGTTCTTTATTCCTGCTAAATTATTAGGTGATAGCAACCACACTTTGCCTCCTGAAAGTGTACTTTTTAGTTTGTAATCTATGCCAGTCAAATTGTGTATCTTATTTTAATCTAAAGTAAAATTATTCTCCTGAGCCTGAGATATTTGCTATTGTGTATACAGGTAGTCCCTGAGTTATGGACATCCAACTTACGAACAGAGCAACAGCTGCTCCTTCATCTGTCTGGGGGTCGCA
Source organism: Polypterus bichir lapradei (assembly GCA_026402145.1). Lineage (NCBI taxonomy): Eukaryota > Metazoa > Chordata > Cladistia > Polypteriformes > Polypteridae > Polypterus > Polypterus bichir. Next base: position 66,873,970 of record JANRMT010027041.1, read on the forward strand.
ACGCAGGCTCCTCAGTAACTGCCACTCCATTATCTCTGGCCTGGGGATGCTGTAAGCAGTGGCTAGACGGAGGCTGGAGGGGGATGGTTTCACTGCTCGCTCAGTGTAGTGTCTCTCGGGTGGTTCTGGTTGACGAATGGGGTGGTGGGGGCCGCAACCCATTCATTTTCAGTGGGCAGCTGGGTGTGCGGCAAGTACTCATGTGCAGGACAGAGGTTTGATGGCGCGGAGGGGGTCAGTTCGCTAACCACCCACCCCGCCGCCACAGTTACTGCTCCTGACTGGACAGATGCTGGATGGGGCAGAGAGTGTGTTTCACTGTCCGCCCACCACACAGCCTTGCAGTGTCCCTCAAACGGCTGCCTCATTCATTCTCGGTGGGTGGCTGGTGATACTGCAAGCAGTGACCTGGATGTGACTGAACGGAGGCCATTGAGGGTGAATGGGGTGGGGGGGGAGGGGGCAGCATTGTAGTGTGCCTCAGGTGTCTGCCTGTTGAATAGGGATGGTGGTTGGTGATTCACTACCCACCTTTGGCTGCACCCTGTTCGTTCTCGGTGGGTGCGGACGCTGCAGGCAGCATACTGTATACAAGTGGAGGTGACTGTGTGATGGGCGGGTGGTGAACCGCCCCTCACTGCCCCCATTCATTCTTAATAGAAAGTCTGCTTGTACTGTTACGTACATAGCAGGAAGTTGTCTCTCGTTCAATACACCAGACGTGCTGACGAGGGGTGCCTTCCTGCTGTGACAGCGTGTACAGTGCTGTGCAGAAGAGCTCATCTTAACTTTTTGTCTTCACCCTTCAACAATGTCTCTGAAACACAAATCTGATGCAAGTGCTGGTGATACAGTAAAGAAGGGAAAAACCAGCACCATGGAAAATAATGCAGAAATAATAAAAAGATTAGAGAGAGGTGAAATTCCATCATCCATTGGCAGAGCACTTGGTTACAGTCGGTCAACAATAGCATTTATTAAAATAATGTACCTGTTCAGACTTACATACAAATTCAACTTAAGAACAAACCTACAGTCCCTATCTTGTACATAACCAGGGGACTGCCTGTAATCATATGTTAAATCATTGTGCTCATCTGTGCCTAAAAAATAACTGAACATCTTATCTTTACTCTTCTTGTGCTCCTCTACATGACTTGTTGCATTCTCTTTTTACTTTATTGATTTTATTCAAAGAAAACAACAATCTATACAATCATATCAAACCATAATTCAACCCCAGTCAGTGAGAAAGATAGGCGGTACTACAACATGAGCAAATCTTTAAAAACAATAAAGAAAGGAAAATATCTTTTTCCTTGATATAAATGCTTATTCTAAGATTTGATTGATTAGATCTTGCCATATTTTTTAAAAAAGTTTTGAACAGATCCTTTAACTGAGAATTACATTTTTCAGATTTCAAGTAATATGGAACATTAGTTACCCACTGATTTATAACAGGTGGGCTGGGGTTCTTCCAGTTGAGCAGTCTACATGCTAGTAGTGTGGTAAAGGCATTTGCAGTCAATTTGACCTTCTCCTAAGCCCACCTGAAGATTATGGACAATTTTAAATGAGATAAATGTGCTCAATAAAAGATTTTAAGTTGGATGATGGAATGCTTTGCCCCTATGGAGCTGAGATATATTCTGTGCATGGCTATCTTGCACTCCTTTTCTGAAATGTTAAGTGAAAGATCCTTTCCCTGACATACCATAAGATCTTTGAAAGGAAGAAACTTTAAAATGTTTTAAATATTGTTGAGATGCTGTCTGAGTCTTCAAGACGGATCAGTATTGCCTCCGGAACAGAAATGGGTGGGGGATGAGAAAAATTAGGCAGGTTTCTTTTAGCAAAGTTTCTGATTTGAAAGTAGTAGAAGCATAATTGTTCATAAGATGCAAAGACATTATCTATATACAAATTTCTAAGTGTTTTATTCTGGATGTTTTCCAGACATTAGTTAGGTAGGTAGGTACCCTCTAGGTTTGACAGTGTAGAAAAAGTTGATTATCATGTAGAGGTGCAACGGATAAAAGCTTTTCTGTCTTAAAGTGCTTCCTGCATTGGTTCCATATTCTTAGTGATTGATAGACAACTGGATTAACAGTATATTGACGATAGTTTGTATTTACTGGGGCACAAAGTAGGTCAAAGAAGTACACAAAGATTTTATTACTATTGTAGACCAGGCTCATGTATATTCATCAATTTGTGTTGATGGTCTTTATAGCTTGTATATTTGTTGCCCAGTAATAAAATTGAAAGTTAGGTAGTGCCCTGCCTACCATACATTAAAGATTTAAGTTTTTTCTACATATTAGAAAGTTTTTTGCCACCAAAAGAGCTAATTTCATATGCAGAGAACCTTTCCCACAAAGGAACGGTGCTGTGTCAAACAAATTTTCTATGAGAAACCACACAACCCAGTAAAGAACCATAATGAGTCATTTAAGAGTTGTTATCTTTAAGACTGTACTTTGGACTCTTGTGTCATGATTGGGGTTTGGGGTCTGCTGTTGAGCAGACCTAAAGTCTACAACTTAGGATGTCTCACATTTTAATTTCCCCTATGGACTAATATAGTATATAAAATAAAATAAAGAAAAAAATGTTGCTATATATAGAAAGTCAAGCAATTTGGCTCATGTAAAATGAACAGAACTGTTACTTTCAAGATGATGTTGTGTATTTATATTAACACAAATGCAAAAACAAAACAATATTTTCTCATCAAAAATATTCAACTGAACCCATTGCAGAAAATGTTAGCTATACTGTATTCCAAAGTCTTTTAAACAATTTTCAAGGCACTGCATCCTTCTCTATAAAGTCACACAAAATATTTTTTTTTCACTGTGATTTTAAAAAATAGTATTTTATTATTTTTAAAATGTATATTTAATAGATTTAATAAGCTCTTTCATGATTGCTTCAAAGGATTCAAACTTCAAAGAGTTTAGGTATAAACTTTGTAGATCAGTGCATGAGTGCTGTATAGTGTGTCGGGTGATCCGTTTTTATTACTCCATTGAAATAACCAGGTTTCGGTCTATTATCACTGATTTAATGATTAATAAGTAATGCTCATGTGTGTTAAGAGCAAGGAAACATTTATACAGTAGAATTTTAATTATTGCTCTTAAAGTGTTAAATATAGCTAAACATTATACAGTAGTTGGAGTATGGACTAAATCTAAAATTGAGTTAGCGGTAACCTCTTTTAATAATGCAGCATGACAATTAAAAAATGCTTCTGTGAATGTGGAGGGTTATAGATTTTATTTTACTTTTTGTCAGCCAAAACCTAGCCTTATATGCTTTAGTTTGGACGTAGGGAAAAACATTGGACTTTAAAACACATTTGCTAGTTTTTGCCCAGCTTCTTTTCTAAGAGACCCTAATCAAGTCTCAAAGCCTCACCATGGGCCATATGATACATATAAGATACAAACAATTGTTTTAGGAATCTGCGCTATATGCCTCTGTAATACAAATATTCTTTTTTTTCATTTGACTTCAAGGAATTTAAATTACACTACTAAGGTTGATTACTTCAACACATAAAAATATCCATTTATGGACTAATGATAGCCTGACTGTTACCTGCAGCCTACTTAAATGCAAATTTCTGGAGCTGCACATATTAGTTGTTTGAATTTTCTGAATGTGACTTTCATTTGCTATTGAGCTTTATTATAGAAGTCATTAACACTAATTTCTCTTCAATGAAGTTATAATTTTAATGTGAATCTCTGTGAGGGGAAAAGGTTTTAATTATAAACTGTTCTCATAAAGTTTTTCACGATTATAGTTTCAGAAGGTGGAATCATATGTTGTACAGGGTGACACAGAAATGAGCCTCATGGTTTTAGCAACAGCAAACCTAGACAAGGGAATTTAGTAGGAATTCCTTGTTTTTGTATAATTTTGGTTGCATGTACATAGGGGACAGCATAAGGGCTCTGATGATTGTAATTCCCCACCAATCCAGTGGCTGGTGCTGTGTCCTAATGCCTTTTCTCTTCCTCCCTCTGAAGACCAGAAGATTGACAGCTATAAAACCATTGATGTAACTTCTGGTGCCCGCCCACCTGGACCCGTCTTTTCCTGTCCGAAGGACTTAAGACTTGGAAGATCCATGTTGATCCATATTGAGGCATTTCAGTTGAGAACTTGCATCTGGAAAGATGTTTCTGCAGTAATTGTGTGTTTTCTTTATTTTATTATACTGTGGTAGGCAGTCTCTGTGTTGTTTGTCTATTCTCTTACAATTTTTAATTTATTAAAATGTTGTTAGTCCTGCTGTCGTGTTTGTCCTGGGTAGTAGGCATTCTGTATTCATAGAAACTGTTTATTTCAGTTATGGAGCTGTATGTTTGTACTATCTCCTTTAAGTTGACATGTGAGAGATTCATTGAACAAGGTCCTGTTTCAAGTACTTCTGTGACATAACTCTTTAAGAACAAAATGCAGCACAGAATTGTAAAATGTATAAAGTGTACAGACATAAACATGGAAATAAATAACACAAAGAAAAACAAAATCTGCTCAAAATAATAAAGCAGTTTACTTCCAGAATAAACTGCCAAAAATGGAAAATAAGCTTAAAAGAAAATAGCAGCTAGATATTGAAAGATGAAGCCTGGCAATTCTAAAAGAATGAGAAAAGATGATAATTTTACTATGCTTTCAGGTGTGCTTTTGTAGGAGAGAAAATTCCTGCCTTGATGTCACACAATGCCTGGCTTTACTGTGCTAATGGCATTACATAACGGCACTGTCTTCTGAAAGAAAAAAAAAGAAAAAATAAGGAAAACCAAAAACAACTTTACAGAGCAACAGTACAAAATCATGCTTAATTGGCTGACACTCCTGAAAAATGTTAGAATCTAATAAAGTTTTTATTTCTCTTTATATGAACTGAATTATCCATCCATCCATTATCCAACCCGCTATATCCTAACTACATGGTCACAGGGGTCAGCTGGAGCCAGTCCCAGCCATCACAGGGCGCAAGGCAGGAAACAAAACCTGGGTACTCACACACACACACCAAGGACAATTTAGAATTGCCAATGCACCTAACCTGCATGTCTTTGGACTATGGGAGGAAACCAAAGTACCCAGAGGAAACCCACGCAGACACAGGGAGAACATGCAAACTCCACGCAGGTAGGACTCGGGAAGTGAACCCGGGTCTCCTAACTGCGAGGCAACAGCGCTACCCACTGCACCACTGCGCCGCCCGAACTGAGTTATTTTATTAAAAAAAAAATTGAATGGAAATTGACATTACAGAATGAGAAGCAATTAATATGTGAAATTAACTCAAACAGGATCCATTTCTCACCCTGTTTCTCATTCTATGTCCTGCGCCATACCATCAGGAATGGCAGCACCACACTCCTAGAAAAATCAAATTATAGTAAGCAGTGTGTTCTTTGTTTTAATCAGATCTGGATTTTTCCATCTAGCGACAAGGAGAAGACTAGTAAATAATTTGCACAAAAGTAAGAGTTTACACTGTTGCACATAGCCAGAGAGGCTTGAAATGCCCAGGGGTAGAAAAAGGTTACAGGTACTGATGGCATCAAAAAGAGTGAGCAAGAGATAAAGACCAGGGGCCTCAGGTATAAACGGTGCGTATGCACAGAAATATTGCGTAAGAACGTTTCCATGTTCAAATCGCGATGTATAAAACCTAAACTTGGCGTAAAGCCACTGTCAGAGGTGGCTGGGGTGGCGACCCGGCCGGGACGCCCAGAAGGACCAGAGGAGGGCTTGCGCCTTCCCCAGACCATCTGGGGGCAACCACCCTGGTTCCTTTGGGGGCCACGGGTACAGAGCTTTGATGCTCCACCCTGTAGGGGCCCGTGGTCATCATCAGGGGGCGCCCCATGCCTTTGGAGCCCTGGACTTCAGCACTTCCCCCACACCAGGAAGTGCTGGGGGGAAGAGGAGCAGGGACACCCGGAGTGCTTCCGGGGATACAGCCGGCGCTTCCGCCACATGGGGGCGTGTCGGCGGGAGATTGCCGGGACGCACCTGAAGCACATCCAGGTGTGGATAAAAGGGGCCGCCTCCCTTCATTTGGCACGAGAGTCGGGAGCAGAGTGGACTGAGCTTGCTGGAGGAGGCAAGGAGGCGGCCTGAATAGGAAGAAAGGCATTGTTGTGGCCAGGACTTGTGGGGTTTGTGTGGCACTTATGGACATTGTATATAGCTGTAAATAAACGTGTGGTGGGAAAATGAACGTGTCTGCCTGTCTGTGTCCGGGACAGCCCCTACACCACGCACATTTCCACGGTACCTCATACCCTGCCGTACGCAAGTTCTCTGCTCGGTTTTGCAGACTGGCGGCACCCAGTGTCAAAGCAGTGTTACTGTTCCTGTGTGGTTATCTTTCCTTTTCCTGATGCGGCTTTATAAATACACTGAAATTAACAGCATGTTTATTAGTTTAATGCATCTGATCGTAATTAACCAGTAACAATATAATGGTCCACGGAATGGTCTAACTATTCTAAATACCATAGCTGCTTTAGCATTGTTACTCTCACTGCACTTTCTTTTTCTTCTTTTAGCTGCTTCCGTTAGGGGTTGCCACAGCGGATCATCTTTTTTCATATTACTCTCACTGCACCACTCAGAGAAGCTGATTGGAAAGAGAATTATCGGTATAGAGCATCAAGCACATGCTGCCTCAGCCATGCTTCCTGTTTGAAGTGCTTCTCATATGACAAACACTTCAAACCTTTCCTGTACGGACCTTGCGGTTCAGAAACAGTTTCATCTCAAGAACTCTAAACGTACTCAATCAGTCCATCAACTGCTCCTTGTAGAACTGTTAGTACTTATTAGTACAGTTACCTCACTGTAAACTTGCAGTACAGTTATAATATTGCACAACCTGAGACACTTTATAAAGAGTGTATTTACATATGATGACGATATCATTTTTAAGATGAAATGCAGCAAGATATGTTTATCATATTATACAGATAAAACTTTAACTTCATTTAAATAATCTATATTGTTAATAATTAAAGGACACGGTGTTGCTACGCTAGCAAGGATCTGGCGCTTCGCTCATGATTGTTCCTGCCTCGCACTGTATGCTTCACTGGGACTGGTATGAAGGATAGAATAATTAAACATGTACTACGAAGATATTTCAATGTTCCTTAAAAGTTTTTAAGAATCGGCATTATAAGCTTACAGATGGCATAACGTCCATTACAGAGCTGATTGTGTAGTGATCGGTTACTTGGAGAAAGAAAAGGAAGGACAGGAATTGGAGGTTAGTATGTTTGAAAGAGACAGTACTGCAGGGGCGGCCTTAGGCATGTGCAAACTATGCACCTGCAAAAGGGCCACCAACTTCCTTACCAATATATATTAAATATAAAACAGAAAGAGAAAATAACAACACAGCTAAAAATGCAGTGGCAAATTTCGGCAAAAGTTAAACGCTTGTGTCATGAGCATGAGGTGGCTATGCAGTGTCCAGGGCCGCCCCTGAGTATTGCTGCAATAAATTATTTCATCGAAGGTCACGCACAATCACTGGGCCACCGTGTTACCATGTTTAATAATGTTTAATAATGTGCTTTAACTCCCATCATCATGAAAATGATATCACGTATACATCTCAGTATTTTAGTTATTCAGAGAGCTGTAATATCACGAATGTAAGGGATTCTGTGTGCTGTCGGAGGTAGAAAAAGCCAGTTTAAGAAGCACATAGTGATTCACACATATAAAGCACATAGAAGAACACATACAAAACAAAGCATTTAATGTGTTACTTTACTTACGATGTGATTTGAGAATTTAGTTAATTAAACGATTTTAAGATGAAGTTTATGATGTTCTACTTTAATGACAAAATAAACTATGTGATTAAAGTGGAAATTTCGAGATTGAAGTTGACATTTCTTGCTTTTTCCCCACTGTGTGCCTTTTTTTTCTCTGTACCCTAATAAGCTTCCATATGACACTCAGACAGTGGGCTACGACTCATCTTTTCACGACGACTTTGATATCTGACAATTTCTTTTTTATTTCGGGCACTGTGCAACTTTGTGAACTTGAGCTTTCAAGTTTCTCCGACACGCTATGTCACTCGATCAACTTCCTTTTGTTGTTTATACCACTGTTTAAACCAACCAATAGTCCGTTTTTCCTTGCCTCCACTTGGTATTCGCTGAAATTCTTCCATTTTCCCCCATGCTTTTGTCATTGTCTTTTCACAGAACGTTGAGCTTAAGGGCTATTTATATTGATTTGCATATTCAAAGAGGCGTAATTCTGGGAGGAGTTGGGGCGGGACAGGAGGCGCATGCACGAGCGTTACTTTTCATACTGACCGGGATTTATGTAGCAGAAGAATGTGGAAGTTGGCGAACAGACAGATTCCTGCATCTGGATTTTTCTGTGTGTAAGCACATTTCGGCTTTTGTGCTTACGTCATGTTATAGTGTGAGTTCTATGCACGGCGTTATGCATGAGGCCCCAGGTAGCCAGAAGAAGAAGACAAAACCAATATGTGTGCATAAATATTCCTGGGATGTCATGCAGGCAGAAGTGACAGAGGAAATCTTGGCTAAGGCCAATTAAATGTAGCTTACAAAGTGTAATATATAAACTACGAGCTTGTGCAAAAAGGACAACATCATCTGAAAAAGCAGTGACCCAATTCTGAGCCCAACAAACCGGACCCCCTCAACGCCCTGGCTGCGCCTATAAAAGTTATGAACAGAATCGGTGACAAAGGTCAGCCCTGGCGGAGTCCAACTCTCACTGGAAACGGGTTCGACTTACTGCCGGCAATATGGACCAAGCTCTGATACCGGTTGTACAGGGCTTATACAGCCCTTATCAGGGGGTCCAGTACCCCATACTCTCAGAGAACCCCCTACAGGATTCCCCGAGGGACACGGTCGAACACCTTTTCCAAGTTCACAAAACACATGTTGACTGGTTGGGCAAACTCCTATGCAGCCTCAAGGACCCTGCCAAGGGTGTAGAGCTGGTCCACTGTTCTGCGACCAGGACGAAAACCACACCGTTCCTCCTGAATCCGAAGTTCGACTATCTGACAGACTCTCCTCTCTAAGACCCCCGAATAGACTTTTCCAGGGAGGCTGAGGAGTGTGATCCCTCTGTAGTTGGAACACACCCTCCAGTCACCCTTCTTAAAGAGGGGGACCACCACCCCGGTCTGCCAATCCAGAGGTACTGTCCCTGATGTCCATGCAATGTTGCAGAGGCATGTCAACCAAGACAGTCCTACAACATCCAGAGCCTTGAGGAGCTCCAGGCATATCTCATCCACCCCCGGGGCCCTGCCACCAAGGAGTTTTTTGACCATCTTGGTGACCTCAGTCCCAGAGATGGGGGAGTCCACCTCCGAGTCCCCAGGCTCTGCTTCCTCATTGGAAGGCATGTTAGTGGGATTGAGGAGGTGTTCAAAGCACTCCCCCCACCAACCCACAATGTCCTAAGTCAATGTCAGCAGCGCACCATCTCCACCATATACAGTGTTGACACTGCACTGCTTCCCCCTTCTGAGACGCCAGGTGGTGGACCAGAATCTCCTCAAAGCCATCCAGAAGTCATTCTCCATGGCCTCCCCAAACTCCTCCCACGCCCGAGTTTTTGCTTGAACAACCACCGAAGCCGCATTACGCTTGGCCTTCTGGTACCTATTAGCCACCTCCAGAATCCCACAGGACAAAAGGGTCCTGTAGGATTCCTTCTTCAGCTTGACGGCATCCCTCACCGCCGGTGTCCACTAACAGTTTTATTGTTTGCTTTCTGTTATATGATTCAATTTATATTTATCTAATAAAAACATTATTAAAAAAATCTGAAAGCATATAGCTTAAAACAATTCCCTGCTTATTTAAAATTTAATGAACGCTAAAATTATTTGCTTAACATTTTATAGAATTCTAAATAAATCATTTGTGTCAAATTCACAGAATTATATACAAAGTGAGAAAAGTGTTTCTCTAACTATTGCCAGACAAATAACAAATAAATGTATCTACTCTTGGAAGACATGAAGGAAGGAAAATATATTTGTGTTAACTAGAAATTAAACAAGACTGACCATTTACAAAGCTAAACATTTGGGAGAGACTGAACCTGTTGTTAAGTCATACTGGAACTAGTGAACTGACTGCCAGCTCATAGATCATGTAAATAATAAAGCCTAAAATTCACAGAACACATTTTATTTATATATAGTGACTTTCCTGTGCTCAAGGTGCTCCACAGAGTCTCATAAAGAAACAGCAGGTATACGTAACATTTGATACAAATGTTTCCTGAATAAAACACTAAAACATAGATACAGGATATACAAAATCATTAAACAGAATAAAACACAATAAACCAGAGTCAAATACTAAATTCAATACTAAAAGAAAAGCCTAGCAAATAACATCATTAGTGATATAACACACACACACACAAATTATACTGAGCTACAGAGTCTCATAAAGAAACAGCAGGTATATGTAACATTGGATACAAATGTTTCCTGAATAGAACATTAAAACAGATAGATGCAGGATAAACAAAAGCACTAAATAAAATAAAAGACAATAAACCGGAGTAAAATACTAAATTCAATATTAAAAGAATAGCTTAGCAAATAACATCATTTATGATATAACACACACAAATTATACTGAGCATCTGGACAGATAGAAAGACGGAAAGAGAATGTCAGGTTAAAAGCCTTCCTGAACAGATGAGCTTAAAGTTGTTTTTCAAAAGAATGATTTGAGTCAGCTCATCTAATTAATTTAGGGAGGTAATTCCAAAGACTCGCTATTATACAGCTAAAGCCCCTGTCACCCATAGAGTGTAGGTTAGTGTGGGGCCCAATAAGACCGCCAGAATCTTAGGAGCTTAATGGGTGAAAAGGAGCATAGTGATGGAGAAGGACACTGATGTAGTCCGGTGCGAGGTCATTTAAAGCTTTGTAGGTTGTAGCCAGAGGAGGCAATGTAGGATGGATGTTATGTGCTCACTGTTGCTGGTTCGTGTTAGCTTTTTTTTCATACACCGTAGGTCTAAATTGTACCATGGAGCTGAGTACTTAAAGGAAACTTCCTTATTCTTTAAATGAGCTGTTTTATCTAGTGCTAAAAGAAGGGCTGTGGTATAGTGGCCAACAAGATAATCTAGTTTTGATGGAATAGGTGAAGACAGGAAAAGATCAGAAATGGAACAAGCAAGTATAGAAGGACAGATATTCTTAATGTTTCTGAAAGAAATTTGACATTTACAGCTAAGAGAGCTAATGAGACAGTGGAAAGTACTGCTTTAAGAACAGAGAGTCCCAAATCTCTGCTATAAGTGTTGCTGACAGATAAGCCAGATGTACAGATCAGGTCCAGTATATATACTTTGTGAACTTGAGCTTTCGAGTTTCTCCGACACTCTATGTCCCTCGATCAACTTCATTTTGTTTATACCACTGTTTAAACCAACAAATAGGTAGTTTTTCCTTGCTTCCACTTGGTATTTGCTGAAACTTTTCTATTTTCCCCTGTGCTTTTGCCATTGCCTTTTCACAGAACGCTGAGCTTAAGGGCTATTTATATTGATTTGCATATTCAAAGAGGCATAATTCTGGGAGGATTTGGGGAGTGGCAGGAAGTGCGTGCATATGTGTTACTTTTCACGCTGACTGGGATTTATGTAGCAGAAGAACATGGAAGTTGTCGAACGCACAGATTTATGCATCTGTATATTTTTGTGCATACGGACATTTCCGCTTTTGTCCGTACGCCATGTTTTAGTGTGAATTCTACGCACGGCGTTATTCATGAGGCCCCAGGACAGGACCTGGTTTTGGTATTAGCTTAAGAGCCAAGCACTTGAAAGACAATGATGTTTAATTTCACTCTATCAATTACTGCGACTCCTCCACCTTGTCTTGAGCTGTGAGGCTCTGAGAAGTAAATGTATCCAGATGGTGTCGCCTTCGTGAGAGACGTAATATCATTTGGTTTCTGCCAAGTTTCTGTTAGGCCTAGAATGTCATGGTTGGAGTCTGTAATGAATTCTGATAGCACCAGCATTTTACCATTATGAGATCTTGAGTTAAACAATGCAATTTTAGCTGACAAGGGCTCATTTTTGACAGATCCACGATCAGAGTTTATTTTAACAAATTGGAAATTTAGCACACTGACACTCCTATTTCCAAAGCCATGAATAGGACAACATATTCCTGAACAAATGCTGCCATTGAACTTTTCATTTGCAGTCCGGTAGTGGTGGTGACCTGACCTTCAATGTAAATATTTCGAGCGTCACTCAATACCAATGTCTTTTAGGACATTACAGTATGAACATTTGCTCTGGACAAACTGTTTAATATGAAGGAGTTTGTCATGTGAGTAGTTTAGCATAGTACAGAGCAATACTTATCTGATAGTAGCACAGAAGCAGCACAGCACAGTGGAGTAGGTGAGATAGGTGGGGTGGGACGGCACAGATGAGCAGCAATAGCAAGCAGCTGAAGAAGCAAAGTAGGAGATATTACAAGATGCACATGAAGATACCAGAATTTGGAGGTTCCACCATACAGCCACAAGCCAGGTGGGTGTAAAATCAGATAATTTCTCAGTCATTAAGCAAATATGGAAGTATGGAAAGCAATTCAGTATATCCATTACAATCAAGAAGACAGGCCATCCCCTGCTCCTAGATTGCCACAATGCAAAGAAATATTCATAAGAGTCATTCTGTGAACCACAGAAAGATTCAGTTGTCCCCAAGGCTGGGAATAGAGTCAAGGCAAAGTCCATAAAGTTTATACAAATATATCCAAATCAGTACATTAGAGTCAGATTTATCCATGAACTATATATACAATAAAAAAAGCAAAATAAATGTAAGAAGTACAAATTTAATGCAAATTTTAGTGAAAAGTGTTGTTAACATAGAGGATCAGCAGCAACATGTGTGTGCCAGCATCCTCTCCCAAGGTGTACAAATATTGTGAGATTCTGGAAAAACCATAGAATGATATGGTTGAGGTAGAAATCTTCACAGTTTCTAAGTATCTACATAGTGTAATTGGGCCACAGCAAATAAATTATCTTTTCTTGTCTGTAAAACCTATTATGTTCTAAAATTGTATTTGTTTGTCATTGCATGCTGTCTTCCTTCTGGAGAATATGGCAGATATGCAGTAATTCTGAGCCAGCCAGTGAAAGCTAGTCATCGAGTCTTCTCCTTCATACCACAAGGTTACTGGTTCAACTGCTGCTTCCTAACTGTTTTACCCAGAGAAAACCATATAATCTATATGTATTCCATTTTTAGAAAATGTTTAACTGTACACTATCCTGATCTTGTAAGTCATATTGAATAAAGTTTCTCCCAAATTTACAATAGTAATAATTTAGTAACATCGCTGTAGTTACATTGGTGAGACATTTCTGCTGTAATTATATACACTGTACAAGCCTGGAAAATGTGTGCATCTGCATATGTGGAAACTGATATCAAGTAATGGAAAACATCTGTGTATGAAAGCTGCTTTTTTAGCCTGTCCTGACAGCATCCATTCAGATCAAGCATATCCAGGTATGCCTAAGCCTCAGCATATCCACTGCATGTTGCCCAAACCGCACTGGATGCAAAAGAAATTATAAAAATAGGCAACTGCAACAAAACAGTATGTGATAGGAAAATTTAAAAGTGTTTTTATGTGATCAGCAGGCCACAATCCATAAATACTTCCAAAAGTATTCTGGCAGTGAGCTCTTTGTTGTCTTGTTTTACCTGAGAAGGACTGGTGTGCCTTTAAAAAGTTATTTCCTATTCTTGCAAAAAGAGCTCTGACATCCCATAACAAATTATTGAAGAAAACTTGTTCAGAATTCATAAGAATAAGTTGATGTATATTTTGGCACTTTTATCTCACTATTGTTATTTTTGTACATAAAATATACTTTACAAATTCAGATGTAATGTTCTCTGTTTTGTTAAGCTGCATACTTTTCTGATCGAATAAGGTCATCAAGTAGCAATGTATTCTTTCTTTCTTTCAGCCGCAACAAATGTAAAATGATGCCATGACAGCATTTTGTTTTTCTGTTTATTTTTCATGGGTACTAGGTTATGTGAAATGCAGTGTGATATGATTTTCTCATTCTCCTCACCAGCAGTATTGGCATCCCAACAACACATCTTGACATTGAAGACTGACGTATACCTGCACCAGTGCCAGCAGGGGTTTGAAATTATCCCATTATAAAACAAGAGGCTGAGAGCAGCTGTCAGTTTTGTTTTAGACAGAGTGGAAGGTGTCTAGCAAGAGATTTTTTTTCTTTCTTTATACCATCAAACAGTGTTCAGTTGTTGTTGTTGCTGGATCATTCAATATCATTTGAGAGAAGGAGAAATTGTCTGTCCACAAATCGAAGACTAGTGTACTTCTTTGAAATTTCTTGACATGAAAAAAGTAATGTCAATTTTTTGATTCTTGGATGTTTTATTATTTACACAGTGGGCAGATGGTTAGAACTAAGCTGAAGATTTTATCAATTGATATGCAAGAAAGCAAAACTATCTCATATGGAAAATTTAAGTTTACTCGTATACACATTCACATATAAAATGGATTTATTTTACTGAAGTATATCTAGATGTTCCTTTGCCCCACAGTTTTATGATAAATCAACGTAAAACTGTTTTATATATAAAAAGTTCAATAGATGGATGGACAGATGTTCTGCTCTTTCATCCTTGTGCCTGATGCTTCCTGGGAAGGGCTCTGGATAAGCAGGTTTTTAAAATGGATGGATTGATGGATGAAATTCAAAAAAATAGATTTTTTTAACATTTTTTTCATCTGTAATATAATGCAACATCCTTAAACCCATTTAATCCAATTAAGGGTTATAAGGGGCCAAACCCTACCCCATCAACACTCAGTGCAAGGCTTGGAACAACCTTGGACAGGGGGCCAGGCCAACATGGGGCCAGTTTGAAATCAACAGTTAACCTAACTTGCATATCTTTAGGGAGATGTATGAGGAAAACCCAAAACAAGGGGAGAACAAAAACTTTTGTTTTTGCTTATGTAAACAGCTAGGTTTGGAATTTGAACCTTAGATGCTGTAAACCTGCAGTGCTAACCAATGCATCACCATGCCATTCAGTTTTTTGGTCTGTTTTTCTGGTTAATCAAACTTATACTGTTACTTCAAAGGTTTTCATTCATGGTACTGATTTTCATTACTCTGCTTATCTTCTCATCACATCAAAAACTATAGACTTCTGCCTAGTGAAATCATTTAAATAAGAAGAGTCTTGTTTATAACCAAGAAATCTGGCTTTGCTGCTGCACTTTTGAGTTATTCAGTAACCTTTTATATGCCAATACCTACATTGTAAATTATAATCAACCCATGTATTATTAAAGAATTCAGATTGTAGGATAAAACTTATTGAACTAAATGAAAGTTTTTTGTGTTAACTGTCAATTTTTAGGAATCATTTTTGGTTTTCACCAGGTTCAAACCTTCACTTAATACAGTATGACAAGTTTATTTTTAATCAAGATATTCTCATACACAGGCGTATGGAGGACAGCTTAAGGGCTCTAATGATTGTACTTCCCTGTCTCTCATGGGGTTGGCACTGTGTCCTAATGCCTTTTCTCTTCCTCCCTCTGAAGGCCGGAAAATTGACAGCTATAAAATCACTGACACCACTTCCAATGTGTGTCTACCTGGACCCACATTTTCCTGCGGGAAGGACTTGAACTCAGAAGATCAGCCATACTAAATTGGTTCTTTTATGAACTCACATCTGTGAAGATATTTCTACAATTGTTGTGTATTTTCTTTTGTTTTTTAATCTATGAAATATACAGGGTTACCAGGGTGATACCCCAAATCTTTATGTTGGTCTTATCTTTCTCTTATAATATGTATTTCCTTAAAATTCATCTTTCACACATCACATTCATTTTTTCACCACTGTGAATACGTAAGGTTTTGCCTCCTTGTACCATGGTAAATGTAATTGGTAAACATCTGCATCACTCTACTGCTCCATTAGTGGATTTGTACAACAGAAATGTACATAATATTTTGTGTGGTGTTTAAATCTTCATATTGTTTTTAATACACTAAAAAAACTGGACAGATAAAGCTATAGGTTATTAAGATTCATATACAGTATATGAGTGCATGGTTTGATACTGTACATGCTTCACTGTATATTCCTCTATCCAGTTTCAAGATGAAGACTTCAAGGTTTGTAATTAAATCAAGTAAATGGGAATAAAAATAATTTCAACTTATGTCTGTTTCGTTTTCCCGTTTATTTATCTGTATGTATTGCATTTAGACTCTTTTTAAACTTTCCATTCTATGTTGTTTCAACCTGATGTCATTTCTTCTCTTTCAAGCCATTGCAGTGCCACAATAACAATCCACAGACATCAAAACGTTTTGGGGCAGCCACCCGTATATTATGCCCTGGCTGCAAATGGGTATTTTTGGTTGAGTTGTTCACAGGTTGGAGTCCAAAACAGAACTGATTTAAAAGTGCAAATATGGTGGCTTTAAAGGGTGGGACAGGAAGTGATGTCATTGGGAACGGAAGTGACATCATCAATAGTGCCAGGACCTAGCGGGATTTCCCGTGGATGGTCTGCAGAGGATTGAGAGAGAAAGTCAGTACAGCTCGCCACCACCTGGTCTGGCGTGGTACTGCTGTTATTCAGGCCCTTTAGCTGCCTTCCAATTGCACATGTATGACAAGAGGTGTATATGATCATTATGGTCATATGTACATAGTACAGTGATATTTTTACTTTTATGTGGGAATCCGCATGCAACATGTCATCTCTCATTAGTGAGTATAACTGCCTTACCATGACATCTCTGTCATTCTTACCTCAAAAATCTCAGATCATATTTGTTATTAACCGACAAATGCAATAAGAAATGTATACTATGCATATTAGCATTTTTGTAGGCAGTTAGTTCCTATTTTCCACCAAATAAATGTTTTTTGTTAATTTAAATGATCTCTGTTAAAAGTACTGCATTTATTAGTGGTTGTTTGTTTTAGTAATATGAGAACACAGGAACATAATAAACTAAGAAACGAGAGACCATTCAGTTCATCAAGCTCATTTGTTTAGTTAACACCTAAGCTGTCCCAATATCTTACCTAATCAGATCTAAACAGGGTAAGTGGATGGATAGATGGCTTCTTTCCTGAACATTCTAGACATTCTTATCAGAGTGGTTTATACATAATTTTAAAGTTTTTAATATACATTCAGGGCCATTTTATTAAGTACACCGGCATGTTAACTTAAATCACAGTCCCATGTGTGAAAAACACCTTGTTAATGAGAGAGGTCAGAGTAGAATGGTCGAACTTAAATCTAACAAAAAGTTCAAAAATATCCAAATAGCAAGGCCTTGCAACAGTATTTTCAGAAGGCAGACAATTAACATCGACACAACAGGTTTCTTGTGACTACAAATCCAAAGCGAAAAATAAACTTATTTAATCACTTATAGATATTCCTTTTTATTTAGAAATGTTTTCTGTAGTGCTGTACTAAATTGTACTGATCTGATTGTATTTAGTATCCAGTCATCTGGTTAGTTTTACTGATTTTATTAAAATCAAATAACATTCCATACAAGCAAGTTAAGTTTAACAAAACTAGGTTCAAAGCAAATTAACGCCCACCCATGAGAAAGAGAGCTAGGCCAGCAGATTAAAACTTTAAACTATTAAAAATAAGTAAATAGATAAATTAATAAATGAATAAAGATAAATAGAATAAAAAAGAGGGGAGAGAATCTGCTTCCTCAATTGAAATGCTTATTTTAAAATGTTATAGATCTTGCCAGGTTTTGAAAACATTTTGTACAGATCCTGTAAGTAAGAATTAGATTTTTTCCAATTTCAAATAATATATAACATCAGTTACCCACTGACATAAAAGAGGAGAGTTTGGATTATTTAGTTGAGCAAGTCTACGTGCCAGTAGTGTAGTAAAGTCAATTACAGTTTGTTTGTACTTCTCCACTTTAAGCCCATCTGGAAGTCCACCAAACACAGCTGTTAATGGATTAGGAGGGATTGGGACACCAAGGCTGTCTGAAAGGCATTTAAAGATTTTTGTCCAAAATTATGTTAATTTGGTGCACACCCAAAACATATGGCCCAATCAGGCTGGAACTTGATTGCAACATTCACAGGTTGGATCTTGCCCTGGAAAAATTTTGTACAATTTTAAACGAGACAGATGTGCTCAAAATATCATTTTAAGTTGAGTAATTGTATTCTTTGAGCATATGGAGTTCGAATGAATTTTCTGCATTGCTACCTTCCACTCCTTTTCTGAGATGTTGAGTGAGGGATCCTTTTCCCATTGTCCTCTTGGATCTTTGAAAGGGAGGGACTGTAAAATGGTTTTCCATTACGGAGATGCATTCTGAGTCCTCAAGAGTGATCAATATTTTTTCTGGAATAGAAGTAGGTGGGAGGTGAGGAAAATTGGGCAGGTTCTGTTTAACAAAGTTTCTGATTTGAAGGTAGTGAAAGAAATGTGTTGCTGGAAAGTTAAATTTGGAATGTAATTGTTCATATGATGCAAAGACGTTGTCTATGTACAGATCTCTAAGTGATTTAATCGCAAATGTTTTCCAGACATTAAAAACAGCATACGTTTGAGAGGGTGGGAAAAGGTGATTCTCGTGTGTCACAGATAAAAACTTCTCTATCTTAAAATACTTCCTACATTGGTTCCATATTCTGAGTGAGTGAAGCACAATTGGGTTGTTAGTATACTGGATATGACTTGTACTTATTGGGGTACAAAGCAAAGAATATAAAGAAGTACAGCAGGATTTTATTTCTATTGCGTGCTTTTTATTGACTGATACTCTTTCACTTTTTGTTATGGTGACTGTTGTATTTGAACACAGTCTAGTGTAAAAAAAAGAATTTAAATTCCTAATATTGTGCTGTAGGACAAACGGTTAGCATATAAGATTTTGGTGCTGCTTTTTTGGTTTAATTCCCTGCACAGTCACTGCGAACATGGTATTTTCATGTTTTGTTTGTCTACAGTGTATTGCACCACATATTCTGGTTATTCCTAACTTCCCACTTGAATTAAATGGCCAATTTAAATTGATATTTTGATGCATCAGTCTAATATTAATAAGAATAAATATTCATTCAATCCTTGTGACTAGAAAAAGCTGTGTCTGACTAGTGTGAAAATTATTATTAGTATTATTTATTTCATAGATTTAGCTTTCATAATTAAAATACAAAGAGGCTTAAACTTTGTGACCTTCTCACAAACATGTAACCTTATAAAGGATATGCTGTTAATTTAGGGTTTTTCAACATTTCTTATGCTAAAGTATTTTCTAAACAACACAATCAATAAAAGAAAATAAATGCATTTGAATGAAACCATGCCTGTCTCTGCTTTTGGAGCCCTGAGGTATTGCAGGCCCTCTGGATGCTTTTGATAACAAATATCTTTTTTTCCTGAGATACAAGAAAGGTTCACCGTAAAAAAACCATCACTAAGTCCATTTTAGTAACGTGATATCTGCAGAAGATACACTGCGCAATTTTAGTGTTTTCTGCCATGGCTGTATCAGTTGAAACTGAAACAAATTTTTACTCTGGGCACATCCCTCTTTTTAAATTCTTAAATACAAGATAACATTAATACATTGAGAGAGTATTTCTCTCTATATATATTTTATCAGTATATCTGTTGTTTTCCTTGACAGAACATTCTTAATATTCTACTGTATCAAATACAAGGTTTCAGGAAACTGGAGCAGTTCCTGGAATCATGACATGAACTGGATAGAATACCAGTCTTTTAGAGGGTGCCGGTTTGAAGTCTACTCTTTATTATTTTTGTAGTTATAAGCAATTGAATAAATTGGTCAAGAGGCTTGCTTTACAAGATGCAGACATGCATGAATGTATTGCAGCTGTCAACAAACACATTCTGTAATTGTACTGTAACACTCCATTTTCATACAAAGTAGCTTGGCACTTTCTATGAAAAATGAGACAGATGTATGAACCAGACAGTTGAGATCTGGATGTCTATAATTTTTACAGGTAGTAAGAAAAATAAACTGTTAATAGCAAGTAACTAAGGAAAGAGAAGCAAGACTCTGACTGCCTGGGGTGAGAAACTCCTGAGTCATTTGTCAGAAAGTCTGCATTTCAGCAGATGGTCATTTAGCTGGAAGGGATTTGGATTGAGCGGCGTTCAAGAAAGGTTCTACAGATCAATACAAATGTGATTCGGCACGCAGTGTCTTGTGTTGCTGACGTTTTAGCCTAAGAGAAAAATGGTCTCATCGGCAACTCATAAGCTACCAGCACTAATCTTATGTTCTAAGGCTTAGAAAGACATAAGCTGTTTTTTATCACCTTACACTGTAAATGATCAAAAACATGAAGTAAGCCTATAGACAATATTAATTTGTTTTGTATTAATTCTGCATTCTGCTGCTTGCCTAATACTGAATAAAATAATTTTATTTCTTTTAAAGCAATGTTTGGATGAAAGGCAGTAATCTTTGAATTAGCACTGTCTTGGTTATAAATAATTAAATAGTGTCTCAAGGAGAAACAAGCTTGCATTTAAATCTGTAGTTTTATGAAATTTGTTACATTTTATTCCATGACCATTGAGATAAATATGAGGGTCAAGATATATTAATTAAGCTTAAATCTCATTATTGAACAGAAATAACTGCCAAGTCACTATATTTATGATGCTGTGAGGTTATGCCTGTTGCTGGTGTAATGAACTCTAGCACTGTCTGACGTTAAAGGGATTAGCAATTATATCCAATTTGAAGGAGTTAGCTGCAAAGAAAGACTGAAGGAGTTAAATCTTTCAAGTTTAAGCGTTTTCAAATAATATTGCATTTCTCTCTATGCTGTGGTTTCTATTACACACCTGAAAGAAAGAGACAATATATGTGAAAACATCATCACACAAATGCAATATTATTTGAAAACAAACAGCGTCCGATCAGCTGTAAAAGTATGGCATTTCTAAATGTTTGCTTTTTTTCAGTCTGATTCTCTCAGTCAGAATGTATATTTGTGTTTTATTCAGTGTGCTTATTCAGTGCGTGCAAGAACATGCAGATGGCCAGATGCTGTGTGCTACAACATGCTGACGGTGATCAACGCACATTTAAAAAAAAGAAAGAGACAAATATATGTGTTGTTTTGAAGAAATCATTTTATGACACGATTTACCTTTATTTATTTACTTACTTCCTAAAGCCTAAAGTCACAAGTAGTGTGCAGAGGGCATGCTCAAAAATGTGTGTAATGCCACGAAAAGTGCCTGCTGACACTTTAGTATGCAAGCAATGGTATGTGCATTCTTGCTCCGATGTAGAAGGGAGCTGAGTTTACCTCTGTTACAGCGCGTCTATGTGAAAACAGCAGTGTCAGATGTGGGGGTGGGGTGTGTTTGGGCTCGTGAACGCGGCTGAGATAATAAAACTGACTAAAAAAACAAAGCAAAACAAAGCTAACCTTTACACGTATCATAAATTACACCGGCTGTTACAGACTGAAATCAAATGTATGTTTTTATTCTAAGATAGTAAGACTAAGAGCAGTTTACTTCTCAAAATGGAGGCTTGCAGGATCAAACTCGCGACCTTTTGATTCCCAATCAGCAGCTGATTCTATTACGCCACGGAGGCAGTCGTAAACAATGGCTGTCAATGTCACATGTTAAGGCGGCTTTTTGTTTCTGCAGTTATATTTTTGAATAAGAGTGCAATTGTTGTGTTAGATTTGTACCTTTTGTGAAAGTATTTGTTTTATATTTGGACTTCAGGCTTCATACATTATATAGTTTATGCCTACATTTTGTCATCTACTACTAGAATATAAAAAATGTTTCTGACTAAAATGTTTCTGTTTTAACAATGTGTTTACACAGATTACTGTAGAAACTGAACAGACATGAAATGTGTGTGTTCCAAATAAGGATCTATTATTTCCACTCTAAAACTCCACTTCACTCCCAGAAAATCAATCAAGGCATGAGCTGGGAGAAGTTTGTGCACGTTCTAAGTCAGTGTGGAGATGGAATATCCGGCTGCTTGCAGCCTGATTTTATCAGCACATTTAAATGACAAAGGATGCTGGTGGAGAGCTGTGAACAATTTTAAAAAGCGATTTAAGGTGGGACGGATTTACAAGTTTTTTTGTAGGCTCTGGTAATTCTAGTGTTAAAGTCACCTGATGTTAACAGGAATGTAGAGACACTGGGAGCTATGGAACGGTGTAGCCTAGTGTCCCTGCCTTTCCTTACTAGCTTACACAGATTACATAGAGTACAGAGTAGTTGTTTTAGGGATATTACCTAAACATATGTGCTGTATCTACCACCAAATTCCTAATCAATCCTTGCCTCTATTTTCGATTCACTAACTTGCTACAACAGATACATAAGCAGAAAAAGAATGTAAAAGAGCAAGAAGAGGTTGAAAAAATTAAAGTGAGGCAACCACCCTACTAACTGACTTTCATCATGGTAAATGTTTAGGCTCTACAGAAATAAACTGGATGAACTTCATGAATTTGTGCACTTTTAATCTGATTAAGGATATTCATGTGTTATGGCATTGGTTGATTAAAAACAATTCTAATGAGAAAGATCATTAAAAAAGGCTTTTGTTAACTGTTGTGCCATTCTCAGCATGTCATTCCCTGGTGCTTGTCAAGAAACTCTAGTTGACCAAATCAGGTATACAAAGCTGAAGTATAAAGACTCAAAGTGAAGTGCAAACTGACAGCCTGGGTTCATTTTAGACATGCGTGAAAATAATGGCTGGCATTCACAGTAAAAGTAATAATCAAGTGCATATGGTGGGGGTCAAATCTGTTTATCAGTTGGCTCAAAAATTCAGTGAATTCAATCTAAGGTCTGAGATAAAATTTGTGAAGCAAAAGAAGGATTGGAGCTAGGAGTCAATTTTCTTTCATCAAGATGATGTCAAAAAAGGTTCTTCAAACAATTTAAAGTAAAAAGAAGCTCTACATCAGACAGAAAATGTGGATTCCTTCTTCAGTTCTGTGAAGATAGACTGTACACAATTATCTTTTGCATATTTAAGGTGGCTCTGTGTTTACAACAATTGTCCAAAGTCTGGAAACCGGCCAGTGTTATTCCAGTTGTTACAACTGCACATCCAAAAACCCTTAATGGCATCAATCAGGTCATGTTAACTTCTCATATCTCAAAATCCTTTTAGGAGTTGGAACCTTACCAGTTTGGACACAGAGCCAAAGCAGGTTGATAGAGAGGTGGGGGAAGACATGATCACTTGGAAAGTTTGAAAACTGATACCATATTGATATTTGATTGTTTGTCTGCTTTAATATCACCCTGCCTCACATTGTAGTTGAGAAGCAAACTGATCATTTTTACTTTATTATAGGATACATTTTATTTTCTATAGTGTTCTAAGCCTAAACTCAGTGACAAAAGAATTAGATTTAAATTGAACATATTTGGCTTTCCTGGATTGTTTAAACTTACAAAACATGAGCAGAGCATTGTGAATAGCTCCTATTCCAATGATCTTCCATCCTGCATCAAGTGACTGCATCGCATCTGTCTTCTCCTCTTCTGTTAATTCTGTATTGAAATGACCAGAAGAGTCCACAGAAGGACAGTGTCCTAAAATCTATGGATGACTGTTTTGTTTTAAGTCTTTGCATAATAAGTTGGACAGTTATGGACATGTTTTGATTATTTTGTTAAATGATGCATTTGTGCATTTTACTACTGGTATCCTTAAAACCAAGCATGTAGCTTTAGATTTCCTTCAATTGTAATAAAATGTGTTGAGATGGAGCACTACAAATATTTAGGGACAATAAAGATAATAAGTTAACCTTTGAAAGAAAAAAATCAATAAGAAGGAGCAGTAAAGGCTTTTTTTTCTTTCCTGGGAAATTGAATTGTTTTAAAGCAGACAAATTATATTGTTGTTTTTGGGTATCTTAGCCATTAAGAACAAAGACTGCCTTAACAACACTATCAAAATTATTAGTAAATTTAAATTAGACCTGAAGCATTCCTCTCTGACTTAATCTGTCACAAGCATTTTACAACAGCGTTGTCATACATACACTAGCCATCCTCTGTTCCAAAGCTGCCATCAGAATGCAGATTTTGAGTTCCCAATACTCAATACCAATAGATCTTTTTTTTTAAATTGTAGTGAAATACATGGAATATTGTGGAGAACTAGGGTGTTCCCTTGGAAGTCTGATGGTGATGTCCTGCTACGCTCAGTTTAGTAAAATAGAAACAGGAATGTGCTGCTACAACTTCAAGCCCTGGATACAACACAAACCAGGAGTGATGGCATGGCTTGTAACTTTAAATGGTAGTCCAGCTCAGCAATGTGAACCCCCATGGACAGAAAAAAGAGGAAGTGAACGCTGTATATGGTTCACCATGTTATTTTTTATTTTATTTTTTTTATCCGTTCTTTTCTGTACAACACTTAAAACATTCAATTCATTCCATAGACCACATATATGTGCATCCAGTAAATGCCAATGCAGTATGTAACAATAAGTTAAATTAAGCTACAACAGAATTTATATTTCTTTTTATCTAAACCCTTAAAACTTTGTAATGGTACAAGATTACCAATTAAAGGGTTGCATTCAAATCCAATTGAAGTTGCCATTTTTACAGTATATACTACAGGGTGAAATTATACTTAATTGTCAGCTTCAAGGGTGGCATGGTGGTGCAGTGGGTAGTGCTGCTACCTTACAGTTTGGAGACCTGGGTTTGCTTCCTGGGTCCTCCCTGCTTGGAGTTTGCATGTTCTCCCTGTGTCTGCGTGGGTTTCCTCCGGGTACTCCGGTTTCCTCCCACAGTCCAAAGGCATGCAGGTTAGGTGGACTGGTGATTTTAAATTGTGCTTGGTGTGTGTGTGCGCCCTGTGGTGGGCTGGTGCCCTGCCCGGGATTTGTTTTCTGCCTTGTGTCCTGTGTTGGCTGGGATTGGCTCTGGAAGACCCCGTGACCCTGTAGTTAGGATATAGCGTGTTGGATAATGGTTGAATGGATGTCAGTTTCAATTAAAAGTAATCCAGCTTCCTGTAAAACTGTGATTTCCAATGGCCATCAACAAAAACAGAAATCAGTCAGTAGAAAAAGCAACAATTGATCTACTGCACAAATGTTTTACTGATGGGCAATTGTATATAGCATATTCATGAATGAGCTCCAGTGAACTAATAATATTATTCCCAGTATTAAAAAATAAGAAATATCATATTTTGGGAACTGGCCCGGTCACAGACAGGCAGACATCTTTTAAGCACTACAACACACGTTTATTTACAATATTTATAAATGAAGTGCGACACACAACCTCAAAACTCCCCCAAAGTCCAGGCCCCACAATGCCTCTCTTTCTCTAGGTCCGCCCCCACTCCTCTCCTCCCAAGCTCTGTCTCTCTTCCTCCCGACTCCAGGCATCGAATGGAGGGAGGCAGCTCCCTTTATCCCTACCTGGACGTGCTCCAGGTGCCTCCTGATTAGCTTCCACTGACACTCCCAAGTGTGGCGGAAGTACCGGCTGCACACCCGGAAGCACTCCGGGTGTCCCTGGTCTTTTTCCCCCCAGCACTTCTGGGCCAGGACTCCTCAGGCATTGGGGCACCCCCTGGCGGTGACCATGGGTCCCTATAGGGTTGAGCTTCTAAGCTCTGTTCCCGTGGTCCCCAAAGCCACCAGGGCAATCACCCCCTTGTTGTCTGTAGAAGGATTGAAGAATTGATTGAATAAAAATTCTATGTGCATTTATAATGGTTATTCATAAGGTGTGACACACTGATTTTATGTTGCTATTAGAACTTTTTGAGATAACAGCACAGATATTTATCACCCAGAAAGACCAAATTTCATGCTAACCCAGAGTAGTGATTTATGCAGTTCCTCATATCACAAAAATATAATTACATATATTCAGTCATTCATTTTCCACTACTTTTCAGAGACTGGGTTGTGGGGCAACAGTCTTAGTTAGTACTAAGGCCCCTATTAGGCGGAGTGGTGGCTCTGAGGCTAGGGATCTGCAGTGGCAATCAGAAGGTTGCTGGTTCGAATCCTGTAAATGCCAAAAGGGACTCTGCTCTGTTGGGCCCTTAACGTGAGAAAAGCGCTATATAAATGCAAAGAATTATTATTATGTCCCTTTTCCCAACCACACTTGCTAACTCCTGTGGAATCCCAAAGCATTCCTAGGTCAACTGGGAGATATAATCCTTCTAGTGAGTCTTCTCCAGGTTTTACTCCCTGCTGGTTGTGTCCGTAAAACCTCCACAGGTATGTGTTTGAAGGGAGAATCCATATCAGATGCCTGAACTACCTCAGTTGGCTCCTCTTGACGCAGAATGTCAGCGGCTCTATTTCTCCCCCAGATGTCTGCGCTTCTCACCCTGCCTCTAAGGGAGAGCAAAGCCAGCCTGTGTAGTAAGGTTTTTTCCGCGGCATGTACCCGTGAGCCCATTCTTTGGTCATTACCCAAAGCCCATAACCAAAGTTGAGGGTAGGGACGTAGATCATCAGGTAAATTACAATTAATTGGTGCACTCGCTGCTTGTATCAGTTTGTCAATCTCACCATCCCTTTTCCCCTCACTCATGATGTAAGTAAACTCCTTAGCTTGAGGCAGTAATTCACCTCCAACCTAAAGAGGAGAGTCCACCTTTTTCCTGTTGAGGACCATGGCCTCAGATTTTTGAGGCGGTGATCCTCATCTCTGCAGCTTCACACTCAGTTGCAAACCTCCCTAATACGTACTAGAGTTCACAACCCAATGAGGCCAACTGGATCACACTGTCTGCAAAAAAAAAATTGGACACCCTCCCCTTCCCAGCTGCACCTTTATATCCTGTCTGTGAAAATCACAAATAGGATAGCAGACAAAGCACAGTCCTGGCAGAGGCCCACACCCACTGGGAACAGTGCTGATGTTTTTCTGAGTACACAGACACACTACAGAGGGACCAAACAGCTCATATTAAGGGCCTCAGAACCCCATACTCATCCAACACCCTTCACAGAATCCACAAGGAACACAGTCATATACCTTCTCCACAAAACACATATGGACCAATTAGACTACCGTTCTCCCTCCAATCACCTCATGAGGGTAAAAAGCTGGTCCATTGTTTGACGGCCTTGACAGAACCCACATTGCTCCTCCTAGATCTGAGGTTCCACAACTGGGTGGAGTCTCCTTTCCAGTACCTTGTCTTAAGCTTTTCCATTGAGGCTGAGGAGTGTGATGCCTAGTAGTTACAGCAATGGGGACCACCACCCCAGTTTGATATTTCAGGGGCACAACACGTGAAAACCATACAATATTGCATTTTTTAACTTGCACTGCTCTTTTATTGTTCTTTAATTAAAAAATGTTTTTATCAGTATGCTGCTGCTGGAGTATGTGAACTTCCCCTTGGGGATTAATAAAGTATCTATGTATGTATGTATGTATGTATGTATGTATATATGTATGTATCTATCTATCTATCTATCTATCTATCTAAAATTAGAGACTGATATTTTTTATTTTTAGCAGAAAATTTGTTTAATTCTTAAAATTATTTAAGCTTAAAACTGTAGCAGTTCTTCTGGTCAAAACAGAATGCAAAATGGATAAACTCTTGCCTTTTTAAGCCTCGATAGGATTAAAAATGGCACAGACTTTTGTGTCATAAATAAAATCAAATAAAAAGGACTGTCTTAATTATATTAAGTAAAAGAAAAGCTAGTGTGCTGGGAAATGTAAGATTATATGAAATGCACTGCTTAATATACCATTAATCAGACAGCTTAATCTCACTTCTTGTAGCACTAATACAAATATGGGATGACTTTATTTTTTACTGTAGCAGATCTTATAGCATCTGTAGCATCTTATTTCAACCCAGAGGTAGTTCAGACAAACAGCAAATAGAGATGCAATTAGTGAGTTTACAGGAAATGAACATTTGGCCAGAAGAGGCATACGTTTACAAAGGTGGATTTAATGTACAGTATACTGGAGGTCATTCCAGAAAGTCAACTCGTGTAGTGATTACTTGTTTTATTAACTCAACTTTGCAGTTTCACTCTCAGCAGCCCTGCCAGAAGGCACTCAAAAACACTAGCATGGAAGTTTCTTTTGAATATAAAATGAGGTGAATACTTAGAAGCTGGTAGCCATCTGAGCCTATAAGGTAGAGTAATCTTTCATTCAGAGAAAATAAAACTTTTACTGAGTTTTATCCGGAACTTTAAAACCTTCTATTTGTTCACCATTTGTAGCAAGTCCAACAGTGAAGGTTCTAATTTACAAATGAAGACTGCTGTACAGTGAACCTTTTATTCTGAGTTAACTCAGAGAATTCCTCTAATTATTGCACTACTGAACTACACAGATAAAGGGTTATATACAAATAAAGAGAGAGAGAGAATCAATCACAGTGGCAAAAGGGTGAGCTGCACCACAGTTCCACTCTAAAATTGTCAGAATTTGTATTTCTGTAGAGCACAAGCTATGGCTTCAGGATTTCCATACAATGGTTTTAGTCAAGCTATGATTATTGGATCAAATTCAAAGATAAACATATGGGTTAACAACTGGTATTTCCATTTGTAAGAATCCTAGCTACACTGAAAAAAGGGAAATGGCAGGTTGTTACATTTACAAACATGTATTTACTCTATATTACATGTATTGTTTATATTCCACTTTTGAACATAATTCGATCATGTTTAATGTATTGAATCTTGTGGGATGTGCAATATACTAATTTCAGTCATTTAGGTACAAGTCAAAAT
The DNA here is from genome assembly GCA_026402145.1 of Polypterus bichir lapradei. NCBI lineage: Eukaryota > Metazoa > Chordata > Cladistia > Polypteriformes > Polypteridae > Polypterus > Polypterus bichir. The sequence goes on from JANRMT010027041.1 coordinate 66,902,932, forward strand.
AGTTATAGTTAGTCCTCACCGGAAATGAATACGCACCAAGTGGATTCATCATCAGCAGAGGCTGGATAACTTGGCGGTAAAGTCATGTGACTTTTTAAAGAAGCAACAGTTTGTGGGTTTGAGTTATTGTCACCAGTTTAAGAGCAAAAGGTTAGTGAAATAAAAGTTAAAGAAAAAAAACACACACACTTACACATGAAAAATATTCAGATATTCACTTAAAACACTTAATCACACAGACTAATGTTACTCTATTTTGCGTTTTTCCTTGTATTCTCTTTTAATGTTTTATCAAACTATGCTCACTAACTACCATCACATGTCAGTAAATGTACTGTTAAGTTGTCTAGATTTACTCACTTAGTATAGGTACGTTTACGTACTTAAAAAAAAAAAAGTTCTGACTTTTGTTACGGGTCAACAACTTTCAGCATTTCTGTTTATTAGTATTATCATAACATTGCTCAACTAGATAAATACTATTAGCACAGACAAATAATACAATTGAATACAATACAATGTAGCTGCCGAATTTGCTCATTTGAAAATTAAAATATACATATTTGTGAAAGAAGGTGCCAAGCAGCAATTGTTGCACTTTATATTTTACTAATATTTAACATTTATTCTATAATATATACAGTTATATAATATAAATAAATGTATTTTATAATATAACACTCTATCCAAGATGCATTTTGTGTTCATATTTAGTTAAACATTAGTCATGGCATTCTGACGCAGCCAAAGAAGCAGTATTCTTATACAACTGTTGTACATTTCTGCATTTGAATACTAATCTTTTGTGTTTTTGTTGGTTTGTATTATTTTTATCAAATAAAACTACTTTTGGTATAAGCAAACCTGTTTATTTCTTATTAATAACTTTGAACATGAACTATAAAATGATACTGGAACAAGTATAATTGACAACCTAAAAAGGTTCTAGCTAAGTAACTTGGTGAGGTGCATTTTTTAAAAAGTTTTTAAAACAATTGTTAAAATATTATGCTTTATTGACATGAGTCATGTTCATTTAACATAATATAATTAATTTAACAGAGAATGAAAAGTTTCTTTTATATAAAAATATCATGTTGTTTCAGGATATATTAATTTAGTGCAATAGCCATCATTAAATTATTTTTGATAAAAACAATTTTATTATGTACAACCAATGTACATATTTTTTTATTTTAACCTGACATGACTTTTTTCAGTGTATGTATTCTGAACATATAAAATGAATATCATTTCTTGTCTTTTGGCTTAATTCTTCCATCTGTGGAACTACTGTGTTTCATGTTTATACCTCACCTCTGCAAACAAATTTTCCTGTAGGATAATAAAGACTAGCCAACCTAGCAAATGTACACTGATTACAATTTGAGAAGCATTATTTGCAGTCATTTGAAAAGGTAACATCACCTATTTTCACCTACTGTATATTTGGTTTTACATATCAGATTATAGAAAACAGTCAGGTAGGTGTCAACAAGTTTTAAACTTAACACAAGTCTAACTTTAAATGGATTTATTATTTGTTCAAAAAAGGAACATCCAAAGGACATTTAAATTTAAAAAAGAAGGAGGTTGAACTGCAAAATTTAAATCCAAATGTGGTTTGCAATTCAAGTGTTTTAAAAAGATTTAGCAAAAGACATGTGTTGACAAGTATCTGACAGACACATATTGTGTTCCAGCAAGCTTTTGATGTGGTTCTGCATGAAGTAAGAATTCCTACTGTTAAAATCTGCATGGTTTTAGAACTGTTTAAAATGCACAAAACGAAAGTGTTTAAGGGCAGAAACTTCAAGTTGTGGATGAGGCAATTAGTGAACTACCATGGGGTTTATTATTTGGCCTCCTGCTCTTCCAATTTGTATCATCCATCTATGGTCTGAAAAACAGTTGAAACATGTTGTGCTGATAGATAATAAAAAGGAGAAGAGGCTGTTTAGATAATATGCAACAAAAATGCTTGAATTCAAAATGTTTAAGACACAAAAATGTGTATGCCTGAAGAAATAAACATTTTGAGTATGTCAAAATACAATACAACAGATCATTTTATTGGAAAATGTGTGTTTATAATAAAAATGTGTTACTTTTTGGCTATACAAATATATAAATGGTTGGTGCATATTACAGGAATTAACTAATAACTAGGCTAACCTGCCTTTTAAGGTGACCGACTTTTAAGTTGACCACTTCTTAAGGCAATTCAATATGTAGATCAATTTGATATTTTATACAAACTCATTAATTTGGTTATATTGCATTTGAACGGTATTACTTTAATACTCGTAGTTTCTGTTATTTTTGTGATGAAATTTAAACTTTTTTTCTATATTGAAGTCGCCCTTTTGAACCCCCCTGATATTTAATACGCGGTGAGGCATTTGTACTCCATCAACATTATTTCCAGAGACATAGTTTTGTCTATTTTTCCAGCACATCGCACACAAAAGCAAGGGAATGATGGGAGCACCAGAACTCTGCTCACATCATGTCGCTTCGTACCGCAAGCTGCAAGTAGTAAGTCTGTGATAACCGGAACACCACTACGCTTTCCACTCACGGGATGGAAGGACAATCCCGACCGCTTTTATATAGTAAGAAAGAAGAAGAAGATATCGCACAGTCTGGAGTAGAAAATCATCTTTTACCTGGAAAAACGAAACTACAAATCCCATCGTGCATTGCAAAATGGACGGGGCGTGTGTGAAACTCCGTGCTACTCGCACAGTCTGGAGTAGAAAATCATCTTTTACCTGGAAAAACGAAACTATAAATCCCATCGTGCATTGCAAAATGGACAGGGCGTGTGTGAAACTCTGCGCCTGCGTAGCACTCACGGGACGGAAGGACAATCCTGACCGCTTTTATACAGAAGGATATTAGCCTACTTTTAACATTTTCTTTGCCTACTCTTTCCACTGCATGGCCACATTGAGGCAGAACTTTATCTGACAGCACTAAGTACAAGGCAGGAATCAGTTCTGCATGGGAATTACTTGTATGCTGTTCTTAAATTATGTTTACTGTATTAAAAATAAATACCCTTACAACATAATGTATATTAATTTTAAACAGACCTTTATTTAGAATTAAATTATAATTATAGTTAAATTAACAGACACAAGTTGTAATAAGTATGAAACAAAATTTTTCTTCTCATACTTTAACACTAGAAATTAATTTTCTGTAGAATATAAGACATCATTTACACTAAAGACTTGTCAAGAGATATTTAATTAATTAATTAGTTTATAGTATGCAAATTCAACCTTCAATCTACTGTACTTTGAAGCGGCATGTTAAACATTATTAAATATGCCTCGATGGTTAGCCCATCTTTATCCCTATTTTTTCTTATTTTAAAATGGTCATTTTGGCTTGGCCTAGAAAAAATTGCTAAGTAAACATTCCTTTTTATATTTTCTTATTATAGAAATTCCAAAAATATCAATTAGTTCATTGAACATCATTCCTAATTTTACAAACAATCTGGTACAGTACAGAAGCAAGTGATTTTTTTTCTTTTTGTAGGCAAAAAGGACTGAGTTGGGAGCAATTGGCACATGTAGAATCCTCAATTAATAAATTATAATTTATAAATTAATAATCAGCATTCTACCTTGAAAAGAGTTTGTTGACCACTGATTTCCCTTTGAACACAAGAGTTCCGTTTTAAACAATTCAAGTTACCCATCGAGAATACAATGCATTTGGACTAATTCACCTTGGCAGATGACACCCTTTCACAAACTTGTAAACTGTTCTGCAGCAGGACAACATCATTAGGTTCAGTGATGATAACCATGACATTGTCAGAATATGCCACCATCTTAAAGGATGAGGTAGGACACGCAGGCATTGACAGCCCAGGATGCAGTTGTCGAAGTCTGTGGAGAAAAGGCTCTATGGACTGTGAAAACAGCATACCAGACAGTGCACATCCTTGATGAATTCCCCTCATAACAGAAAAAGGAGCTCCCAACCTGCCATTGACTTTTAAAACACTGAACTAATTAGTATACATTCATGTATCTTAGAAAAACCTGACCAAATCCAAACGTCTCTAAAACTTTAAATAAAAAAATCTACACAGTCAGAGGACTTCTCCTGATCCAACAATATGAGACCAGTTTTAAATACAAGAATCTCCAAGGCAGTTACCAAATCCCGATCAAAAAAGATACCAAGCAGTCCATTACAGTACTCAGACAAACAGCCAACAAATTAGAAAAGATTTTGTAATCCTAGCAGAGTAGACAGACAGACGGATACTTTATTAATCCCAAGGGGAAATTCACATACTCCAGTAGCAGCATACTGATAAAAAGTAGGCTGACTGGATGCCAGTTCTTAATGTCACACAGATCCCCTTTTTTCAGTGAGAGTCAAAAAATCTGTACAACAATTTGAAGGAAGTTCCTTATCCCTAACACGTTCCAAGAACATGGTTAGGACGTCCATACTCATTATATCCCAAAAGAACTTTTTTTGGCAGGAAGTCCATTGATCCCTGGTGCTTTGTTCAGATTTAAACAGAAAAGCACTTATGAGCTCCTAAAGTGTTAATGGCAGATGAAGCAGTTTCTTGGTGGATGGAGTCAACTGTGGTCAGTCATTAAAGACAAATTCAGTGTTGGAAGATAAGTCCTTGGTTGATGCAGAGAATAAATCATTGTAGAATTTTAAAGCAAAATCACAAGCTCCTTTTGGTCACAGTCATTTCAGTCCCATCAGCATTTTTCAGACAGTGAATGATTTTTGTCTGAACAAATTTTTGCTCCAGTGAACATGAAATCCTTGTAGTAGCATCAATTTGAGATGTATTTTGGAATCTTCCTCAATCCATGGCACCTTTCACCTGTTCATCCAGCATAGACCTCTGCATTTTTTTCTTGTAGAGACTCAAGCAAAGTAGCATCAAAACCTGTTTTCAGTTTGGCTCTTCTTCCAGTTCTTTAATAGCAGTGGCAACCTTTCTGGAAAAATGTCCAAAGTAGAATTGGCAGAAAAGGTTGGTTTGGAACTTGGAGACATCCCACAAGTGTTTCAGTGAGGAAAAATAAGTTTTGCTAAGCTCAGTTTGTCCCCAAAGAGTTGAAAGTATTGAAGAAACAGAGAATCTTTAAGAAATCCAAAGTTAAAGTGCCAGAAAGATTTAAAGTTACACTCAAACCCCAAAGAAAATGAGTTAGAAGTAAGCTATGGTCTAAAAACCTTGTTGGCCCACATTTAAATTCTGATTTTACTTTAATGTATAAATTCTGTCCAGCCTAGTCATAGACACCATCCCACTGGACACCCTCAGCCAAGTGTACTGTCTAGCTGTCGGGTTTCATTTCCTCCACACATCTACAAGTTCATGCTGATGAAGAACAGACTGCAATACTTTGACTTACCCAGGATGAGGCTCACTGCCATTCCTGTCCAGCATAGCATTTTAAGTGTAATTAAAATCACCACATAGAAACACAATATCCTCAGAACTGCAAACAGCTAGTACATCTTTTAACAAAACACTTATAACATAAGTGTATTTATTAGTTACTAAAATAAAAAAAAATAATACTTAAAACTGATAGAAGTGTGAAATTAATTCTGTCTTGAAAGAAATTCTGCTAGACACATAGAATTTTTTTTTCCACGGGGAGATTTGGCTTTTACAGATGCTCATTAAATAAATAAATGGAAGGATACACATATATGTTTATTTATTTATATATTTTATGGCCCACCATAGAGCGTACAGCTCCCCAAACCTGGACACAACAGACTTAGAGCCCAGTCCTGCCACGTTTTTACTGAGGAAGTACTTTTTTTTTGCTCCCCACTACACAGCTACAGTACAAGCACGAAGTAGTACAGAAAAGTACAGTCCTTTCTTCTCTTTCTTTCTGTTCACCTCCACTCCTCCCCAGCAAGCTTTGTCCTCCACCTCCTAACTCTGGCTTCCGAAGTAGTGGCTTCTGGCTCCTTGTATAAGACACCCAGAAGTGCTCCAGGTGTTCGTTGACCTACTTCCAGCAGCACTTTCGGGTTCTCCTGTCGGCCCCTGATGGTGGCCACAGGCCCCAGCAGGGTTGAGCTTCCATGCTACAAACCCGTGGAACTGCTGCACACCGGGGGGGGGGGCACCCTCTAGCACTCAGGCGAGGTAATGGTCTGGACAGGCTCCCTCCCCAAGACGTTCCATTATAGGGGTGTCCTGGCTGTCTGCCACAACATATAGATTTATATGTATATTTTTATATCCATGTATATTTATTTATATACACCAGACCACACACCAGAATAACTGAAAAGGAATAAAATTAAGAAAGGAAAAAATATGTTTGCCTTCATGGTCAGAGTGAGATGCAGTTGTATTGCTGTTGGTATAAATGAGCCTCAGCTGCGTTTCTTGACATGCTTTTGCTCATTGGGTGAAAGTACTCAGTGAGTTAGAGAGAGGATTTGCAGCATTGTTCATGATGGTACTATATAAGTTTTGTTTTAATTCTCTACTTTGCCACTCCAGAGAGTCCAGAGTGTGTCACATAACTGAGCCTGGACTTTTAATTAGCTTGTTCATTTGGTGGGAAAAGAAAATCACATTAGACATCACAGAGTTGTGGACAATGTGAAGGATGTCACTACCCACATTAAGGAAAAACAGTCTCCTAATATATAGTAGTTCCTCTGTGTTCCAAAATCACTCCAACCTGTCCAACCAGTGTCTGAATAGTAACTGGACATAGAGGCTGTTTGGTGCAGAAAAAGTCAATAACCAGTTCCTTGATTTTAATGATGTTTAGTTGCAGACAATTCTTTCTGCACCAAGAAACAAAGTTCTCCACCTGACTCCTATACTCTCATGCCCCTGGTGATGGTATTGAAGGCACTGGAGAAATCAAAAAACATAATCCTCACAGTGCTGCCAGCTTTGTCCAAGTGAGAATAAACCTTGTGGAGCAAATAGATAATTGCATCTTCCACTCCTATCTTTGCCCGATAGGTAAACTGCACTGTGTCCATATGGTCTACTATAAGAGGACTCCTATAGTCAAGAACCAGCCCCCCAGAGGTCTTCATGATGTGGGACACAAGTGCCACAGGTCTGTAGTCATTAGATGAAGAGGTGCCTGCCTTCTTTGGAATAGGAACAATGAAGAATGTTTCCTACAAAGGCAGCACTTCCTGGACCCTTTGAAACAGACTGAACAGATAACAGAAGATAAAAGGACAAAGTTAGTCAGCACAGGCATTAAGAACTCAAGGACTGACTCCATCTGGTCCTGCTGCTTTTCCTGTTTGTAGCTTCCTCTGATGTCTCCTTACTTGATCTCCAGTTATTGGCAGCCCATACTGATGTTCAGAGGTGGACTCTTCAATGGTCATTCCAATTGACATGGTAGGAGCTATTAATGTAGTAGGGATGGTGTGGAGAGATTGGTCACTGGAAGAAGCTGGCAGTGAAAGTCTAATTAATTAAGTCTAGAAGGAAATTCTGTTTGAGTACATTCTTTACACACTGGCATCTCATCCAACATTATTTTTTGCCTTGTAGCATGATGCCTCCCTCAACTGTGTAATAGTCTGTAGAAATGAGTGGATGAAATATTCTGTTTATCCATCCATTTTCCAAATGCACATATCCAACTGGATCATGTGGAAGCAGTAGTTTATTCCAGCAAGCATCAGGCACAAGGCTGGAACAGTCTTCATACAGGGTATCAGCCCATCATCGGTTGAACATACACAAACACACATTAGGGCCAGTTTAACATCCTGTTTCCACATATCTATTTTATATATAAACCTAATATATCACCTTTAATCATTCAAATGATAAGAACCTGAATGATAAGAACCTTCAAAATAATAAGGTCTTTAAAAATAGCTAGACATCTACGGTAATATTACAGTCTTCTAGAAAAAGCAATAAAGTAAAACACTGAACTGTTTAGAAAACTACACTATGTTTAAGATTAACATTTATGCAGAGGTGTATATCCAGTTACACTTCAAAAACTATCATCAACTCCAATACCGAGTTTCCTCCCACAGTTCAAAGATTGGTTGGGTGAATTGGCAATGGTAGAACATCTTCTGTTGTGTGTGTGTGTGTGTATGTGTGTGTGTGTGTGTGTTTATGAGTTTTCACACTGCTATAGGCTAGCGCCCTGTCTAGATACTACGCCTGTTGCTTGTTAAGATAGACTTCAGCTTCCCACTGCCCTGGATATGTCGGTTTAAATACTGAATGGATTAACAAATACTATAATCTGTACTGGCCAAAGAAATTTTCACTTGCATGTTGCCAATCAGAGAAATACTCTTCATGTACAGGTTAGTTCAGTGGTTCAGATTTACCTTGAGAAAAAAGTTATTTCAACCTCATTCAGCATTTTCCTGCTTTGCATGCACTAAAGATGCTGTTGGCATAGCAGATTGTCAGTAGTCAGTACAAGCGATTGAAATGGTAATGAATGGGTTTGAGGCTTATGTCTGCCTGAACAAACTGTGGTGTGGCAGTCTAAGCAAATCTGCATCACATGTCATATATACTTCTGTTGCAAAATATTTACAAACTACAATGTAATATCTGTCTCTTTGAAGCAGTAACAGAAAACTCTCTGACTTAATCCGTTAACAAAGTTGCACCCGAATTTTACGCTATGCATAATTTTCTATCTTAAAATAAGAAAGTGCTTATTTTATCATAATTAAAATACATAGACAAACAAAACACAACATTTTATGTAATTTAAATATCATTAATGGTATCTGGTATATTAGTATATTTAGACGTCCTAGAGGAGTTCTCTTTGAGTTGTAAATTGGAGTCTTTATTACAGAGACCTTTTATGCAGAAATCACCTTATTCCTGCTCCATTACAGGTTTAGAAAATAAATGGATGAATTGGATAATGGATGGATAGGCATCAGAATGTGACTAACATGTCATTGAAATATGCAATAAAAAGAGATTCTCTGCTCACTTCATTGTCCTGCCACCTAAAATGACAACGCCAAAAAAGTTAGGACTCATGGATGGTCGAAGCCTTCTACAACTTTAAGTTGATTTCAGTGCCAAGTCTGTGTTTTATAAATCCTGACTTTTGCATAAGTATAGTCTTATGCACGTTTCTGAGCATAAGCACGTTTTATACATGAGGCCCCAGGAAATGAAGCTGAAAAATCTTTGTAAAAATGTGCAGGGGTTAAAAGCCAATGGTCTCACAAAACCAAAAAAAAAAAAACTGCTAATGAAAATGTTGTGCATCAACTGACAGTCAAAGATTAAGGAACACTTACAGTACAACTATTGCTAACAAACTTTGTTTTTCATCCAAAAATTTGGACAATGCAATTTGATTGCGGGCAAATTTAAATAGTCTCCAGAAAATGAAGTCATGTATTATTGACCCAATAATCACATGACCATCATGCCACACTGTTGCTAAAAACAAAATTGACACTGCTGTCCAAAGAAATTAAAAATGACCGCAATTACAATCAAAATATAAAAATAAAATGGGGGCACAAAAATGCAATAAGCATAATAATAAAACAAAGGTCAAATTAACAAGTGTTCAGAATATTATTGGACAAGTTCTAAAACACTATATTCGTTACACTATCGGTGCAGGATTTTATTAAAGTCATCTTCAAAATAGGTCAAAATTTAATATTTTACCAGTAAACAGTAAACATTAACAGTAAACTTGTTTATTCTTTGTATACATCATCCAAGAAATGTGCTATTTAAATAAACATATTATTAATTTAGTCACACATGACCCAAGCCAAATAAATGACTTAATGTCATTCTAAATGTAGGTGGCATCCTACAGATATGTAAAGGTAATCTGATGTTATCTTGTATTCATAGTAATTCATCATTTATCAACCCATTTTTGGAATTGTACAAGTATGTAAGGATTGATTTTACTCAAAGCTAGAGAGATGTCTTTCTCATAGCTCAGATCTCCTTTTATTCTGCGCACATTGATGAAAACAGAAATAACTCTCACAATAGCTGACTTGACCAAAAAGAAGCTGGACTTGTCAGCTACAATTCACTTTAACATTAATGGTAACTACTTCTTAGATTACTTCAGTAATAAATTAGATAATATAACATTGCAGATTGAACAATCAGCTTTGAGATCTCATGGTAATAGCCATCAACACACTGCCCCTTGTGAACACTCTTTTAATAAGTTTTAATTATTAACAGAATGGGAAATTTGAAATCTAACACAAAACAAAGAAGCTGTCTTTTAGATTAAATTCTAACAAGACTGCTAATGAATCCACCAGCAATTCTTACTGAGGTAATCCATAATATAATTAATTCCTTTCATCGTAGTCTATTATTTCAAAGTTCTCCATCCTTTTCCTGATGAAACTCTGCTCCGTTTTGTTAAAAACCCCATTGTGCTCATTCTACTATATCCCTAGCTAGCATTGCTTCATTGAGCAAACTGGAAGTATGAAAACTCCCTTTCATTAAAGTATGAGACAGTATGTGTGTGTAGGTGTGAGTGTGTTTGTAAATAATTTAATATTTTTATTAGATTTTGTGGGTCTGCATTATTTTTCCCTCCAGGTACTCTGGTTCTCCTGCCATATCTCCAGAGACCTGCATGTTAGGCTGATTGGCAATTCTAAATTTGCCCTCTGTGTGAGGGATCATGTGTGTGAGACTGGGTTCTGGGGCCCTGTATAGGACTAGTTTCTGCATTACACACAGTGCTAGTAGGATCAGCTCTGACCCTCAGTAACCCTGGATTTAATTACAGGTAAACAGTCTTGAGAAAATTATATTTTGAGTGGGTATTTTGCAGTTAGTTATACATTATCGTTACCTGTAAAGTGTGATGTCTTAAATTGTAGTTTTAAAAACTATCTTAACATAGTGGTATTATTTTTATGCAGATATTTAGAAATTACAAGAGCATAGTATCAAATATTTACCTTCCCCATTTACTTTCAATTTTTATGATGATTCCTCACTACTGAAGATACTGCAAAACATACAGTATATTGTGGGAGTATAATACAGAATTGCACTATTGTATTCTTTATTTTTATCCATTTTTCGAATCTGCATAAGGACTGCAAAGAGCTGAAGCCTATCCCAGTAGCTTCAGGTGCAAGGCAGGAACCAGACCTGGATATGGTGGTAGTGCATTGTAGGATAAATTCACTCAACAAAACCCCATGCAAGGCTAGTATAAAGGCCTTAAATAACATGAAACATGTGAATTAGGAAACCAAGCAGACAAACGAACATATGAGAACTCTATTCAGATACTGACTGGATTGGGATTCAAGCTATCAAGAGCTGTGCGAAAGCAGCTTAAACTACTGAGCCATCATTATGCCTGTTTCACTTTAAAACATTGCAATTTTTTTTTTTGGCATTCCATCTATCCACAAAGTAGTATTAAGGATCAGAAACAATTTGCAAATTCTTAGTTTTTCATTATCTTTCAATTATCCTCGGAATTTGACTTTAAACTTAAAAAGTTGCAAATTGTTGCTAAATATTGTAATGGTCGATCCCTTACCCAGCCGGCAGCTACACTACCAAGAACTGTGGCCTGGATGAATTACTGAGGCAAACTTACATATACCAAGCCATACCTCTAACAAATAATATTTTCCCCTCAATCGATGGTTTAAACACAAGCACACAAAAGCAGATATGTAAAATAGGTGTATAAGTATATTAAATGAAACACAATAACAAAAAATGCAAGTTCCACACATAGAATATATATATATAGATATGTATATCCCTCCACCAAAGCAGCAACGTGAAAACACCATATATACAATAACAAACCCTCCCTTGCCCCTATAACGTATAGCAAACACAAAACACAAATAACAATAATGCATGAATACTGAAATGAAACATAACGTGAACTTGAGTACGGGTATATTACTGTCCTGAATACGGATGACTGATCAAGAAAAAATGGATGTGTTTGAATCTCCAGAATAAATGGAACAATCTCATCGTGTTTCCTTGGTGTATGGTGGATAATGAAGTCTATCCCCGGAGTTTCTGGTGATGATTGAATCCGGTGGAATGAGAAACAAACTGGTTACAATACGCGATGTGAAAAATAGCAGGAATTGATGATCTGTTGCCGTTAAATGAAATCTCAGTCTTTCTCCTTCCCCTCTCTCTTCCTCTTTCCCTCCTGATCATTTAAATAGTAAAGAGCAGGATGTAACTGAATATGAACAGGTGCTTTCCATCCTGGGGCTGCGGTCTCTCTCCTTCATTCGTCCCCTCTGCACTCATGGGGACAACATTCACTGACGTACACATAACGAACAGTAAATGGGACGATGGAAATAACACGCACTCAGCACACACATCGAATACATTATTACTATGTAGCCCCGCTATGATATATTATTGTTTACACTCATTAACATACTCTGCGATTACAAGAAGTGGGCTACTAAGTCTACTAAGATTCTACAAGGATAGACTTAACATCAATAATGGATGAAACGTTAAATAAGACTGAAGTTAAATATTTACCATCTTGCTAGAGCTCCTTGTTTGTCAGTTCAATAATAATAAAAAAAATTTCCCATGCTAAAAGTGCTTGACAGAATCTCAAAAAGAACAGCAGGATACATTTAACATTGGATTCAAATGTTTTCTGTATAGAACACTAAAACAGATAAATACAGGATATACAAAGCATTAAATAGAATAAAAGACAATAAACCAGAGTAAAATACTAAATACAGTACTAGAATAAGAGCCTGAACAAATATTGTAATTTGTGATATAACACACACACAAATTATGGAAAGAGAGATAAACTGAAAAAAGAGGCAGAATGTCAGGTTAGGTTAAAAGCCTTCCTGGGTGGAGTGGTGGCTCTGAGGCTAGGGATCTGTGAATCCCATAAACGTCAGAATAGACTCCACTCTGTTGATCATCTGAGCAAGGCCCTTAACCTGCAATTGCTTCACCCTGGGTATGACATTAATCTACAAGCAGGTCCTTCAATTTGCAGGGAAAACTTGGGGGTTGATGGCATGATTGGCACTCCAGCCACTGTAAAAAAACTCACACTGTTCAGTGTGATGCTGAGTTGTAACCCCATTGCACTTGGCTCTAAATCCGGGTGGTTTGCCATGTGGTGGGTGCAGTAACACACTGTAATCAGCGTATTCTCCTAACCTCTCTCCTCTCTCTTCCTGAACACATGAGTTTTATGTTGTTTTTTTAAAAGAATGGAGTCAGCTGATCTAATTAATTTAGAAAGGTCATTAAAAAGTCTGGGTGCTACACAGCTGAAGTCACTGTCACCCATAGAGTGCTGATTAGTGTGGGGCACAACAAGATTGCCAGAATCAGAGGACCTTAGTGGGTGAACAGGAGCATAGTGATGGAGAAAGTCACTGATTTAGTCTGGTGTAAGGTAATTTAAAACTTTGTAGGTTGCTAACAGAATTTTATACTCAATCCTGTAAGACACATGGAGCCACTGCAGGCAAAGCAGGATGGGTGTTGTGTGCTCGCTGTTGCTGGTCCGTGTAAGGACTCTTGCAGAGGTTTGAATCAACTGGAGCTGTAATATGAGGTTAGAAGTGGCCCCCGCAAGTAGGGAGTAACAATAACTGATGCGGGATATGATAAAAGCATGAAAGAGTTTCTCAGCATTAGAAAAGGAGAGGATTGAGTGAATACAGGATATTTTACGGAGGTGGAAGTAAGAAAGTTTCTTAATGTGGTATATGTTGGTAGAATAAGAAAGGGAGGAATCCCTTTTCATTAGAAGAATGTCTAATGAGATCATCATCAAGATTGACTGAGAAGGAGCTTCAATTTCTTAAATTGCACTTTAGTCCCAATTTGCAGGAGTTCAGTTTTGTTGCAGTTTCATTTTAAAGTGTTCTGCTCCAACCAAAATTTAATTTCATTGAGCCAAGACATGAGCTGAGAAAGCTCTGATGAAGTTTCACTTTGAACATTGAAACAGAGTTGAGCACCATCTACATAAAAATGATAACCCATCCAAAGCTATGAATAACATAACATGGCCAAGGGGAAACATATAGATACGGAAGAGCAGAGGGCAAAAGACAGAGCCTTGAGAAGCTCCTTGTGTGACTGGCACCAAGCTGGATCTGGTGTTGCCAAGACTAACAAACTCTTGCCTATTAATCAGATAGGACTTAAACCCCTGGAGGGCAGTGCCAGAGATTCCCAGAATGTTCTCTATTCTGGACAGAAAATTGTCATGTCTGACAGTGTCAAATGCTGCACTGAGGTCTAACAGAATTAATATGCTGGTTTGTCCAGAGTCAGCTGCCATAAGCAAATCATTAGTTACCCGAAGCAGAGCAGTTTCACAGCTGGACTGAAAGGGTTCAATCAGTTTATTAGAAGTTAAGTAATTGGTGAGTCGGGAGGCTACAACACTCTTAAGAACTTTTGACAGTAAAGATAAGTGAGAAATAGACTTAAAATTGTTAAGATTATCAGCATCAAGACCAGACATTTTTAACATTAGGGGTTACAGAAGTGATTTTAAAAGTGCCTGGCATAACGCCAGTGTCAAAGGATATATTTATTATTGTTTTAACAGTTAGGATTATGGCATGAAGGCAGAATTTAAAAAGTATAGCACACACCTCTCTAGCTATTATGGTGTGAATGATCACTTTATGGTTTTCGTCATCCATAGCTACAAACACTGAAACTGAGACTGATTTATCACAAGGCAGGTGAACCCCTTTACATTGGTCACTTTCTTTCCCTGATCTCGCTCATTAAAACTCATCAAAGTGCATTTTCTCTCTGAATCTAGACAAATAATCCAACATGGTGAATCCTTCAGTGACACATAGAATTCTAACATGGCACACTCCTTCAGAGGTGTAGATTTCTACATGGAAATTGTAGCCTTAGATACATTTTAATTCTGGGGGCAACAGTCAAAGTGGCCAATATTTGACAAATATCAAAATTAGAATGAAATGAAAAGGATTTTGGTAGTAGTCAGAAAGACAACATGTCCTATTGGAGTTAAAGAGCAAAATTTAAATTTGGGACAGTCAGGGTTTTATTTTATACTGTTGAAAGGTTTTGCAACTTACATTTCACTTATATTTTCTTATTGTCTTCATATATCTTGTATTACTATCTGACAAAATGTGCAGAGGACAGCATAAAAGAGAATATTACACTTACTAAGGCTCCAGGAAGAAATATAGAGAAATATACTGTATGTTTTGTAAAAGTACAGTAGTTGGGTAGTTTTTGCTGCTTGGTTAATTTTCTATTGGAGTACAGAGCCTGTTTTCTCTATTATTATATCAATTTTTCTCAAATTACAAACAGTTTCACACTTTTTGTCAACTCAATAGATGGTTTTAAATTGCCCAGGCATGTGTTTTTATTTGCTCTGCCGTGGGTTCCTTACTCACACCAATATGACCTATTCTCTCCACTAGCCTGAAGTGGATATGGTGACTTTTTTTAAACAGGTATACTTTTTGAAAGATACATATATATGCAAAAGGTGTATAATGGAAAAACATTTATGTGCTCCAGATTTCACCATTCCTTAAGAATTTACAATAAACAAACACTGACAGTTCCTTGGTCATTAATTGCTACTCTGCTTTTGAGTGGGCTAAACTTATCTTCAGTGTTTTCCATTAGCATAGCTATGGCCTAATTTTTCAAATAGTTTTAGAAACAGCTGCATTTTCTTCAGTCTTAGCATTTCCATGGAAAGAGTCCCATTTCTTTTAATTTATTTTACCCTCAAGGTAAGTAACCTGGCTACAGAAAAATGGAAACAGCTTTTCCTGAATATATTATATGTTCTTGTAGCCTAGCTACCACTTTATCTCTACATGTCTGTGGCAGAAATTGGAATTTTTTGCACTCTCAGCAAATTCAACATGCAACATTTTCTCCTGTTTAGTAGGCCATTTGCAAGAATGTTGAACAGATGCTGTTTACAGCTTATAATAAGGATGTCACACAAATAATAATAATAAGTATTAAAAATCAGCAATCAACTTTACCAAAGCATCGGCTTTTTATTACTATACTTAGAATACATAATGATTCATGACAAATGAAGACAGGCATATTTTATAACGAAAACTCAGGAACTGCTATTTAGCAGTATTACCAATACAGTTGTCTTATTCCATTTTAACAAGACCAAGGAATCTGTATTCATAATTTTATAAATTAAGGCAATAAATGAATGTTTTTATTACTTTTATAATTATGAATGCATTAAATATTAAAGAAGCAATTAAAGCAAATAGCAAATGCAGCTACTTTTTATAATTGCACATCGGGTTCTGTAATCATTGTGAGAGAAAAGCCATTGGCTGAACATGTTAAACTGTTGTGGTAGGTTCTTAAACAGTCCATAATTTCTGCTATATTAACCCACAGAAAGAGGATGAGGGTGCATTCTCGCATTAGTAAGCTGAAATGAGAGGCAGACAAAGTATCACATACATACCTCATTCACTGGCAAGAATCAGACAGCATCTTAATGTTCTGAGTCAATCCAAATACATTTTTTTATACAGACCTTTTAATGGTAAAAAAATTCAACTTTTTTTGTTGTAATTAAGCACTAATTTACTGAAAAATTATCAACATTGGTTTAGATGAAGGTCATGTTTCATTTTGTTGGAATTCTAAGAGGAAGCAAGAGAAGCATACAATCAAACATGTACATATTGCATTATTTATCTTGATTTCCAGAAGACGTTTGATAAGGTACCACAAAAAAGTTAGTGATCAAACCAGAATTAGTCTGTAGGTGGGTACAAAATTGTCTCAATTACAGAAAACAAAGGGTAATGATAAGGGGATTTTTTTCAGAATTAGGGGATGTTAGAAGTGGTGTTACTTGGGTATCAGTGCCGGAGCCAATGCTCTTTTTAAAATACATAAATGATCTCAACAAGAAAATATTCAATAAGCTGGTTAAGTTTGCAGATGATACCAAATTACTTGTAAGGGCAGATGATGTAAAGTCACTTAAATTGTTACAGAGGGACTGGGACTTGGCCAGCAGTAAATGTAAAGTATTACATTTAGGAAGTAAAACGTTTAGATATGAATACAAAATGGCAGGTCTGGAACTTGAAAGTACACCTTATGAGAAGGATCTAAGAGTTCACAGTGGACTCATCACTACCTACAGCCAGACAGTGTACAGAAGCAATCAAGAAAACTAATAGAATGTAATAGGATAGATTATCACATGTGGAATGAGAATTATATAGCACAGTAGTGAGGCCTCACCTGGGGCCTCATGCATAACGCCATGCATAGAATTCGCACTATAACATGACGTAAGCACAATCGCTGAAATGTGCTTACGCACAGAAAAATCTAGATGCAGGAATCTGTCCGTACTCCAACTTCCACGTTCTTCTGCTACATAAATCCTGGTCAGCGTGAAAAGTAACGCTCGTGCACCTTCTGTCCCACCCCAACTCCTCCCAGAATTATGCCTCTATGAATATGCAAATCAATATAAATAGCCCTTAAGCTCAGCCTTCTGTGAAAACACAATGGGAAAAGCACGGGGGAAAATATAAGAATTTCAGTGAATACTAAGTGGAGGCAAGGAAAAACTTACTATTTGTTGGTTTAAACAGTGGTATAATCAACAAAAGGAAGTTGATCGAGTGACAGAGTGTTGGAGAAACTCGAAAGTTCAAGTCCACAAAGTCGCACGGTACACGAAATACAAAAGAATTTGTCATATATCCAAGTCGCCGTGAAAAGGTGAGTTGTAGCCCAATGTCTGAGTGTTGTATGAAAGTTTATTAGGGTACAGAGAAAAAAAAATAGGCACACAGTGGGGGAAAAAAGCAGGAAATATCAACTTTAATCTCGAAATTTCCATTTTAATCACGTAGTTTATTTTGTCATTAAAGTAGAACATCATAAACTTCATCTTAAAATCAATTAATTTACTAGTTTCTCAAATACCATCGTAACTAAAGTAACACATTAAATGCGTTGTTTTGTATTTGATCTTCTTTGTGCTTTGTGTGGGAATCACTACATGGTTCTTAAACCGGCTTTCTCTTCCTCTGACAGGACACAGAATCCATTACATTCATGATATTACAGCTGTCTGAATAATTAAAATACTGAGATGTATACGTGATATATTTTTCATGATGATAGGAATGAAAGCATGTTATTAAATATGGGGACATGGTGGCGGTACTATCTCTTTCAAACGTACTAATCCCCAATTCCATTCCTTACTTTTCTTTCTCCAAATACCCAATCACCACACAATCAGCTCTGTAATAGACATTAAGCCATCTATAAGCTTACAACGACGATTCTTCAAAACTTTTAAGGAACATTGAAATATCTTCGTAGTACGTGTTTAATTATTCTATCCATCTATCTATCCTTCCAGCATACAGCAATCAATCAGAATCAATCTGTGAACTAGCTAGCGCTGCGGCACCGTGTCCTCACATGTTTAATTATTAACAAAACAGATTATTTAAATGAAGTTAGTTTTATCTGTATAATATAATCAACATATTTTGCTGCATTTCATCTTGAAAATGATATCGTCATCATATGTAAATACACGCTTTATAAAGTGGCGCAGGTTGTGCAATATTATAACTGAAGTGCAAGTTTACAGTGAGGTAATTGTACTTATAAGTACAAACAGTTCTACAAGGAGCACTTGATGGACTGATTGACTGTGTTTAAAGTTCTTGGGATGAAACTGTTTCTGAACCGCAAGGTCCTTACAGGAAAGACTCTGAAGCGTTTTGCCGTGGCTGAGGCAGCGTATGCCTTGATGCTGTATCCCGATAATTCTCTTTCCGATCAGCTGCTGTTGTGATTCACCACTCAGATACAGTAATATAAATACGGTGGTGCAGTGAGAATAATATGGAAAAAGATGATTCACTGTGGCAACCCCTAACGGGAGCAGCTGAAAACAGAAAAAGAAGGTGGAGTTAGAGTAACAACGCTGAAGCAGTTATAGTATTTGGAATACTATGGCTATTCCCTGGACCATTATATTGTTACAGGTTAATTACAATCAGATGCATTACACTAATAAACAATATGCAGTTAGTTTCAGTGTATTTATAAAGCTGCGTCAGGAATGTGCATCTAAGAAAGAAAGGGTAACCACCCAGGAACAGTAGCATTGCTTTGACGCTGGGTGCCGCCAGTCTGCAAAACTGAGCGGAGAACTTGCGTATGACAGGGTATGAGGTACCATGGAAATGTGCATGGCTTTACAGCAACTTTAGGTTTTATAGGTGGAAATGTTCTTACGCAACATTTCTGTGCGTATGCACCGTTTATATATGAGGCCCCTGGAGTGCAATTTTGAAGGTTTTTTCTCAACATTGCAAAAACGACATTCTGTATGAAAGAAAATAGTACAGTAGATCGCAGTTGATACTTTAAAATAAACATTGCAACAAGAGAAATGGTTGGAAACTTGATAAGGGCAGATTTTAATTTTAAGTTTTTCTTCATGCAATGTACCATAGACACGTGGAATAAATTACCAAGAAGTGTGGGGCCTGATGTATATATGGTGTAAATGGTGCGTACACACAAAAATGTTGCATCCGCCCATGTCCACGCTCACAATCGCGATGTATAAAAACTAAACTTGCCGTAAAGCCACGCACATTTTCACGCCAGCTAAATCCTTGGCATATGCAAGTTGATGTACGGGTACTCACCAATGATGAATGATATTGATGATGATGAAAATGATCCCATCCCTTACTGGCTTGAAAATCTTCAGGCTCCAGTGCTGTTGATGGTCCTGGTTGCGGTTCTTCAGTACCTTCTACACTGTCTCCTGTAGCAAACTGCTGGTACAATTTCCGTGCTTTCTCATGAACGATGTTACCATCCAAGGGGATGTTCTTCTTCCTGCAGTCGGTGATCTATAATGCCAAGGCAGATTCTGTCCTGATGATATTTTTATTCCTTATGGTCGTTACCTTTTTGGCACTATCACAGAAACTTACAGATATGGTACTCCGGATCACTGCTTTGTTCTTCTTTTTGTAGCGTACAGTGCTTTTATTAATGCCATAGTGGCACATTACTGCAACATAACTTTTTAGTTCCCGGAGCAAATCCAGTAGTTCAACCTTCTCCTGTAGTGTTTTAAACTTCTTCTGGCGCTTAGGCTCAGTGCCAGAAACCTTAGGAGGTGCATGGCGTTTCGGTGACATCTTGTGCGTTTAAGAATAACAAAATGAATACAATAACAAAATGGAAAACACTCAGTTGGAGAGGTGTCACAGGGCAGCAGTCAGTCATCAGCAAGTAGAAATGAATAACGTTCTCGGATTGGCTACTTTCACCATCCCAAACCACGTTTCCCACAGCGGTTGCTTCCTGTTCTCTCTACAGCACAGTATTGCCACGAAAAATGCCATAAAATATTGCAGAGGATATTTGCGCTTTCTGCTAACAATTAATAGTTAGGTTCTAAGGAAAATCCGCGAACAGCTGAGTCCGCGAACCCTGAACCACATCTTTGCAGGCGTCTACTGTACTTGTACATTTTGTGAAAGTGTTTATTTGATATTTGGACTTCAGGGTTCACACATTATACAATTCATGTCTACAATTTGTCAGTTATTACTAAAATAATGAAATGCATGTGTTCCAAATAACAATATAGTATTTACTCTATACAACTCTAAGGAACTGAAACGCAGGTAAATAGACTTGAGCTGAGAAAACTTTGTGCAGCGGTGGGGGGATATGATAGCGGGCTGCTTGCTGCTTATCAACACATTTACAAGGCAAAACACGTTGATGGAGAGGTGTGAAGGGATTTAAGGTGGGACAGATTTACACATTTTTTCGTATCCTTTGGTAATTCTAGTGTTAAAACACATCTCATTCTTTGCATTGTAAAATTCTAACAATATAACATCTGTCTGCTAGGATAGAATAATTTTTGAGTAATCTAGCATTCATCTTAAGAAAAAGCTTAAAGGGTTAATAAATGTCATAAATCTTTTCAAGCATATCAGGAAACCAGATAAAGGTCAAGTGAACAACAAAGACAAGGATGTAATAAGAGAAGGTTGACGTAATACATCAAATGTACTGTATGAAAAGATGACTAAGAGTTCAGCACACGTCCTGTTAGCAACAAGATTGGATTGCTGTCATTTACACAGAAATTTCAAGGATGATTGCTAAACCTAAAGTTATAAGAAGAACAAGATTTTGATAAAATATACTTTTAATAAGTCATTTGGATGTAGAACAGCGAACCAATTAGAGTAAATGTATGCATTAATCAGTACCATTATGTAAATTCAGTTATTTGTAAAATAGACCGCTGCCCTTAAGTTTTTGAAAATTCTGATCATTTTGTAAAAGAGGAGTGAAGAAAAGATGCAATGGATAAGTTTTCTCTTACCTGGTTTCTGACTCAAAGAGGTTTTATCAAACTTGTCCTAGTAGAAGATAAGTTTCTTTCTTTAATTAATATGTTGAGTTCTACTACACAACTCACTAAATTCATTGGATGTACTGTTAGAAAACTGAAATACAAAGTAAGGCAAAATCTTAAGTGATTTAATAATGAATGTATTTTGAAAAAATAGTAATAGTTATGGTAATGGCTGGGAGGGTAGAAACACCTTTTTTTTAGTTTTATATTAACCTGGTCTATTATTTGGGTTTTATTTTGTGTCTAACGATGTAGATAAATACCAATCAATTCAATGTATTTACAAGTGTATAATTAAAACATAAGGTATAGCTTCTCACTCTTCATTAGGTTTTTTGATTCTTGCTAAACATAAACAGATATCTTCAAAAATTGTTTGATTTTATTTTTTGCTTCTAAAATGTGTTTACTAAAATGTTAAATAATAAAAAAGACTTTAAATAAAACTGAACAATTGCACATACAAAAGTGTTGATGACTGCACACTGAATAGGCATTTTCTTTTATAACTAGAAAATGGTAATATGTCCTAATGAGAAGGGTTGTATTTATTTAGATATGCAAAGAGGATAAACAAAGCAAAGCATTTCACAACACTTATTAAACATACTACATTATTTGAAAGTAGCATGATGATTCGTCTCATTGCACAAACAAATTTCATTACTAAATTAAAAATGAGGTTTAAACTTGTGCAGAGATTTAGCAACAGAACATTAAGAAATTGGTATGCAAATTTAAATTGCAGAAAATGAAGTTTCATTATATTGAAATATCAGCTCAAACTGGGTAAAGCACATTTAGAAACTGGATGGATGGATGACTACAGACTTAGAAATACTATAAACTTTTACATTTTTATTAATACTTTTTCTCAGCAGCATGATCTGCTGGTACAGATGAATATTGTATATAAAGATATCTGTTCTACTTTATAGTTGAATTCATTATTATATAAATTATATAATTTAGTATTTAAACATTTTATTAAATTCAATATCGCAATGCTATTTTTTAAAAATAAATGAGAGGTGTAAAATATCCAAAAAATAATATAGAGGGTGTACACACTGTGTAAAAATAGTCTCATACCACCAAGTACAATCACTATTCTAGTTGCAGGCCTAGTTGATTAACATGCACAAATGCCCTTTTATCATAGTATTTAATCAACAGTAACATGCACTCAGTAAAATGAATGGGAACACAAAACATCAATCAATCAATCAGTCAAATAAACAACTATCCAACCTGCCAGACAATCACTTATTGTATCATAATGCATTTTCCCTGAAATAGATTTAGATGCAGAATCTTTATGCATATGTTTCTAACTCTAAGGTGGTGCTTACAACCACTTTACAATATCAACCTTCTTAGAACAATATGTTGATAAAATTGTAGTAGTTTCAAAAGTGTAAATAAATAGAAAAGACAGAGTGTGAGAATTGATATGGACAAATAAAATAAAATATATTTGTCTTTTGGACTTCTTGATGCTATAGGTACAAACTATAGCTTTGTTGATGATTAACCAATCAGCTGTATTTTCATTTGTCTTTTTATATTTCTTGCTGCTCTATGTTATTGTAATTACTACATAGTAATGTTCCTAATGGTGATTCCCAATTGATATTAATGAAACATACTGTCTATTGATATATATTATATTTGTGGCATTCAGTTATACCACAGCCTAACCAGGGGCCTCATGTATAAACGGTGCGTACGCACAAAAATGGTGTGTACTCCCATTTCCACTCTCAAATCGCGATATATAAAACCTAAACTTGGTGTAAAGCCATTCATGTTTTCACGTTAGCTCATACCCTGGCATACGCAAGTTCTCCGCTCGGTTTTGCAAACTGGTGGCACCCAGCATCAAAGCAGTGCTTTTGTTCCAGTGTGGTTTCCCTTTCTTTTTTAGATCCACATCCCTGACTCGACTTTATCATATACACTGAAATTAACTGCATATTCTTTATTAGTTTAAGGCATCTGATTGTAATTAACCTGTAACAATATAATGGTCCATGGAATGGCCACACTATTCCAAATACCATAGCTGGTTTAGCATTGTTACTCTCACTGCACCTTCTTTTTCTTCTTCTTCTTTCAGCTGCTCCCGGTAGGGGCTGCCACAGCGGATCATCTTTTTCCATATTACTCTCACTGAACCACTAGGAGTATTTATATCACTGTATCTGAGTCTGGAATCACAGCTCTACAGCAGCTGATCAGAAACAGAATTATCGGTATACAGCATCAAGCACACACTGGCTCAGAAATGCTGTCTATTGAACTGCTTTCATACGACAAATGCTTCAGAGCCTTTCCTGTAGGGACATCGCGTTCAGAATCAGTTTCATCCCAAGAACTATAAACACACTCAATCAGTCCATCAAGTGCTCCTTGTAGAACTGTTTGTACTTATTTATACAATTACCTCACTGTAAACTTGCAATACAGTTATAATATTGCACAACCTAATCAACTTTATAAAACACGTATTTACATATGATGACGATATCATTTTTAAGATGAAATGCAGCAAAATATATTTATTAAATTATACAGATAAAACGTTAACATCATTTAATAATCTATATTGTTATTAATTAAAATTGTGAGGACACGGTGTCGCAGCGCTAGTTAGTTCAGGGATTGTTCCTGCCTCGCGCTGTATTCTTGCTGAGGCTGGCGCGACACTGGATGGATAGATGGATAGAATAATTAAACATGTGCTACAAAGATATTTCAATGTTACTTAAAAGTTTTGAAGAATCAGCGTTCTAAGCTTACAGATGGCTTAACATCTATTACAGAGCTGATTGTTTGGCGATTGATTACTTGGAGAAAGAAAAGGAAGGACAGGAACTGGGGGTTAGTACGTTTGAAACAGACAGTACTGTTGAAATAAATTATTTCATTGAAGGTCGCACACGGTGCAGCAAGCAACTTGCGGGAGGCAGGAACAATCTCTGGACAGGGCTCCAGCTCGTCACTATTACTGTGCCACCATTTTCCCATGTTTAATAACATGCTTTAACTCCTATCATCATGAAAATGATATCAAGTATGAATTTTGGTATTTTAATTATTGAGAGAGCTGTAATATAAATGTGATGGATTCTGTGTCCTGTCAGAGGAAGAGAAAGCCCATTTAAGAAGCATGTAGTGATTCACACACATAGAGCACATAGAAGAACACATACAAAACAAAGCATTTACCGTGCTACTTTAGTTACGATGGTATTTGAGAAACTAGTAAATTAAACAATTTAAAGAAATTTATGATGTTCTACTTTAATGACAAAATAAACTATGTGATTAAAGTGGAAATTTCGAGATAAAAGTTGACATTTCGAGCTGTTTTCTCAATAACCATCCATGAGGCCCCTGGTGCATATGCATGTTTTTGCTCGGTTTTGCAAACAGGTGGTACCCAGCGTCAAAGCAGTGCTACTGTTTCTGTGTAGTCTCCCTTTTTCCAGGTTTGCATCAATGATGCAAGATTTATCAAAACACGAAAATTAATTACATATCATTTACAAATTTAATTCACTTGATTGTAATCATTCTGTAACAATATAATGGTCCACAGAATGGCCAGACTATTCCAACTACCATAGCTGCTTTAGCATTTTTAGAAGAAATTGTAAATGGAATAATTAGAAGAGGGCGCATATTTATAGATGATGATTGGCTTTTAAGTCAATTTCGATTTCCAAGAGCTGTCCTCTTGGAGTTGTGTGCTGAACTGGTCCCAGCTTTACAAAGGCAGACTTTGAGGAATCGTACCCTACAAGCTCCTTTGCAAGTTCTGTTTACTTTTGGGTTTTTAGCCACAGGATCTTTTCAACGTGAACTTGCTGTCCAATCGGGTATTTCACAAACATCACTTAGTCGTGCCGTGCCAGCTGTATAGAATGGTATTATCTGTTTGTCATCCAGATATACAAGATTTCATTACACTGTGGTCTGCAACAACGTCTGGTTTTCCAAATGTAATCAGAGCGGTCAACTGCACGCACATTGCTATTGCAATGGCGCTGGACAAGTTACATCAACCAGGGATGAATCACCAAAAGAATGAGCTGGCATTACATCCTTTATAGCAGAAGAGCTTATAAAAATGGGAACTCCGCACAGTTGCTGGTGCTTTTTCCAACTAGTGTGGCAAAAGACAAGTAGTCCTTTTAAGTATAGTGAGTCACCTCAAAGAGCTATGTAAAGAGCAGAGAATAGATCCATTGTGGCACTCGGTGTTGATGCTAGGCTCTGATGGCTTGAGAGAATGAATTTGCTTATATAAATAGAAACCATTTCAGCTCTATTAATGCGCTGCTCTATAGTTTACAGAAAGTGTGTCACGTTGTGCAAGAATCTAGTGTTCTGCATAATGTGGCACACAATTGTGGTTTGCCCATACCTGAAGAGATGTGGTATGAGTTACAACTTTATTTGAATGTAATTAGCACAATGTAAAAACAGGTAATCAGATGCAGCATTTATATTTTAACCAATTTCATTTAATTTGTGGTCAATATTACATAGTACAGCCCTTATATTCCTTAGTTCATTAGCCACATCTCGTACAGAATCCACTAATGCATTTTGTGGCTCCAGAACAGTGTCCATTAGCACACAGCCAGATGTGTGCGCAGCAAGCCCCCAAAAATGTGCTCAGCTCAGCAGTACCATCATCACATCGATTTGTGTCCTCGGCATTGGGGTCAGCTTTTGTAATATTGTCTGAAGCAGAATAAACAGGTGGCTGCAACTCGCTTTTTCACGTCAACTTTGATATCTCAACACTATTTTATTTTGGGCACCGTGTGACTTTCTGAACTTGAACTTTCAAGTGTCTCCACCACTCTGTATCGCTCAACCAACTTACTTTTGTTGCTTATATCACTGCTTAAACCAACAAATAGTAGCTTTTCCTTGCCTCCACTTTGCATTCTCTGAAAATTCTTCTTTTTTCTACATACTTTTGCCATTGTCTTATAACAAAGCACTGAGTGGAAGGGATATTTATATTGATTTGCATATTCAAATATGTGAAATTCTGGGAGGAGTTGGGGCTGTAGGTGCATGTGGTAAATTTCATGTTCATTGGGATTCATAAAAAGGGAGTGTGTGGAAGCTGCCGTACACACAATTTTATGCATCTGGATTTTTTTCCAGTTTTGTCCGTACACCATGTTTTAGTGTGAATTCTATGCATGGTGTTATATGTGAGGCTTCTGGTGGGCAAATAAAAGCAAAGTTTCTGCGAACAATTGAGATGATTTTTATTATTTATTAACAGTTCATTACTGAATGGCACAGTTCATAGGGGCACTGGCCATTGTACAGAAATGGGTCTAACACGTGTTGTAAATGACATTGTGATATCCTTTGGTGAAGAAAATTGCACAGTAATTATGTTGTTAGGTTTAAGTTCAGTATGTCTTATCATTAACCATTCTGTTTTACTAGACAGGCTGGTAAAACTACTTTGGGATCACAGTTGCTGTCATATTTATCAAATCGATTCCAGTACATACAGAAATGTCCAGACAGCACTCTATCATTATACTCATACCAAAAATGGTATCCCGCAGGGGACAGTATCCTGACCTTTACTATTTTCACTTTATATGCTTTCATTGGGAGTTATCACTAGAAAACATTAATTTTTACTTGTATACAGATGACACTCAGTTATACTTTCCTTTTAGACCGAATGATGTTTATCCATTACTGTCCTTACCTCTTTGAGGGCTGAGTAACCTTTTACAAAAAACACTTTTCAAAGCAAAGGTTTCAAACAGAAATCAACATAAAATGTCTGTTGCTGTGTGCTGTGGCCACCAGTTCACCAGAAATGTGTGGCAGGCTGTCTGCCAGGCTGTCTTTGCAATATTCGGGCAGCAGCTATCTCGGTCACACTACATGACAATCTGGTTTGTACCTCTTATGATTGTAAGTGGCTTTCCTCCCAGACAAGCACTGCCATTGGTGCCTCAGCTACACAAACCCGTTCAGCACCACAATCAGCTCATGCTGGTACCTCACATTCATTTTCGATCACTTGTATAAAAATCGTCAAAGTCCAATTCAATTATACAAATAATATGCAAAGCATTGTCCACAGAGTATTCTGCTTTACGCATTCGCCTTGATCTCTCTTTAGATGTCAATGCCATGTTTGCCATTGTTTGCTCCTCGCTACTCATGCGAACATCAGGAATCTCCATGAAACCAATGAAGCTAACTTTTTTCTAGCAAAAAGAGTCCAACTAAAACATGACAGCAGGTTTGGTCACCATTTAATTACCACCGTCAACTCCTTCTATTGACAACAGTCGACATCAGCCCTGAAAGAGTTAATTGTATCAGAGAGTTAAAGACATGTGTAGCAGCATTCGTTTGGTTTCCAAAATTTATGCAGTTTCTGCTTTCTAAGGGGGTTCAAGCAATGAGTGTGACTCATTGACACGTATGCAAATAATTCCACTGTTCAAGTGCATTCACTTTAAAAGTTTTAGTAAGAAATCAAAGCAAAACAGTTTATGCAAAAAAAAAGAGAAAAATTGATAATAAAAAAGAAAAGTTCTTATATAAGATGTTTCTGTTCAAGTCTTGTAAATCTTACATCTCTTTGATTTTCTCTGAAAAGTTCTTTATATAACATACAGGCATATGTTCATATTTCAAACTTGCAGATGCAATACATGAACAGTCCCAGTAAAAACAAGGAAAATCAAACCATTATATTTCTAGCTAACTTAAAACTGACAAAAATTCTATTGCTGGAGTTCAGGTAAAGTTGAGCACTAAGTTCGATTACTATTCAGTGTTAGGGGTTAAACAGAATCATCCATTATCAATGTATTTATGAGAAACTCACATTCTAGCCAAATAAAGCAATCACTCATTTGCATTTTAACATTAACATTAAACATTCTAAGACTGGCTCTTACATTGTGGGTGGATAAGAACTGCTTGTCTCTGAATACAGTTAAAACTAAAATGTAAATTATTGGAGGGAATGATACTGATCGCAACAGTATCCTGTCATTAATTAACTCAGTTGGAATCACCAATAGTTTCATTTATCAGCACACAGTCTAGGTGTTATCTTTTACACTAGCAAGCTGTTAAAAGCATACATCACAAACCTATCCAAAACATATAAAAAATAAATAAAAAATGTTGGAAAATTAAGACATTTTCAAAATATGCAGGATACTGAGAAATTAAACATGTAATGTGCTATTCACTGACTGTTCACATCATTTTACCTACAACTTACAACTAATTCAGAATGCTGCTGCATGAGTTAATACAGGAACTAGAATGTAACCAATTAAGTTTAGGGAAAATTTCAAAATCTTCATTTTAACATATAAAGCCTTAAATGCCCATGGTCCTGCTTCCTTATCTAAACTTATCATTACTTACAAACCTGAGTGCACATTAAGAGCTCAAGATGCCAGTCTGCTTATGATTCCAAGGATTAATAAAATAACAGTAGGAGGTCAAGCTTTTAGTTACAGGGCCCCTATGTTGTGGAATGCTCTGTCTGCTACTATAAGAGGTGCTCCTTCAGTCTCAGCCATCTCAGATAAAGGAGTATTAGCACTAAAAATAAGAAGGATCCTTTCACTAGATAGGATAGCCCCACACTGACTCTGATGAAGTAAGTCCAGGAGTGGGTGGGCAGCTAGTTGGCTGAGGTCTCCAGGACTCTGACTATATCTGACTTTGTCTTTGACTCTCTTTCTTACAATTTCTTCTTTTCCATTGTCAACTGCCAATTATGTTAATCATTTTAATTAGTTTTCAGTATATTTTAGCAAATCTGTATCTATATGTGTGCTAATTATGCATTTAGTGATTGGTATAATCTGTTCTTGTATTTTGTCTTGGGGGATGTTGTGGCACCCTGTGCTTGTACTTTATCAGAAGCACTGTGCAAGAACAAAGTAGTTTGCAGTATTATATTGTATTTCTGAGGAGGTAATGATAGATTTACCATCTAGCTCTGAGAAGAGATCTTAGTGTATTGTGTTTTGTGTGTTTTATTTATCCTATTTTTTGACAAACATTGCACACTGCACATATCTTGAAAGGGGGCGGGGGGGCTTCACTTCTTTCCTAGATTTCTTCAATTTTTTTCCTGAAAGGTTTTTTGGGAGTTTGTTCTTGTCTTCCTAGAGAGCCAATATTGGTGGACTGTCAATTAAACAGGGTCTGTTAAAGCCCATTGAGTCATTCTTTGTGTAATGTTGGCCAACTAAAACACATTGTTGTCGTTGTTGTTTACCTTCTCTGTCCAGGTGCTCAAGATGATCTGCATTTGCATTTCAAATTATGTTATTTATTCAGGATTTTCTTGTAAAATTTTGTATATTTTGTATTTTTTTTCTGGTTTAGTGTCTCTTATTCCAATTCAAAACTTTCTTGTGTTTATCTTCTTTTAGTGTTTTATGCAGATATTTTCTGTTTCTAATGTTGTATATTTCTTTTTGTTAATTTTGAATTTCCATGAAGCACTTTGAGCCCAGGAAAGATGCTATACAGTATAAATAAAATGTAATATTGTTTTTATATTTATTATTATTATTTTAGGTCAGCTAACGTAATGCCGACAACACAAATATTAATCATGCATTACTTGTCCACATTAATAAAGTAAAATGCTTCTTTTTTTATTTCAATGTGAGACAGATGAGGTATTTCACTGCAGTCTGACAGTAACAGGTTATGCCAGTGTGGTCACTGATGTGTCTCGGCTATCTTGGAATAAAGCCCCACTCCTGCATATGGTCTTCTTTGTCAGATGTACTTTTACATTTTCCTTCCTAATTGTGATTGAAATCCTGTTACAGCACATTCTAGGCTGGTGTGTTCTTTATGTCATTGAAGGTGTCACTTACTAGATCGGCTTGCTTTCTGACATTGTTATAATGTCTGATATCGTAGTCAGTTATAATGCTTGTTAAAATGAAGAGTGTAGATTTAACCATAGTACTGGGTTGTTTTTTTTTTAAAAAGTGTTCACTTCAGTTCACTTTGTTAACTTTACATTTGGTTTGTCTTGGTTGAGTAATATATTCCTCTACTTTCCCCTTTTATATTATTAATATGTAGCCTTTGTCAGAATGCCTCAGATCTCCCAAACTTACCACTGTTTATAAGGTATTATAGTATATAACTTCTCCCCACCTTCCCTTCTACGTCTATGACTTCAGGCAATTAGGTGTAGTGAAAGACAAGCAGGAGTTAAGTTACACTTTAAATAATGTATTATTGATAATATTCATAAATAATAACAATATGCGAAGTACATTTGAATATTGGGAACCATACAACCTGATAAATGGTGATGCGTAGTTTCAGGCGGCACACAGACTTGTTAGTTACTTAAAATATCTCTTAAGTTAAAGCATCATTTCTGGTCAACTTTCTTCAGAACAGGCTGCATGCCTGTCTCAATATGGCTGCCAAGCTGTGCTCTTCATTGTGCTGTCCTTTTCAGTTCATGGTGCGAGACTGTCTTTCATTAGTTTGGTGACAGAGAAGGGGTGGGGTAAAGCAAGAAAATTTCTAAGTTTTCTGTCCAACCCCTAGAGCCAATAGGTTTTTTGGTACTTAAAAGCTTTTGATACAAGACAGTTCCAAACAGCCATATTTCAGACCAATGGGGGAACAGAAATCCTTCACACCTGCCCTCCAAACCATGTGTTAAGGCAGCGTTTCTCAACCTTTAAGTATTTGCGACCTGAGTTTTCATAACAGTTTTAATCGCGCCCTTCTTATGTTTTTTTGAAAGGAGCACACTAATACCAATTTGTTCCTTTTTATTTAATGATATATCATAGATGCATATTTTATTATACCTACTTAACTTTTTGTAGCTGCGTTTTCCCGAAATTACCAAAGTTCTGCAGCTTCAACTCAAAAAATGGGATTCAACAAAAGCCTGACGCGCAGAAATGATTCCACAGACAAAATATCTTTGCTTTTAAAAGTTTAGTTAAGTTTCAAAGAAAAACAGTTCACACAAAAAAGAAAATTAAAATAGCAAAAAAAGGAAAAATGAATGTTAAGAAAAGTTCAGTTCTAGGCTTAATCTTGTTATACAGTAATCCCTCCTCGATCGCGGGGGTTGCGTTCCAGACCCCCCCGCGATAGGTGAAAATCCGCGAAGTAGAAACCATATGTTTGTATGGTTATTTTTATATATTTTAAGCCCTTATAAACTCTCCCACACTGTTTATAAATATTCCCCGCAGAGTTATACAGCATAATCCCTTTGTATTCTCTTAGATATTATGTAAGATTCATTGAAATTATGTATATAAACACACTGTTTATATACAGTAAAACCTAAATATTATTTTAAAGATATTGAGTGTCTCCGATATCACATATGTTACAGCCATTACGATAGACAGGCCACCAGCAATAAATACGTACAATGCAAGAAAAATAGTATACAGTAAATGTCTGTACAGTGACACTAAACGTACGTACATGTACTAAGCACTGTAAGAAGAAAATTAATTATGGTTACTCACCAACAATGACACAATGACTTGTCCGATAACAATGAGTTTAATTTTACTGCACAACAAAGGAGAGAGTTACAGCCCTTGTAAAGGAGCCACTTCAGGCGATTGTGTAGCACTGCCGTTGTTCTTCTTCTGGCAGTCTTCAATTCAAATCCCTAAAGCAGATTCCATCCAGACTACTGCCTTATTACATCCACTTACAACTCGTTTTGCACCCTGGTTAAAAGGACACTGCGGCCGTAGATCTTATATTCCTTTCCTACTTTTTAAATAAAAAGAATCGTAGCCTTCAACAAATCCAAAACGTTTACCTTTTCGGCAATTGTTAACATCTTCTTCTTGCACTTGGGCACGGCCCCTGAAGCAGTAGCAGATTGTTTTGGAGCCATAATGAAGGGCTTGACTATGCACAAAGATAAACACAAAAGAGCACAACTCTTTACACAGCGAAACACGTTGATGCTGAATGAGCGAGATGAGACTTCCTGGTTAACACTGCATTCAGCACGCAGGAACTCAACTGCGTGCTCTGATTGGTTAGCTTCTCAGTCAGGAGAACTTAACTGCGTGCTCTGATTGGTTAGCTTCTCAGCCATCCGCCAATAGCCTCCCTTGTATGAAATCAACTGGGCAAACCAACTGAGGAAGCATGTACAGGAAGTAAAAAGACACACTGTCCGCAGAACCCGCGAAGCAGCGAAAAATCCGCGTGATATATTTAGATATGCTTTCATATAAAATCCGCGATAGAGTGAAGCCGTGAAAGTCGAAGCGCGATATAGCGAGGGATTACTGTATCTAAAATCGTTACCATTTCAAAACGTTTCAAAACCATTTCTAAACGGTCAGAAAACTGTATGCTTATCCCATTTCTAACTTGAAAATGGGTCTTTCAAGTCCCTCTTTACTGGGACTTGTTCTTACCACAACTAAGCCTATTATTACATTGTTTCTCAGTTATAGTAAGAAGGTTCTATCTCTTGCTAACTTATAGGGGGAAAAGACTATACCATAAGTTATGACTATGAAAGAAATTTATGTTCTATTTAAATTAAGCAAACATTAATATGAGTTTAACTCAAAACTTCATTGGCTCTTACACTTTTATTGACATTTATCTAACTCTATATTTATTTTTCTAGTATCAGAATGTAGTTTAAGTTAATTTGTTTTCGTTTCAATAGATGTATTTTTCATATTTTTGATTCTTGTTTTCTTTTTTTCACATCTTTGCACCCCCCTTTTTGTTACTTCGCGCCCCCCTAGGGGGGCCCACCCCACAGATTGGGAACCACTGTGTTAAGGTAAAGCTTGACAGTTAGGCAGTCTGGCTTTCCTGTGGGGGTTGACTGAGAGACTTCAGCAGAGAAATATTAGCCAGACTCATTCCTAAAAGGAAGGAAGGGGTTCTTAAACCATCAACCAATTGCTGTTATTATCTATAATGTAACACTGATATTACATTGCTTTGTCTAATTTACAAATATAGACATAGAAAATATTTATCAACTTGTATGCAAAATTTCACATCACAACAATATTAAACACATAATGGCACAACAATCTACAGAGCATAAGTGTCATAAGTATTTAATGGCTACTACAGATGGAATTATGGCAAAATTACATCCACATTGATGGGAAGATTGGAGGCAGTGTACCAGAAATGGGTAAAGATAATAGTAAGTTTGAAAAATCATGTTTATAAATCATGAAGTTTAAGAAAACAAGAAAATAATAAAGAGAGAAAATACATTTTTTTGAACCTTGACATGTATTTCTTTGCATTAATTTATAGTGTCATTCCTGTATTTTGCATTGTATATGCTACCCTCAAGTCATTTATTGTAATACACATTTGTAATAAATATGAAGAAATGAAAATAATAATGGAAACATAAGTAACTTCAAAGAGAATAGGCAAAGGTAAACCTTACTAGAGAGTAATGTGGCCATCATTATGTATGGATACATTATAATAAAGGTATTTTTATGGCCAGTCCATTTTTGAATTGTTTTCTATAATACAGACTTTAAACTCAATTCCACAGATTTACAGTAAGGCAGCCTGTCAAAGTCCCCAGGGAGATTCATCAGAAGGCAGTTGAGCAATTCAAAAAGAAAGGATTTATTTTTCAACAAAAGTAAAAATAAATTGATATGGCTGGCTCTAATCCTAGGATTCCCATCAATCTCTGCCTTCTGTGACCTTCACCATAACTTACTCAGGATGCAGGCTGTACCCCATTACCATTATCCTAAAATAAATCAAAACAAAATGTGTGATCAGGGCTGCCTTGAACAACAAACGGAACAGTTATCTGTTTCGCCACTCAGCAAAAAAGTAAAGTTTGGTTCATTTGATGAATACTAAAATTCAAAAACCTTGGTCAACACCACATCTATACTTTCTGCAAAACCATCAAAAGAATTCGCTGCCACAAGGAAAAAATTTAATCTGTACTGAAACTGCAGGCATTACCAGAAATCACCTCACAGTGAAATCTCTAAATTCAATTTGCCGTTTTCATTTCTGTAGAATAACTCTACTTTCTTTGCTTTGCAGAACTGAACTGACAGACTTACAATGGTAAAAGTCTTTCTACCTCCATGATGCAACTGTTGTTCCTTCCAGCCACAAGTAAGACAGTAACTAAGCCTGTAACAAGTGTGACCACTAGAGGGAATAGTAGAATCCCAAAAACCAGACACAACTAGACCACACACAGTCCTGGGTTCAAATCAAGTGCTTTTATTTTACTGGATAACTTTAGAAGGCTTCTTTTACTCAGTACAGCACAATCCTTCTCTTTCTCCTCAACTCCTCCCAGACAAGTGTTGTCCTTCTCCGAGCAAAGTGGAGTACTTCCATTCAAACCCAACCCAGGAGTAAGTGCGGTGCTTAATTCATTGTCTCCAGGAAGCACTCCTGGTTCAGGCAGAATCACCCTGGCACAGGGAATTTAATTTTCCCACTAACTCCCCCTGGTGGCCCCCATAGCACACAATAGGGCAACCCTATGGGAACCCAACTCCCATGGTGCCCTGCTGAGTTCAGCTCACTGCAAGGGATGTTGACCCCCAGTATATGGGGGCAGAACTTGCTCATGGCAGGCAATCAACCACTCCCCCAAATTTCTGACCTCCCAACAGGGAACAAGACTGCTAACCATCCCAGTTGGGATGCTACTCCTGGTGTACCAGCTGCAGGGTGCCCCTCCTTGCCTGCTTCATGGCTGAGAGGGAAAATGTCACACATCCATTCCTCACCATCAGTTATACTGACCAGTTAAGGGAACAGGGTCCATCTTGGCTAGAACGCCAGTCCATCCATCACATGAGATAAAGGAGCAATCCTTTTTTGCCCCCATGACAGTTATTGGTTTTGCCTGAGGGGTGCAGATTCACTTCATGTGAGCCCTTTTATTCTCTTCCCTGGCCTCCTGCAGCAAAAAGGTTATGTCATGCTGGTGACCTCAAATTAAAGGATTCTTTTTACAGAATCAACACCTGAGTCTTTCTGCATGAGGAGTGAAAGGAAAGTGCCTTAGTCATTCAATCCTTTGATCACATTCAGTAATGTTTGGTATTTGGTTTAGGAAAAAAATAACATATTCCTTTTTTTTTGGTTTTGTTTACAAATGGTAACATCTTCAGGCAAAATGTATCCTCACCCATCAGACTTATTAAGAGTCACAGCAATTTCACAATTGCCAATAAAAATCAGATGTATTTATATATTTTCTAATAATGTAACAGATATACTGTATGAATCTTTTGCATAAGTGTAAGCTGATTTCAATTACTGTACATCCTATTCTCATCTTTTAGGAAGTCATGTTGAAACTCTTCTACCAAATCATGTGAATGAATGCCTTCCTCCAATTGGTTTAGCTTGATGGTATGTCAATCTTGCTCTTGTATGGCTGCTGCAAACAGTTTGAAGGTACTACAAGTGGATTCTGCATGGAAACCAAAGATAGATATGTCGAGAAAAAATGGCTATTGTTGATCTCCCTGAAGAAATTGCAATCAGGAAGTATAAGTGTGATGGTCATCAATGTTACAATTTAAAGAGTCTGAGCTAAATGTATCTTCAAGTGAGTTCCTGTTTGCCTTCTATCACCAATAACACTTTAAAGGCAGGTAAATCTAATGCTACATTTTGACATTGTTATTAAAATATCTAACCATAATGATTTTTGGCAACATCTTTCTATTGCTACCAACATAATGACAATGTGACGCAAGACATCATTGTATTGAAGTTACGGTATTTAAGATGGTGATGTGCTAATCGCAATGTCAGGATTTTAAATGCATGTGAGAAAAGCATTTGTGGTGCTTAGCTAGTTCAAAACTTTTTTAGGGATTAGGACTTTTGCGTATTTTGCTTTAGTATTTTGCTTTGTTTCTTGTTTCCAGCTTGTTCTCGACTACATTTACTTCCTCATTTCCTGGGGCTTCTTGTATTAAATGTGCTTATACTCAGAAATGTGTGTAGACAATTTTTATGCAACAGTCGGAATTTATAGGACATAAACTTGCATTGAAAATTGACTTAACCTTACAACACGTTTTGACCATTCGCGAATCCTGTGCAGACTTTTTTGGTATTTGCATTTTATTGACACGAGGAAGTTAACAGACAATCTTGTTTCACTGTACATTTCATTTAATCATATTCCAGTTTTATTGGACTAATTATATTAGAGTTAACTGACATATTCTCTCAATAAAGCTGTTTTCATTGCAGGTAATAGAGCCTAATGCAAGCGATTCATTTTAATTGTCTTAGTGCGTAGCCTGTTTTGTCTATAAAAAGGGTGAGCTGTGTATTGTACTGCATAACTAACTGGTAATGATAGTGTTAGTTCTTTTTTAGGATATCACTAATGGCAGGCTACTCAAGGAGCAAGATTTCAGTAATTAAAATGATTTTTTTTGCCACATGATGATGATGACTTGCTTGTAAGCTTGTGTGTAGTAAACACACTGTGCTGCTCATTGGGAACACTTTAAGGATATTTTAGGCATTATAATGGCATTGAAGCCACAGCCCAAAAATTGCCTGCATTTGGAGCTACCCACAGTGAACGCAAAATATTTCAGCTGATGTATAAACTCCTGCAGGTTTTTGTTTTTTGAGTCTTGAAGACATCTTGAAGGTTAACCTTTGGGGTACAATGGAAATGCTAGCTCAACAATATTATTAATTCATTTCTGTTTACAACAGTTTATTTTAGTACAATTCTTTTTCAGTTT
Organism: Polypterus bichir lapradei; assembly: GCA_026402145.1. Taxonomy (NCBI): domain Eukaryota; kingdom Metazoa; phylum Chordata; class Cladistia; order Polypteriformes; family Polypteridae; genus Polypterus; species Polypterus bichir. The sequence continues at coordinate 66,940,292 of JANRMT010027041.1, forward strand.
TGCACTCAATGTCTAGCTATTGCTCAAACTCCCAAATGTAGTTACAAGCAGCAAATATCCTATAATTCTGGCATTGCAGTGTTCAAGCTGTACTACAGACTAATGGACACTTGTTGTTCATGCTTGTTAACGGATAGCCATCTCCCTCATAAAATCTTGCCAACGGGCATTTTTCTTAAACTGCTTATAGAAAGCTACCCAAGTCTCGGCAGCTTATATGCTACAATATACGCAATTCTATTTAATGCTACCTTACTTCTAGCTATTATACTTTAAGCTGTGTCTTGAGACTGTCATTCACCATATATATTGTTCTAACTATTGTGTATTGTTGATGGGTTTACCGTGCTTATTTGTTGATTTATTATTTTCTTGTTGTCTAAAAGAAATAAATGCAGTAATAATAATAATAATGAATTTTATTTATAGGACACTTTACATTAGCAGTACATCTCAAAGTGCTACATAAAAAGTTTAAACAAAAGCAAAGCAAGATGAAAACAGAGATAAAACAACAATAATTATAGCATTCTCGTTAATAAGCTTTCCTAAATAGAAAAGACCTATTTATTTTTTAAAACAGCCCACAGCCTGCTGTGTGCTTAGGCTGTCTGATAGGGCATTCCAGAGCCATGGAGCAGTGGCTGCAAAGGTTCGGTCACTCATTGTATGAAGTTTGGTCACAGTGGGCGAAGGTGGTAGGTATTTGCAAAACTGAGGTCTCTTGCAGTGGTTTATAGTTTATGGAGTTCCTTCAGATATTGTGGAGCATTTCCATGGTTGCACTGGTGAGTAAACAAACAGAGTTGAAACGCTTGTTTCTAGCACATTATGAAATGTATAATTAATTGCCAAAGTGGGAGCTGCTATAGTTTGGGCAAAGGTACACAAAAATAGTACATTAGTTAATAGAATGGGGACACATTTAGATTACATGGGGATAATCCCAGTTTCATTTTGTATGGTTTCATTCAGTGTTATTTTCTTTTAAACACTTTTTGTTGTGTGTCAAATAATAGTTCATTTGATTTTTTTCCAAGATCTCATTAACATATCATGTCAAATTTAAATTGGCTTGAACAATAAGAATTAAATCAATTTATCACAATCCACATTATGTATTATTTTTCTTTCATAACTTATTTTAAATAGAAATATAGATGTTTTAATATTATGTAGTAAATATTAATGATAATAATGCAGTATGAATAAGTGGGTAAGTCTTGTTAATACTGTGAATTGATTATTAATTCTTAAATCACTAGATTTGAGGATACCCAGGTGCAGACCAGTTTTAATATGCTTTAATTTAGACTGAAATAATTAGAAAGTCTTGGGGCTGGGGATAACACTCTAAAGAGAGCTTGTAGGCGGCATTTAATATGTCTGGTAACAATATAATTTTATTAACAGAAAATGAGCATGAAACCAACGTCAAACATAGTTGAAACCCCAGAGTCTAAAATCGATTGTTATTTGTGTCCGCTTTGGTGGGTAGGGATCAAAAGGATTTATCTTTATATGCCTTTTCCTTCTCATGTCTCTGATGCTTCTCCTATGAGAAAAGTTGAGCACTTCCCTGCTGTGCCTTCTGCAGGCCACTGCCTACCAGCAATCAACAGCATTACCTGCAGGCCCTAGATGTCTGCTTTCTGTTATTTTGTTATTATTTTTAGAGGCCAGCTCATAAGCCCCTAACTGATAAAGGTGACCTACCCCCACTACTTGCTTTGTAGGATTAACATCTAGAAAATTGTATCGTGCAAACTTAAAAAATAGTCACATATCAAGGTACTGTCGTGTATTGTGCCGGCTCACAGCAAATTAAAGTAAAATAAACCTCTGAAATGAAACCTAAAGGATGCATCCATCCATCTTCTGTGCCTTCTAAATAAAACAAATTCTTTATGACTATCAAATAATATTTTTTTTGGCTTAAAGTCAGTATATAGGACTGTGCTTACAAAACCTGTAATTTGTTCATGGTATTAAAATTTGTATCATTTAACATCAACACTGTATAGTATATTTCAAGAAATTGTAAGAAACTATGTTGTTTTTAAAATAATTTTTTTATTATTATTATTACAAAAACAGAAATGATGAATAAGGTGCTGTAATTGTTTACAATAATAAAAAAAAAAATTCTTATTGCTCAAACCCTTTCATCTGGATAGAATAGTGAATGGATTTAATTAATGGATGCACAAAATGAAGGTACCCTCTGAAATAATGTTAAATGTTCTTTCTGCAAAATTTGTTTATTGGAGGCTTAGCCAATTCTGCTTCAATATCAGGCTTTCATGCTGAGACTCACCAGCTCCAAGGTGATAAAACAGCAGGATAAATGAACAAATTAAACAGCATTAACAATGTCTTTAACTACTGGAGGATGCTAGAAACTTCCCAGAGTGTCAATTTGCCATAAACTAATTTCAAATAACCAAGCAGTAAAAATCCTCAAATGTTCTAGCAATAAAAAGACATCATTAATTCATTGCTTTATGCGTGATGTCTCCTGGCTATGAACATTTTATCTAAATATTCCTGGTACAAAACTATGTGTCGCCAAATTCTTCTCACCAATTAAGGCATAAAATGATGTTATTTACAAGGCACTCATATCTGATGCATTAAAGTTTGCTGAAATCTTCACTGGTGTCTAATATGAGTGATTGTGGCAAGTGGGAATGTGAATCTCATTCAAGACTTTGTTACTGTAAAGTTCAGTTTTTATTGTTTTAGGCTTATTTTATTTTCAGCAAAATGTCAAATGACCTGAAGCTGATCAAGACTACGAGACTTATAACAGCAACATTTATTTATATAGCACATTTTCATATCAATAGTGTAGCTCAAAGTGCTTTACAATATGTCAAAGAGGACGTTACAAGAAAAGAAAACATATTTAAGATTAGGTAAGAGTATTAATAAATAAATAACAAATTTTAAAAATCCATGCAATCTTATAAAACAAACATATATAATTTATGGAACGATAGCATCCTTATATACAATACCATAATGTAAATCTCTAAAGATAAGTCTGATAATAAGATCAGAGAACCACAGGGACAAAAAAAAAATCCAGATAAGATGGAGAAAAAAAACAAAATCTTTGGGGGCTCCAAGGCCAAAAGACCATCCAGGGCCCACTGAACGGATACATATCAATAACTTATGTATTTATCTAAATTACTTGGAAATTAGTGATTTCTTTGCACTCTTGTTTGGGAACACAAAAAGAATTATAAAATACTTGAATACAGCTTTTCATATAATGAATTATTTACACCTGATCTGGTACACCTGACTCTAATTTTAGGTATATGAGGTAGTGATAGGGTCTACTTGGTTTTTCCACATGCAAAATTTAAATTTATGTTTAACTAAATTTATACAATGAAGACATGCAGGTTATGATTATTACAATAACTTTATTAACTCAATAGCTTTATTAACTTTATTAATTCAAAAGAATGTCACAGAGGCACAGTGTACTTAGGTACAATCTTGTAAGTGCTCAAATTACCTAAAAGATGAATCATAAGTAAGGTTATGAAATAATAATAACAATAATAATAATAAGACAAATAAGAACACAAATAATGCAAATGAATAATACAATAATTAATGAATAAATAATAATACAAGAATAAACTGTGTTTCACGTACTTACAACTGTAAACCTACTTTTGCACAGACCTTTATATGTGTATATACAGCATATATATATATATATATATATACTGTTAAAAAAATATGTCCACATATGTTGAAAAAGTTAAAACATTTCATATTATATATTGTACATACAGTACATACAATTTTCTTAAATGTGCCTAGAAATGCGATCTGAAATGAGAAAAACAAATTGCTTCTTGTCATCCTGCAACATACCCAACAGGGCTGCACCCAACTCCAACTCCCATGAAGCCCTGCCGGAGTCCGAGGCACCGCTGCAACTCAGGGAGGCTGCCATCTGGCGTCCAGAGGGAGATATTATGTTTCCTATGCTTGCTCCCCTGGAACATATGCTGCAGGGGCGTTCCGGCCGGGCATGGGCCCCAGCCATCCATCACAATACAAACGTTTAACAAATGTTTTCAAAGGTACTGTTTGTATCTATGAATTGCTAATTTATTTTTTAGAATATTACATTTTCAAAGTACCAGAGAAGGTCACCTCTAATGTAATTTAAAAAAACTAATTGAAATAGTGTTTTGCTTGAGGTTACTATATTTTAGTATAAGCAATGCATACTTTTCCAATCTAAAGGATTCCTGCTCCACTGAATATATGTATGTTTTACTTTTGATTGTAGGATTAACAAAAACTTACATGTCATTCTTTTATGATGCATTACATAGCATTAGGTGTAACAGAATAATGCACTATATGACAATAAATCTGCAGACAAATAATCAATTTTAATATTAAGATTTAGAAAGAAATTTCTTTAAGCACAGTTAGGTAAAATCACTAAATGTCATAAAGCTAATCCAATACATTATATTTCATACTGTATATCTTCTATATTTTATAGATGCACTATATTTTTACTACTTCAGTTTGTTACATTAGTCATCTTTAATTGAAAAAAGCTGCTGCCAAACTTGCAGTGTCAACAGATGCTTCTACTTCTATAGTAAATCAATTCCTTTCTGCAGGAAGATAAAGGCAATCCAGACATTTTACTGTCTTTTCCACCTCATCAAGAACCTTTAATCTGCCTAGGATGAATCTTATCTTCACAGCAATAGCCTGCTAAAGTTGCACTGTATATGTTTTCAAAGTTAGGTTTTTCTTGCAAATACATTAAGAATAAGGTATAGTTACACTATGGAAAATGGCATATTTAAAACAGGTATATCAAAGCTATTAAAAAATTAAATACATTATACCCAGGTAAAATTTTAAAATGTATCAGAAAGCAAATGCTTATTTAGAAAGTTCTTGTCATTTAATAAAATTTGATTAGTTTCAGATATTAGAGTATATACAAGAAAAAGTCCTTTTCCCTAAACTTGATGCTGGGAGTATAATACAGCCTCAATACTTACTACTAGTCAGTCAGTCAATCATTTTCCAACCCGCTATATCCTTGGGCCACGGGGGTCTGCTGGAGCCAATCCCAGCCAGCACAGGGTGCAAGGCAGGAACAAATCCCTGGGCAGGGCGCCAGCCCACCACAGGGCACACACACACACACACACACACCAAGCACACACTAGGGATAATTTAGGATCGCCAATGTACCTAACCTTTGGACTGTGGGAGGAAACCAGAGCTCCCGGTTAACTACTAAATGTGACAAAAAGAACTGTGGCACAGGAAGGATATTAATATAGTGCATTTGGTAAGCATGTATTTACAAATGGAATGCATAAATGATTAAAGAATATATAATTTCCTATTAAGCAGGCATAATTAAATATTTTATGCAGGTGCAGGAATGACAGCTTCACAAACTGGAAAAATTTGGAGTGCCAACTGAGTTGTCCCATTCATTGTCCAAAACAAGAACCAAAATGAACACTCTTTAGTGTGCATGTCCCACAAAGCAGGGCATAAACTCAAAACAGAAAGTAGTTTGGCTGGCTAGCTAGTAGCAAGATCACTTCCGTAGTGGAGCTCCTTCTAGCGGGTTGTTCTTGGCAAAAATGCTGTCTTCTTCCGGGAAGCACAGGCTTTTATGAAGGCTATACCAAAAAGGGGCAAAGTCAGTTGTCCTCACTTGGAGGTTTCTCAACACTGTGGAAAGAGAAGAAAATGATACTGTTAGCAATAACATACCCGTTCGTCCCAGTGAGTTATTACATATCTCTACACAGTCTGTTAGGAGATATTCTGACGCGTAATATATACTATATTTCATTAAATGAATGATCCTTGCAGCAGAAGTTTGGAAACAGGAGAATCTCAACAACACTAAATGTAATGAGTTCACTTTGTTGTGTATATCACAGTAATGCATTGCTTCATTTTTGTTACATTTCTAAAGTGAAGAAAGAAGGTGTTGGATCTTGGTGAGAAATTAAGAACAGCATGAAACAACTTCAGCTTTAAAACAGTAAAATATTTAATTGGTGCTTAACAAAAAATAACACTGCTACAGTATTGATGAGAATTTAAAAAAACGTTTCCTAATTGCATCAAAACTGAAGAATTTGCTTTATAGTAGTAATTACTATAACAGTCTTTACTATTGCACAGATCTCCATTTCTGGCTGGGCTAATAATGTTTCCCTCAATTTTAATGGCATCATTGGTGATTAACTAGCTGTTTAAATTTGGTCATGTACTTATTAATACCATAATAGGGTCAATACAGTTAACTTCAGTGGGAAAATGTCTACATATATTTAGTGTGACAACTTCTACAAGTGGCTGGTTATTATGTTCTGCAATACTTGTATGTTTAACTAAAAGTTCATTCAGTTTTTTATGTTTCAGTGCTAAAATAGTTTTAATCAGAAACTATGCTGCAGTAAAGAGAAGAAGGGCTAAGGGCTGTTTACTTTGTGGCTACCACTTATTAATGACAGTCAGATTTAATTAGAGGCAAGGGAACATGCTGATTCTCTTGTGGTGGGTCTGCTGATTTCTGAGAAACTGCCTTGTTAACTGGCTCATTACGTTTTACCTAATTTTACATACTGTATAAATAGAGCTTATGGGCTTCTGAATGTCACAGAAATAAAAGAGCTCTCTCCCTTGTCCCTCACCCTCCTGCTGTGTCATGTTCTTCTAGGTCACTTATCTCAAGGTGAATATGACCGATAGCATGTGCTTAGAATTGCTTGTTTCTGTCAAAAATATATATCTTTTAGAGAAAGGAAATGAATAAAAGGGGGTCTCATAAACATTTCATCCATCTTGAAAAGAGGCTCCTATTAAACTAATAAACGCAACATAGTATAGCTGAGAAGCGAAACAAAAAGTGAATGCCAAGTGGTGCAGATATTTCACAAAATCTGTAGAAATATAGACATATGAGGAAATGAGAATAATATAAGGGTTATTTGTTTATCATTTCAATGTCTAGATTCACTTATACCAATTATTGGACCATACATGGTGTGACCAGTAGGGGGTACAACATACCCCAAATGCCCCAGACAAAAACACAAAACAGACCCATGTAAAAACAAACACTTTCTATTAACAAAAACACTTCCAATAACTCCTTCCTTCCATACAGCCTAATATGACACTGCCAGTACATCTGACATCTCAAGATGGCGCTGACTGGTGTGGCTGGCCATCTTCTCATCTCGCTAATCTATGTTTTATCTTTGTTTTTTTTTATTAGTTTATCTCAACGACCACTGTCCTACGATCGTGATTCTTTACTTAACATATTTTCTTGCTTGCTATCCTTTCAATTTTCATCTCCTGTTGGGATATTATGTGATCCTCTACCTTTGTTTTATTCATCTGCTGACTTCTTCACCTGGATGCCGGTGTTCACCTGTATCAGTGAGGTGAATGCCTCTCGGAGACGCACCCACCGCCGACGTGGAAAAAGAGCCGGCATTGCTGTGAAACAATACTGACTCAAGTCCCAGAGCTTGGTTTCCCGATGCCTGCGAGTCACCTACGACCAATGTTCTCCTGCACAGGACTCCATCCCTGGTTCATGGACGCTGGACATCGGATTTAATTTCTCCATTTCAAGGCGGCATCACTTTTCCTCAGTGTGCTCTCGGGGAGTAAACGCTGCTAATCTTCGCACGCTCACCCATGCTCATCCCGCAGTGAGCTCCTCTACTTCTATCAAGGCTGCTGTCTTGAATGTGAGATCAGTGTCTAATAACTTTTATTCTCCAAGACTTTATTATCTCATATAATCTGGATTTCTTTTTCATCACTGAGACCTGGATTGTAAATGGTGACTCTTCATGTTTTACTAACTTGGTACCATCAGGTTATTCATTTTTAAACTCTCCTAATCTGAGTCGTCGTGGTGGGGGCATTGCCACTGATTTTAAAAGTATTTTCTTGTGTTGGAGCCTTACAAAGGGTCCATTTAGTAGCTTCGAAGTGCAACTTTTCAAAGTTTGCAGCTCCCCTTCTTTATTGTTTACGGTAGTTTATAGACATCCTGTAATTATTGATATATTCATTTCTGAATACTCAGATCTCCTGGCTGATATCACCCTCTCCCATGACAAAGTATTTATTGTTGGTGATTTTAACATTCACTTTTGTTGTCAATCAAAACTTTTGGTTAATGACTTTTTATCACTATTGGAATCATTTGATTTTATCCAGCATATTAATATACCAACTCACTCTCTTGGTCATACCTTGGATCTCATTCTTACACGTCATATTTCAGTTAATGATATTGATTTATGCGATGTTTCTTTTACTGATCACTTTTCTATAATGATGGATTTGAATATTACTGTAGATGTCCATCCATCCATCCATTATCCAACCTGCTACAGCCTAACTACAGGATCACGGGGATCTGCTGGAGCCAATTCCAGACAACACAGGGCCAAAGGCAGGAAACAAACCCCGGGCAGGGCGCCAGCCCACCGCAGACTGTAGATGTCCCTAATACTAATTGTGCTTCACACTGCTCTCGCTTTTTAAATTCTTCTATTATATCCGATTTTAAAACCATATTCTCTAGTCTTGATGTGTATGTCTAATATGATTTTATCGATGATTCTGTCTTAGAATTTAATTCTTCTTGTAAACCGGTATTAGACTCAATTGCTCCACTCAAGATACACTGTAATAAGGGAAGACCTGCTCCCTGGCTAAATTAAACTACGCAATCGCTGCACCGCGCCTGACGAACTGCGGAACGGCATTGGAAAAAAGATGGTCTGATTGTTTCTAAGCAGATTTTTAGGACTTCTCTATTCAACTTCCAGGTTGCAGTTAAGAAAGCTAAACATGATTTCTTTGCTGATTTAGTTTCCCGTCATTCTAAGAATCCTAGGGTTTTATTTAATTCAATTAATGCGGCCATTCACCCTCATTCTTTGATGGGATTAAATAGCACTGTTCTTTCATTTGAGCAATTTATTTTTATTCTTTGTCAGTAAAATTGATAAAATTCGCTGTGGTATTGTTCCAACTGACTATGAACTTCATACTGTTAATCATGGTATTGTCTTGGAATCTTTTGATCTTGTCTCACTTTCACAGTTAAAAAGAACTATTGACACTCTTAAACCATATTTTCAGTCCTCTTGATATTGTACCACCATGTCTCTTAGTGGAAGCCTTTGATGTTTTGGGCCAATCTTTACTAGCCATTATTAATGATGCTATTAGTGCGGGGGTTGTGTCCTCATTTTTTAAACATGCTGCAGTGCGACCCTGTCTAAAAAAGGCAGAATTAGATCCTGTTTTAGATCCTGATTAGAGTTTTAGCCAATTTTCCCAATTGCCATTTATGGCTAAAATATTAGAAATAATTATTTATAATCAATTGGTTGATCACTTTAACTCCAATAATTTATTTGAGATCTACCAATCAGGCTTTAGGCGTTATCATGGTGTTGAGACGACCCTCCTTAAAGTATTCAATGACATCTCTATTATTACTAACTCAGGTGGCGCTGCAGTCCTTGTTCTTCTGGACCTGACTGCTGCCTTTGACACTATTGACCATGAGATATTACTGTTGCAGCTTGAACATCTTGTTGGGCTTAAAGGGGCTGCTCTTAGCTGGTTCAGGTCATATCTAACTGGTAGACACTTTTCAGTGACTTTAAATTCCTCTTTTTCGTCTACTACTCCTCTTAAATGTGGTGTTCCTCAGGGATCCATTTTGGGTCCGATCTTATTTTCTATATACCTTCATCCTATTGGAGCTATTTTTAGGAAATGTAACATTTCTTTTCACTGCTATGCTGATGATATTCCCGTCTGCAACTCTGCAATAAATCAACTGCACGACTGTCTTTCTGAACTAAGATCCTGGATGGCTAATAATTTTCTTGATCTGATTCAGAATAAAACGGAGGTGCTTATAGTGGGTCCATCAGCTAAAGCCCAAATTGGTCTTGGACTTCTCGGCTCTTTCTCTGTCTTTTGTAAACCTCAAGTCCACAATCTAGGTGTTAACCCTCTTTTGAGAAACAAGTTAATTCTGTAGTCAAGAGTTGCTTTTTCCAGTTTTGTCTATTAGATAAGATCAAGCCTTTTTTTATCTTCTAGAGATCTTAAGAAAGCTACTCATGCTTTTATCTTTTCTCACCTTGACTACTGCAACTCACTGTATTCTGAGATTAGCAAATCCCTGATACACAGGTTACAGTTGGTCCAGAATGCTGCCGCTCGCTTTCTGGTTGGAGCAAGAAAGTATCACTCTATTTCTCCAATATTAGCTTCTTTACACTGGCTGCCTGTCAGTTTTCAAATTGATTTTAAAATCTTGTTGCTAGTTTTAAATCTTTACATGGGCTTGCTCCTGTCTATTTATCTGAATTGTGTGTTTTACACCAGCCATCCAGAGTGCTTAGATCTTCTGGTCAGTTGTCTCTTGTTGTCCATAGTACTAAGTGTACAACTAAGGGGGACAGGGCTTTTGCAGGTGCGCTTCTCACCTGTGGAACTTTTTACATCATTACATGAAGGAGTCGTCTACAATAGAACTGTTCAAAACAAGATTAAAGACTCATTTCTAGAAACTTGCATTCCGTGACCTTCAGTAATACTGATGGTTTCCTCATTGTGATGATGTAACATTACTTCTATTTATTATTTATTTTATTTATGTTCATTTATTTTATTTCTATTTATGTCATTCATGTTAATTGTATGTTTTTCTTTTATTCTATTATTGTAAAGCACTTTGGCCATAGCATTCCTATGTTGTTTTAAATGTGCTATATAAATAAAGTTGACATTGACTTTGACCAATAAATGTTCCTCTGACTCCTCCCCAGGGAGTGTTGTCCTTCTCCTCTCCCAACACCGACACGCATGGCTGGGGTTGGGCTTCCTTTTTTATCCTGGATCTGGGATTACTTCCAGTACCAGGGCACACCCAAAGGAAGCACTCCTGGGTCAACTGAAAGTATTGAAATGAGGGGCTTGTGTATGACCTCAGCTCCCCCCGGAGGCTCCCCTGGAACTGACAGGGCTGCTCCATGGGACTGCAATATCCAGCATGCCCTGAAGGTGTCCAAGTGGGAAACCAAAACCATGGAGATTGGCCTATAATGTTTTTGGGAAGAAACTGCTCCTCACAGAATATCTTCCCTGATTCTTCCATGTTATGGGCATCCCTGCCGGGTAAGTTATGTTCCATTCGGGAAGCTGATTCCCATGTGGTATCTCTTACAATGGGTATGACCTATGTCAGTGGCCTTAGGCAAAAGGGAGGAACCAACCATTGACAAAACAGCCTGACAGGAAACACTATAAAATTTTAATTTCATCAAAATTGAACTTTTGAGTATTCTGATTATGTATCAAGTCAAGTTGGGGAGCATGCACTGGTACAGTGCATTGCCGCACCCACTACATGGCGAAACAACTCAGGATCCCGGTTGGCAACCCCCCAGGTAGACACGCGGTCCAGTCCTACCCTCCAGAAATAACCCTTCATCTGCCGCAGCCAGATGTTACATGGATGAGCACTTGGCTTGGTCCAGCCACTCGGGTCCCCAACAGTGAGGATCTTACGAGCCGGATCACCCTCAGTGAAACGCGCCACATGGCCGTATTGCCGTAACTGACGCTCCCTCACAATGCAGGTAATGTGCCTCATTCAGGACTCTATGAGCAACCGCTCATTCGACACAAAGTCAAACCAACGGTACCCAAGGATTTTCCGAAGAGACACAGTACCAAAGGAGTCCAGTCTTCATCTCAGGTCACTGGATAGCGTCCATGTCTCACAACCATATAGCAAGACAGGAATCAGCAGGACTGTAAATACTTGGACCTTCGTCCTTTTGCATAGATATCGGGAGCGCCACACACCCCTTTCCAGCGACCTCATGACCCTCCATGCTCTCCTAATCCTTCTACTGACTTCACAGGAAGAGTCACCAGAGACATGAATGTCACTGCCCATGTAAGTAAACCTCTCAACAAGGTCAACACTCTCTCCGCAAACAGACACACTGTTGATGGCTGTGCCCAAAAGGTCATTAAAGGCCTGGATCTTGGTTTTTATCCAGGACTCTCGGAATCCTCACTCAGTCTCTCGAGTGGCCCGATCAGAGCCTCCATTGACTCCGCAAAGATCACAGCATAATCAGCAAAGTCAAGATCCATTAATCTTTCTTCACCAACAGATGCCCCACAGCCGCTGGACCCCTTGACCTTGCCCAACACCCAGTCCATACAAGCATTGAACAGAGTAGCAGCAAGAACACACCCCTGACAAACCCTAGAATCAACTGGGAAAAACGCAGAGGTCCTGCCTCCACTCTGCACAGCACTCACAGTACCAGTGTACAGGCCAGCCATGATATCCAGCAACCTTGAGGGGATCCCGCGAACCCTCAGGATGTTCCACAGGGCAGCTCGATCAACTGAGTCGAACGCTTTATGAAAATTGACAAAGGCTGCAAAGAAACTCTGTCGATATTCACATTTGCGCTCTATGAGAACCCTTAGTGCCAGGATGCGGTCGACGGCAGAATTCTTAGGCATAAAACCAGTCTGTTCTGGTCGCTGGTAGGTGAGCAAGTGATCACGGATCCTATTGAGGATGACCCTAGCAAGGACCTTACCTGGCACAGAGAGCAGTGTTATCCCCCTGTAGTTTCTGGAATCCAGGCGATCACCCTTCCCTTTCCAGATAGGGATGACAAGTCCCGTTTTCCAGTCAGTTGGGATGATGCCAGTCTCCCAAATGGAAGCAAAGATTGCTTGCAATGCCAGGAGGACAGCCTTACCACCAGCCTGGAGAAGTTCACCCCGGATACCACAGATCCCTGCAGCCTTTCTCCCCGTCAGCTGGTTCACCACCTGTGCAGTCTCACATCGTTGGACTTGGTACTCCAATACTGGTGGTGTGGTGAAAGAGATCGATCACATCCTCATGGGCAGACGCTGGAGGCTCTTGCAAAACAGCAGGGTCTACAGAAGTACCCAGTTTGTGAATTCTGACCACAGACTTGTTGTTGCTACACTTAGGATCCAGCTTAGGTCCAGTAGGTTACCACCTACTAGGAAAATGAGCCTGGACTTGGCCAGAATCCAAGACCAGGGTGTTTCTAATGAGTTTGCACACAGCTTGTGTGAGGAACTTTCAGATTTGGGTACGACTGCCAATCCTAATGTGATGTGGGACACCTTCCGCGACATGACCCTGAAGGTTGCTGAGGGTTTTGTTGGTGTTACCGGTGTTCCCAGAAGGAGGTGCATCATCTCACAGGGCACCCTGGATATCATTGAGAGGAGTCGCAGCACATGGCTCAATGGCAACTCTGGTCTGTACCAGGAACTGAGAAGGACGGCTGCGAGGGCTCTGAGGGCAGATAAAAAGACGTTTGTTAAAGGAATCTGTGAGCCAGTGACACACCATCTGTGGTCATCTGGAGCTGTGGAATCAAAGCGTTACGCACATCTGAATCTGTTCCTTGGAGAGTCGCAGTCAGGGCAGCTGATGGAACGGTCTTTACGGATGACACTGCAGTTGTGACCCGCTGGGCTGGCTACTTTGAGCAGTTGAAAGCTGATCCTCCGGCTAGGATGTTGGATATCTCTGGGTCCACGGTTCTTGAGGCTGATCCTCCAATTAGCTGTGATTATGTATAGTTAAAAAAAATGTAGGGTTTCTGATTGCTGCCCTCAGTTTTACAAATTAGAAGTGACACTTTTTGGTCTGGGAGGGATAACAGCTTTTTGCCCAATATTTGTATAGTTTAAAGAGACAACAGTTGAGTAATTGTATACAGGGTAGGGCAGCTGCATGCCTTATCAAGTTTAATTCACAGAGCAGAAGGAGCTATGGTTAGAGTTTGCTAAGAAAGTCTGGTCAAGATGAACAGAAGTGCAGTGTATTCTGGGAAAGCTTAAAGTCAAAGTAGCTTTTAGAGTATTTGCTTAGCTAGAAAGTGTAGCTTTTGATTCCCATTGGAAAATAGCCTTGACTTTGTGAAAATGATTCAGCAACATTCTGTGTATTTTGAGAAATAGTACGCTATCTGCCAAAGGCCAGGAGCACAATTTTAGAGTGAAGTGGAGTGACTGCCTTTTATTAGACTTCTCCCAACAGAAAAAGAATTCTTTCAGTTACTGCTTGTTCTGTTTTCTTTTTTCTGATTTCTGACATGTTTGAAAAGGAGCTCTGTCTTCAGCAGGAACTCTTTTTTTCTTGCATTTTTAATTAAAGATTTATAATTTACACCTAAACTAATGAAGCAATCTAAGAATTGTCATCTGGTTCTGAAAAATTACTCCATTGACCCACCCATGTTTTACTGCTCTTTGTACTGGATATAATTGCTGCTATTGGTTTGATGCCAATAAAATATTTTTGAGTGAAACCTTAAATTAACATTTTTGAATGAATGCTGTTAGTATAGCCAAGAACTTAGATTGTCCGTGTTTAGCTCCAGTGCCTTTAGAGCACAAGAGGACGTTCTTGTGAAACCCTCTATCACAGGTAAAACTGAACTGAAGTAAAGACAACCACACTGTCACAGAGGTTTATTAGGTAAAATATGAATAATGAGACAGCTTAGAGGCAGTGTTTGAGATTTGCTGGCACTTGGTGTTTGCTGCAAACCGGCAGCTTTTGCTATAAACCAGCATACATCATGCTTCCTCCACCCAGCTAGGCATCCATATGTTTCTGTTTCTTGCCAGTGTAAATTCCAAAGGTGACCCCTCCTGCTCATAAACAGAATTTTAGATAATTGACAATTGTTAGTGTATCATGGTGCTTGAACCTCCATGGGGGATGCTCACTGATCACCTGTTGCCGATGATGTTAGTTGGAAGTCCAAGGGGGTTACGGGGTTACGGTTACACACCCACACACACACCACCACCATCTTTGATTGAATCAGTCAATCCCTACTAGAGGATACCAGAACTTACATTGATCCACTTCAGACACTGGTAAGTGGTAACAGTTGTATAGCTGGTTTTGAAATTTCTTTCTATCCCCCATTAAGAACGTAAGAGATTACTTGGTACCTTTTGTGTTAAGTGCATGTCATGGGTGATCTGATAACATGAGAAAACAATCTAATTTTATGAAAACACTTTGCTGTATGTTAAGCCTTACCATTTACTGTACATGAGCTAAGCTAGAATAATAATTCCATGCCTAATACAATACTAATATGAAAAAACTTGTACCTTGCTGCACTCTCATTATCATTCTTTAATGGTATCCCCATTAATCTAGTCATCTATTTATAGTCATAATAATAAAGTGCCCCATCCATTCTGTACTGAAGGATTTGGCTGGAGCTGGAATCAGTTTAATTTGGTATTTGGTTAGGCTGTACACAAAGCAGCTGACAAGACCATGTGTGGTACCATAACACCAAACATGCCTTGAATTCTGCCACCATAGCTTCTGCTTTCATAATAATTTAATGTTCTTACTCTAATTGTGGTGTTTATTAACAGTTTTGTTTTACCAGTTTAATAAGGTATTTTTCCTAAAATTGTTCTGATTTTTTTTTCAGACTGTATTATGAAGAAACTGTATCAGGAGATACATTTGTTTAATGTTATTTACTATATTTTAATGCTATCATTGTATCTAAGCTTATATAAACATAATTGATTTTTAATTAATTGAATTTGTTTTTAATTCATATATACGAACTATTCACAAAGAAATACCACATCTTGTCATTTTATATTGAGACCACTCCATGTTTGTGCTTGTGTGAGTGTGATATACGAATTTCAAAAAAAGGCAAAGAAAAGAAGATAAGTTTGGTGTTGAATTCTTGACATACGGCTGTATTCTTTAAAGTGCTCCCTCTGTAATAAGAAAAATGTTTGCTTCATTCGTATACACGCTTCACTTGTTTTTGTGTGCAATAAATCTTACTGTCATAGCTGATGTATAGTTATGGTACCCTTTTGGAAAGGGTGTTGATCAGAACAATATGGGGTCAACATATCTCACATACTATCTGCAGTTCCATATCCCCACTCCTCCTATTACTGTGACAGTAGCAACAGCACTCTGCCAAATTAATGTGACACTCGCTTAAGCACAAAGAATCTGCTCCTATGCTTTATGTTTCTGGGGGATTTTTAGCTGGGATGGTGCAGACATTAAGGAAAAGCAAGTAAGTGAATAAAGTAGGAATAAAGATGATTTACTGCAGAGATTAATTAAAAAAAGACTATCTCCTTGACAAATATCTAAGCACCACAAAAGCCACATGTTGGTTACATTAAATGTTGCTCAAGTGGGCTTTGAAGAAACTCAAGTCTCTAATGATTAACTTTCTTTAATAATTGATGGTAACAACCAGTAAAGCGAGATCAATGGATGCTGCGCAGCATTTCATAAGAAGAAATGAGTAGCATCAGAAGTTTGTAAAGCTAACTAAACCTACTTAACTGAATCTAAATGACTAAGCATGATTATTTTTTCTGTAATTTTTATTAATTAGAGTAATAATGGAACAGAGACAAAGTATGAAAGCTGATAGCTAGGGTTAGGGTCTAATGTGTGTGTAATCATAAAAAACTTAAATCTATAAAGTTACTAATTTAAATGTAAAAAATAAATTCAAGAATTTGCCTGTGGTGAATCTTCCCAAAATATCTCACCTTTATATCTTCTGTTCAGTGTTCTGGACTCTCATAACTGCGTTTTGAAATAAGCAATTTATGGAAACAAATGAGGGATGTTTTGCATTAGTTTGTCCTTGGACCTCATGTATAAAACTAGCTTATATTCTATACTAAAAGTTTGCTTAACCTAGAAAGGCAAAAATGGCATACGCACAAAAAAATTTAATTTATACATGCACCATGAACCACACCATGTTCCTTTATCATTCTCAGATCATCTTAAAACTATGCCCTTATGAACTTGCTTTTAGTCACTTCCCATCAACTCCCAATAGCGACCATGCATGGCTTAAAAATGAACATTTTAAATATTCATGATCTAACCACCATATAAACTTGGCTATGTGACACCTTTATTTTCAAACCAAGAGAGAACAATGAAAATAAAATAGTGAATGTAAATATTTTAATCAACAAATTAGGTTCATGGAGACATAGCAGTAGTGCTACTGTATTGTAGTAAGGAGTCTGGGGGTGTTTAAAACAGGGATAAATTGATGTAAAATATAAACTATAAACCATCCTGCCCAAGGCAACTTTATTGCACGTAACCAATGCTTAAAACATACAGTAATTTGCTGTGAACAATTTCGATTACAGCTTAGTTCACTGTTTCAGATTTAGCTTGAGAGAGTTGATTTCAACTGGAACATGTTGTATACAGTATTCTACTCTTTAACACATCTAATAGACACTCCTGCTGGCAAAACAGATCCTCCATAGTCAGCAAGAGTGATTGAAACTGTTGTGCTCATGGCTGCAGCTTATGCCTGTCTGTACAAACAGCAGTGTGGCAGTCTGAGCCAATCCCATTCACATGTAACATATACCCTTGTTACAAAAGATTTAAACAACAGATGTGTTATCTGTCTCTTTGATGAAGCAACTAAATAATAGAAAACACTCCAACTTTCAAATTAGTTAACTACGTCATAACCGAATGTTAGGTTATGTGTATATTTTCTAACTTCCTAAAATAAAGTGCTTTTTCCCACAATTAAAATACATAGACAAGCTTAAAATTCATCATTTTCTGTCATTTAAACATTTTTAATGGTATTTGTATATTTTTTCGTGATTATGACTAGATTATAAGATGGTTTATAAAATGATTTAGACTTCCTAGAGCTGTCCCCTTGGAGCCGTGGGCTGAATTGGAACCCACATTACAGAGAACAACACACAGAAATCACACAATAACTTTGTGACTGATGCTTGAACATTATCCTGAAGAATTTGTTGATATTGGGTTGAATTCATCCGACCCTCAACTTTAAATAGGGCCCCAGTCCCTGAACTAGCCAAACAGCCTTACAGCATGTTGGAACCTCCACCAAATTTGACAGTAGGTAGCAGGTGTTTTTCTTGGAATGCGGTGTTCTTCTTCTGCCATGCAAAACACTTTTTGTTATGACCAAGTAACTCAATTTTTGTCTCATCAGTCCAAAGAATTTTGTTCGAAAATGAATCTGGCTTGTCTAAATGAGCATTTGCATACAACAAGCGACTCTGTTTGTGGCGCAAGTGCAGAAAGGGCTTCTTTCTCATCACCCTGCCATGCAGATGTACTTTGTGCAAATTGCGCTGAATTGTAGAGCGATGTACAGATACACCATCTGCTGCAAGATGTTCTTGCAGGTCTTTGGAGGTGATCTGTGGGTTGTCTGTAACCATTCTCACAATCCTGCGCATATGCCGCTCATGTATTTTTCTTGGCCTGCCAGACCTGTGGCCTTCCATTTCCTGATTCAATTCCTTACAGTTGAAACTGACTGTTTAAACCTCTGAGATAGCTTTTTGTTGCCTTCCCCTAAACCGTGTGTGGTGGATGGCCGGTTTCATATTCCAGCCCTCACCCCCAGGCCGCCAGGAGGAGCTCTCCCGACAGAGTGGACGGGCCCCGAATGCCAGCAGGGCCTCATGGACTATGTAGTTTTTATGCACAGCCCTGCTGGATACCTTGGGGACCACTGGGA
>JANRMT010027041.1:66959044-66979178 GCA_026402145.1 Polypterus bichir lapradei
GTTACACCGTTCCCCCTAGGTTCTTTGGGGGACCTGAACCACACGGCCGAAGCCCGACTGACGCGTCCTCCCTCGCGGGGCTGCCCCAGTGGTCGTCTCTAAGGGGGATTGTGGTGGATGCCCGGCTTCATATTCTGGCCCTCACCCCCAAGCCGCCAGGAGGAGCTCTCCCAACAGAGTGGACGGGCCCCGAATGCCAGCAGGGCCTCATGGACTATGTAGTTTTTATGCACAACCCTGCTGAATACCTTGGGGACCACTGGGAGTCGCTGTCGGGAGGCCAATGGACTCATTTGTGCCCTATGACCCGGAAGTTCGTCAAAGGAAGAGCGACGGGCTTCCGGGGTGAAGAAAAGAACTTTTACCTGACCCGGAAGTGATACAGGATTACATGGACTGGGATTGGGAACACTTCCGGGTCAGGGAGTATAAAAGGACTATGGGAGCTCCCAGACGGCGAGCTGAGCTGGGTGGTAGGAGGGCAACTCGTCTGGGAGTTGGAGGATTGGTTATTGTTATTATTGGAGTATTGTATTTGGTTTATGAGTAGTGTGGAGTGGAGGGTGCTTAGTGCACATTATTATAATAAAACAAATAATTTTAAGCACTTTTAACTGGTGTTTGGTGTGGTACCTGAGGGTTCAAGGGAGCGATAGCACCCCCTACTGTCACACCATGATACTGAACAATCTTTGTTTTCAGATCTTTTGAGAGTAGCTTTGAAGATCCCATGCTGTCACTCTTCAGAGGAGAGTCAAAGGGAAGCACAACTTTCAACTGACCACCTTAAATAGCTTTTCTCATGATTGGACACACCTGTCTATGACGTTCAAGGCTTAATGAGGTAATCCAACCAATTTGGTGTTGCAAGTAATCAGTATTGAGCAGTTCTATGCATTCAAATCAGCAAAATTACAAGGGTACCCAAATTTTTGCACAGTCAGTTTTTCACATTTGATTTAATTTCATACAACTAAATACTGTTTCACTAAAAATTTTTGTTCGGAAAACACCTCAGTACTGGAGGTTCCCAAACTTTTTCATATGACTGTAAATCTAATGTTATTATTTATTACATTTTTAATGTAATCATTATTAATAATATTTTACATAGTGTATCACTGATTCATATCTAACTATAAAATGTTGTACTATGTAAATCAGTAAAAATTTTTAAACAGTACTTAAGAGCTAAAAGTAGACTGTATTTCTCCTAATAGTAGTTAATAAGTATCAAGCTATTAGCTGTTATCCTCATTTTCAACATTCATGTTTACATGCTGAAAATGAGAATGGTGTTTATGAAACTTAGGACTTCTGCAGTGTTAATACATTTAGATATAAAAAACAGGTGTGTAGAGCTAGCATACTAAATGTGAACAAGCCGAGTAGTATGGGGAATAGTTTATGGAAATGTACCATTATCATTACTATAGAAAATACCATGAAAATCTATTTATGTAACATTATTGAAGTAAAAGGTATAGCTATATATACTTGTAGTCATGCCTCTGAAAATGAATCCCCTGTGACTCTTGATTTTTAACGATTAAGGCATATATGTGCCATCAGTTAAGGATCACAGCTTTGACACTTTAAAAAATGTTATTGTGTACAAATATATTGTTCTAACAGCCAGAAGGGTTTATTGAAAAATAAAGCAGAAGTATAAAATATTCATGATCAATGGAATTTTTATATTTTTATATTTTCCTGACTAAACAATATAATCCTAGCTATACCATGCTTTAGTAATACAGTATGCAGTGTCATGTACAGTATATTTTTGTTCTGTTTTCAAAGAATTGCAGAGACAGTTATCATTTTTAGATGATTGCAATTGATGCAAAAATTATATTGACAGTGTTTGCCATCCCTCACTTACTTATTTACTGAATTATCTGGTTGCTGCAGTCTTTTTGACCACATTCTAATTTTATGGAACAAATATTATGGGAGGAACAAATTGGATTCCAGAGAGCAAGAAGTACAATAGGCCCCTTGTTCATCTTTAGGCAGCAGAATAAATGAAGGAGAGAGTAGTTCCATTGAGACAGCAGATGGGCATTTGTGGATTTGAAGAAAGTGTATAATAAGATACCAAGAGAGATGGTTGTGCCAGTGCTCAGATGGTACAAGGTACCAGAGGAAATGATCACTATAGTAGTGGCATTTATAGAGAGCAAATAACAAAAGTTACAACATGTTTTGGGACAACTGATGTTTTCATTAATATGGATTGCATCAGTGGAATGGTCCAGATAAAGTGAGGACTGAGAATTAGAGGCATTAACAGGAATTAAAAAGGAAGGTGTGGGAATGAAATAGAGTGCTACAGTCACATGGAATGTGAATGAGCAAAGACAAAATACAGTGTGTGGTAACAGCTGATTGCAAGCCAAAGACAGTCAGAGCAGAAGTAGCTGGAAAAGAATTTTGGCAGGTGAAAACGTTTACATATCTTGAAAGCTGGATTGAAGAAGAACAGGAACTAACAGATGAAATACAAGTAAACAGGCAAGGGACAGGTAATGGACACTTAAGATGAAAATGTCCCTTTATAAAATGACAATCAGAGTCACTCTAACATATGGTACAGAAACATGGAATGTGGAAGAGCAGCTGGGGGTTGTGGAGATGAAGTGCCTAAAAGCATTACAGATGGATAACTTCGTAGACAGACGTTATAATGAAGAAATCAGGCAGTAAGAAGTAAAAATAAGAATTACTGGCGACAGAAGCAATAATCAAAGAATGATAAATGAATGATAAAATTGAATAAAATGGGCAGTTCATCAGAATTGAAAATGACAAAGAACAAGAGAAAACCAAGGAAGAGATGGGGGAAGAGCAATATGGAAGATAGCTGAGAGACAGACTAGCAGTTAGCAACAAATCAACAGACATGCTGAGCAGCAATAAGATGACCTAACCCCAATGGGAAAAGGGAGGTGAGAAGAAGTAGTACCTTCTGAGGAAAGCCAGCCTGCACATTTACAGTACTTTTATTGATAACAACCAGTCAGACTCATAGCTCCAATCTTATGACCTTTATAATGTGAAGCATACTTTGTCATTACTAACCTAACAATTTTTGTTTTATCACACAAAAAATTATTAAATTCAGTTTTAAAAATATTTATGCCAATGTAAGTATTTTCAAAAATAAATATAGTAAAAACAAACTAATTCAATAAATATACACATGCATGCATAAAGGGACTTACTCTCCATTGCCAAAATTTGTTTGATAAATTATGCTTATAAATGCAGGAAATGATTCAAGTAAATCATTCACTGGGCATTCTCATAAACTCCCTATCAGCCAAGAGGATTTTTAACTTTCTGCCAGCCCTCCAACTCTTTCACTTAAGTGTACACTAAGTGCTACTGTAGAGTGCCAAGAAGAGAGAGAAAATGGGAAAAGAAAAACTGACAAAGAAAACAACTTTGTTAGCATTAACAAAAGTATGTTAAGGTAACATCTGAGACTTCTCAAAATCCTGGAGCCTCTCTAATATCAGCAGGCATATCATTCCAAACCAAAAATGTTCAATGAGAACAAACCAGACACAAAAAGACAAAGTACAATAGGAACCAAAGAATACTTTCTCAGGAGCAAATGGCACAGTGAGATAGCAATGGCAACAAGTGTCTTAAATAGGGCTCAAAGCTAATTGCTGATTCAATGAAGCCAACACTTAAATGCCCTAAATGATAAGATGACCAGAATCAGGCACAATGTAAGCATAAAAGAGACAAAGAAATGGAGTTAAATTACAAAAATGTCAAAAATTTAAAATAACAGAAAAACAAAACGGCAATCCTCTCACCACTATCTCAAAGACTACAGACCAGTTGTCTTGACATCTGTCATAATGAAAATATTTGAATATGTTAACACTAGAATTCCCTGAAGCCTACAAAAAGAACTTGCAATCCCGGGCCACCTTAAATTCCTTTGCACCTCTCCATCAGCGTCTTTTGTTTTGCAAATGTGTCGATCAGCACAAGTAGCAAGTAGCCTGCTATTCCAACCCGCACAGAACTGAAGTCAGTCACAAACTTCTCCCAGCTCAATCTCTTTATTGTGGTGTAAGCGCATACACTGTCAACATGGCACTGCCAGATCTAAACACTAGCATGGAGAGTTGCTCGTGTACTGAAGTGACTTTAGCTGCAGGTGGAAGTCACATATTACTCATGGTGCCAAGCTGAGTTGTGTTGCTATGGAGCAGTCTATTAGCCAGCGAAAGTGCTATGAAGAAGTTGTCTGTTGTTACGGTTCTGCCTTTGTCCAGGAACGGTTCCATAAGCTTTATGATCACAGACTCGGAATGTATTTGCCCTGGGCTGTAACTCAAAACACAGCTCTCAACTTTTTAACATGTTCTGCGCGGGTGTATTTGTTTTCAAAGCACAAATGCAGCATGATAGTCTGATAGCGGTCACAGGACATTGCATCTTTAATTGCCGGTTCAACAAATAGTTCTGAGCAGGCATCAATCACAGCACCAACTGTGGTCATCGCTGCTCTTGTGAAAAGAATGGAGATAAACGGCATCAACTCAGAGAGGGAGAGTCAAGTTCATTGTACCACATGAACATCACTGAGAGAATAATACTGAATAATAAAAATAAAGCGCTAACTTTTATAAGTAGCCAAACACCGGGTGTTATAGACTCAAATCAAATGTATGTTTTTATTATATTATAGTAAAAATAATAGCAGATCACTACTCAAAATGCAGAGTGCCCAGACTTTAACTCAGAACCTTTTGGTTATAAGGAAGCAGTTCTTGCCTCTGCACCATCCAAGAATACATATCAACTTTCTGTTGATTGACATTTGAGCTTGGGTTTGTAACTCATTGACAGCAACATGCAAATTGAATGTTTTTTGTTACTTTGCTTATATTCTTTAATAAAAGTGCATGTGTTTATTTGATATTTGCACTAAAGTTTTCACACATCCCTGCGGTGGGCTGGTGCCCTGCCCGGGGTTTGTTTCCTGCCTTGCGCCCTGTGTTGGCTGGGATTGGCTCCAGCAGACCCCCGTGACCCTGTAGTTAGGATATAGCAGGTTGGGTAATGGATGGATGGATGGTTTTCACACATTATACACTTCACGTCATTATTAATATAACATGGAAAATGTTCTCTGCTTTAGGTATGTATTCAGCATTTCTTGCCTCACATTTCCTTTCATCCTACACTTACACAGATCGTGGTAGACATGGAACACACATGAAGTGAATTTCAAATAATAATATATTATTTACCCTATACAACTTCAGGCACCTCACACCACGATAAAGAGATTTGAGCTGGGAGAAGTTTGCGACTGACTTCAGCTCCATCCTAGGGGGGTTGGGTATATTTGGATAGTAGGCAGCTTGCTGCATGTGCTGATCAACACATTTGCAAAACAAAAGACGCTTATGAGGAGAGGTGCAAAGGAATTTAAGGTGGCCCGGGATTATGAGTATTTTCGTAGGCTTCAGGGATTCTAGTGTTAAATGTAGATGCATACCAGTTTGCCTAAAGAACAAGATCAGAAGCCTGCAGCTCTGTGATACTCTTCAACATCTAGAATCACCAAGCATGCATGTTATGATCCTTTCTAATGATATGAGTTAAGCCTGTAACACAATTATCTTTCTCCATTTTTTTACAAATGTACAGACTTAGGCATCTATCAGTTCATATAGCGCTGGATCATGGATTTTGTGATAGGAAGTAGGTGATGACAATGAAGAACAATTTTATAGTCCTAACTTTGAATAAGAGTACCTTATAGAATCGTGTCTTATCACCATCCCTTTATTCATTGCATATGAATGACTGCATTTCCCATGTGGATCCTGCAGGT
Source organism: Polypterus bichir lapradei (assembly GCA_026402145.1). Lineage (NCBI taxonomy): Eukaryota > Metazoa > Chordata > Cladistia > Polypteriformes > Polypteridae > Polypterus > Polypterus bichir. Next base: position 66,964,917 of record JANRMT010027041.1, read on the forward strand.
TTCTTGTCAGGTTTTAAAATGGCAAACAGTCATGAGGGTCTCATATAAAAATACTTACTTTGAGGGAAAGGAGCATTTAAAGAGAGTGGTATACATTGTTTGGCAGTGAAATACATGCACTTAACATTCTGAACTTAACAGACTTCAACAATATATTATAATTTAGTGGATATCTCTAAGTTTGTTTAAGTTAAATTGGTTAATTGGGAGCTACTATGCTTTGATATGACAATAAGGTAAAGAAAACATTTTAAAAATTTGTATTAATGTAATAGGAGGTGGCATTGGACTTTGCTTCAGGCTGGGGTGGATGTATAGGACTATAAAATGAGTGGATCAGAGGAGACAGCCATCCCAATGCACCAAGTGGCAGTGCTTCTGGACTGGCACACCAATGAGTAAACCCATAGGGTACGATGTAAACTGTAGTCCTATTGGGCAGTCATGCTGGGTGCCATTGGTGCTGTGAGAGGGGGTTGTAGGGGAGAACTATCCCTGCACTGAATGGCTTCCATCTGACCCGGAAGAGATTCCGCCATGCAATACTGTGGCACAGGAAGAGCCCCCAGGTCTAACATAAAAAGGGCCACTTTGCCTCTGTCTAGGAGTTGGTGTTAAGAGGAGGTGGTCCAGGTTTGCCTGGGAGGTGTGTAAGAAAAGTAAAGGATTATTTCATGGTGTACTGTAATGGACTGATTTCATGAAGCCTATATTGATACTTTTGCAAATAAAATCCCTTTATTTGAGCCTGTGATCAAAGTGCTGTAGTAGTGTCTGGGGTTTAGGGTTAATATACACCACCAAGTGGTCCCAATGTGGTAAAACTGTTATTTTTGTAGTTAAAATTTCTACTATTTTATGAACATATAAAATAACAAATCTATTTACCTAGTAAGCAAAAAACTTGAAACTTTTAGAAACAATTCATAAGTTAACCTTTTAACTAGTAGGCAAGATCCAGTATATTGGTTTCATTAGACTTATTAAATAATATCAAACATTTACTGACTAACTAGAGTTAATGAAGTGGTTAAAGCAGGTAAGAGAAAAATAGTCTTACAGTGACATCCAAATTCTTACAAAAAGTAGATGACAGGAACCTTTTTGTAGACAAACAGAAAATGCTGTTATGCCATGTAAAAGTGAATATATCTGCCCTTTAGGACAGTAAGCTTGACAGTTATTAATGGAAAGGTCAGGATGCAATCTGAAAAATTCACATTGTTATGACTGTTTTACATTGTAGAAGAAGAAAAGAGTTATTGAGTTGTAGCTCTACGCACCTGGTAACTTAAACTTGTAACTGTAAATCTTTTTCTATGCACATAACTAATCTTACCAAAATGAAAAACTGATTTCAATTAAGTACCAAGTATCGGCTAGATATACATGATTAAAGTATTCTCTACACATTTTGTTTATTGAAGGCACCAACTATTATTGAAGACAGACTTTGCTGCTAAAATTTTCTAACAACTCTTGTTTTTACTTTATTGATAAAGACTACTACATTGCAACTCAAGTGACAATGTAGGAATTAACTTTACAGGATAACAAGATATTCACTGCTAGTTTTGAGGCTGAACATACAGAACATAAACAGAAAAAGTACATGGGGATATTAAGGATTACTCCAACTTTTTTTATTTATATATAGCAGGGGTCACCATCCTTTTTGAAACTGAAAGCTACTTCAAGGGTACTGAGTAATGTGAAGGGCTACTTGTTCGATACAAACTTCCTGAATAACATAAAGTTGTACGGTACACCTTTAATGATATTAATATTAATAATAATAATACATATTCATATATCATGTTCTGTTTGTGCTAACCAATATGTTTGTAACATTTTTGAACAAATCATGAATCCTGACCCATGTCTGTAGAAATTATCTGCTATGTAAGATTTAAAACAAAAACAAATCAACTCTTTCACATTTTGAAATTAATCCTATCACATTTGTACTAATCACCAAATCTATAACACTTTTTGAACAAATGATTTTTCACATTTCTGCACAATATTTGAGTTTAACGTTGCCATGGTGTTTCACTGAAAATGTAAATGCACAGATAAAATGTTCATTTTAGCTTTAAATGCGTTTACAGAGCTTATCATGTCTGTGACAGTCTTACCTTTGCCTTGCAGCTCACAGTTCAAATGGTTCAGCTTCCCAGTGACGTCCGTTAAAAATGCAAGGTCAAGTATGCACTCAGAGTCCTTGAGCAGTGAGGCGTCTTCCCCTTTGGATTGGTTGAACTCTTTGATTTCACCCAAATGTGACAAACAACGCTGCAAAACTCGTCCCTTGCTAAGCCATCGGATTTCTGTATGTAGTAACAGGTCCCCATATTCAGCTGACAGCCCCTCCAATAGTACCTTGAATATCCAGTGTTGTTTGGCTTGGAGCGGGTGCCATTTATGATCTTCACGACAGAAGTTGTCACATGATCAAAGCCGGTCACTTTTGCACATATCGCCTGCTGGTGTATGATGCAGTGGTAATTACGGGATTCAAACTGTTACAAGAAGGGGATATTTCCACTTATTTGTTGTTGGTGAAAAGCTGTTGAGAGATTATGTAGAAAAATGAGTGTAGCAAATACAGTACAACTGGTAATCCTATTAGTGTGTTGAAACAACAGAGTAAATTCTAGCAATAAAAGTGCTACAAACCATTTTGGCAACCATTATATTTAGAAGTTCACAGACTTTTTAGCTGCGTTCCTTAAGTCTATTGCCCATGCATCTTACTTAATCAAATTTTTCTTAAATGAGGACTTAAATTCTTGATTACAAAGGAAGCACTTTTTACATAATCAAAATACTTACATTTTCATTCTGTTTGCTTTATTTACATAAATATATCAATATTCTCACTATTCTGTTTGACATCAAATCCATTTTATGATCTTTGACACAGTTAATAGATTTCCTTACATAACCTCTTGTGTAAGAATGTCTTGGTTGAATACTTTGTAGTTTTATCTATGTAAGTACCTTACATTTCTGGATATATTCTGGTTACATTTGACACTAAATTACATTACACCAAAAAGTAACACATGGAAGCAGCAGCTGTTGTGTTCTCTGCACTATAATGATGCTCAGCATTTCACTTGGATTTCACTTTGTTATAGACCCTTAGTAAAACATGTTTAAATGTTTTTTCTGGTTTTAATAATTTCTTTTTTTCAACAATAACGAAAGGTTAAAATAAGCGGAGCTGTTAGCCCCTGGAACGCTAATCATTAACTTGCATAATTTGAAGAGATAGATATTTGAGTTGGATTAAGGTGGTTTTACTGTAGAATCAACTCTCCCAGCAGGGCGGCCATGCAGTGCATTCATATGGTCGCCGTTCTCATCCCTGCCATCTTCGCCATCACTTCCCCTACCTCTTCATATGAAAAATTAAGGACAACGTACTAAATAATTGCAACACAAACACTGAATTAATCAGTTTTAACATGAAAGGATAACTACAAAAGAAGAGAAGAAGTGATCCACTAGGGTGGAGAAAAGAAGAGCTGTTCAGAAAGCAGGAAGCGCATCAACCTCTGAGCAAACGAATGCTAAACGTACAGAGAAAGAGTGTGAAAACTATGAAAGCTCAAGTCAAGTGTATTCACTGCACGTTATTATGTGAATTTCCCCTTGGGATTAATAAAGTATCTATCTATCTATCTATCTATCTATCTATCTATCTATCTATCTATCTATCTATCTATCATGCAGTGTGTCGATACTGGTTATTACATAGTTCAAAAAAGGTATGAATAACAGCTTTTTACACATTCTGATATACACAAATTACAGTGGTATATTATCATACATACTAGTTTATTAACTATCAAAACAATGAACATCACTTTCAAAGATTCATTATGTCATAAGTGGCGTATATATAAAACCATAGTAAAGTATCCTGATTGTCCTGTATATGCAATTATTCAGAAACACCATACCCCCAGTACTGCATGACTATCGGCCTTTTACTGTACTACATATAAACTAAAAGCAATCAATTGTGGAATCACATCAATCACAACAATAGAGTTCTGAATTAAAAGCTGCTACTTTTGCCAGGCATAGCATATTTAAATACTAAGGGCAAATAATTATTGTTTTCTGGGCAGTTGGGTTTGGAAAAACATTTAGTGAAGGATTTCTGGTTTAACAATAATGCAAATGTTATATTGTGGGGTATTGATTTGTGAACTCTGCAGTAGGTCAAGTTGAACAGGGTCAGATCACAGATTACAATATAGTATTGAAAGGAGATCATGGGATAACAGAAGATTATACAGAGCAGTACTAAGCCTTTAAAGTCAATAATTAATTACAATAAATTAAAATTTTAATTAGTTGTGGAGCTTTTGCTTTATATTTTTATGATGGTTTCATAATGTATCTGAAAGCAAAAATATATTTGCTTATAAGCAACACCTGTTTGTCAAGATATAGAAATAAGATATAAATGACATATGGTGAATGTATGTATATTGAGTCTAGATAGTAATTTAAATGAAAGGATGTGAATCAGATATTTGTTCTTTGTTAAACAGAACAGTTGTCAGAGTTGAAGAGTTTTCAAGTACTCTAAAGAGTCTCTTTGCAATTCATCATGCATTGCATAACTTTATACTGTATTTGACTTTGTCTTCCTGAAATCTTTTCTGCTTTACCTTTGTTAATGTGCTCAGTGAAGAATGCTGCAGTATATAAAGTAAGACTGATGACACCTTTACTAGGTGACTTAAGAACCTAATTGAATTATAAAATGCCTATCTATAGTTACATACTGTATAGTTATAATTTATATGTACTTTATATATAGATAGCACAAAGATTAGCACTGCTACTGTATTGGCTCATCCTTCTGTGTTTCATCCAATGCCTGGATGTTTTCTGTGTCTGGTGTTCACAATTTCCAGGTGTCTACATTATACTTTGTTAATTTGTGTCCCTGGATACCATTTTTTCCTTTTCATATAACTTGCAGGCTAAATTAGCCCCATGTTGGTGTGTGCATAAATGGAACCTGCAATGGAAAGGTATTCCATCCAAGACTGGGCCCTCCTTTGTACCTAATATGTTCAGGCTCCTGTGCATCCCTGAATTTGATTAACTTGGATTGAGAATGTTATGTCATTTTCAAGATGTTCTAATTCATTATATCAACACTCCTTTCTAAGTTAACATGCATAAGAAATAATATATTTTCACTGTGAAATTATCTATAAATTACTAAAATACATAATAAAAAAGTAAGATGAGCCATACCCAGTGAATGTTTTTTTTTCTTTAATTAACACAACATATTCCTAAGCTAATATAAAAAAAGAGTGACTAAGAAAATTAGACATTCTGTAAATAGATTTAAAGAGACACATAGAATGCAGTCAATACTCACTATCCACGGGGGTTATTTACCTGAAAAACACCACAGATGTGGAAAACACTGGCACTGATGCATTGATTCAATGGAAATAATGGAATTAGGCTTTAGTGGGAGGACCAGCAGGGTGAGACAGGGTCGGGAGGATGAACCACTCTTTGCTCTCATCCCTTGAGGCTTGGTGATTATCATTCTACAGGTTCACCTATGGAAATCTTTTTATAACTTATATATCCTCTATAGTCAAGTTTGATTGCCTTCTAGGTGCTCTGCTAGAGGCCGTGAGCAACCACAGCAAGGCTGATCTAAGAACCTCGCCAAACCATCCAATTGACAGTGGTGATGGGCAGAGTGTACAAAGGGAAGGGACTTAATCAGTGTGAGCTTATGACCGGAACTTATAGGGAATTCTTCATTTATTGGGAACAATTTCAAGTCACAGTTCCCATCACAAATGGGGTTCAATGACTTACCTTTGCCTGCAGTGCCAGCCAGACACATGTTAATTGATTCATTGTAGTGCATGTGAAATCCAGGACATCTAAAGGTATTGCAAACTTGGTATTACTCAATCTCACGTGCCACTCAGGCATGATAGGCCTATCCAGATTTCTTTTTCTGCTAAATATGGCCATGAATACAACCCCCTGATGTCCATCACCTGCCAAATACTTTATCTGTGAATAGGTGTGATTAAACTACAGATGTCACCAAATTAGATATATAATAAGCAAATACACATGAACAGAATCAGTGAATAATGAGGATTTACTGTATCCTACACAAAAACAAATATTAGTCAATAGGTTAACAAATGTCAGTCAAACAAAAACATTTGTCTGATGGGGCTACAGCATTTTTGTATCCCTCATTGGCTATACCTAAGGATGCATTGTACAGTGTAAAAATGTAAACTTTTTAATTTCACTAGCTTTTGCCTTGCATAAGCTGAAGGAGAAACAGTTCAAAGGCTTAGCTTACACAGATGTGCATAAATTTGAAAATACTGTTTTCATTTCAAAAGCTTTATGTCCACATCAGTATTTTCAGATTGTCACTAAACTGGTAGAAATGTATAATCTTTCCTATTATGCAAGCAGCCAAGAGCAGGGTTTGTTTATGAAACAAATATCAAGTGAATCAAAATGTGAAAAGCACAAGGAGAGCATCTGGAAAAAACACTAAACCAGGATTCTTTATCTGGACAGGCAGGTTACAGAGGAATATAAGGTAGTCAAAGCCATAGAACATATTTTTCTACATGTATTTGTCACCTCATGCTTTTGTTGCTGTGCTTTAGTTTTGCAATTACTATCTTTTCTATTTTAATTCTGTCTTGGAGAGAATGTGTCCTTATGTATAAGAGCCCTGTTTTCAAATATTTTCTATTCAAAGTAAACTGTCATCATTTGTCTAACAAATTATTCTATTCGTAATGATTTAATTGATTGAAACAAGATTGAATTTTGATTTAATACCACCATAAATATATGTGTATTTTTGAATATGTATGAATTGCGTGATTTTTTTAAATTAGTTTTAAAATTATGTCTTGTGACGATCCGGCTTGGCAGTACGTTACCTTGTCTCTTTCTGGAGCTTATTCAACCCAAAACTATCAATAATCATAGACAGAGATGAACCAGGCAAACGAGGACACACAAACTCAGCAAAGGGTTGGAGCAATAAGTGTCAGTGATTTTATTAAAATCAAACCAAAGACAAAGTGTCCAGTAGTAGAGTGCCTCAAATATTCCCAATAAATGAATAATCAATAAAAACCAAAGATAAATATCTGGATGTTAAAATATCCAATAAATAATTCCATTAAATGAGGTTACGTCACAAGGGTGAACATTTTCTCTTTAAAAACCACAAGCCTTGATTCTTCCTTCTAAATTCCAACGTATCCCCGGCTTACCCTTTTCAGATTCCTCAGCATGAGGAGACGTCAACTAACAGCCGCAGACAACCCTTAATCCAACTTGGGCCCCTGTTGCCAGTTCATCGGCATTTACAGGGCACCACACCAACCTTTGCTCCCTGATCCCTACTTTGCCACAGTCTGTTGGTTTTCCATGGGAGCTTTAGCATTGCCTACATGCTCCTTACCCGGGGCTCACTTTCCTGTCCGCCTGCTTCCACTCAAGTTGCACTGTCTCTTGTCATGTTCCTGCCCTTTTCTCCATCCTTCTTTTCTTTTGCCTTCATTTATTCCTTATCTTTCTGTTCTTTATTTATCCTCACTTCTGCTGTGAAAGCTCCTTTTTATACAGCTTGATTGGGCATAGGTGTGATACACTGCTACCTCCGGGTTGTGAATGAGGCACCAGACTGATCTGGTTGCATTTGCATGTGTATGCACCATTAGCCAAACACCCCAATACACCCCAGAGCACACATGCACACCCGTAATTGATTGGAGCCGTCACATCTCAGCGCACGATTATTTATTTAAATAAGTCACTCGTAACCTTATAACCTGTCTGTGTTTATGCTGCATTTCTTTTCCTCATTTCTGCTAATATGCAGAACAACAACAACATTTATTTATATAGCACATTTTCATACAAAAAAATGTAGCTCAAAGTGCTTTACATAATGAAGAATAGAAAAATAAGAGACACAGTAAGAAAATAAAATAAGTCAACATTAATTAACATAGAATAAGTGTAAGGTCCAATGGCCAGGGGGGGACAGAAAAAACAAAAAAAAAACTCCAGACGGCCGGAGAAAAAAAAAAAAAAATCTGCAGGGATTCCAGGCCATGAGACCACCCAGTCCCCTCTGGGCAAAAGAAGTGACCTTAGTAAGAGTAAACTGAATTCAGATTGAATTGAATTCATAAGAAAGCTGTTTTATCTACACTTCACATTACAGCCAGATGTGGACCAGAGATGCCAACTCATTTGTTCACTCTATCAGACAATTAATCACTTTTTTCCTGGCAGTCTTACTTTGTTCCAAAGATCCTTGAATGGGACTGTAGTCACATGATCTGTGTGTGCTGTTGTGGGGTTTGGTCATTATATAAAGCAGGGTCAGAGTATGGTAAGCTTGTCGATTTCTTTTTATCTTTCTAAAAAAGCCAGATGATGCCTTTTGAGTCCTTATTCTTCTACTATTGTAGGCTCTGGCATCTTTTCTTTTGCTTTTTGAATACTATATTTTTTGGCATGTTTATTTTCTTGGATATATTATTTTGACACAGCAATATGGTAGTTTTTACCTGTCTGGAGTAATATATTGTCAGTTTTTCTGAAACTGAGTTACTTGAGTGAACTAAGACCCTGCAGACTCATCATAGAAATATCAAGCACCATATCTCATATTAGTGCCGACTTATGTGTAATGTATCCCAGTAACTAATTAAATCCATAGTCCTTATTATGAACACACAACGTTTTCAAAATTGTTTTTCAGCGGCCAAAAAATGTGACTGGCAAATGAGCCGGCAAAAAAAGCAAGCAAATATGTAGTTTCTTAAAAGGCTAAGCTAAATAATTTTGCCAGGACCACCTGCTAACACCACAGACTTGAACCAATGTGGTGACTTGGTGATATTACATTCATAACTTTCAAAACTTTCAATAACTAAGTTTCATCATAATGCTGAGCATGACAAAAGAGCCGACCAGCATGTCTGACCTGGACACTTGCACAGTACATGGTGAGAACCTTCTATTCCATTTTGTGTCCTTAAGGAAACAGTGTTTCTTTTTTTGTTAATAATTCACATTATAATTTTATTATGAAGTTTGTGAAGGCATTGTGGTGCCATTGTGAATTTACTGTACAATCTTTCCGTGGGTTCATCTGTTGCCATTCACATGATTGATGGCAACTCTGCATGTGATGTGTAATTGGAGATATTAGAATGTTGCTGCAACTTTCTGGATAAGTAAAAAAAAAACAATTAATGAGCCACCAATAGTTATTGAGGGTAAGCATTTCCTGACAGCAAAAATCTCTGGCTTTCTTTTCCTGACCAATGAGTTTGTTTGATGTTTTTGTGTTTAGGTGAAGCTAGTTTTGATCTTGACCACTTTACATACTGTAACTATTCTGTTATTCTCTTTCTGTGCCTTAATTTCCTAGTTCACACAGCAAAAACTAGTCCTTTGGGATAGGCTATCATAACAACTCACATTAGTAGGAGTATATTCTGAACAATCTAGGCTTGACTAGGACCTCTAGTGTTGCTTGGATGATATATTATTGGCACTGGTATTAGAACTGAGAAATGCTCATTCCTTGCATTTGAGTTGTGATCCAGGAGCATGCAGGGCTTTCTTTCTGGAGGCCAGCTAGTTGTTGATTTACAAGAATTGTGACAGTAGGAATTGTAGACCTGTGGAATGAGCAAGGGCAGTTTTCTAAGCAAGTAAATTCTAACATATTTGCTATCTATAACAGGGTCAACACACTTGAAGAGATAACACAGTTGAGTTTGAAAGTGGATACAAGAATTTCCAACTGGTGTAGTTCAAAGAAAGTTACTTTTATTTAATCTACTTCTATAGTATTTCTGCAATCAAACCAGATTTAGAAAAAAAAAACGTGTCTTGGGATATCAATGGCTAAACCTCCAAGATGCAACACTTATTTTAAGTATGGTTTATGTGTTAATCCCCTCCTTGAACCGTCACCTTATCGTGGTGGAGGGGTTCGCGTGTCCCAATGATCCTAGGAGTTCTGTTGTCCGGGGCTTTATGCCCCTGGTAGGGTCACCCAAGGCAGACTGGTCCTAGGTGAGGGATGAGACAAAGAGCGGTTCAACAAACCTCCAATGATGAACCAAAACTTTGGATGACGTTTTCCCTTGCTCAGACATGGGTCACCAGGGCCCCCCTCTGGAGCCAGGCCTGGAGGTGGGGCTCGATGGCGAGCGCCTTGTGGCCGGGCCTGCACCCATGGGGCTCGGCCGGGCACAGCCCGAAGAGGTAACGTGGGTCCTCCTTCCCATGGGCTCACCACCTATGGGGGGGGCCAAGGAGGTCGGGTGCAGTGTGAGTTGGGTGATGGCCGAAGGCGGGGACCTTGGCGGTCTGATCCTCGGCTACAGAAACTGGCTCTTGGGACATGGAATGTCACATCACTGAAGGGGAAGGAGCCTGAGCTAGTGCGTGAGGTCGAGAGGTTCCGGCTAGATATAGTCGTACTCACCTCGACGCACAGCTTGGACTCTGGAACCAATCTTGTTGAGAGGGGCTGGACTCTCCACCACTCTGGAGTTGCCCCCGGTGAGTGGCACCAAGCAGGTGTGGGCATACTTTTTGCCCCCCGACTTGGAGCCTGTGCATTGGGGTTTACCCCGGTGGACGAGAGGGTGGCCTCCCTCCGCCTTCGGGTGGGGGGAAGGGTCCTGACTGTTGTTTGTGCGTATGCGCCGAACAGCAGTTTGGAGTATCCACCCTTTTTGGAGTCCCTGGAGGGGGTGCTAGAGGGCATACCTCCTGGGGACTCCCTCGTTCTGCTGGGAGACTTCAATGCTCACGTGGGCAATGACAGTGAGACCTGGAAGGGTGTGATTGGGAGGAATGGCCCCCCCCCGATCTGATCCCAAGTGGATGTTTTGTTATTGGAATTCTCTGCTCATCACGGATTGTCCATAACGAACACCATGTTCAAGCATAGGGGTGTTCATATGTGCACTTGGCACCAGGACACCCTAGGCCTCAGTTCAATGATCGACTTTGTGGTCGTGTCATTGGACTTGCGGCCACATGTCTTGGACACTCGGGTGAAGCTGTCAACTGATCACCACCTGGTGGTGAGTTGGCTTCGATGGTGGGGGAGGATGCTGGTCAGGCCTGGTAGGCCCAAACGTATTGTAGGGTCTGCTGGGAATGACTGGCAGAGTCCTCTGTCTGAAGTAGGTTCAACTCCCACCTCCGGCAGAACTTTGACCACGTCCCGAGGGAGGTGGGGGACATTGAGTCTGAATGAGCCCTGTTCCATGCCTCTATTGTTGAGGCAGCTGACCGGAGCTGGGGCCGTAAGGTGGTCGGTGTCTGTCATGATGAAAATCCCCGAACCCATTGGTGGACACCGGCGGTGAGGGATGCCGTCAAGCTGAAGAAGGAGTCCTATAGGACCTTTTTGTCCTGTGGGTCTCTGGAGGCAGCTGATAGGTACCGGCAGGCCAAGCAGAATGCGGCTTCAGTGGTTGTTGGGAGGAGTTTGGGGAGGCCATGGAGAACGACTTTTGGACGGCTTCGAGGAGATTCTGGTCCACCGTCCGGCATCTCAGGAGGGGGAAGCAGTACAGTGTCAACACCGTATATGGTGGGGATGGTGCGCTGCTGACCTTGACTCGGGACGTTGTGGGTCGGTGAGGGGAGTACTTCAAAGACCTCCTTAATCCCACTAACATGCCTTCCAATGAGGAAGCAGAGCCTGGGGACTCTAAGGTGGGCTCTCCCATTTTTGGGACTGAGGTCACCAAGGTGGTCAAAAAACTCCTTGGTGGCAGGGCCCCGGGGGTGGTTGAGATACGCCCGGAGTTCCTCAAGGCTCTGGATGTTGTAGGACTGTCTTGGTTGACACGTCTTTGCAACATTGCATGGACATCGGGGACAGTGCCTCTGGATTGGCAGACCGGGGTGGTCTTTAAAAAGGGCGACCGGAGGGTGTGTTCCAACTACAGAGGGATCACACTCCTGATCTTCCCTGGAAAAGTCTATTCGGGGGTTCTGGAGAGGATGGTCCGTCGGATAGTCGAACCTCGGATTCAGGAGAAACAGTGTGGTTTTCGTTCTGGTCGCAGAACAGTGGACCAGCTCTACACCCTTAGCAGAATCCTGAAGGGTGCATGGGAGTTTGCCCAACCAGTCTACATGTGTTTTGTGGACTTGCAAAAGGCGTTCGACCATGTCCCTCAGGGAATCCTGTGGGGGGTGCTCCAGGAGTATGGGGTACCAGACCCCCTGATAAGAGCTGTTCGGTCCCTGTACAACCGGTGTCAGAGCTTGGTCCGCATTGCCGGCAGTAAGTTGAGCCCATTTCCAGTGAGAGTTGGACTCCGCCAGGGCTGCCCTTTGTCACTGATTCTGTTCATAACTGATATGGACAGAAATTCTAGGCGCAGCCAGGATGTTGAAAGGGTCCGGTGTGGTGGACTCAGGATTGGGTCACTGCTTTTTGCAGATGATGTTGTCCTGTTTGCTTCATCAGGCCGTAAACTTTAGCTCTCTCTGGATTGGTTCGCAGCTGAGTGTGAAGCTGCTGGGATGAGAATCAGCACCTCCAAATCCGAGACCATGGTCCTCAGCCGGAAAAGGGTGGAGTGTCCTCTCAGGGTTGGGGGAGAGATCCTGCCCCAAGTGGAGGAGTTCAAGTATCTCGGGGTCTTGTTCACGAGTGAGGGAAGAATGGGCCGTGAGATCGACAGGCGAATCGGTGCGGCATCCGCAGTGATGCGGGCTCTGCATCGGTCTGTCGTGGTGAAAAAAGAGCTGAGCCGTAAAGCAAAGCTCTCAATTTACCAGTCGATCTACATTCCTAAACTCACCTATGGTCATGAGCTATGGGTAGTGACCGAAAGAATGAGATCGCGAATACAAGCGGCTAAAATGAGTTTCCTCCGCAGGGTGTCTGGGCTTTCCCTTAAAGACAGGGTGAGAAGCTCAGTCATTCGGGAGGGGCTCAGAGTACAGCCGCTACTCCTCCGCATCGAGAGGAGTCAGATGAGGTGGCTCGGGCATCTGATCAGGATGCCTCCCGGAAGAGCTAGAAGAAGTGGCCAAGGAGAGGGAAGTCTGGGCCACTCTGCTCAAGCTGCTGTCCCCGCGACCTGACCCCGGATAAGCGGAAGAGGATGGATGGATGGATGGATGGACATGTGTTAATTGTGGTAGGTCTAAGCATATGTGTATTAACTTACCTAAACTGTAAGGAAAACATTTCCACTTAGCAAATAATGAGGTTGTTTTGCTAAATGAAAGTTTAGTGCTTCACACTAACAATTCAATGCTCATCATGGGTGATGAACAAATTATTAATAATGAGTATATTCTTGTAAAGGCTTTTATTGACTCAAGTGCAAATGTTTCATTAATTAGTGCTAATTAGTTTTAAAGTTGAACCTGAGGCTGATTAAGAAAAACTTGTTTGCTGACTTTCAATGTCAAACCTGTTGATTCTGATTCTATCAAATATTACACTATTTTTGTCTTACTTTTCGATGGTGCATACTATAGGAAACAAATCTATTTGTTATTGATTCATCTATACAACCCTATAAACGTCATCATCTTGGGTTACTCTTAGCCAAAGAAGCATAGTCCCAGAAAAAGCTGTAAAACTGGGCGCAATAAAGTCCTGCTGTGAAGATTGATTAATATCTAGTTTTTCGGCTAGTTAAAAGAACCTATTATGCGTGTACAGAAGATACTAATTTTGCCAGAGCACAAGACTTTTAGTTTAACTGGTGCCCTCAGTCCAGACCTGAGATCAAAGCCATGAAGGACTACATTAAGAAGAGCCTTCTTACTAGACTTATCAGGCCTGCTAGCAGTTCTACTTTTACAGACTGAAAACATGGTTCCATTAGACAATATACTAAATACAGGGCTTTAAACAGAATAACTACTAATAACAAATATCCTCTTCGATTGTTCAACACATTAATAAACAAGGTATGTTATCAAAGTTATATATTACATAGATAGATAGATAGATAGATAGATAGATAGATAGATAGATAGATAGATAGATAGATAGATAGATAGATACTTCATTAATCTCAAGGGGAAATTCACATACTCCAGCAGCAGCATATTGATAAAAAATAATATAAAAATAAAGAGTATAATGTTAATGTTTACCCCCCCCCCCCAAGTGGAATTGAAGAGTCG
>JANRMT010027041.1:66979278-67023540 GCA_026402145.1 Polypterus bichir lapradei
AGTGGAATTGAAGAGTCGCATAGTGTGGGGGAGGAACAATCTCCTCAGTCTGTCAGTGGAGCAGGACAGTGACAGCAGTCTGTCACTGAAGCTGCTCCTCTGTCTGGTGATGATACTGTTCAGTGGCTGCAGTGGATTCTCCATGATTGACAGGAGCCTGCTCAGCACCCATTGCTCTGCCACAGATGTCAAACTGTCCAGCTCTGTGCCTACAATAGAGCCTGCCTTCTTCACCTGCTTGTCCAGGTGTGAGGTGTCCTTCTTCTTTATGCTGCCTCCCCAGCACACCACCGCGTAGAAGAGGGCGCTTGCCACAACTGTCTGATAGAACTTTATGTTTATTAATGAAATTTTTAGAAATGTATTATTAATTTTTTGCTATTTTGATTTTATATTCTGATTCTGACATGCAAGGGACATATGGGCAAAAACTAGTTTAGTTCTTCCCTCCCCATTGACTTCAATGCATTTTGCAGAATTTAGTGAAATTCCACAACATTTCCATGATTTCAGCAAAATCACACTGAAGCAAACTTCGCAGGGTTCACTCATCACTAATCATGGCAATACCCTTCTCCCAATATTTGGACTGTAGGTGGTCATTTGGCTTTTTAAAGCAAGTGCATGCTAGTTTCTATAGTTAAAAAAAAAAACATTTCATGGTTCTATAACCTTTCTAATTCATACTACAATAGCAGGAGTACACTGTGCTGCCCAGACTGGGAGCACCAACCACTGTTGCCTGGGATGGGGTCACTGACTAAACATAAAAAAGATAGACTTCTGTATTGTGTTTCCCTGTACAAATGGGGAGTTTATGCAAACGTTGGCAGAGACAAGTTCAACAATTTGGATTTACATACAAATAAATATAAATTCATCACTCCCATCACTTACTCATTGGTCACTATTTGGGTAGAAGGTATCCACTAAGAAAGGACATTTCAATATATCAATATTTAGGTGTAAAAAGAACCCACAACAGAAAAACTAAATATTAACTAAATTCACAAAAAAGCCCTTATGGACGTTGTAGAAGAAATAAAATTAGCCAAAACATGTTTTCTGTTTGATGATATTAGTTTTTAGTAATGCTCTAGTGAGTGGGACATTCTAATGCACCACTTTTGCCATTTCACCATAGTGGCAACAGTGATCTTATGGAGAAATGGGGCATGCTGGTAAGTTTATGCAAATGAAGGCAATCTGCAGAAGCAAAATGAAAGAAGCAAAGTTAGGTGAAGCTCAAAGAAGACATGTTTAGCAAGTGCTTGTAAGGTGCAGTAGATATAATAGTTGTCAATTTTGCACAACTGATCAAGTAAGAAAGGTATTTAATATTAACTACTCCCCCAACTCCTACATCTTACCTGCAGTCTTGTGCAAATGTAGAAGTAGGGACTACAATTCCCATTAGCCAGTGTGCTGCTCCAGACTATTTTATCAGCTCTCACAAAATTTAAATAAGAGCATTGTTAAAAGTATCAAAGGCAACAATTGCTGCATTTTGTTTCCTCAGCCACTTTGGGATAATAATTTCCTTTTTGGCCTTGGGACTCAGTTTTACCTTGTAAAGTTCTTTGATGACCGACAGACAGTATTTGAAGGGGTGGGGTCTGCCCTTTGTCAATCAAGCAAGTTTGAACAGCATGTTCTCCTTGGTGAAGTGAGGACAGTTAGAATAGGGGAAAAATATTGTACAATGTTATTGATTGCTTTGGCGGACCAGGATGTGTCATATATGAGGCAAACACATTAAATTACCTTTTTCATCATTGTATAGCCTTACATTTTTAAAAAAGCCAATACTGTTGTCTACCTGCATATTGTCATTAAGCTCTCGATATTAGTCAATGATCAGCATTAAGCACTTTTTGAAGTTAATAAAAAAAAGAAAAAAAAAAAACACTACAAATGAATTGACAGAACCAATCCATGATTAAACAGAATGAAGTGTGATTTTTTTTCTATAGTTGATGGAGATGCTGTTTTTCAGAATGTGATAACAAGCAAACAGGTTGGTGCTTTTGATCAAGTAAAAGTAATCAGCACCTTTTTTATTGGTAGATATGTATTTAAACCCACTGCACACTATGGCATGTTAAGCATTGAGGTTTATGTAGATTTAACATTTTAGCAGTTTTTAGGTTTCAAGGAATCAGCTCTAAATCACCTAGTAACATTACCAAATATCATATAAACAGGGAATTCTGCTACAATCTCTTTCACACCAACATCACCAAGGACTGTATGCAGCACATTCAATACTAAGCAGCTCAAGTGAAATAATAATATTAACCCCTGGTTAAAAATGCAAAAATTGTATGCAGAAAAGTATTTAGTTAAATATTACTTCTGATAAACTGATTAACTAATGACAATGTAACTGAGGCCCACTGACTTACACAATTTCACACACGAAGTTGGGTAACACAGCTACTTTTTATATATTCGATATAACACAGAGAGAAAGTTCATTCCATATTCTGGGAAACTGTATATTGCTAGTGGTGAGAGATGTGGACAATGAGGCATAACATTACTTTTATAAATATACAATAATTGTGAAACAAGGAAAGTGGATAAATATGGAATTGTACTAGCGGACCAACTTCATTAATGGCCCATGATTTTGCTCTATAACATTTTGCAGTTTCAACATGAAACCTGCTAAAAATGTCCCTTTCTTTGTTAACTTAAACAGTGGCTGTCTTTATATGAGAAAAATTGTTATGGTTAGTGTAAATGAGAAAGTATATTTCATCACCTTCTAATCAGTGTTTCCAATAATCCTAGGCTAATTTAATTACTAGTAATTTTGTATTTCCTACATTATTGTTTAGACATGGTTAAATATCCAAGATTAAAAAAAAACATGGAGTTTAAACACTGTTTAAACACTAAAAACATTGTTTGAGTTTAGATAATATTTAATGGTCCTAACACTTGGCACAATAACTATGATTTCAAACTATTGGGAACAATCAGGACACCACAAAACAGGGGCAGATGCAAACAGCTATGGTGTTTCTCCTCATCTTATATTTTTGTTATGCTGTATATACATTTCAATTATTTTACTTCATAAAAAATATTTTTCCAGCATATAAAACTAACCATAAGTGGAGTTAGGTCTGCATTTTCTGTGCACACATTTATTACAAAACTTCTTTTGTCACTGCATATTTTTCAGTGCACTTTAGTCCCACAAACATTTTGTCATACAAACAAGCCAGAATGCTGCAGTCCTGGCTGTCGTTTTATGTCCCTCTCATTTACCATCTTACTCCCCTACTAATCTGCACTAATTCTCAATTCAATTTCAATTAATTCATAACTCATTTTATAAAGCTGAGTTGCGAGATTACATTTTTTTAAATTTGTAATTTTATTACTTAACATTCAAGCATTCCATCTGATTAAGTCAAAGATATGTTTTATGCTTAGGGATCACATCTGCTAGTAAAATAACACGATTTAAATATTTCTAATTGCATGTCACAAGAAGATAGTAGTTATTTACCACCCATCATAAGGCGGTAGGCACCTTGACCTATTTCGCTCAAATGGTAATACAAAGTTTATGTAACAGAAAATTGTACACAACCTGTACAAGCTAGTCACATATGAAAACCTGTGTACATGGTTAGGTTTCAAAAAAGTAATCAAGGTAAAACAGATTAAAAATGAAATGTTGTAATTAGAGTTACTAATTGTAAAATATATGTACCGTTAAACATTTATTTTTCAACCAGAATTTGATTTGGAGACTCCGGTTCTTTTTTTTTTTTAAATCCATGACTAATTCAGGTACTTTAAGTATACAATTTAAGTGATGTAGCTCAGTTTGCACTGCCTTCTTTATGAAGAATGTTAGCTTGTTTTATTCTTCTTGCTCTCTGCTTTGAACTGTTTGATTTTATTTTTTAAATACTCCTCACTTGTTTGCCAGTTAACTTTTTAAGTTGTACTTTGAACAAATCTTTAAAATATTCTTTATACTCTTAAAGCATAAAAGGTGCTGGTGATATTTCTTTCATTGAACCAGTAGAAGACGTGATGTTAAAGATGAATGAAAGGTCAACTTTCAGCTTCTCTTCTTGGCAGTGCTGGTCTTAAAAAATCGCATCCTTTGGCTTGTCAAGTCAGGCTTGTGTTCCCATGGGCTCTTTGTCTTACTTGATAGGCCATTCAATATTTATTCTAGTCTGTATATATTCTGAACCCTACTTTGGCGTTTTTGGTCAGATTGGTGAGATTATCCAAGAATAAATAAGTTAATGTAATTAACAGTCATTACAAAAAAGAATCACCTAAGGCAGCAAAGAGAAAGTAAAGTAAATGTTACCATTCATAAAGGATATGTATAAATACTTTGGCAAATGTAAACTCTCACAATCTTTAACTTTATTACATTAACTTCAAAAGAATCAGAGCTGGCCAGCCATGTTGTTCTTGTCTCAGTAGTTCTGACGCTGAAAATCTACAGTTGATATCAGTATGAGTATATCCATTTTAACATTTTATTGATTCTCTATAGTATACTTTTTTCAGATTTTTATCAAGTGTTTATGTTTCATGCTGCTTCATTCATGACAAAAGTTCTTCTTGTAGGCTCACCAAGAAGAAAAACATACAAAGTTTTTTTTTTAAATGAAGTACAGATCTTGTTTAATACCTACTGGCCCTTTCTAAGCCCCTGTATTTGCCATTAAATATACAAGATACAGGCGTGTACCACGTGCCTTCTTTCTGCTGCTACTCACACATTTTAAGGTGCCTGCTGAATGTGTATTTATCTTGATCATACTTCCCTTTACTACTTATTGCTTCCTTAAGCATTTGTGTCTTTGTTTCTTTCAAACACAACACAGCAAATAATACAATAACTGCTTAAAAACAGTGAAAATACTCTTTTTATTCTCACCAGCCACATCGCCCCAATGCTTGACAGCTTGTGTGCGATGTACCTACCTTAGCGTTCCTTAACCTCCTTCTTTGCTGGAAAACTCACTCACTTCATTACTATTTACAGGTAAAAAGCCTTTTCATTATTTACTTACTGTCCTATTGCTCAGCTTTGCTGTGCTACGCTCTCCACACCTGCCTCACTGGCATATACTGCTGAGATGTTTATAAACTCTTCGTTGCCAGCTTGCTCTTGTTCCTGGACTCCTGAAAAAGAAAAAGCTGTAAGTTCTAACGCCTGGACCCTAAGTGGCTACCAAAACTAACTTTTAGGAGCAAACACTCCTCTGTATAATAATTTCTCACACAAGCAATGTGTGACGAGGCTCTTAGTGCTTTCCTTCAGCAAGGATGGGTTCAGCATATAACGCACACTGTTTACACATTCTGCTGGGGCAGGGACTGACTGTTCAGTAACCTTGCAACCAGTGGATAGAAACTGTCAATGAATTTATTAGTATAAAAGTCACTGTTCCTGCACAATCCACCAGATGAGCAAAGTAAGAAGCATGATTTGCAATCTTGATCCCAGCAGGGCCTGTATCATGTTTCAAGTGTTTTCTGCGTATTACTAAAATTATTGAAAAGCTGCTTAGAATATACTGTGCAGTGCATTGGTAGTCTTTTGTTTTGTATTCTGTTCAAATTTGTGGGATCTTGCTATACTGTAGGTGTGGAGTATACTCTGATCTACATACTCCACAGAGCCTATTCCCACTTAGTCAAAGCCGGCACCACAGTCAGGATAATATTCTTTGATTTTTCCAGTGCCTTTAACACCATTGAGCTCAAAAGAAGCATGATGCCTAAACAAATTTAATCAGGAAAGCCTGCTCCATCACAGGGACAACTCTGGACACATTGGAAGCTGTTGTGGAAAACAGGATGGTGGCAAAATCCCCTCCATCCCCTTCAGGAGGTACTCTCTTGGAGCACTTCTAGCCATAGGCTCATTCCACTACTAAGAAATACCTGCTGGAATCTTTTCCCTTTTCCTGTTATCAGGCAATTTAATGCTTCCTCCTAATGTACTCATTAAGTTTATTATGAAATATCTACACAATATTATTTATTTATTTATAAATTGATTGGCTGTATTGTTTGTCCTGCAAGTCCCTATCCTTGTTTTTTATGTTTCTGCAGCTCTATGAATCTGAGTTTCCACATGGGATTAATAAAGTTTATCTAATCTAGTTTGAATTATTTATGGAACTGAATTAATATATTTATTATTTTTGTCTTTTGAATTTATTTAGACTGATAAAACAAAATCAGAGGTCTTTAAAAAAACACTCTAGCCTTTATTTGCACTGACATTATTAAAGAATTCTGTTGTTCTCAGGGCATGATTTTAGATTGGGGATTTGAGAAATACAGAGATACTTGTGTTGTGTGTGTGAATGTTCTCTGTAATGAACTGGCACCTGGTCCAAAGTTAGCTCATGCGTTAAAACCAGTTCTGCTAGGATAGGCTCTAGCTTCCACAAGACTGAACTGGATTAAACTGGTTCAATAATAGATGGAATTTATAGTAATAATGAAATTATTGCACCTATTTACTAAAATAGCTTACACAAATGATCACAAAATTGTAGTTCATACATTATTCATAACACATTTTAGGTAATTTCAATTTGCAATAAAGATTTAGGTTAAAATTTTATTCTTTTAAAATGTATTCATGTGATATTAAAAGAATGGCGGTTAGTCTAAACCAGTGGTTCCCAATTTAAAACAGAAGTTGATTTGAACAAAACCCTGCATCCCTAGGGGTTTCCAAGGACCAACTTTGCGAACCACTGGTGTAAACTGTACAGAAAAGTACCTCAGTCACTGCTGAATGCCTGATCCACCCAAGAAACCAGTAAAGCATTTCCACCTGTTTTCCATATTTTGTCTTAAGCAAAAATTGACTGTTTTTCCCAAAAGAATTAGGCAGAGCTCTGGAAAACAAAATAACAGAATGTTAAAGTACAGAAGAAAACTTAATTTGTACAAAATCTAAGACTCCATGTGCAACAGCTTTGGTTGGCCATTTAATTTACATGTGTCCAGTAGTAATGCATGGACAAAATAATTGTTAAAGATATACTGTATGTCTGCAAAACATGAAAAACATAAAAAAATTAATAACTGTTTGAAGTCATGGAATGTAGCAACATTTTTCCATTTTTCTAAATAAATGGGAACTTTTATCGGATGCCCAATTCTAAATATCTTCCCAAAAATTAAAAGAAATCGTTCTATCACCCGAAATACTAAAATTAAAAGTTTTAAAATGTTACATTATTTCAAAACACATGGCGTGATGATACAGTGGTTATGCTGTTGGTTATATATCAGTTTCAATACATGACTGACAAAAAAATACCATTTAAACAAAGAAACAAAAAAAAAACAGGAAGAAAAAAATATAGTTAGACATAAGAATAGCTACAAAAAACAGTGAACAAAAGAGGAAAACAAGAATCTCAAGTGTTTTTTTTTAATAAATTTGGTTTACAGTTTAAAACAAATACTTGGCAAAAGTATGAAAATATCTTTTGTCTTTATTTTGGCAACACTTCCTCAAGCCATATGCAGTTTTGCTTTTTTTTTTTGCTTCGCTTTGTTTGGCCAGACCTTGAATGTGACCACAGTATTTGTTATTGTTTCTTCAACCAACTGATCTACAGTATGAAGGTGATGGCTGTTTTGTCTCTTCAGTGTGCTGACCTGTGAAGGAAGCTATGATCTGCTGTTGTCAGTGGCAACTGTATTAATGTAACCACTTTATGGTACTGGACGTTCATTTCCAAGGCTGCAGCTAGTAATTTGTAGACTGACTGCATTTATCCTAATATCAGTTCAGATTCACCTTGAGTTTCTAAATTTTTGCTTTATATTCAGTGGTTAGAGCTTAGAAAGGACTGGCATTAAAACTTATTTTTTGTGCAATTACTCTTTTTCATAAAATAGATGTTTAACCACTACTTACCTGAATTAAACACACAATACAGTCGAATGAACAATAAAGAATTCATTTCAGTTCATTTTTGTACAGTGTTCTTCACTGAGCACACAGCACTGTGATAAGTCCTCATGTAATATGCGAGTATGAATTTTAAAAACTGCTAATTAGAAAATCAGTACACACAAAAACACTTGTGTAAAATGTAGAATTTTAACATCAGTCCAAAGCTTAACTGGAGCCAGGGTAAGAACATGAGAACTGGAGTTAGGTGTTCATACATTTTAGTTCTTGTAATGATTCTTGCAGTAGCTTTGTGAATTAACTGAAAACCACCCTCTCAGTGGGACATGACTGGAGTAGCTCCAGGGGAATCCTTACAGCATATGAGGACAGGGATGTAGCTCAAGATTTTTGTACCTCAGACCAGTACAGTGTAAGACCAATCCTTTTTGAGAGAGAGCCATGACCTCAGACTTAGAGTCACTGATCTTCATTCCTGCTGCTTCATACTCGGCACTGAATTGCTTGAGTTTGTCCTGAAGGTCACAGTCAGATGAGGCAAAGAAGACAACATTATCTGCAAAAAGCAACAATGCTATCTCTGGCTACCCCCATTGTGCAAGCTCTCATCCTTGGGTACTACTTGATTTCCTGTTCATGAAAACCTCAAACAGGGGCAGTGACAAGACACAGCCTCGACTGAGTCCGACCACCACAGTGAATGAATTTGACTTAAAACAAAGTATTCAGACAAAATTCAAAGTGTTTCTTCCAAAGTCATCAAACAGTTTGCCAGTTCAACAACTCCAAACTCCTTCCACACTCAAGCGTTTGCTTCCACAACTACTTTTTTTAGTAGTCCTCTTAACCCATTGGTATCTCTCAACCGAGTCAGGAAAGCATTTCCCTAAAGGAAACCTTCTTCATTCTGAAAGCTTCCCTCACCTCCAATGTCCACTATTGGTTCCTCAGGTTGTCACCATGAGATGCCACAACTACCTTAAGGCTTCAGCTATGGGTAGGTACTTCCACAACTGTAGTCTTGAACAAGTTTCATTCAAACTCAATGTCCACGACCTTATTCTGCACAAGGAAGAAGTTCTCTTGCTGGTAAGAGTTTAACTCATCTCAATTGGAACCCACAGCCAAATATTCCCAGGACACCCTAACTGCTCATCTAGTCTTCCTCTGTCTAGCCAGCCTATTCCCCTCAGTTCAAATCAAACTTATTACAAAGTGGTAATCAGTTAACAGCTCTGTCAATCTCTTCACCTGAGTGTTAAAAACATATGGTCTCAGGTTTGACAAAACAATCATAAAGTCTATCATTGGCTTTCTGCCCAAGGAGCTGTGGTACCAAGTATACTTATGAGCCTTGTTGTGTTCAAACAAAGAGTTTGCTATGGACAATCCATGATTGGTACAGTAATCCAATTCAACTCATTGTTCTGGTTCAGATATGACAGACTCTTTCTCCCAGTCACGCCCTTCCAGGTATCTCTATCATTCTCAAAGTGAGCACTTAAGTCTCCCAATAGTTAGTGGGCTGCACCCTTTCAAGCACTTGACCCACTTTTTGTAAGAAGGCTGAACATTACAAACAGCTATTGGATTCATAAACATTGTTGTGGCATACAGTATGTATTTTCATGAGTGTTGTTGTGAACTGTTGTTTATCTGACATTTCAGTCTAAACTTGTTTCCCAAGGGATAGCCTACCAGGAGAATAAATCTCAAAACATCCTACCTCTCGAAATCACTAAGGTGCACAAGCCATACCACCACAACAAGATGACAGTTCAGCATGGGGACATACTGAAATTAATTTTATATATATGAACTAAACCATGCAAGTACAGTATCTGAGAGCCAAATGTAATTTTCCAGTGTTTATAACAGAATAAAATGGTCAATGGTGTCAAATGCTGCACTTGAATATAACAACATAATCATGTGGAATTTCCTTTATCAGAGGATACTAAAATGTTATTTAGTACATGGGTTTGTGTTGTTTATGTACAGTACTACAACCACTATGAAAGCCAGACTAAAATTTCTTAAATAAATTGTGATGCATAAGGTGAAACAGAATCTGCAGGACCACTACTTTTTCAAGTACAGTCATGCGGTGACTTACAGCTCCATTTTGGACTTTTTCTACATATGTCAGTCACAAAGAGTACAGTCATTGTAATTGAGGTTCTGTGGTTCTGGCGTTGGTCACCGGTACACATACTTTAAATTCCAGTATAGATTAGCACATACCGATCTTCACCATCTTGGCATCTGCACCATGTAAGGCAGTATTTCTCCGGAATTAGGTTGAGCTACTAATTGGTTACGGGTAGCTGTTGTTAGTTCTCCAATTGCTGTCAATGGGTCAGGCCTGAATGCATAAGCTTCACCCACATGGACCAGCACCAATCAGAATAAACCTTAAAGGGCTTTCTAATAGTCAGAAAACAGGTGAGACCCTGTGAAATAATAATAACAAAAATGTTTATTTCTATAGGTGGTTTTGGCAGTTTCTAGAACATTGTTAGCCTGTTGTCAACTTGGTCTTCATAAATCAGCACATGACTGTTTTTTAAAAAGAACGGATACATTTTAAATAATTCTATAATTGTTAAGCATAAGTGGGGTCCAGCTGCAAATTTTTCAGTATATAATTCTAATAACTGACAGTGTATCAGGAACTCTGCCAGTAGGCAATGAGCAATATATTGATAAATGGTAAGAACGAGTGTTCAACAGTCATCGAACAATTCATACATTTGTTGAGCCTAATCGACAGATAGTAGGTTTCATTTTGAAAATTCAAGTTATGACTTTCTGTTCTGTTATCAAATTAAAATTACTAAAGTGGTGTGGAATGTAATATTTATTTTGTGAGGTGATGATAAAATCTGGGAATTTATATTGTCAATTTTATCATTGATGAAGTACATAAGGCTTCCACTACTAAAGTCTTTAGGTATTTTACGTTCAGAACTCCCATGTTAGATGAGCAAATGTTCTAAACAGTATACAGGGATTATTTCTGATGTCAGAGTGGTCATAAAGACACCATTTTGAATATGTTTTCAAACTGTCTGTTCGTGAGGTTCAGAAGATCTTCAGCTTTGTTCCTCCCCACCTATGCATAAATTTTTAGCACTGTAATTTAAGAGTGCAAGGAATCTCATTAAGCTAAGGAGAGTTTATTTCTGCTTTATTCACCATTGTTTTAAGGGAGGCACTGTATCCAAAACTTCTTTCAAAGGTGTGTTATAATTTGATGTCAGCTGATCTAAATCGTTTTCCATAACTATGAGTTGCTCAAAATGAATACAAATCCAGATGTTGTATTGTCCATGCTTTAATCTGACACTGTATTGGTAAGGGCAAAGACAACTTAAATGTAATTAAGCAGGGATCAGATGTAATTTAGTGGAGTAATATTTAAAATTGGGACTCAACTCTGTAAGTAATAATTAGATCTAATGTGTGATTATGACAATGACTTCAGATATCAAAGATCTGGCAGCACCCTACTGAGTTAAACAAATGAGTAAAACATTTGCTAAAAGTGTCAACTTATAAACATGCCCTCAAAATACAGAGAACATTAAGCGGTGAGTTCATCATTATCTATGTCAGGGGTGCCCAATACATCGATCATGATCGACCGGTAGAACGGAAAGGTAGTGCAGGTACATCGCATTGCATTCAAAAAAATTTTTTTTTAAATGTTAGTCTATCATATACAGTATCCTCCCTATGGCATTTGCCACTTGATTGACATACAGGCCGGCCAGTCTGAGATCTCTTTTCTTCTAACACACTGGTCATCCTGCACGCACGATCAAATGCGCAAGCTACTAAAAAACTCCAGCTATCTAAGTAATCTAGTTAGCCTTCCAATTTATATCGACTAAAGAAGGGATTTTAAAAAAAATTTGTTGTTATTGGGCTGGATGTGGAATTGGAAGAGGATTTTTTCTCGAACAATGCCACAATCGAAGTGCGTTTGTCTGATCTGTCAATCTATCATTGCTATTCCAAAGAAGGAAAATGTGGAAAGGCACTTTCGGACTGTTCATAAAAACTACAAAACTGACTTCCTTCCGAAAAGCGATCTGAGAAAGAGAAAGGAGAAGGAACTAAAATCGCAGTTAATCGGACAGCCGTCATTTTTCACTCGGCTGAATTCAAAAGCAAAGGCAGACACTCCGAAGCATTGTTCCGGGTGAGTCACTCGATCATTAAGCATAAGAAGTCCTTCCAAGATGGAGAGGTGACAAAAGATGCTTTCGTTGAGGCAGATGGCTAGGGAGAAATTCCTGCTGAGATTTCAAGACCCCTGGCCGGAGAAAAAGGAGTTTCTCCTTGTCATTAAACATGCAGAATACAAGCAACTTAATAAGGATCAATGGCCGCTGGACTTGGTGTAGCTGCGTTTTTCCCAAAATTATTAAAGTTCTGCAGCTTCAACTCAAAAAAAATGGGATTCAACAAAAGCCTGACGCGCAGAAATGATTCCACAGACAAAGTATCTTCGTTTTTTTTAGAATTTGGTTAAGTTTTAAAGTAAAACAGTTTATACAGAAAAATAGGAAATTAAAATAGCAAAAAAAGGAGAGAAATTAATGTTAAGAAAAGTTCAATTCTAAGCTTAATCTTGTTACATCTCAAATCGTTACTATTTACTTAATATTTCTGAACCATTTCAAAACGGTCAGAAAACTGTATGCTTATCCCATTTCTAAGCTTAAATGGGTCTTTCAAGTCCTTCTTTACTGGGACTTGTTCCAAACAAAAAAGAGCTTATTATCACACTGTTATTCAGTTATAGTAAGAAGGTTCTATCTCTTGCTAACTTATAGGGGGAAAAGACTATACCATAAGTTATGACTATGAAAGGAATTTATATTTTATTCAAATTAAGCAAACATCAATATGAGTCTAACTCAAAACTTTAACTTTCTAAGATTGGCTCTTACACTTGGCATTTTTTTTCCCGATCTGACCAACATGTTGAATGAGCTTAATTTACAGCTGCAAGGAAAATAGACAACCATGGTCAATATGATTAGCTCAGTTAATGCTTTCAAATGAAAAATGCAACATCTGTCCTCAAAGCTGCAGCGCCTTGATTTGGGGAACATCCAAAACCTCGCGTCAGAGCTGAAGATGCAATGGAAGGCTTGTGCGCAACTTGACAGCAGCAGATTGAAAATTGTCTGTCAGACTTTATCTAATGGAAAAAAAGTAACGATTCGAGTGTTGCCCAATGTAGCGGAGTAAGAGTAGCATTTCTTCTTCACAAATGTACTCAAGTAAAAGTAAAAAGTATGGTGCAGTAAAACTACTCTTAGAAGTACAATTTTTTTAAAAAGTTACTCAAGTAAATGTAACGGAGTAAATGTAACATTTTTAATTTAGGTAGATCATTTTGAGCTGGTCATTTTAAAAGTAGCTTGCAAGCCGAAAAAGTGTGGGCACCCCTGATCTATGGGTTTTCAGTTACTTCTGTGCTTCAAATTTCAGCTGGTTGGCAGCACGACACTTGCACTCAGGCTTTCACCACTGGCTGGATGATTGACATTGCTCAGCTGGTTTCTTTTCCTAAATGGATGCCAGCTTTTATTCAAACCAAAATTTACATTTTTTAGATGGGTTCAATTACTGTGTGGCTGTCAGCTATTTTCTATTGCTGTAAAATGTTTCATTTGTGTGTGTGTGATACTCTCCTCTGCTTCTGCTTCTTACTCTGCTGTAAGACGCATGAATCATTTTCACAGTGTGATATCCAGTATTTGCAGCCATTCAGGTTTGTTTTTTAGTGTACGCCATACAATTTGTACAGTTACCCAAAAGAAAAAGAAACAAACATATAATGAGACACTGGACATTCAATAACATTGATATAAATCAGCTTCACATGTAAGGACTTGCTTCATCGAACTTGAAACTATAAAGTTAACATTGCTGTCTGGTTATACAGTATAACTAAAACCTAGTGAGTACATCAAAGTAGCAAGATGCTAAAGCTGAGGTAACAAGATATTGAATAACACAGGCAAAATAGAGTATTTATACAAATGAAGTACCGTAAAAACAGTGCAAATAATATAGCTGAAGCAACTTATTCCCTAAGCTGTCATAATGGAAAGCATAAGAAATATGGCCTATGCCTCTCTACTAAAGACTCAAGTAAGCTGTCAGCTTATTTAATTCCTGTGTTTCTTTTATATAAAAATTGTCTCCTGTATGAATGCATACATAATAATGTTGGTACAATTGTGAGTTTCCTGTAAAGATTTTATCAACAGTGACTCATTGTTTGCTGCTGTGTGTAACAACTGTTTAACTTGTTATCTTTTCTCCGTAAGAGTTTAAGGTTTAAGGTTTCTTTATTTAGTCATGTTTACACAAGAAAACATGAAATTTGCCTTCTCAGTTGCATCTAATAACAAACAGAATGAGATAAAACAGACAAATAGAAACAATAAAGGTTAAGGTAAAGCAGTTAGATAATACATATTTACACCAAAAAAAAAAAGGTTACAGGATATATATCAAAAACCTTAATCATTATTTCCGATATATCTTATTGAAAAGTCGTATGGCACTAGGAAGAAAGGAGTTTGTGGAGCGATTTGTGTGGGTTTTCAAAGCGACTATTCTTCCTGATTTACTGAACTTTAGTTCTACATGTAATGGATGACTGTCATCAGTTGAGGTGATTTCCAGTTTCTTTAACATTGCCCTCTGACATACACTAGTCAAATCATCTACATCAGCCCCAATAACTTTAGCTGCATACTTCGTAATGTGCTAGAGTTTTTTGAGTTTTGGTTTGTCAGGCTATTAAACCAGGCAATGAAACTGAAAGTGACCACAGACTGGATCATACTGCGATAGAAGGACAACATGAGGTCCTTGTCTACTTTAAATAGTTTGAGTTTATGGAGGAGAAACAAGCGCTGGTTGCATTTAGAGAATCATTTTTTTGTACAGTGGAGCCTCGGTTCACGAATGTCACGGTACACATACAACTTGGTTTACGACCAAAAAGTTCACCAAACTTTTGCCTCAGTTCACGACCACACACTCGGTATATGAACAAGCCAGTTTCCTTTTCGGTTTGTATATGTTCAGTCTCTCCCTGTGCATTTCCTGTGCAGCGAGCAAGAGAGAGAGAGCGAGAGAGCGCAACACACACACAGACAGGCAGCGTGAGAGAGACAGACGCACACACACAGGCAGCGCGAGAGAGATGCGCACACACACAGGCAGCGCGAGAGAGAGTACGACACACACACAGGCAGTGTGAGAGAGACGCGCACACACACAGGCAGCGCGAGAGAGAGTGTGACACACACACACAGAGGCAGCGCGAGAGAGAGAGACGCAGACACACAGGCAGCGCGAGAGAGAGCTGGACGCATTAAGGTAGGAAGGCAGTTAAAGAATGCACTGGGCTTGGTTTTGTTTTCACTTCTGTTTCCAGCGATCGGTTCGTAGCGTGCATTGTTCATTTTTTTTCCCTGTGCTTAAAACTCATTAAAAAAGTGCTTTTAGCCAGCGGTTGGTAGCACTATAGCACGAACTATTGCAGTGTTAGTTTTCTCTGTTGTTCAAGGTTTTCTCTGTGTTATTCAATGTTTTTACATTTAGTTTACTATTACGCTGTGCATTCTATGGTTTAATTAACTATATTTGTGCTTAAAAACTTAAAAAAAAAATATATTTACATACAGTTTGTATGGTGTGGAACGGATTAATTATATTTACATACAATCCTATGGGGGAAATTGCTTCGGTTCACGACCAAATCGGTTTACGACCAGAGATTTGGAACGAATTATGGTCGTGAACCGAGGTTCTACTGTATTTGTATTCCAGTTAAGATTGTAATCTAGGTAAGTTCCTAAGTATTTATATTCAGTCACTATTTCTACCTCCTCTCCCAGAACTACAATAGGTGAACATACAGATTTCTGTCTCTTAAAATCAAATATCATTTCTTTGGTCTTTTTAACATTCAGAGTAAGAGAGTTTTTATTGCACCAGTTTACCATCCGGTCCACTTGATTTAGACAGTGGCTTTCATTCTCCCCAGATATACATCCTATGAGCATGGTGTCATCTGCATACTTGATAATGGAGTAGTGGTCATTGTTCTGTCTCAAGTCACTTGTGTACAGAGTAAACAGTAATGGTGATAAGACACACCCCTGCGGACTTACTGTGTTTGAATGAATGACTATTGAAAAAGTTTGAAGTCCATTTCCATGAATTAGTTATTAATAAACTCTTTTACCCCAAACTTCATATGTAATGTACATGGCAAGAATCACTCTGCACCTCAACTTGTGCATCTTTTAACTTTTGTCACCATATTTCCAGTCAGTGCATCCAGTGAGACCCTATAATAAATAACATTTTACTAAGGCTTTAATGACATTTTTGACTATTAATAATAATAATAATAATAATAATAATAATAATAATAATTCTTTACAATTATATAGCACTTTTCTCACTAATCAAAGTGCTTTGCAAACTCCATGCAGGGAGGACCCGGGATGCAGCTCCATGATTTTCTTACTGTGAGGCAGCAGCAGTGCCATTGCGCCACTCTTGGGAATGCTAACAGCTCAGCTCTTTAAAGTGTAGCGTGAAAAGCGTTAAGAGTTTAAATGAATTTAGCAAAGGGTTACACAAAGACACGAACATGCATTTGTAAGAGAAATCTTTTTGTCATGCCTTATCAATATAAGCTCTTAATTTTCCATTGTCTACTTACTGCTTCAGGCTGGTCCATTTTGATGTGCAACCGTTGTTCTTAAGAAAGTGGCAAAAGACTTTCATACCACTGCACATTAGATTGCTTTCATATTTCTTAATATTCTATATATACTCAGCAAAAAAAGAAACATCCCTTTTTCAGGACTGTGTATTTCAACAATAATGTTTTAAAAATCCAAATAACTTTACAGATCTTCATTGTAAATTGTTTAAACAATGTTTTCCATGCATGTTCAATTAACCATAATCAATTAATTAACATGCACCTGTGGAATGGTCGTTAAGACCTTAACAGCTTACAGAAAGTAGGCATTTAAGGTCACAGTTCTAAAAACGCAGGACACTAAAGAGACTTGTCTACCGACTGTGAAAAACACCCAAAGAAAGATGCCCAGGGTCCCTGCTCATCTGCGTGAACGTGCATTAGGCATGCTGCAGGGAGGCATGAGGACTGCTGATGTGGCTAGGGCAATAAATTGCCATGTCCACACTGTGAGACGCCTAAGACAGCGCTACAGGGAGACAGGAAGGACAGCTGATCATCCTCGCAGTGGAAGACCACGTGTAACAACACCTGCACAGGATCGGTACATCCGAATATCACACCTGCGTGACAGGTACAGGATGGCCACAACAACTGCCCGAGTCACACCAGGAACACACAATCCCTCCATCAGTGCTCAGACTGTCCGCAATAGGCTGAGAAAGGCTGGACTGAGGGCTTGCAGGCCTGTTGTAAGGCAGGTCCTTACCAGACATCACCAGCAACAACGCCGCCTATGGGCACAAACCCACCTTCGCTGGACCAGACAGGAGTGGCAAAAGGTGCTTGAGTTTCTGCATGACAACAATGTCAGTGTTCTGCCATGGCCAGCGAAGAGCCCAGATCTCAATCCCATTGAGCACGTCTGGGACCTGTTGGATCGCAGGGTGAGGGCTAGGGCCATTCCCCCCAGAAATGTCCAGGAACTTGCAGGTGCCTTGGTGGAAGACTGGGGTAACATCTCACAGCAAGAACTGACAAATCTGGTCCAGTCCATTAGGAGGAGATGCACTGCAGTACTTCAAGCAGCTGGTGGCCACACCAGATACTGACTGGTACTTTTGATTTTGAGCCTCCCTTCATTCAGGGACACATTGTGAAACATTTTTAGTTTATGTCTTATGGTGTTGACTCTTTTAGTGTTCATACAAATATTTACACATTAAGTCTACTGAAAGTAAAAACAGTTGAAAGTCAGAGGACGTTTCTTTTTTTGCTGAGTATATGTGATGTATCAGTGTGATTTCTGTGTGCTTATCAGGTATATGTAATGAAGTATTTGTGTAATCCTGAGTATTTACAAATGCCTTTGTCAAAACCAGACACTTAGCATTGCTGCTTTTGCAGCATGAAACATTCCTTATGTGACGTGCTCGTAAGGTATTACTTAACTAAAATGTTTAGTACATTTCTGAAGTCTGAATAGTGTTTGTATTTGAGAACTGAACCTGAAACAGGAGATTTTGCTGACATAGTTTAGCTAATATTACAATTAAACTGAACCCTTACTGATTCACCTGAAGCTTTATTATAACAAATAAACATTTTGTTTATAATTAAGCTGTGGAAATCTTGAATCAATTTGGAAAGCAACTGAAAAAGATACACATTGTGAAACATTAACCTGCTGTTTCGGACACCTACCTTAAAATGCAACTATAATCAGATTTCTTGGTGATAAACAGCATGAAGTATATTTGTGAAAAAGCAAGGAATAAACCTACAATATTGGGGAAATTAGTAAATGCCATTGACATATGGTTCATAAAACGAAAATGAACAACAGTTATGTCTTAACCTAGTACCTATGAAATCATCCAAGGGAGAAACAGTGAAATCTTTTAATGAAAATACTCTTTTTTGCCATGACACCTCTTTAGTATCCAATTAGTTTTGGAGACAAAGTGTAGCATATAATTAAGTGCCTCTACTATATGTTTTTAATATTAATTAACCACTAGTTGCACAAATTTATGGCACGTGTTTGATATTTTTCTTCCAGTTTTAATAGCTGTAATATTTTTAGTATTAATGTAACATCTTATGTTCACATGTTTGCAACTGTTCTATTTTTCAAGAACTTCACATATGTAAGGACACTGCTGGCATTAACTTATTTTCATTAACTTACTGAATACTTCTTTATTAGGCCTCTTCTATCTATCTATCTATCTATCTATCTATCTATCTATCTATCTATCTTGTGAATATGTTTAATTGTACTTTGAAAAAGACTCCTTTTGAAGAGTATGTTATACTCTCCAGATGTATCTTTTTTGTAAACATGCGCTGGCAAGAAATAAATATGCATATTATTGTAATAGTAATAAGACCTCATGTCACTAGCATAACCTCTCCAATCTTGTACTGGAAACACTCACAATGTCTTTTAAAATAAAGAATGTTTTTACAGTTAATTACAGATTAACCAGTGAAATACAGTTGTTTATATGTTTTAACTACTTTGAATAAAATGGCAACGCATTAGTCATAGACATTCCATTATCTCATATAAACCAGGAAGAAAAGATGAAAAAAAAGATAATAATTCAGAAATCGGTGATTAGTAAAAATTCCAGAAAATCTACATCAAGTGACTGAGCTAAAACATTGGTTTTGGGAGTTTTCTTTATGGGCAAAATCACACAGGATTTCTTAATTGATTCCCGTTGAGCATATTTAATTTGTTTCAGTTTCAGGTAATACAACATGTCTTGGTCTATTGTCATATAAATAGACTTTTTTCTTTAATTAAAGTAAGATCATGAGCTTTCAGTGTTTCAAAATGATTTATGTCAATTTGAGGAACAATGTTTCCACTTCACTATGGTGGGCTGGTGCCCTACCCGGGGTTTGTTTCCTGGTTTGCACCCTGTGTTGGCTGGGATTGGCTCCAGCAGACCCTTGTGACCCTGTAGTTAGGATATAGCGGGTTGGATAATGGATGGATGGATGTTTCCACTTCATTTAATTCAGATAGATATTTGAAGATGGTCATGTCTATGAGACACAATTGTCTCCAATAGTTAAACAAAAATAGTAGTTTAATAGTAAATAGGTCACATATGAATAAAGTCCACTCAGGATTAGAACCCCAGACAAGAGAAATGTATGCCATGCACAATGTTGAACTGACTTAGCCCATAACCACCATTGTATATGGCTGTTTTTAAATGGTACCAACAGCAGAACATATTTTTGACTGAAGAAGTGGTTTAAATGCAAGTCTAGACACCCATAGAATAAATATTTATCATTAATATATATTTTTATTATTGCTATTTTTTCATTATGATGGTGATATCAGCACACAACCATTTTGTGGTGCAGATTCATGGACACTGGCATTTGTTTGTGTCACTGCCAGCCATGTGATGCAGATATTATATGACAAACTGTGTCATTGTGCTCGACCTATATAAAATAGTGGCACACAGTTATCTGCTCAATGAATCACTTTCAAAAGAAAGTAAAAAAGACAACTACAGCTTTTGTGAGCTTCTTTTGTTAAGGTTTATTTACTGTTGTAGTTTTCTGAGTCACTAAATCTTGCATTTATTTTTAGCTACGATTATTGATTATAATAGTTGAAAATACTTTATGTCTTTGATGGTGTTATTCTGTCAAATTTAGGGTACTGCCGTTTGAAGAGAGGTAGAGAGCTATAGTGTTTCTAGGCATGTTTAACTGCAAGTTTGTCATGCTGATATCACTGATGCAATAGTATAAAGATCAAGTGTCATGCACACCCTGGCCTTCCACGTTTGGAGAAAATAATTAAAGCAGTAATCTTTCTCAATTGGGGAAAGTTTTCTGTATGGAGATACATGTTATACCTATCAATTTTCTGAAAAATAACACTGTAACAGTTTTTAAAGGTATAACTTTCCTGGAAAAATTTGTGTTCAGATTACATTGACTCAATGTGAGTGAACATGTGGTGTGTGTTCCTTGTGTTGGACTGATTCCCTTAAGAGGGCTGGTTACTGCCTTGCTAATGATGTTAATGATAAAGGCTTTGGCACTCTCACCCCATGAATTAAAGTAAGCAGTTTAGAGATGGTTATGCCATGATCCTCCCAGCTAATGAAAAGTAAATATTAGATAGATAGATAGATAGATAGATAGATAGATAGATAGATAGATAGATAGATAGATAGATAGATAGACAGATAGATAGATACTTTATTAATCCCAAGGGGAAATATTAGACCACCTTATGAAATATATTGTTTGAAACAGTCCAAAAAATTGGCCAGAGACAACAGAGGAAACATAACTGTCTTAAACCTGTGTTGCACACTAGAAGCAGAATGTTCAAATTACGCTTGCATATGGCAGCATTAATTGAAATATTAGAGTGTGCCACATTCTACTGTAAGCAAACTGCAGTTTATATACTTAAAGGCATTGAGGCTTGAGACTCAAGCATAGTTGATTACTTAGGTAATAATATTAGATCTGAACCAAAAATTATGCAGTGTATAAAAAGTAATGTCATTTAATTATGTCTAATGTGTTTAGTGTATCTACAAACAGCAGTACCTTGGGGTTCTTGCACATAAGTATGCATTATGATAAAGAAGTCTTAGATGTTAAAAAGTGATTGTATGTCTGTGATAAACCAAGTAGTGAATAGGTGAGGAAATTAATGACAATATATGTTAAAACATAATAGCAAAACATTTTGTTAATCCTATCATCTATGTTTAAAAATGAAATTGGTTTGTACAATTTGTATGTCAAGTGATTATTGTTCTTAAAATGTGATATATGTGAATTCTGGGCACACATGACCATTACTCTAAAACACTCACTTCATTGTACCTCAACTGTTTTAACATTCTTCCCTTTGCACTATTTGACAGTTCACTTTAAAAAAATCACCCTGCTTATATAATTGAAAATGTCATATTTCCCACATGAACCACTAAATTTGTTTTGCAACTGAAATATTTTAAAAAAATGATTAATTTGCCTCATAAAGTGTACAAATGTATGTGAGGTAACATTAAATTTTAATTTAAGAAGGCAGAAAGAATTGTTGCTGATAATACAAATCTTCCAGTTTTGTTAGCTACAGCTAGAACATACATAAGCCTCGGTGTCTTAATACTATTTTTGACAGTGAAGACTCTATAACAGTTGCAATAATTGCAATAATTGAGAAATACGAGGTGAGACACAAAAATAACAGGACTGGGTTTGGGACTTTCCTGGAAAACTGTCTGGATGTTGGCTGGACATGAATCATAGAACTATATCCCCTCCTACACGCCCTCTCAAACCACTGACCGGCTAGGTATATCCTGTGAATAGCCCAGTAAGTATTTGCACAACAATTGCTACACGAGTTGCTGCGACAATGTCGGTTAAAAAAAGCGAACAGTGAGACAAGACAAGACAATGCTCACGCACTATGCTTTATCCATAAAGCAGATTTTGACTGACAAAAACATTCCTGTCCTTGATCATCCGCACTATTCGTCTGATTTAGCTCCCTGTGATTTTTACTTGTTCACGAAAATCAAAAGTCACAGAAACGGCAAGCCTGTTGAAGAGCCTCAAGTAAGTTCCAGCACTGTTTCAATCAATGGGAGATACGCATGGAGTGGTGTAGAGATTGGAAGGGAAAGTATAGAGAAGGTGAAAATGTTTAGAATGCTGTAATTCATCAATAAATATTTTTTATTTTTTACCAGTTTGGTTATTTTTGTGTCTCACCTTTGGTTTGTGTGCCCTCTTGAACTCTGTCTTCCTCTTTCTAAAGCACCATTAAGCTACAAAATGATTTTTACTCTCTTTTTATTTAGTATACAATTAATTTCATGTTCCCTAATTCACTGATTATTTAAGGTTCCTAGATTTGAACTACTTAACGAATGTGCTTTTTTACACTGCACTGTCACAGGCAGCAGAATTCTACAGTATGTCAGAAACATCAGACGCAAGGCATAAACACTGTGAATGGAATACAAGTCTGTCATTGGGTATATTCACAGAAA
Source organism: Polypterus bichir lapradei (assembly GCA_026402145.1). Classification (NCBI taxonomy): domain Eukaryota; kingdom Metazoa; phylum Chordata; class Cladistia; order Polypteriformes; family Polypteridae; genus Polypterus; species Polypterus bichir. The sequence continues at coordinate 67,002,044 of JANRMT010027041.1, forward strand.
CACTAGCTCAGTTCAAATCCCAACCATATTGTTGAGCTTTCAAAGAAAAGTGGAGAAAGTTCACCCTTACTTGGGGAGAACTGGCACACTAAGCAGTCAGTGTCCAGGCAAGGAACTCAATACAGGGAGGTAGCGGCACTAGGTGCTATGTATACATACTGCCCTATTGTAACGTCATGGTAGTTAGAATAAAAACAAGCAGTAAATACCCACGACACATACTTATTTACAAGTATATTTTTGTGTATGACAAGTATATTTTAACGTCTTAAGCACAAATTTCAAAAATGTGTGTTCCATATCATTGATAAATTCAGCCATGAGTACCATTCTTACTTTATTCCAAATGCATAGTTTCAGTGTCACATGTTCTGGTTTCAGTTGATAAAAATACCAACTTTGCATAGTTTTATTAATGTGTTTATTTATAAAAGCTGTTTATTTGCATTATATCACCTGAGTTGCCCAGCATTGCCCAAGTGAAAAAATGGAAAGAAAGAAAGTAATATACAAAGTAATTGCAAATTGTATATAGGCAAACTTTGTTACTATTAAACCTATTGTTTTTAGTACATAACTACTGTTAGTATTGGAAAGCTTCTTTGTAAATTATCTTCTTGGTTTTTTTTTTTCCTTCAGGTACAAAGAAATCCAAATTGCAATAAATAACTCTGGAGACAATGTACTGAAGATCCACCATTACAGGCCTGTGATGTCTCAAAATCTGTACAGAGCCATTAAGTACCTTATTGCTACTTCTGTTTTATGGGGATTTGAATCTCTTCTTTGTAAGTGCTTCTTGTGCATCTTTTACTTGTGAACATTGGTTTTGTTTTAAACCCAATTACCGGCTTATGGACTTGGCTTTGTTAATCTTTGGCTTGTCTCATTAAAGTAGGCTTTTTGCTCTTGTTTTTGAAATGTTGTTAACAAATTCTCAACAAATAACTGTTTATATGTTTTTTTATGGTTCTTCTCTCCCTGTGGAGAGCATTGTGGAGTTCTGCTTAAACTTTTTCACTTTATAGTCTGCATAGACTTAAAAAACCTTCTTCTGGAGTTAGAACAAACATTTTTCACTGGGTTTTTAAGCCTCAGTGTTGTTTTTGGAGAAAACGTCTCAGCCATGAGCTTCAGGGTCCTGGAAATGCATAACATACATCACTGTCATGATTACTTGGTGATGGTTCCCCTTTCAGTAGATCACACTGTAGTATTTCATAGCACTGGTTGTCTAAAGCTCCATTTTGCTTCCTTGCTTGCCTGGGTATTATTATTTCCAAACTTCACTGTAAATGTAAAGGTTAAACTTAATACAAATGGTGATTCTACTTCATTATGAGATTTGAATTATCTGCGGGCTCACATAAACTCATTCCAACCCTGCAAAGAAACAATATGTGGCAGGTTTTAATGGAGGTGTAATGATGAGAGGTTACACTTGCAACCCCAAAATTCCAATAATACAAATATGGCCCAACTTAGGGTGGTTGTGGCCATGGAAAAATGAGTGAGGAAAATACTAGTTTAAAGAAAAAGCTAAATATAATGGGTGGGAATTTGATGTGGATTGCTTGGTTGAAAGGCAGCATGCTAAACATAATATCCTGAATGGACATGTCAACTGATAACATTGAAGTATTTCTTGCTACTCAGTCTGGCTCTAAGAGATGACCATAAGGCCAAAACTTGTTTGTAAAAACCCAACCCATCTCAAAGCTGTGTTAACAAAGAAACAAAGAGAGATTTCACCTTATAGATACTGAGATGTTCAACAGACCTTTGAGTTTTTTATTTGGATAGTTATGAAAGAAAAGTGGGTTGTTCAGTTATGAAAATACTCAATAGATAAAAATATTACAATAGCATTATAATATATTAACTGCATTTTTCAAGCTATTATGTTTCTAAGATGAAGACCATATATCAGTTGAAGAGAGCCTAATAGATACATTTTAACATTTTAAGCTTTATAACATTTCATGTTATTAGCAGAGTAGAGGCAATCTAATCACATTTTCCAGTAATAAAGTTGTGTAACATATTATAGTTCAGATTCTTGTAATTGCATTTATTTATCTAGAATTTTGATATTTGCATTACATACTGTATATGTTTCTAAGCAAATAATATGTGAATGCTGTTAATGCCTTGAAGGGAAAGTATTCCTTCTCACAAAAAATTCAAGGAGATTAATGAATGATGCTGTCTGATCTGTGTTCCCTACCTGATTTGTCCTGCACTGCACATGTGTGTTATTTTCATGCAGACGTAGAACACAATGAATTTTGCAATTACAATATTACAATCTTGTGGACAAAAGGCGGTTTACTTGTGGAATGTAATAGTTGATACTGAGCTAATTCTTTCAACATGTACTCAGGAATGGGCCAGAATATTACCTGCAATTACAAGTAGTCTTTTGCAATATTCAAATATGAACCTGCATTTTACATTTCAGGACGGGGGGAGACGCAGCTGTGTCTCAGTGGCTTCTGCGCAAAGTAGGGTTATACAATAAATGGGCCATGTGACAGACTTAAAAATTATTACCATGCTTTGGACGAGACATAAAACTGAGGTCCTGATTTCTGTGGTCATAAATCATCCCTGGGCTTCTTTCGAAAAGAGTAAGGTGTTTCCCAATGTCCTGGTTAAATCGCATACTTTACCCCGGTTATTCTGGCCCCCTCATCACCCCCTGTCCCTTACTGGCTTCTATTTCTATCACTCCTTTACTACATAATAGCTGATTTGTGTTGAGTGTACTGTAGCAAAATTGGCTGCACACTGCACCATCCAAGTGGACATTACATGTTGGTGGTGGCTGAAGTGGTATATAAATATCATTACTTATTTTTATAATAAATGCACCTGCACTTGTGAGCTCCAGGCCAAATAGTGTTGACATGCTATAACACTCACCCACAGCCATTGAATCCTGAGAAAAACTTCCAAAGACTTGTAAAAGAATGTGCCTGCTGAGCAAAAACTTTGACTGGGCTACTAATACACTCTGAATCACTGCAGTTGTTAGGAATGACTACTAACCACTGTGCTACTCTGCAATATCTATAAAATATCTGATATTATATTTTATATTATTGTAGTTTAAGTGTTAGAATGAGGCATTTGATTTACAGGTAAAAATGTTCACTCTATGTGATTAAAGAGTGAAAAAAACTTGCAAAAGAAAGTATTAGATATAGGATAAGGAAAAAAAACTGAAAATACTATTTGTTTTTTATTAAGATGTAAAAAAAGGCTCATAATATAAATATATATGCTGTCATGATTACTGAAGCAATCCTTAGTCTGCTGGTGATGTGATTATCATAATTCCTAACATCTATTAACACCGAATTGTAGTTATAGATTCAGTATACTATAAATTGCATGTCAAAAAATAATATGAACTTTTGAAATAAAGGCACAAATCTGCTTTAACATTAGCTATTTTATTACTGATCAAGTGTTAGTTTCATTAAACATTGTCAGTCAGTCATTGTCCAACCCGCTATATTCTAACACAAGTTCACGGGGGTCTGCTGGAGCCAATCCCAGCCAACACAGGGCACAAGGCAGGAATAAACCCAGGGCATGGTGCCAGCCCACCACAGGGCATGCACACACACACACACAAACACACATACACACCTAGCACACACTAGGTATAATTTAGGATCGCCAATGCACCTAACCTGCATGTCATTGGACTGTGGGAGGAAACCCACGCAGCCACGGTGAGAACATGCAGACTCCACGCAGGGAGGACCCAGGAAGTGAACCCAGGTCTCATTACTGCGAGGCAGCAGTGCTACCACTGTGCATTAAGCAATGTGTTTATTATTAACTACATTTAGAAATTTTTTAACATTTGATAAGCTTTTTGCTGATGCTTTACAAAACAGCTATTTGTTATATGGTATGCAGTATGCATTAGTGATAAAATTTATAATTTTAAAATCTATTTATTCAATTAAACAGTTTTTTTATCTGGTATTTTAAATGGTGAAAGTTTAAGACAATTCAGAATAGTGAGAGGTTAAAAATAAAATGTTTTAACAGTTTTAGTCCTGGAGTACAAGTATTCATTTCCAGAGCAGCTTGTATTTAAAACCTGGACAGTCTTAAATATATGCATGTTGAAATCATTTAGGCTAAAAGTTAGACCAGCTCTGCTGTGAAAGAGGCCAGCTTTATTGGAGAAAAAGAGATAATATATATGTTTTCAGAAAGTAAATAAAGCCTTTTTCCCCCTGAAATATTATGTAATTTCCTCTGGCTGTCGGCTTTGTAGATGTCAGTCATTTATTTATGGTCTCCTGTTGTACACTAAGCAAGCAATCAATAGCATTTTAAAATCGCCTCAGATTTTGCGAGTGGCCTTAAATCAGGTGAACAGTACAGAAAGTCCTCCATCTCCAGTTTATTGCTGAAAACATTTATTTTTTGCAGTCTGTGATAAATCAAGCACAGTACAGATTGCCACTAATGCTTTGGACAAATCTAATGCCAAGTGCACATCTTGATTCCCCAAAAATGAATTTCTGTTTTATGAAGGAAGGCTTCTTTGGGTACTATGCTGTCTGTCACAAGTTATAGCCTGCAAACACATCACTTGTCACTGCCTCTTTCTGTTGGGTTTGTGATCACAGATGGTGCTATTGACCACCCTAGTGCTCAGCTATTATTGTTCCCATGTTGTTTGCTTTTCTGTCTTGGATATTGAAACACCTGCCAAATGAATCCTTATTGTCGGCTCTCAATCAATGTCTGTTCAGATCTGCTGTCTTGCCAATCTACAATGCAAATTACTTTCAAATAAGCAAGAACAGCCATCACACATTCCAAATTATTGTGTAAAGAGTATTTTTTATCAGATATCTCTTTTACTAATGTATAGTTTAGAATATGTGAAGAAAATTTATTAAGTGTGTGCAACAACTGACAAGGCTTTAAAATTACTAGCTTACACATGTAAAACATACATCACCATACATAACAATTTTAGAAAAACTGTTTTCTATAGTTATGTTTTTTATGTGTTTATATTTCACTTGAGTTAATGTAAAATATCAGTCCATAAAGAAAGAATGCATTTTAGTTAAATTAGCCTTTTATGATTGTCATTCTTTTAAAATATTTACAGACTTGTTTTTCTCACATACAGTAGATAGATAGATAGATAGATAGATAGATAGATAGATAGATAGATAGATAGATAGATAGATAGATAGATAGATACTTTATTAATCCCAAGGGGAAATTCACATACTTCATACAGTAGCAGCATACTGATAAAAAACAATATCAAATTAAAGAGTGATAAAAATGCAGGTAAAACAGACAATAACTTTGTATAATGTTAACGTTTACCCCCCTGGGTGGAATTGAAGAGTTGCATAGTGTGGGGGAGGAACGATCTCCTCAGTCTGTCAGTGGAGCAGGACAGTAACAGCAGTTTGTCGCTGAAGCTGCTCCTCTGTCTGGAGATGATACTGTTCAGTGGATGCAGTGGATTCTTCATGATTGACAGGAGCCTGCTCAGTGCCCGTCACTCTGCCATTGATGTCAAACTGTCCAGCTCCATGCCTACAATAGAGCCTGCCTTCCTCACCAGTTTGTCCAGGTGTGAGGCATCCCTCTTCTTTATGCTGCCTCCCCAGCACACCACTGTATAGAAGAGGGCAGTGATATACAAGATGCAAAATATGTACAAGTTTGCTTGCTAAATGTCAAGTAACAGTGATAAACAATTCTGTTAGTGAATTAATAGTCTTAAATATAATCAGAGTGTTTTATATACTCCCCATGGGCTCACCACCTATGGGAGGGGCCAAGGAGGTTGGGTGCAGTGTGAGTTGGGTGGTGGCCGAAGGCGGGGACCTTGGCGGTCTGATCCTCGGCTACAGAAACTGGCTCTTGGGACGTGGAATGTCACCTCTCTGAAGGGGAAGGAGCCTGAGCTAGTGCGCGAGGTCGAGAGGTTCCGGCTAGATATAGTCGGACTCACCTCGACGCACAGCTTGGACTCTGGAACCAATCTCCTTGAGAGGGGCTGGACTCTCTACCACTCTGGAGTTGCCCCCGGTGAGAGGCGCCGAGCAGGTGTGGGCATACTTATTACCCCCCGACTCGGAGCCTGTGCATTGGGGTTTACCCCGGTGGATGAGAGGGTGGCCTCCCTCCGCCTTCGGATGGGGGGAAGGGTCCTGACTGTTGTTTGTGCGTATGCGCCGAACAGCAGTTTGGAGTATCCACCCTTTTTGGAGACACTGGAGGGGGTGCTAGAGGGCATACCTTCTTGGGATTCCCTCGTTTTGCTGGGAGACTTCAATGCTCACGTGGGCAATGACAATGAGACCTGGAAGGGCGTGATTGGGAGGAATGGCCCCCCCGATCTGAACCCGAGCGATGTTTTGTTATTGGACTTCTGTGCTCGTCACGGATTGTCCATAACGAACACCATGTTCAAGCATAAGGGTGTTCATATGTGCACTTGGCACCAGGACACCATAGGCCTCAGGTCGATGATCGACTTTGTGGTCGTGTCGTCGCACTTGCGGCCATATGTCTTGGACACTCGGGTGAAGAGAGGGGCGGAGCTGTCAACTGATCACCACCTGGTGGTGAGTTGGCTTCGATGGTGGGGGAAGATGCCGGTCAGACCTGGTAGGCCCAAGTGTGTTGTGAGGGTCTGCTGGGAACGGCTGGCAGAGTCCTCTGTCAGAAGTAGCTTCAACTCCCACCTCCGGCAGAACTTCAACCACGTCCCGAGGGAGGTGGGGGACATTGAGTCTGAATGGGCCATGTTCCGTGACTCTATTGTTGAGGCGGCTGACCGGAGCTGTGGCCGCAAGGTAGTCGGTGCCTGTCGTGGCGGCAATCCCCAAACCCGTTGGTGGACACCGGCGGTGAGGGATGCCGTTAAGCTGAAGAAGGAGTCTTATAGGACTTTTTTGTCCTGTGGGTCTCTGGAGGCAGCTGATAGGTACCGGCAGGCCAAGCGGAATGCGGCTTCGGTTGTTGCTGAGGCAAAAACTCGGGCGTGGGAGGAGTTTGGAGAGGCCATGGAGAACGACTTTCGGAGGGCTTCGAGGAGATTCTGGTCCACCGTCAGGCGTCTCAGGAGGGGGAAGCAGTGCAGTGTCAACACCGTATATGGTGGGGATGGTGCGCTGCTGACCTCGACTAGGGACGTTGTGGGTCGGTGGGGGGAGTACTTCGAAGACCTCCTCAATCCCACTAACATGCCTTCCAATGAGGAAGCAGAGCCTGGGGACTCTGAGGTGGGCTCTCCCATCTCTGGGACTGAAGTCACCGAGGTGGTCAAAAAACTCCTTGGTGGCAGGGCCCCGGGGGTGGATGAGATACGCCCGGAGTTCCTCAAGGCTCTGGATGTTGTAGGACTGTCTTGGTTGACACGTCTCTGCAACATCGCATGGACATCGGGAACAGTGCCTCTGGATTGGCAGACCGGGGTGGTGGTCCCCCTCTTTAAAAAAGGGGACCGGAGGGTGTGTTCCAACTACAGAGGGATCACACTCCTCAGCCTCCCTGGAAAAGTCTATTCGGGGGTTCTGGAGAGGAGGGTCCGTCGGATAGTCGAACCTCGGATTCAGGAGGAACAGTGTGGTTTTCATCCTGGTCGCGGAACAGTGGACCAGCTCTTCACCCTTAGCAGAGTCCTGGAGGGTGCATGGGAGTTTGCCCAACCAGTCTACATGTGTTTTGTGGACTTGGAAAAGGCGTTCGACCGTGTCTCTCGGGGAATCCTGTGGGGGTGCTCCGGGAGTATGGGGTACCAGACCCCCTGATAAGGGCTGTTCGGTCCCTGTACAACCGGTGTCAGAGCCTGGTCCGCATTGCCGGCAGTAAGTCGAGCCCATTTCCAGTGAGAATTAGACTCCGCCAGGGCTGCCCTTTGTCATCGATTCTGTTCATAACTTTTATGGACAGAATTTCTAGGTGCAGCCAGGGTGTTGAAGGGGTCCGGTTTGGTGGACTCAGGATTGGGTCACTGCTTTTTGCAGATGATGTTGTCCTGTTTGCTTCATCAGGCCGTGATCTTCAGCTCTCTTTGGATAGGTTCGCAGCTGAGTGTCAAGCTGCTGGGATGAGAATCAGCACCTCCAAATCCGAGACCATGGTCCTCAGCCGGAAAAGGGTGGAGTGCCCTCTCAGGGTTGGGGGAGAGATCCTGCCCCAAGTGGAGGAGTTCAAGTATCTCGGGGTCTTGTTCACGAGTGAGGGAAGAATGGAGTGTGAGATCGACAGGCGGATCGGTGCAGCATCCGCAGTGATGCGGGCTCTGCATCGGTCTGTCGTAGTGAAAAAGGAGCTGAGCCGTAAGGCAAAGCTCTCAATTTACCAGTTGATCTACGCTCCTACCCTCACCTATGGTCATGAGCTATGGGTAGTGCGGGCATCTGATCAGGATGCCTCCTGGACACCTCCCTGGTGAGGTGTTCTGGGCACGTCCAACCGGGAGGAGACCCCGGGGAAAACCCAGGACACGCTGGAGGGACTATGTCTCCTGGCTGGCCTGGGAACACCTTGGGATTCTCCCGGAAGAGCTGGAAGAAGTGGCTGGGGAGAAGGAAGTCTGGGCCTCTCTGCTTAAGCTGCTGCCCCCGCGACCCGACCTCGGATAAGCGGAAGAGGATGGATGGATGGATGGATGTTTTATATTTGGCACAAGGCCTGGAATGTATGCTGGACAGGATGTCACTCTTTTGTTGGATAAACTTACACTTATATTAACACTGTAGCCCCTCAAATATACTGTAGAATAATCAATTAAACTAGTCCAGCCTGGCCAGAGGAAACCTTGACATACTCCACACAGAGAGTGACTGAGCTGAGAATCAAACCTGGGTCTCCAGAACTCTTTACTCCCTACCGGACCACCTCTAAGCATTTTTGTCTTTATCAATGTGATGTAGGTAGATTTTGTATAAATAAAGTCTAAGGAATTACAATGCATAAAGATTCTATTTCAATAAATGAAATATTAGTTGTTCAAACTAATATGAACATTTAGAAGATGCTGTTATGCCTTAGTGACTTTTGCAAGACAAGGACATCTCACACATTTTGCACAAACTGCTGCTTTGGTGTCAGTTTATTTAGCAGAAAGTCACTTCAAAATGTTTTTCAAATTCAATTTTTTTAAAAGGTATATTTTTGTATGGTCTTGTGATATCTTTCATGTTTAAGCACATCAGACTCAATGCATGGTGACTGTCAAACTAAGACTACTACATATGATGTTGAATTCAATACCTCATTTTGAACTGTTCTTAAGTCATTTTTACAGGTGTACTTTTTACTGTTAGTACACCTGAATTATACTAGAATTGGAATTTTTAAACTGCCTGAAAGACTGACAACACTCAATTGGTTATTGTACTTCAAAACTTAGAATGTCTATTTTTGGGCAATCCATTTTCTGCAGCATGACAATTAAAGTATAATCCAAAGTCTTTATTGGCACAAGCAAGACACAGTACACGCTATATAAAATCATAAGATTTGGTGAGCTTTAAGCACAAGCGGCCCAATTCAGCTATACAGTTATCCTGTGCAATTTTGCTTATCTAGCCTGAGCGCAAAAAAAAAAAAAAAAAAAGTCTAGTTAAGTATTTATAAAGTGCCTTGAAATGTTGTTGACCATGGTAAAGTACTATATAAAATAACATATGCTTATTTAATCAAAATCCTAAAATGCGTCTCTCTTTTTAAGAAAATTTGAATTTACACATGATGCATTTCTGGATGCAGAGAAAAAAATTGACCTTTTCTATAAATAAGTACTACTTACTTAAAATGTACTCTGAGTAGAAGTAATTCACTTTGGTGCAGTAAAATCAAATATAAAACAAATGACGAGAAGGAAATGCATGAAAACATTTCTCTTGAACTGTGCACAGCATAACTATACATCATACTCTATCTAATTTTAAACTCACCTTTTCAAAAAATGCGTGAGAAATTTTGCATATTTAACTTTCTCGTTTTAGTAATGCCTGCATCTTTCTTTGTGCGAATACAAAATGTTTAAAATGTAATATGAGTTATATGAATCTTACAAAACCACATTAAAGGTGAGAATGTAGTCCTGTACAATTGGAGATAATCCCATGTATTATACGTTGTGTGTTGTATTGTGAGTTTTACTGTGGTTGGCTATACACTTTATTATTATTTTCTTATTCTAAATTAACAGCTTGATTTGTGTTTTTTCTCAATTTTAATAACATTTAGTAATTCAAAAAACTGAAAAATGTTTACATTCTGTACTTAGTTAGTTTACCAGTACTGATCATCCTCGTCTGCCAATGGGATTCAAAAGTTGCACACTTCGTCTAGTATACAATCAGCCAGCTGTCTTCTTTTTAAGTGAGAAATTTAAGCAGCAGATGCTAAAAGGCTGATCTGCTCTTCAGGTCAAAGGTTAAACTGGATGGTCTCTACCATCCTGCATGCTGTTTGTTTTGTAATACTTAAAAGAGTTTCAATGTACTTAAACTATGTCTCAGAATATGCAATACCTGGTGGTTGGTACTGCTGCCATGACACTTAAGGCACACAATGGTGTGCAGTCTCTATAATGTCAGTAGTATATAGGCTATTAAACTGATTCATTCATTTCTGTAATAAAATAAATATGGATATGGTGGTATCCGGAGAGCAGTAGGCAAATCTTATCCTGTAAATGCATTCTGCATATAACTCTACACCATCAGAGGGACCTAGAAAACACCTTTACCTGTATGAATTACCACTAATAGCCAATCTAACAGTATATCTGTAGCAGTGGTGGACCTACAGTTTTGGGGCACTGAAGCTTGAACTGTTATGGGGCCCTTTTTGCCCCCTTATATTTAAAATGTAATTATAAGGAAAGATCCATAATATGAACATTTTTTTCATTTGTGGCTAGCCTACATGATACTTTTCCTCAGTAATGAAGTAATTTTTAAAATTATATGAAATTTGTTACAAAAATGTAATCACATTAATATAAATATGCATATATGGTGCTAAATAAAGAAAATATCAGTATTGAAAAAGAACATATCACAGAGAGAACGTTGCTTCATAATTTACTCTCATAACGTACTCTTCTAGGTATGATACATCTATGAAGAAATAAATTACAATGTCAGCATTTAAGCATTCTTCATACTATACTTTTTTAATAATTTCAAGTTGTTATAGTGGTCAGCACTGTTTCTTAAACAGCTTTTGTTATCAAGGATGAAAAACTCTGAATATGTGTGCTGCAAATTAAGAAGATTACATTAAAAAATGTATACAATATTGTACATTTCCATGCATACAAAGTGCAAATAATGAGTTAAGATTTTCACTGATGATAAGTCTGAAATAACTCAACAAGACTGAGAAAAATGGGGCAGGAGTCTCTTCCTGTATGTCTGTCTATCAGAGGACTCACTCACTCATGCTAGGCTGACGTTTTTCTAATTTAAAAATGCCATTTTTTATCTTTCTTCTTGGCATTTGAGAATATCATTTATCTATCTGTCATTTTGCATAATGACCAATGATCTTAGATTGGGGGTCATGGAAAGATTTTTGGCTTTGTGATTATTAGTAGGCTATGTGACACCAGTCTGTTACAGCTAGGTGACAGGATTGCAGTAGCCACTGCAATGTTTTCAGGACTTGACTGAGGATTTTGTGTTTTGGGATCCAGTTGACCAAACAGTGATAGTTAGGAGATGGTACCTATGTTATCCATAGACAGAAGCTCTGCATGCTGCAGAATTTTACAGTCAGATCAACTAAAAGAGAAGCCTATTTTAACATTACAAGGCTTCTAGGTGTTTCAGTTTTGATGTGTTCTAAGTCTCAAAACATTCCTCAACCTCTTCTCCATTATGCATGACTTAAGGTGACACATTCATTCTATTTATGTGGTGGGTGTGGCAACACACTGTACCAGTGCCTGCTCCCCAACCTGACCTGACATAGTTCATTCAGCTTAACTTGAGCTAAAACAAACAAATGATATGCTGAAGATGACTTCTGCTTCATTTTAAATGACACTGGTCTTCTCTGGAACAAGTCATGTATAGAATGAGTGGTCAGAGTAACAATGATCCACATTAGGTGTTATGCAGAGCTTGTAATGTCATTGACCTTGCTTGGACCAATGGTGCAATATTGCCAACAAATCAGTAATAATATTGCTCTACATGACTTAAATGAAGGTGGCATGGTATCAGAGTGGTTAATGCTTTTGCTTCACCATTTAAAAAAATTCAAATTCTGGTGTAGTCACCATCTACATGAAGATAGCATATTCTTCTATCAGAAGTTTATTCATTTTAAACTGATACTGTATAAATTATTTTGATTGCATGCCGCAATTGTAACCTTCAATGGTGTAAAACTCCATCTATGACTGGTGCTTGCCTTACACCCAGTACTGCCCAGATTTATTCTGTGTCCCTGCAGCACCAAATTAGTTTATGGAGTCCTAGAGAAATGAATGAATGAATTGTTCCAATATGAATGTGTGAGGAGGAAGTTAACAAGATGCGCTGTCATCAGAAAGGAAATTCATTAGATTATTATACAGTTTAATAAATAGCAGACATGTTTTGCAAAGATATACTTAGAAATCATCTATCTATGTTAATTACGCACTATACTGCACACACACAAATCATCTTCACATATTCATGAGCTTATTTACATTTTTATGATTTACAAACTTGTCAGAGAAAGAATTCAATAAAGAGGGAAAAAACTATTACAAGAGAAAAGATAAAAAGAGCACATGCCTAAGTTTTAATTAAAAATTAGCATAGAAACTTTTCCTTACATTGTAGTTCTTCTCATGGATCCAGATTTTCTCTTCAAGTACAGACCATCAGTTCTCTACAAGTCATGTACAGAAACAAACATGAACCAGCTGCCTTTGTAATAGTAGAAACTAGGAAGAAAATTATAAAATAAATAAAATGTAATGCCATATTAAATTTTAAAATAAAACAGAATAAAATAAACCATATTAAAGAGGTATTCTTCTACCCTGACACTGATTAGCATGCCAGCAGACGTGTTAGTATACTAATGTTTCACCAGTTACAAGCTTCAATAAAGGCAATTTTAGATGGTTTTGTTTAATAGTGCTGAGATTTTAGTATTTCTTCGTATTTTTGTCTTTTCTGTCTTGGGTTGTTTCTTGCTTTGCTGCTAATGCTGACAGAGTAGGTGCTGGTCCCTATGATTCTGAAGTGGAGTAAAATGAATTCAATAATAAAAGTGTAGTTGGATAACATTATTTATAAAAACAAAAATGTGTCTGCATTAGTAGTAATTTTTGCAGGTACAGTATGTGATGAGAGTTTCACATTATAATGTCAACAGAAGGCTATAATTGTCCTTTTTTTCAATTACCAAATTTCTAATGAAGCTAAAAAATGCCAAAAGTTGAAAAATTATAACTAATTTTAGATCCAAAAAAGCATAACTCTTCTCCTACTCTGTCTCTTGCCCTATGACAAGATATCTAGAGAAAAGATTAAAACAATAATGCCAGAGCAGCCATGTAAGCTGGCAGGAGCCTAAGCACAGGACCATTAACCAATAAGTTAGCAGGAAAGACCAAAATAGTTTAGAGAATCTGGCTTCACTCACTACCAGACACTAAGCTCCCAACCAACAGATCAGTTGACAGACACTATCTGATGTTGGTTCACTAGTCTTTGATTAATCTCTTTATGAAATCTCGGTTTGGAATCTTCTTAAGCTCCACACTCCTCCATGCAACCTAAATTACAGTATGTTAATTTTATGAAGCCTATATATTTCTGCATTTTCAAATGATGTTATATATTTGTGGTTTTGCAATATATTAATATCACTACTTCTGGACATAATTTTGTTAGTGCCATATATTCTATACTGTTCTGTAAATTACATTAACTTTTATTAGATGTAACCTTAGAAGAAATTCCTTGCAACTTTATTACCTGATAACAAAGATCAGCCCAAAATGCCAAGGACCATTGTTATTCAACATACTTATTGATCACAAACTTTAGTACAACATCCTCCAGTAGTAGGCACTACATCATCTGCAATACCTTCTGTCAAGTCTGTGGGTGTCAATGTTGTTTTCAACAAATATGGTTTTGGCCAATTCAAGGAAAATTTGATGATCATAATGATGAAAGGAGTAACAACAAAATGGAAAATAACAGAAATGTTGTGTATCGGATCTTATATTTTTGCTTTCACAATAACTATATTCAAGTAATTTTAGATTTTGTTTAAATTTTGGATAGGAAAATGAAGGGTTAGGAAAATGATGAAAGTATTCATGGAAAGTAAGTAATATGTGAAGATCTTTTTTTAACAAAGTTTTGGTTCTATGTTATTGCAGTCATATTATATGTACTTTTATACAGACAGAGCAATCATTTAAAAGCCGGACCTAAACATTTTAACTAATTAATGGTCTCATTCATATTTCACATATACCTTCATAACTGAGAGAAACAGCAATCTTTATTTAGTAATGTATGGCTGTCACATCTACTCAGGACATTTGCTTTTTTTGTTAATCTCTCATTTAAGGTAGCAATTTTATTTTATAGTATTTTATACTTTTTATATGTGACATGTCAACCAGTTAATTAAAACACCTAAATGCTACTATAAAATATATTATTTACTTACATTTTAAGAAATGTTGAAGTCCTCTCCAGCACAAAATCTAATTGCAGGCTGCACTGTAATGACAGTTTTAACAGAATTCCTGAACAGAGGAATGACATTTAAATTTGGTGTCTGTAGCAAGGTGTTTAAGCAGGATGTCAAATGATGCAAGGGCTTGAAATACCAGATGGTAGTTCCATTACATTTTTTGCAAGTCTTCTGATTGAGTGTATTTACTTATGCTAGCCTGTGGCTCTTCTGTCCAGATTCAAGCAGCAATATTCTCTACAGAAACTTCTTCTGTAGTCCTGCTTTGTCTGTCTTTGTGCATAGTCTTTATTCTTTTGTCTATCCATCCCTGGTTGGGGGGGGGGATATAATAGCATGCTGACAGTGATATGAAGATGAAAAATAAAAATTAATGTGATAAAATAAGCTATAAAATGCTAAAGAACAAATGTACTCTGGCAAAATATCTAGTAACAGAAAAAACACTGACAAACAGGTAATTGGGAAACTGAATTTTTACTTTGTTTTTTCTTTCAAATCTTTCAAAACTGTAATTTACTACACATACAGCTGAGCTTTGATATAAGTTTCTGCACAGACCACAATGTTCATACGTATATAATGACTATTTCAACAGTTTTAATTTATATTTTGCGGCATTTAACATATTCTCCACTCCCAGCAAGCTTTTCTTGGACAAGATAAGAGTGGATGGAAAATGGATGGATGGATGCATTTCATTATTTAAGATCTATGTTTCTTATCTTTGCAAGTGACTTTCAGTGAAAAAGATTATGCAAACTGGACATCTATTGATCTGTCTTCAGGTGGGGGTTGGGGGGTGGGGGGGGGCTGCAGTGTGAACATTGGTCTTTGAACAGATGTCTAATACTGTTTAGTGAGCTATACTTTATCAAGCTGGCCCAGCACTGACAGTTAGTTGCTGGAGGGCAATTAAAATTAAAGCATGCCTGATTAGAATATCATATTCATCTAGATGGTAATTACTGTGTCTGGCTTGGTATAAATAATTAATTATGCAAAACCCACGCAGCTGCTACCGGCTAGAGTTAACTGACTTTCTGTCAACATCTAGCTGTTCTAGGAGGGATAAAGAGATTTAGAAAATAAGCTCTTTAACTGCTGTCTGACAGACCTCTGGGGTGAGCAGCTCCATTGAAACAGAGGCTGCCCCCTGCTTTTGCAGGTGGTGTCAGGATTTCAAACTATGATTTCTTGTAAGGATCATTTTTATCATGCAGATTTCAACTTTTTTGCAAAAACAAACATTCATGAAAACACTGAAGCAATAAGAACTTTCTTCTTGTGTTGCTCAGATTTCCTCACTTTTGGTTAAAAATTCTTTAGCAAATGACAGCACTATTGTTTGATTTGATCTGGTTACATTGGTTGAATATGCTTCCTTGATTTCTAATTTATAAAACAAAGTTTTATATTTAAAATAATTAATATTTTAAGTGCTTTAAAAGAGGGAAGTCTGGGCCTCTCTGCTTAAGCTGCTACCCCCGCGACCCGACCCCGGATAAGCGGAAGAGGATGAATGGATGGATGGATGGCATTAACATGCAGTACTGGTCTTTCATTAATTCTGCCATTTTTTCCCATCCAAGGTATAGTCCCATTTGAAAACCGATATGAGTTACTCGATAACAGTGACATAAAGATTGCAGCATAAATAAGATAGTACTAGTTGCACTGTATAGAAATGTTCTAAATAAAACAAAATTAACAGCCACACCAGGACAAGCCTTCATTTAATTTTTGAAACCAAAGTGGCATCTCTTGTAGAAGTAGTAGTAGTACTGGCAGAAATGTTCTTCCGCCATTACGGAAGCCCTCTAGTTTAATTCTATACCACTTGCGGTAACTCCATTTATGCTATAACTTACAAGAACTCCTGCACCTTCTGACCTTTCCAGAGTATTAATACTTCTTGAAGGTTTGGGGCAGGCAAACTATTTGCAATTATATCAAAAGGAGAAGTTTGATATTGACTGTAAACTTAAATCTAATTTTGAGAATTATTATCGTGCTTACTAATGAGGTGGTCATTGAGGTTTCGATGGCCTTTTTCCACCATAAATGGGGCACTGAAACATAAACTTAGAAAGCCATGACCCACCATTGTGTCATTTCTCCAAAATGTTTATTTTGCTTATGTGTTTTGCATATTATTTTGATCTAGTGTTATTTTCGTAAGCTATTGTTCAAGCAAATGAGATAAATATTTTGCGCATTATGAATTTTGGCATCACCCAGTAAAATATGTTAAACACATAAAGCATCTGAGTTGGTGAAAGAGGGTGGGTCTCTACAACTCTACTAAAGCCCATGCAACAGATTTTTCAGGTACACAAGACAGATGTTTGATGTAAGGTAGTTATATTCACTGATCATGGCATAAGAGAGTGTTGATTAGCACATGCAAGTAAGAATTTCACTGTACTCTGTATGTACTCTGAATGTGTAACAGTACTGATTTTATAAACCATATTTCAGCATCTA
Organism: Polypterus bichir lapradei; assembly: GCA_026402145.1. NCBI lineage: Eukaryota > Metazoa > Chordata > Cladistia > Polypteriformes > Polypteridae > Polypterus > Polypterus bichir. The sequence continues at coordinate 67,019,279 of JANRMT010027041.1, forward strand.
CACCATAAATATACTGGTTCATATATGATACTGACATAGGTTTAACTATTTATTTATAGGCTGAATTTTATTTTGCATCTTTAAATTAATATTTTTTTTATGTGATATTTAAAAACAGTGGTAACTTGTAATTTTTCACCAAATCATTCTGTCTCAGCCTCCATTACGATTGATTGCACACCGAAATATGAACCCCTGAATTTCTGGATTTAAATTCATTCCTATATCGTGAGCAAAAGTCAATCGCAGTTTTAAGAGACAATGAAATCAGAAGATGACAAAGAGAGCTCAGAATACATCCTGGTGTCATAACTGTTATGACAATAATTAAGTAACAAAGCTCAGGACATGTAGCCCGAATCACAGTGAAAGAATAGAGCAGATAGGTTATAAGCCAAAACGGCTACAAGTTACTAGAGCCAAGAAGCAAGATATAAATCGTAATCAAAGAACAGAAAAAATGGTTGTAACCAGTGAATTTGTAACAATATGAAATAATAAAAATTATTTTTCTTTCATGAAGTCAGTACCACTGTCTGTTAAAATATTATATGACCTCTGGGAACTGCATGATCGCAACAAGGAGACGCATCCAGTACTCAGTCTCCAACATGACAATGTCCATAAGGAAAACAAGATGGTGCAGCAGGAGAACGTGAATTATTTTAACAATGTCAAAAATAAAGCAAAAAATTTATATAACCACTAGATCTCTTGGCCTCAGAAACCATGAAAACCAAACTCAAATAATTTTTTTATAGTACAAGGAATAGTTGGAAAAATTGCATTTATAAGCCAGATCATGACAATTTGGCTTAGTTGTACTGCATTTTATACTTTGCCAATGTCATATCCCAGGGACTGTTTTTTAACATCTTAATTAAGTGTAATGTTTAAATCAAGAGAAGCTTTATGGACCAGTGTATTGACCATTTTTTAGATCTAGCAGAGTGTGACCTCTATATTGTGTATTTTTGTTTTCATGCTTCAAAATTATTTAAAATTGTATTTGTTTCACATTTTCAAATTCAAATGTTAATGATATCATGACTCAATATTATTGACATATGCTGTTGTTGTGCTTCATATCTCATTGCCATGCACATATGTTCCTAACAATAGCTACATGTATATTGTTTTTTAACTGTTTTTTAAAACGAGAAGGTGAATATTAGTTTCAGACTAAGATTATACATAAAAACAAAATACTTTAGATTTAAGGAGGTTAAGAGGTTTTATTGTGTGTGTGCCCATTTTCTTTTGGTATTTTGGTTCATTATGATACTCATTTCAGCTGACTCCAGCTGTTACTTTAGGTAAAAATGTGTTTATTATTATTAAGTGTGTTGCTGGCCCTGTAGTACAGGTTCACAGTGCTTTATTTGCAATTCAGAAATCAGATTTTTTTTTGCCAAACTTGACCCAAAGGGCACTGAACATGACCTGATATAAATGATGTCAGATGGTGTACAAACAGTCTTAGCGTGATTTAAGATGTATGCAGAAAAAATAATGCACTTTTTAGGTCATAATTTCACTTCTGAACAGAAGTCCAAGTTGTTTTAGGACTACTTTAGATCAGGTCTTTTTAAAAAGTGAAAAAATGTAATTAAAATCAAAATGATTACATATCTGTTGGATATTTTGCCATTTCCCTATTATGATATACTAGCAAAATACCCGTGCTTCGCAGCGGCGAAGTACTGCATTAAAATTTTTATTAAGAAGAAAATGAAACCTTTTTAAACTGAGGGAAAATATGCCAATAATTATTTGTTAAGGATCTCTTTGTATACCACATTGTGAGTTCGGCCCTCCGGTTGTAATATGACCAAGCTGTGCGCTGAGCTTACTCTTGAGCATGCAACTTACAGTTGACCATGTGAACAGTAATCTTGTTTCAAATCTCACAGCTTGGATTGCTGCTGTCATAATCGGTTTGAGTTTCATGGTTTGTTTCAATTACGACAGTATTTGCAGGACTTGTGGTGAAGTGACATTCGGCATCTGTCAAGCGTTGTAAGCATACAACCGGTTTCATCGATAACTTCACATCCAGCTTTTGAGAGTTTAAACATTCATAAACATCAAAGTGTCCACTACTGAAATCGTCACCTGTGAATCTAAGATGTTTAAGAGGCATTGGCGGTTGTCAAAAGGTGTAAAATATTTGGCCATTTCGGTACACTTGAAAGCGACAACCGAACAATTCAGCGGCAGCCATCAACTCACATGCAGATCCATAGGTGAAGAGCTTAAGCATTTCACTCTTATAGTGCTCCTGTGTAGTATAATTATCTCCTGTACTGTCATCAGTCCACTCCTTGTTCCTGTCCCAGTCATTCAATACATAAGACACGATGTTCCTCCGGATATCAAGAGTGAGCCTGATATGGCCGTGCAATATGTAACAAAGAGAATGGAAAAGGTAGGTGCCATCTCCGGGCATGGAAACCACTCGGTAAGTGACAGTTCTTTGATTAATGGTGATCACCTCGATAGACATGGTAATGGGGGTATGGTTGGAATAATAAAGGAAATGGGTACCTAAGCAATGTAAAGTAAGTCTAAAATACCTACACAATAACTATAATCATAATAAACGAACAATAAAACAGCGGAGAAGCCGTGGATTAAATAAAAAGGCTGTAGTTATCAGTAGGGAGACGTGAATCCCGTGGCGAAGCAAGGAAGGGAATGTAGAGACCGGAGTGACGGACGGCCTTATATAGGCAGGCAGCCAACAACGTGGGAGGTGTTGGGATGGGGGACCCAACCCCGCCTCACAAAGTGACCGAGCTGCGGGCGATGGATGTATATATGTACGTAAGTAGGATTCAGTTAGCGTTTGGAGCCCGTGTACCAAATTTCTTGAAGATAGGCCCATAAGTAACAAAGACTGTTGAAAAGTTCAATATGGCGGCCGACAGTGGCATCATACCACCGAAATAAGTACGTACATTGGTTTCGGTTAGCGCAGGGAAGCCGCCTACCAAATTTCGTGAAGATGGGGCCATAAATAAGAAAATTCAACATGGCGGACATTGTTGACCGTTATGACCGTTATGCGTAGAATTTCGAAATGAAACCTGCTCATCTTTTGTAAGTAAACTGTAAGGAATGAGCCTGCCAAATTTCAGCCTTCTACCTACACGGGAAGTTGGAGAATTAGTGACATTGGAAAGTTCAATATGGTGGCCAACAGTGGCGTCATACCAATGAAATAAGTACGTACATCGGTTTCCATTAGAGCAGGGAAGCCACCTACCAAATTTCATGAAGATAGGGTCAGCCTTCTACCTACATGGGAAGTTGGAGAATTAGTGACGTTGGAAAGTTCAATATGGCGGCCGACAGTGGCGCCATACCACCGAAATAAGTACGTACATTGGTTTCGGTTAGCGCAGGGAAGCCGCCTACCAAATTTCGTGAAGATGGGGCCATAAATAAGAAAGTTCAACATGGCGGACGTTATCGACTGTTATGACCGTTACGTGTAGAATTTCTAAATGAAACCTGCTTAACTTTTGTAAGTAAGCTGTAAGGAATAAGCCTGCCAAATTTCAGCCTTCTACCTACACGGGAAGTTGGAGAATTAGTGATGAGTGAGTGAGTGAGTCAGTGAGGGCTTTGCCTTTTATTAGTATAGATACTGTTTATTACACTGAAATATACCAGATTTCACACAATTGCAAAAAAAAAAAATGTATCTGTGAGAGCGTCTCTGAGTAATACTGTCCTTTGATTTTTACTCTGTGCATTGCTACTCTTTAGATAATGAATGGCACACTTCAAGAGGGCAATTACATGTGTCGCTTGATTGGAGGAACACCAACCAGAAAAGGGTTGTCATCACCTCCTGTAAACTCCCAGCTCCATCTTCAGCTCCTCCCCTTCTGGCTAGCCAAAAAACAAATGAACAAGCCATCCTTGAACTGAGACCATAAAGGCGTTAGAAGACAAAAACTGAGCTATTCTCAATCTGACCACCAGAGAGTGTAATATTTTGCCATTTTGTAATAAACATCTTTTTACTTAAACTGCAAGCACACTGGTTGGATTTCCAAATCTTTCTGTGGCTAACATTTCACTTGTTTTACAAAAATTAAATCATTACATTCTACTTCTGTGCAATTAATCAGATCATAAGCTGCAGTATTTTTTTTTACTTATTCTTTCTTTTTTACTCTTAAATTTCCCACAGAAGCAATAAAGTATCTATCTATCTATCTATCTATCTATCTATCTATCTATCTATCTAT
>JANRMT010027041.1:67023550-67077865 GCA_026402145.1 Polypterus bichir lapradei
TATCTATCTATCTATCTATCTATCTATCTATCTATCTATCTATCTATCTATCTATCCTATGACAATGCTTAAGTGTTTTGACACCCCTTTAACCATAAACTTTTTGTCTGTGGGTATATTGTTACCTGTTTCTGCCAGCTGTACCTATAACCACAAGGTTCTAACTATTCCAGAATCTGAAACATCTGGCCCCATTGTTTGAAAATTTATAACAAAATAAATCTATACAACAATCTATATAAAAAAGTAACATGTTTATATTAATAAAAATAAAACTATACTGCAATGCAATATACTTGCCTTGGCTACATTTTAGACTATTTTAAACCAGATAAATGTCATTGATGAAAGACATTTAGTTGAATTATGGAATGCTTGGTACATATAGAACTGAAGTATATTTCATGTATGGCTGAGTTCCACATTTTTTCTGAGATATCAATTGAAAGGTCCCTTTCCTACTGTTTCCTAGGATGTTTGAAGGGTAGATTGTTTGAAATATTTTTACATATTACTATTTTATATATTATCTTCATTAACACTAACCATTATGGTCTCTGCAATAGATATGGGTACAAGATGAGGAATACTGGATGGATTTTTTTAACAAAATTTCTAATTTGCATATAGGAAAAAGTGTGTGCTGGAAAGTTGCATTTTTAAAGATAATTGTTCATAAAATGCAAATACATTATTGATATAAAGATCTCCTAGTGCCTTAATCCTAAACAATGAGTAGATCTGAGAAGGTAGAAAAAGGTAATAATCATGTATATGAGCAATAGATAAGAGATTATTTACCTTGAAATGTATCCTACATCTACCCTGAAAAATTAATAAATATATTTGAACATTCTTTTTAATTAACTCTGCTTTACTTCATGGCCAGAATTTTCCTCTAGTGCTTGGGTACTTAAAATTTGCTACCTAATACCCTTTTTTGTCTGGTTAGCTGGATTGTAAACAAAAGATGTAAGTTTTAAGATGACAGTAAAGCAATGCTAACATGAGAAAAATTAATCTGTTATTAGCATATTCTTCAAAAATCCTTGACACTTTATAAAATTCAAGGAAATATCTCTCTCTGTCTATGTATCCTTGTAAAATCTAATAACTGATTCAAGTTAAGTCTGTCTGAAATGTGCATTCTATATATTATACAGTTAACACAATGTTCAGTTTTTCTCTTGGTTTCTAAAAGACCAATCTTACCTGAAGTATTTTAATATACAATTCAGGATTTATTATAATTGAATCCAAATTTTTAAGGTATGACTAATGTGTGTACACCACTCGTGTAGCATTCAAATGTATTCACTAGAAGTCTTGCCCATTTAGCTGGTCAGTAAAGTTCGGCTATGCATTTTGGTATACTGGTCAGCAACACAATCAGGACAATTCTGAATGAAGCCCTGATTATTGAGTGATTGTTCATTCATGCCTTTGTGACAAGAGTATACAAAAGGTGGGTGTTTTAATGAAAGCAATAAGGATGATGCTCAGCCCAATGTCTCAATAATTCTGTTATAAGCAAAAGTATGGGCATCAAGTCTTTTTGCCAGGTATAATCCATCTTCCAAGATTGCCATTAAATCTGTAGAATCTAATATGCCTTAAAGTCTGGAACTTAAAGACATTCATGTTGAAAGGGGTTTAAGAGAATGACAAAGAATAAAAATCCCTGAATTGGAATCTAGCATTTTAACTCACTCCAACATTATAGTTTTCAGTGAGAAAATAAAATCTTCAAAGGCAAAAATGATAAAGCTTCTTTTAGATTCAGAGAATGAATTAAATTTAGAAACTCCAAAGCTGTGAGTTTTTATTGATAGAGATAATTTCATTCTGACTCTCACAGAAATTGAACAGATTAGAAGTGAAAGATACTTTTTTATCAAATAGGAAAGTTTTTAAAGATCTAATTGATAATTGCAAAAGCCTGTGCCCTTTAATGTCTATTAGTTTGAAATTGTAGTTTTAGATGCAATTTCTTTATTAGACTAATATTTCAGACTTGTATGTTTATGTTAATCTGTCCCTACTAATAGTTGAATGTAATATACAATCTATATATATAATTGACTAAGGCAAGACACCCATGGAAAGCACGCCAGAAAGGGTGTGGATTCACTAAGCCACCGACAAGTAAGACACCTATGGCGCACGCAGGAAGGAGCCACGCCCACCAACTCCAAGACCATTGGATACGACGACAACTCGCAGAGCCATGCCCACCAACTCGGACGCGACGACACAGAAAAAACGGTGTCATTTATATTCGTCTGTCGTAGAGGCCACATGCACCTCCGAGCGACGTTGACTGTTCATAGAGGCATGTTTCTCGCAGAGGTGAATCGCCATATGCAGCGTGTAAAACGGTTTGCGAGGGGTGTCCCATGGGATCCTTAAAACAATCCTTCACAACTGAGGTTAAAACACAATGAAGTAAGCAGTCTTTAAAAACCGAGTTTTCGGTTACGACGCACGACCGCGTGCACTATAGCAAACTGTTTTACACGCTACATACAGCAATTCGCTCTACTACCATGGTCGGGTGTCTTGGTGGATTATATGTAGAAAAGCAGGCAAAACCGCACAGAACAATGAAAAGTCTACGTGAGTCACAGGTGCATGTTGACTGTGCAAAGACGACAACGACTCAAGTGAAGAGTTGGAGGTGGGCACATGAGCGGGCAGGGCGTGATGGCGGTCCGCCAGTTTTCAGTCACGGACGATTGTGTGTTGGTTCGTTCCATGCATTGTTACAATGTTGCTTTTCTTGCTGATTTATTACATTACCGATTTTTCAAATGTTAATTTTCTCCCTGTGCTTAAAAATCATTAAAAAACCGGCCTGATTATGCGGCGTATGGTACGCCGTGGGTTGGCTAGTATATTTTATTACAATAGAAACTTTAATTCTAGCTTAACAAGTGTACCAGCTATACTTCAGCAATAGTTTCATATAAATTGTCACACACATGCGCTTGGGAGAGAATTTGAAGGCTTATCTAATGGTAATTCAACCCCAAGCTGATGGTTGTCGCTTTGCCTAATGCTTCTCCTCCTTTCTCCCCTACAGATCAGATGACCCACAGTCCCAGTGAAGTCACTTCTGGGTCACGGTTTCTTGGCCCAACCACCTAGCTTCCTCTTAAGGGACTAAGGCACCATTTTTGATTCAGTTTCTATTTTGACTCCCTTTTTTCCATCAGTTACACAGCTTTTGCCTTTAAGGTGCCCCCCACCCTTTATCTTTGTCTTATGTTATCTTGGATATGTCAACCATACAAAGCACAATATATTTTTTAATAATATTGCTCACACTTTTGCAGTGTATTGAGAAGCAGATTGTAAAAGGCACAAGAGAAGGGCCCTGTCAGTATGTACTATAGTATGTACTACCAATATTGTGTGCAGAGCACAATCCAGTCTCCTTTGGTATATTTGCAGGATAAGTCTGTATTAATATTTGCATTTTGTATCCAACAATTCATACATATTTCTAATCTTCACCATTGATAACAGGACTGGCTAAAACAAAATGCATAGTTTGTCGCTCCACAGCATTGTGTAGATTTAATGAACTACCCCTGATGGGGATGGCCAAAACTGTAAACACACCTTGTTCAACATCCAATCTTTAATATTTAGTTTGTGAAAAGATGGGGCCACCTGACTGTTATTGCAGAGGGCTGGGAAAATAAGCAGTCCTTTGCGGTTCATGGAATACACTTTCTGGTATTAAGATCGGTCTTTCTTTTCAAATTATTTATTGTGTTCCTGGATTTTTTTTAACCTTTTGCTCTGTTTTTGTTGATTCTTTCAGATTTAGTATTGGGATTTATTGACTACTGAATTATCTGTTTCAGGCAACTCCTTCTGTGCCTTTTTGCTCCACTGAGGATACTTTATTTCAGGGTATTTTTGCTAAATAAAGCTTTTAATTTATAAAGATTATTTGTTTGCCCTTTCTGCTTCACACCAAAGGTTAATAAATCCTTTCTCTTTTGAGGCTATTTGTTATAGTTTTTGGAACATTTAACTTTATGGCCATTCTCCCTTTTTAAGGGCCAACTCCATGGCTACCTTGAGAGATCTCATTGGGATTTTGTTAAGAAGCTCTCCTTAATTCATGATAGTTGTGAACTTAAGGGTGCCACTTTCACGTAATAGATACAACCTTGGCTTTGAGTCCACTGAGCAATAGTGTTACCTTGTGTTATGTAGGTTGACATTCTGTTTTCTACAGTTTGTTGTGTATGAACTTTCAAGCATTTTTGTTGTACATCAGATTTACTGTGGTTTGTATTTATTTTGTAATCACGCATTTGCTGCACTGGAAAAACCTAATATTCCCTGCTAAATGTTCTTCTGCTAACCCTACTGGTGTTTCAGTTTGCAGACTTATGGTCTGTGGTCCGTGTTATGCGGGTTGGTGGTGTCAGCAAACTGTACTATTTACTTTTATCAATTAAATTACCTATTAGTTGTTAATTATTGTTTACTGCTGGCCTTGCTGCCTCCCGTATTGCTGCATGAATGCACTGATTGTCAGACAGAAGCTAAAAGGTACTTGATGTTAATGCTGCATATGACATAAGCAGAGAATAATGTTTGAAACAGGTGATTTGCAGAAGGTGACTTTTAACGTTTTTTATGGAATTTTTAAATTTTAATTGCAACGTTTTGATGAAACCTTTGTCACATTCTTTGCTATGAGTTTCTGAAAGTTATTTTTACTTGTACTCCTACTTGTCATTTGCCTTCTACTTTGTCATATTTTTCTCATAAGTAGGTCCTTCCATTTTTTTCTTTTTTTGTATGTAGTGTTTGTTTCCTATTTGAATTATGGTAGGGTCAGGGCTGACTTTAGCTTTGAGGTAAAGTTACTTCATAAGACTCTTCTTAGCTTTCCCCAGTAGGCTTAGAACTGGGCTTGTTAAAGAATCATCACATATTGTACTCTGCTATCACTACAAATAGTGTGCAGCAAGCACCGTTATTTTATTTTAGTGCCAGTTGAATCCCAGCAAACATGAACGGCTAACACCCTATCCACAGAAAAACTGTGATACAGCGGTGAGTTTCAAACATTTGATTTACATATTGTTGCTTGAACATAGGAAAAAATGAAAACGCTTTTACAAACATCTAGAAATTCTTGTAGTTTTTTCATCCTTTAGTTTTCTTTCTTTTCAAAACAATTTTTGCTATTTAATATTGTTTTAGTAGTTAATATACATTTTTAGGAGTTTTAGATGCTGAAAATGACAGTAGTATTTAAAAAAATTGGTAAGTGTACTAGTGTGACCATTAACAGCACCTTTTCATGTAATAAAAATCAAATTGTTACTTTTTTTTTGGGCAGAGGTTACAGATTTGAAAAGGATAAAAATAATTTTAGCCTTGAAACAAGTGAGGGAAAAATGATCACTAAGAGTAGTAAACAAATAAATTGCACAGTTTGTGTTTGTTTAAGGGTTAAATGAGAGGCTTTAGCTTAGTCTTACTAACCACCCTTAGTTCATACCTGTGAAATATTTATCAAAACATGACCTATGAGACTTCAAAATGTCTGAAAAAGGTTCAACCTAGACATAACATTATTAATAGCAAAAAAGGCACTTAAAGAGACTTATGTCATAACATACCCCTCCCTTAAGGTGCATAAACCCATTTTCCTGGTTATAATTCTATCCTGCACTTGAAATTCTTGCTCACCATCTGCACTCGCTAATTGAGGTGGTGCTGGTTTGGCTATGTACTTAGAACTGAAAACCAGCTTCAAGCAGGACACATGGAAAAAAGAATGAATCTTGACATGATAAGGTAACGGCAAATGATAAGTCACAGTATCATATTTAACCTTTTTGGTGTTAGACCTGAGTGTCAATTTGGCTGTAAAAACAGTGCTAATAGCGATCGTCTTGAGAGTTAATTAAGCAACAGTATAGACGCATCTCACGTAAGTGGTAGACCGAGGATTACTCGGGCTGTAAAAGTGCCAACAGGGTTAGTGCCAAGTGTTATTCAGGCAACAGTATAGGCATCAGGTCTGAGTGTTACCTGGGCTTTGGCGTAGACGCATCGTCTCCAAGCCTCATAATGGCATCTCATAAGAAATGCCTCTTATCAGGAGTGATGATGAGGTGAATCTGTCTTCAGGAAGTGAAATTGAAATAGACAGTGAAACCGAATGTATTTCTGATAAGTCTGTACATGATGCTCATGTCACTCACATACAGTATGTGCGGTGTGCTGTTCATATTATTATTATTTGTATCAATATTATACTTTCTACAATTATGACTTTGTTGTGTTTTGCATATTTTATAGTAGAAAGATAAAGTTTAATAAAAATGTCATTTTTATTTTGAGAAAAAAAAATAACGCAAATGATGTTGTAAAGCCCCTTAAATATGGGACTTAGCTTCTCGTATAGGACCCTGAAGTGTATTCCTGAATGGTGAGACAAACCATCTGCCCAAATCTAAATTTAGGGTTTTTTTGGTATTCTTTTATCAGACCTAATTTGGCAGAGGCTCTGGTTGTCAAAAACAATTGCATATATTTTTTCACAGTATGTAGCTCAAAGTGTTTTACAGCATGTCAAAAAATAGTTAAGGAAAAACAAATAAAAATTGGATCAAGAATAACACCTAAATAAATGACATACAAAATATAAATAATACAGAATTACATAAGAAGATATACTGTATACTTAAGAGATGTTTAGCATACTGTAATTATATATAGAATCAGTTTTTAAGTCTCTGATGATGAGTCTGATGATGAGGTCAGATTTAAAAAAAAAAAAAGCTGGAGGGAAAATAAAACAAAACCCACAGTGGTTTAAAGGCCAAAAGACCGCCAAGCTGCAATTGGCCATTCTACATAACATAAATATTTTAAAGTAGTTCCTAATTGTTTTTAGGCTTCATCTAGAATTTGACACAGTGGTTCTCATGGGAAGTTGAGGTATTTATTTTCATTCAACATCACAGGTGGCTGCACAGTACTTTGACCTGGTGGCGGAGCTGCTGAATGTCACCACAGGCGAATTGGTAAAGTATTACAGATGTTTGGTGCATGACAGCAAAGGGACACCTCACCACCTCTTTTGTACTGTGCTTTTGGGTCAGTTAGGAGTGCTTTACAGTAATCTAGTTAACTAAAAAAAGTATAAATTAATTTTTCAGAATCCTGCAATTTTATAAGAGGTCTAATTATTGCAATGTTCCTTAAATAGAAAAATGCAGTTCTAGTAATATCGTTAATATGCAGAGTCCATGATTACACCTGAATTCTTTATTTCCACCTTGACTTTTAATGCTAAGGGATCATGTTTATTTCTTATACCCTGATTACTGCCATTTTTACCAACTACTAAGTATTCAGTTTTTTCGTCATTTACCTTGAGGAAGTAGCTACACATCCATTCAGAGAACCCAGAGTGTTTCAGGATTATCAGGTGCTAGAGATGGCATAACTGTGGTAGTTCACCTTTTGTTTTGAGAAAATCTGGGAGCATGTATATTAAAAATAACAGCAAACCCAGAATAGATCCTTGTGGTGCACCTTGAGCATGGGAAAAGCAATATACAAATAAAATGTATCATTATTATTATACCATATACCTGCCTGTTAAATAAGACTAAAACCAATTTGAGACACTAAAAGATAGGCCCACCCATTGACTAAGGTGACTTACAAGATACTGTAGTCTATGATTTGAAATGTTGCATTCTATCAGAACAAAAACTGATGATTTGTGGCTTCTGTCTGAATTAACCCACAGGTCATTTACTACTTTAAATCGTACAGTTTCTGTTCTATGACTTGTTGCCAAACCTGAATGAAGCTTATCAAGAATAGAATGTTTACTTAAATAGTCATTTAACTGCTGAAAAAGTGCTTTTTCTAGTACTTTATTTTAAAAAGGCAGGTTAGAAATAGGTCTAAAGTTGTCAAAGACAGGAGTCTAGATTATTTTCCTTGAGCAGGGTTTTAATTACTACAGTCTTTAGACAATATGGGAAGACCCCAGTATCTAATGACTAGTTGCCAATTACCTCATGGGAGACATACCTGTTGGGACTGGGTTCTCTAAAAAGTCCATGCTGAGGTTCAACAGGATTAATTTTGAAATGAGAAATTATATTGCATCTAATGTAATTTATTTTGTGTTTGAAAAATTGTGGCAAGTCTTCAGGAGGCATTTTATTGACTGAAATAAGTTTAGAAGACGTTCAATACTTGTAAATATAACTCTTGGATTTCCTGCATAATCATTTATAATTTTAGCAAAATAGTACTTTCTCTCAAGATGGACTGGTTTGTTGTACTCTGCTATATATACAGTGTAAAAGCCAATCTTAGAAAGTTAGTTTTGAGTTAAACACATGTTAATGTTTGCTTAATTTGAATATAAGTTTCTTTCATAGTCATAACCCATGGTATAGTCCTTTCCCCCTATAAGTTAGTAAGAAATAGAATCTTCTTACTATAACTGAGAAACAGTGTGATAATAAGCATAGTTGTGGTAAGAACAAGTTCCAGTAAAGAGGGACTTGAAAGACCAATTTTCAAGTTAGAAATGGGATAAGCATACAGTTTTCTGACCGTTTTGAAATGGTTCAGAAATGTTAAGGCAATAGTAATGATTTGAGATGTAACAAGATTAAGCTTAGAACTGAACTATTCTTAACATAAATTTTTCCTTTTTTGCTATTTTAATTTTCCTTTTTTTGTGTGAACTGTTTTACTTCAAAACTTAACTAAACTTTCAAAAATGAAGATATTTTGTCTGTGGAATCATTTCTGCGCATCAGGCTTTTTTTGAATCCCATTTTGCCAGGGGCAACGACCCGGCCAGGACTCCTTGAGGGACCGGAGGAGGGTCTACGTGTACCCTGGATCACGTGGGGGCCGCCATCCTGGTTGCTTTGGGGGCCACGGGCACAAACCTTTGAAGCTCCACCCTGTAGGGGCCCGTGGTCACCGCCAGGGGGCGTTCCCATGCCTTGGGAGCCCTGGACCTCAGCACTTCCGCCACACCCGGACTGCTTCCGGGGATGCAACCGGCACTTCCGCCACACAGGGGCGTGTCGGCGGGTGATTGCCGGAGCCCACCTGGAACACATCCGGGTGATAATAAAAGGGGCCGCCTTCCTTCATTCAGGGTGAGAGTCGGGAGCGGAGTGGACTGAGCTGGAAGAAAGGAGGCGGCCTGAAGGAAGTAAGGCATTGTGTGGCCAGGACTTTTGGGGACTTTGGGGGTTTTGTGGTGCACTTTTGTGACTTTATTGTAAATAAACGTGATTGTGGGTGAGATGAACGTGTCCGCCTGTCTGTGTCTGGGCCAGCTTCCACAATATATATATATATATATATATATATATATATATATATATATATATATATATATATATATATATTAGGGCTGGGCAAGTTCACACGTTATTATCGCGTTAATGCATTGATTAATTAACTCCGACAATTATTTTATCGTGCATTAAAGTAGATTTTGTTATTATTATTTTGAAAGCCTCAGTCTCACTAGTGATCGGTAGAGATCAATGATCGTCTTGTTACAGCGTTTTTTGATACACTTTTGCTAGAAGCAAAGTTAACTTTGTTGAGTTGCCCTCGATTCCCTGTGCATACTTGAGTAGCAAAGAGCAAACAGCATCTAAAATGGCATGTGTAGAGATACCAAAGTAAATGCTCAAAGCAAAATAATCCGTGAGTGATTTTTTTCGTATTATCGCTGAATCGGACTCTGATATGTCAGACTCTGATTTTGAAGCTAGTGATCTAGATAAAGTGAGGTACCAGCCTCAGCTGATCATGGTGCTGAACATGTTCGTATAGCAGCTATGGCAATGTTCGCTTGGGAGGACAGAAACAATGACAGGAGGTACAGTGCATCCGGAAAGTATTCACAGCGCATCACTTTTTCCACATTTTGTTATGTTACAGCCTTATTCCAAAATGGATTAAATTCATTTTTTTTCTCAGAATTCTACACACAACACCCCATAATGACAACGTGAAAAAGTTTACTTGAGATTTTTGCAAATTTATTAAAAATAAAAAAATTGAGAAAGCACATGTACATAAGTATTCACAGCCTTTGCCATGAAGCTCAAAATTGAGCTCAGGTGCATCCTGTTTCTCCTGATCATCCTTGAGATGTTTCTGCAGCTTAATTGGAGTCCACCTGTGGTAAATTCAGTTGATTGGACATGATTTGGAAAGGCACACACCTGTCTATATAAGGTCCTACAGATGACACTTCATGTCAGAGCACAAACCAACAATGAAGTCAAAGGAATTGTCTGTAGACCTCCGAGACAGGATTGTCTCGAGGCACAAATCTGGGGAAGGTTACAGAAAAATTTCTGCTGTTTTGAAGGTCCCAATGAGCACAGTGGCCTCCATCATCCGTAAGTGGAAGAAGTTCGAAACCACCAGGACTCTTTCTAGAGCTGGCCAGTCATCTAAACTGAGCGATCGGGGGAGAAGGGCCTTAGTCAGGGAGGTGACCAAGAACCCGATGGTCATTCTTTCAGAGCTCCAGAGGTCCTCTGTGGAGAGAGGAGAACCTTCCAGAAGGACAACCATCTCTGCAGCAATCCACCAATCAGGCCTGTATGGTAGAGTGGCCAGACAGAAGCCACTCCTTAGTAAAAGGCACAAGGCAGCCCGCCTGGAGTTTGCCAAAAGGCACCTGAAGGACCTTCAGACCATGAGAAACAAAATTCTTTGGTCTGATGAGACAGAGATTGAACTCTTTGGTGTGAATGCCAGGCGTCACGTTTGGAGGAAACCAGGCACCGCTCATCACCAGGCCAATACCATCCCTACAGTGAAGCATGGTGGTGGCAGCATCATGCTGTGGAGATGTTTTTCAGCAGCAGGAACTGGGAGACTAGTCAGGATAAAGGGAAAGATGACTGCAGCAATGTACAGAGACATCCTGGATGAAAACCTGCTCCAGCGCGCTCTTGACCTCAGACTGGGGCGACGGTTCATCTTTCAGCAGGACAATGACCCTAAGCACACAGCCAAGATATCAAAGGAGTAGCTTCAGGACAACTCTGTGAATGTCCTTGAGTGGCCCAGCCACAGCCCGGACTTGAATCCGATTGAATATCTCTGGAGAGATCTTAAAATGGCTGTGCACCGACGCTTCCCATCCAACCTGATGGAGCTTGAGAAGTGCTGCAAAGAGGAATGGGCGAAACTGCCCAAGCTTGTGGCATCATATTCAAAAAAGACTTGAGGCTGTAATTGCTGCCAAAGGTGCATCGGCAAAGTATTGAGCAAAGGCTGTGAATACGTATGTACATGTGATTTCTCAGTTTTTTTATTTTTAATAAATTTGCAAAAACCTCAAGTAAACTTTTTTCATGTCATTATGGGGTGTTGTGTGTAGAATTCTGAGGAAAAAAATTAATTTAATCCATTTTGGAATAAGGCTGTAACATAACAAAATGTAGAAAAAGTGATGCGTTGTGAATACTTTCCGGATGCACTGTACAAACCATATTGTATCCCACTGCAACTGGCACCTCCGCGCACCAGTCTCACAAAGACAGCCAGGCAGCCAGCCCACCGTGCACTCCTGCTGGCCGGAGAGCCGCTCCCAGTGCAGCCACTGCTGCCGCAAACTGCAGACTACAAACAGACGCTGACAGCAGGCACAACAGGCAGCAACAGACGTTTTGTGTTGATTTATGTGTGAAACCATTGCTTTGTGCACTTTTCAGAAAACTGAGTTTTTTGGAAAAAATATTAGCCCTGAAAGAATTGCTACTGAACAAAGACTGTTTATGCTGCTCCCTGATAAAAGAAACTGTTTCTGCTGGTATCTTTTCAGATAAAAAAGAAAACAGATTTAGAAATGTTAACTTGCTGTTGCTTGGATAACAAATGTTATAATGTTATGATCGAGGCTCTGGACCCAGAGTGTAACTTGTTTTTCTATAACAAACTAGATAAAACGTTAATGCCCTGGTAGTGCCAAATAGCTTTGGTTTTGGTTTGATTTGATTACATTAATGTTTAAGTTGAGATTTACAAGAAATATTTTAACTGCTACTATGTAAAGGGAATACTGCTGTTAAAAAGCACCTTATTTGTTTAAAGTGTTTGCAAACCAAATACACACAATACACTACTTTTGAGTTCTTTATTGAATTTTGCGCATAACAATGTGATTGTTGTGATTGTCTGCGATTATTCGAAAATAAAAATTTTAATCGTTAAAACTTTAAAACAGAAAGTATGCTAAAATTTGAAAATAAATTGCAGAATGCAGTCTGAAAGAAGATTTCAGAAGTTCATGTAGCCAGAAACAACGAAACTTAAGAGAATTGGCAAAGGGTGACCACCCCAAATATTGAATTCATTTATGGATTTTTTCAGTTTACTTCACTTTCAAATATGTTTATTGATTATAAAAACTATCCATGACATCATGTTTGAAAGCATTTCTGCTGTACTTCATTATTTCACAAGAACCAAAGTTTATTTTCTTAATGTCTTTATATTGAACTTTCTAAATGAAATTTTAAACTAATTATATAAATAAGATATTTATGCAATCATTGTCTCCCTGTTCTGTAAATGTGGGTGAAAGAAAACTGATCAAATGGTATGATTTGTCTGCTGTGGCCATCTCGGATTGGAAGTTCAACATTTAAATATTTAATGTGTATCTAATGGCTGCATAATGAAATTCCAGAGTGTGAGCTATGATACTCAAACAATACAATCATTAGGTGGCTTAGGTAGCAGAACAATGTAAAAATCAGGCTTGCACTGTTATAAGAATTCCTGCTTTGCCGGTGTTCGTAAAACGAGGAGAGGTTGGGAGTATGCACTGATATAGCGTGTTGCTGCACCCAGCAAGGAAACACCACATATTGACATAGAGTTCTGTCTCTATTTTTCCCATTCCAAGAAATTAAATTATTGTCGATTTGTTGTGGAGTTGAAAATTGTAAAGTCAAGTCTTTAAATTTTCTAAATTACATTTAATAATATGGATAAACTTTAAATAAATACTCGTGCATATTAAAAAAGTACAAAACATTTACAGTTTGTGCCTACTCTTCTCACAGCACTGTTGCAGACTGAGTGACTAGCAGTTCAAAATTTACATCTAAATACATTCAAAATGTATATATTTGAAACCAGTTAGATAAAACATTATAGTTAAACACAATCATCTCTTTAACATATTGAGTCACGCTGGGTATTATGGCTATTGTACCTAAATATTAAACAGTAAGGAAAGAGGGCATCATGGGACACACATCATTACACATTTTAAAACATTTCTGCTATCTTAGATGCCTTCTACACTTCCAGTTACTAACAATAGAAAATTTCTACGATTAAACTTTATGAACTAAAATTTTACAGTTGTATCTACAATGTATTCCAAAAATTATACTCCGTACTCAAATGCAAATGCTGCTATGAATTGCCCAGTATGGCAAACTTGTTCATTTTCAGTTGCTCCAGATTTGCCCAACTCATGCATTGCCTTACTTTATTATTCATTAGGAATTACTGTTAGATAGTTTGTAGTCCTGTACTTAGTAAAGGGAACATAAAATATTTATTCCATGGCAAAGATAGTTTATACGCGTATTTGTGACTCATTACATTGGCAAGCTATGCAACCAGTTTCGCTGCTGTCTTTATTGCTAAAACAGGATTACCAAGCCTAATAATTTTTGGGAAAATCCGTCAGAATCTTTAATAATATATCATCCTGGAAGAAAACTTAGACATTTCAATATAATGTGTTTAGTGCATTCAACTATAAGACATGTCAAAATTTATATATTAATCCAAACAAATACAATTTTTATTTAGTATGTAGTTGTAACCACACATTCTCTTTCCAAGGACCTAACTTCATTACACATAATTTACTAGTTGAATACAGAATTACAATTCATTAAATTACATCCTGTCTGCTTAATCATATTAGACTTCAGCTTTTCATGGATGAACTTTTCTGGAAGTAAATGTGCTTTTAAAATAATCTGCTTTGTTGGCTCATTTCTACACATACCTTGTTAATGTTGTTCTCTACCCACACTTGACAGATTGACTGACGCAGTTTTTGAAGGCAGTGTCTGCATAAACTGCAGACTGCCTACTAAATAAGATATTAGATACAACAAAAATAATGCATGGTCATCACACCAAATTATAAACTAAGAATCAAATTGCAAATCTTCAAAAAAGGGTATATCTTGTGCCTTGCATTGTGGAGAGTAGGGAAAAAATATTTTGAAGCTAGTGAAAAGTGTTATATTTCAAAATGCTTAACATTTTTTTCACAATTTTTTAACTGAAGATTATTAGCATGAGAATCAAGAACAATGTTTAGTTTACTTTATGATTTTCTATACCTTTTAATATGAACGAAACTATGTAGTACCACATTTTTAAAGCCTGTCTGGTTCAATTATGTATGTAATTATACAAATTAAATTAATGGGCTGTATTTTTGTGCTTTGAAACTGAAAGAAGTAGACAGACCTGCTGTCAGTAAATTTAAATACTAGCAAATTAGGAGGGCCCAATAGGTACCATCTTATTTTATGATTTGCTTCACTGTTATTAGTCGCTTTATGAGTGAAATATATTCACAGAAGTGACATGCTGTTGCTCTAGCTTCTGGTGTAGTCTAATTGCAGTGTTTGTTGATTTTTAGCTGGGGTGCACTTTGTGTACAGTTTGAATGTTCTCTTAGGATACAAGTGGATTTTCACTGGGCACAGTCTGTTAAATTGATTTGCAACTCAGAACTGAGCCAAGATCAATGATTGTGTAATACGATGAACTGGCATCCACCCCAGCAAAAATCTAGTGGTTTACCCATTGATACTGTTACTGTTGGTAATTTCTCCAGCACCTTGTAACACTGCCTAGGTTGAACTGTTGCAGAGAGTGAATAAATACATTTTTCTTATTCAACGTGGGGGCCAGAAAGCCTCATGGATCAATTTCCTCAATTTTTTAAGAATGCCTTTGCTTCACGAAATAAAATAATTGATGTTAATGTTTTTCTTCACCTGCCTTATTTAGTACTGTTGTGTACCACATTATTCAATATGCAATCTGTAAGTTGTACTTAATTTTAAAAGCATTATTAAACCAATATGTTGTAAGTGATAGATTGGACAGGTAAATGTAAATGTAAATAAAGTTATGTTTGAAAGGTGTGATAAGAAAGAGCCCATTTTTGCAGTCCCCAACACCAGGGATAGCTCCAAGGAATCCAAAAGTATTGAAACTTTAGTTTGTTTATTGATAAAAATGAAGACATAAAGAGAGTCAAGAAGTAACCTTATAGTTTTTATGGCTCTACATATAAAGATGTTAACCCTTTTCATCAGGTGAGATGGTTTGCCCACCTTCACAGCAGCACTGAGCACAGCTCTTCTCTCCCTCAAACACTTTGCCTCACTCTCAGTGATGAGAGGTCTGTGGAGCAGTGCAGTTTTTAAGTAAATAGTCGTGTCCTGGGAACTGCAGGCTCCGTTCGAGTATGGGTGTGTATGAGCATGCTTTGATCCGGGGTTGACCGGGATGCTTGGGGCTTATTGCGTTTTCATGTACAAATGCAACTGGATCAGTCAGATGTCCCACTCACACCTCAAAGAAGGCAATGTATCACACCTGTGTCCAATCAGACCAGATAAAAATAGTGAGAACTGCAGGGAAAGTTTTCCTTTTCAGCTTCTTTTAAATTTTAATTACAATTATAATTATAACCTCTTTCTTCCAGTTGGTACTGTTTAACATCAAACCTTTGGTTTATTGTATTAAGATTGTACTATCATACGTTAGGATTAGAATATTGTATATTATATTAGGATTGTACTATCATACATTATCTGCTTAACCATGGGCACGGTTTAACTTTATTCCCTGGGTTTATTCTTTCAGAACTGTTTAAGATTATATTCTACATTTATAGTGTTTGGACTGTATTACCAATTGATATTCCTACTTCAGTAATGTTTGTACACCGCGTTGGGGGGGGGACTTATTTTGTTTTGGACATACTCTGACCTTAGGCATGTCAGAGGACTGGGATTTGGTGAGTTGTGATCTAACATCACTTGGTAAGGCAAAATGGGGGGTGGGGGGATGGGTTGGGGTGTTGGAGAAAGAGAGTAAGCTTTTTCTAATTTATCCTTTTTACCTCCCCAATTGTAAGTGCCAATACAACAACAGACCTCATAGCCATTACTCCTGGAAAAATTGGAACTTAAGGTTAAAGTTATCTTATGTAATAACGTACTGCCTTACTTAAGACTGTTAAATATCAACATGAGTTCAGAACCAATGTTCAGAACCAACAGTTCACAGGGAGCCTCTTGACCCCGCCACCACTGATAATGTTTCCGAGGGATGAGCCAACAAATGAGGATACTCACACAAAGCAAGGGGAAGGTGTAAAGTGCTAAGTGATTTTATTAAAACAAATTCACACAGTGTTCAAAAAGTGCAGTGCTTAGTTAACACTAGAATTACCAGAGCCTACGAAAAAACTTGTAGATCCGGCCCACCTTAAATCCCATCACACCTCTCCGTCAGCGTCTTTTATCCTGTAAATGTGCCGATGAAGACAAGCAGCAAGCAGCCTGGTATCCCATCCCCCCACTGCTGCAGAACGTGCACAATGTTCTCCCAGCTCATGCCTTGATTGATTATCTGGGAGTGAAGTGCTGGAGTTTTATAGTGGAAATAATAGATCTTTATTTGGAACACATACATTTCATGTGTGTTCCGTTTCTACAATAATTTGTGTAAACACATTGTTAAAACAGAATCGTTTTTCATATTTTAGTAAATGACAAAATGTTGGCATAAACTATATAATGTTTGAATCCTGAAGTCCAAAGATCAAATAAACACTTTCACAAAAGGTTCAAGAACAATACAACAGCACCTATGGCATAGCGGTGACCCCGTGACCCCGTAGTTAGGATATAGCGGGTTGGATAATGGATGGATGGATGGATGTAATCAAGAGTCCCCGGTTTGATCCCAACTGCCCCTATATTTGCCGTTTTCAGTAGTGAGCTGCTCTTATTGTTAACACTAGCAAAATACCCGCACTTTTCAGCGGCGAAGTACTGCATTAAAATTTTTATTAAGAAGAAAATTTAACCTTTATAAACTGAGGGAAAATATGCCAATAATTATTTGTTAAGGATCTCTTTGTATACCACGTTGTCAGTTCGGCCCTCCGGTTGTAACATGACCAAGCTGTGCGCTGAGCTTACTCTTGAGCATGCAACTTACAGTTGGCCATGTGAACAGTAATCTTGTCTCAAATCTCACAGCTTGGATTGCTGCTGTCATAATCAGTTTGAGGTTCATGGTTTGTTTCAATTACGACAGTATTTGCAGGACTTGTGTTGAAGTGACATTCGGCATCTTTCAAGCGTTGTAAGCTTACAACCAGTTTCATCGATAACTTCACATCCAGCTTTTGAGAGTTTAAACATTCATAAACATCAAAGTGTCCACTACTGAAATCGTCACCTGTGAATGTAAGATGTTTAAGAGGCATTGGCGGTTGTCGAAAGGTGTAAAATATTTGGCCATTTCGGTACACTTGAAAGCACCAACCGAACAATTCAGCGGCAGCCATCAACTCACATGCAGAACCATAGGTGAAGGGCTTAAGCATTTCACTCTTCTAGTGCTCCTGTGTAGTATAATTATCTCCTGTACCATCATCAGTCCACACCTTGAACCTGTCCCAGTCATTCAATACATAAGACACAATGTTCTTCCGGATATCAAGAGTGAGCCTGATATGGCTGTGCAATATGTAACACAGAGAATGGAAAAGGAAGGTGCCATCTCTGGGCATGGAAACCACTCGGTAAGTGACAGTTCTTTGATCGATGGTGATTACCTCGATAGACATGGTAATGGGGGTTGGAATGATGAAGGAAATGGGTACCTGAGTAATGTAAAGTAAATGTAAAATATCTATACAATAACTATAATTGTAATAAACAAACAATAAAACAGCGGAGAAGCCGTGGATTAAACAAAAAGGCTGTAGTTATCAGCAGGGAGACGTGAATCCCGTGGCGAAGCAAGGAAGGGAATATAGAGACTGGAGCGACGGACGGCCTTATATAGGCAGGCAGCCAACAACGTGGGAGGCGTTGGGATGGGGGACCCAACGCCGCCTCACATGGTGACCAAGCTGCAGGCTATGGACGTATATATGTACGTAAGTAGGATTCAGTTAGCATTCGGAACCCGTGTACTAAATTTCTTGAAGATGGGCCCATAAGTAACAAAGACTGTTGAAAAGTTCAATATGGCGGCCGACAGTGGCATCATACCACCGAAATAAGTACGTACATTGGTTTCGGTTAGTGCAGGGAAGCCACCTACCAAATTTCGAGAAGATGGGGCCATAAATAAGAAAATTCAACATGGCGGACGTTGTTGACCGTTATGACTGTTACGCGTAAAATTTCGAAATGAAACCTGCTTAACTTTTGTAAGTAAGCTGTAAGGAATGAGCCTGCCAAATTTCAGCCTTCTACCTATACGGGAAGTTGGAGAATTAGTGATGTTGGAAAATTCAATATGGCGGTTGACAGTGGCGTCATACCACCGAAAT
This sequence comes from Polypterus bichir lapradei, assembly GCA_026402145.1. Taxonomy (NCBI): domain Eukaryota; kingdom Metazoa; phylum Chordata; class Cladistia; order Polypteriformes; family Polypteridae; genus Polypterus; species Polypterus bichir. The sequence goes on from JANRMT010027041.1 coordinate 67,042,248, forward strand.
AAGTACGTACATTGGTTTTGGTTAGCGCAGGGAAGCTGCCTACCAAATTTCGTGAAGATGGGGCCATGAATAAGAAAGTTAAATATGGCAGACGTTGTTGATCGCTATGACTGTTACGTGTAGAATTTCGAAATGAAACATGCTTAATTTTGTAAGTAAGCTGTAAGGAATGGGCCTACCAAATTTCAGCCTTCTACCTACACGGGAAGTTGGAGAATTAGTGACGTTTGGAAAATTCAATATGGTGGCGACAGTGGCGTCATACCATCGAAATAAGTACGTACATCGGTTTCGGTTAGCGCAGGGAAGTCACCTACCAAATTTCGTGAAGATGGGGTCAGCCTTCTACCTACACGGGAAGTTTGAAAATTGGTGACGTTGGAAAGTTCAATATGGCGGCCGACAGTGGCGTCATACCATCGAAATAAGTACATACATCGGTTTCGGTTAGCGCAGGGAAGCCGCCTACCAAATTTCGTGAAGATGGGGCCATAAATAAGAAAGTTCAATATGGCGGACGTTGTCGACCGTTATCGACCGTTATGACCGTTACGTGAAGAATTTCGAAATGAAACCTGCTTAACTTTTGTAAGTAAGCTGTAAGGAATGAGCCTGCCAAATTTCAGCTTTCTACCTACATGGGAAGTTGGAGAATTAGTGATGAGTCAGTCAGTCAGTCAGTCAGTCAGTCAGTCAGTGAGTGAGGGCTTTGCCTTTTATTATTATAGATTATACAGTACACACATACATTTGGTTTGCGTCTATAACAGACGGTGTACATTTATAGGACTTGTAAAAGGTACCTTTTTTTTCACTTTTATTCTCTCAGTCACAATCACATACTACTGCCCTAGGGATCTGACGCTGTTAGTTTTCATTTGAAACTGGGAATAACTGTAGATGTAAATAGTGTTTTCAGGCAATGGAACTGAACATTCTCTGATCTGGAGGGAAAAAAGCTGACACACAAACACTTGTGAATCTGCCTTCTTCGTATCTCACCGTCACTTGATTTTTTTTTTATTCAGTTTTATTGAGTGTTCCTGCTCACGCTGAATCAGTGCTGCTCCTAGGCTCGGGCCCATTGTAGCCCTCTCTGGGTCCAGGCAGGGTACCCCATCTAACCTCCAACTCCTACTGCCAGGCTTGCGTCTTTGTGGTCCATGGCACCACCCGCAGAACACCTCTCTTAGCCTCTCACTCCACTACAGCTGCACTGCCTCTCTCCAGCGAGTCGCTACAACTGAGCCATGTTTCTGCCATTCCAGCTCCCAACTCAATCAGCTGGAGTGGATAGCAGCCCCCAAGTGCCATTCACATACTCCCTCGAGGAACTTTCCTCCCAGCTGATCACCTTTTCCACCTCTCATCTGCTCACTTGCACCAGATCTCTCCACCTCCTGCCTTCCTTCTATCTCCATCTTTTAACCATCTTTTTTTCCATTCTTTCATTTTTCTTTATGATCTGTCTTTTCTTTTTTTTCTTCAAATGTTCAAGAAGCTGTCCTTAAAGCCCTGAGCTGTGGTGTAGTCCTTTAATACTTGATGTCTCTTTGGGTTAACCCAATATGGGCTCTTGCAACCAAGGGGGCGCCTATCCAGCATTTCAGCGCACCTTCAGTGCTGCTTCTAGGCTCGGGCCCCTTGTAGCCCTGTCTGGCTCCAGGCAGGGAACCCTATAAAGCCTCCAACTCCTACTGCCAGGTTCGTGCCCCTGTGCTCCATGGCACCACATGCAGGATGCCTCTCACTCCCCTGCTGCCTCTCTCCAGTAAGTTGCTACAACCAAGCAGCTCCTGCCCCTGAACGTCATTCACATGCTCTCCTAGGGGCATTTCTTCCAGCTGTCTGTCTTCTCCACCTCTCATTCGTTCACTAGCACCGGATCTCTCTGCTTACTGCCTTCTCTCTCTCCATCTTTCCTTCTGATCTGCTTTTTTTTTGTTTGAACTTCCTTTATAAAACCAGGGATATGGCAATCAGAAGCTCCCAGTGCCAATTAAGGTCATGGACTATCCTGCACCTGTGCACTAAGTGCAGGGCCGTACGCTCCTGCATCTCGCACGGGAACTGCTCTTGCCATGCTACCACGCCCCCACACATAGACACGAGTGCTGTAATTATTTATTTAAAATACACCAACCAGCTGCACAGCTCACTTTACCTCAGTGAGCTAGAATGTTACAAGTCTCAATCACAAATTAAAGAGAGAGAAAGTATTCTTTCACCAAACAGGTCTGAAAGCTAAGATAGTGATAGGAGACTCACTTAATAAGCAAGGATCAGTTTCGGTTGCAAAGAGATTGGACTGGCCAAATATTTCAGTCCAGCTATGCAAAAAAAACAAGAGGTGTGAGAATCGTAATACAGAGAACAATTTCATTTGTAGTATCAGATGCAATACCTGATCCTGAAGGGCTATATGTGATGGTGAGATTTTGATAAATATCTACACACCCAATGTGGATGATAGAGATTTCACCCAAAACATATTTGCATCAGTTCCTAATGTGAACACTCATAAAATTATAATGGCCAGAGACTTTAACTGTGTTTTAAATCCAGACCTGGATAGGTATTCAGCTATGTGAAGATAGCATCTAACACTGCAAAAATAATTACAAAAACAATTACAGTTGTACCTCTGGTCACAACCATAATTCATTCCAAAACTCTGGATGCAACCCGAACGTAATTTCCCCAAAAGATTGTATGTAAATATGATTAATCCATTCCAGACCGTACAAACTGTATGTTGTGAGGAACAGCCCGGACACAGACAGACACCGATGGTTCAAGCACCAACACACGTTTATTCATCTCTATTTACAAAGTGCACATGCACAATCCAGTGTCCCCGCAGGCCTCTTTCCTCGATGCCTCTCCTTCTGACCACCTCCACTCCTCTCCTCCAGGCATCATCCTCTTCAACCCAACTCCAGCTAACGAATGGAGGGAGGCGGCCCCTTTTATGTTCACCCGGCTGTGCTTCAGGTGTCTCCCGATGAACTTCCGCTGGCACTTCCTTGTGTGGTGGAAGTGCCGTCTGAGCACCCAGAAGCACTCTTGGTGTCCCTGGTATTCCTTCCCCCAGCACCTCCGAGTGTGGTGGAAGTGCTGACATCCTGGCATTCTTAGGCATCTGGGCCCCCCCCTGACGGTGACCACGGGCCCCTATAGGGTTGAGCTTCCATTCTCTGTTCCCGTGGTCCCCATACCAACCAGGACAGCTGCCCCCTTGTGGTCCGGAGGAGGCATAATCCCTCTTCCGGTCCTTCCGGCCATCCCAGCTGGGTACCACCCCCAGCCGCTTACCACACTGCCCCACCGCTAGCTGAGACCCATAGGGGCCAGCGGCCCATCCTGCAAGGGCAGGTCTCCCACAAAGCGGGTCCTACTTGCATGCATCCAGGGGCCAGTCATGCAACACAATAAGCAGAAATAGGGGCTGAGCCGCTGCCTGGACACCACCACCTGGTGTCCGTCTGTGTCGCATACAGGCAACGCTCCCCCCTCTGAACGAAACCCCGGCATTTGCTAGTTCGGCACCCCATCCGTGGTTTCTGTGCTCCCCAGATTGGGACATCAGACGGGACCGCCCGCAACCCCGTCGCCTCAGCCAACTTCAGGGTTTCACTCTGCAGAAGGTGGCCCTTTTCTGGACGTGAGCTCCCAACCTCACGTCCCTCTCTATCGGAGGAGCAGGCTCTCTTCCCCTGGGTTCTCCTCTTTCTCTGGGACGTCATGATGGTTTGGGTCTTCCTATGGGAAAGGAAGAGACCCCATGCCGTCTGTGTCCCTGCAGAGCGACGTGAGACCGATGCTGGCTCGGGGCATAGGGCACTAGGACCCGCGGCACTCATCAGCCGGCGTCCTGACTGCTCTCTCGCTCTTTCCGCCCTCACCACGCGATCGGTCACCACCGCCGCATCCACTATTGGAGCCTCCACTTCTTTTCGCTGGGGTCACACTTTTTCTTTACGGGGCCGGTTCCACTTACCTGCTCCACCGTCCCGCTCCGGCCGGAGGATCCACTGCTGCATCTTTCCGCCCACTCTCACACCGTCTTCACGGACGCGATCGCCTTCCCCTCCAGCTTCTTCAATTCCTCCCAGAGGGCACGTATCACCTGTAATAGCAACTCTGCGGGCTGAAGGCACTCCTCCAGCTTGCGCAGAACTGCCAGCAAGCACAGACAGTCAGCCGGCGGTGGGCTTACCTGTCAATCAGCCCTACTCGCCGGCTGCCTGCCGTGGGGCCATCTCCTCGGCCCAATCGGGTCCTTCCCCGTCTCGGGACGGACATTCTTTGGTCCTGCCTCTGACCAATCATTGGACCAACACGCAACAACACACCGTCCAATCCCTTGCCTGCCTCTGGGAGGGACTTCTGGTTCTCCGCCATCTTTGCCACACAGCCCCTGATGCGGTGGCGAGCCTCCGGGCAGCTTTGTAGCTGCCGCGGCTTTCCGAGCTGCAGCGGTTCCTCCTCCTCAGCTCTTCCTGGTGCCACCACACCAACAAAGCCCTGCGGATCGGCACACGTCTGCCACTGCCTCGAATCCGGGCAGTCCCTGCCTGCAACACAGAAACAAAATCCGGCCCCCCAGGGGCTGACTGCCGTTGGGCAGGGAACTCACCTCCCGTCTGTCTGAGGAGTCTTCCTCAGCATAGCCTTGCTAGATGTGATGCTGTCCTAGGCGTCCTCAGCGACAGCACATCTATCTCATTTAAATGTTTTCCAAAATGTTTCCAGGGCAAGATCCAACCTGCGAACGTTGCAATCGAGCTCCAGCTTTATTGGACCATATGTTTTTGGTCGTGTACCAAATTAACATCATTCTGGAACAAATCCCAGCCCACCTCTTTAAAGTCATTTGGTAACTCATGCTATATACCAGGGGTGCCCAATACATCGATCACGATTGACTGGTAGATCGGAAAGGTAGTGCAGGTAGATTGCGTTGCATTCAAAAAAAAATTTTTTTAAATGTTAGTCTATCATATATCCTCCTTATGGCATTTTCCACTTGATTGACATACAGGGTGGCCAGTCAGATCTCTTTTCTTCTAACACACTAGTCATCCCGCACGCACGATCAAACACACAAGCTACTGCAAAACTCCGGCTATCTAAGTGATTTAGTTAGTCTTCCAATTTATATCGACTAAAGAAGGGATTTTTAAAAAAAAAATTGTTGGTTATGGGCTGGATGTGGAATTGGAAGAGGATTTTTTTCTCTCACAATGTCACAATCAAAGTGCGTTTGTCAATCTATCATTGCTATTCCAAAGAAGGAAAATGTGGAAAGGTACTTTTGAACTGTTCATAAAAACTACGAAACTGACTTCCTTCCAAAAAGAGAAAGAGAAAGGAGAGGGAAATAAAATCGCAGTTAATCGGACAGCCGTCATTTTTCACTCAGCTCAATTCAAAAGCAAAGGAAGACACACAGAAGCATCGTTCCGGGTGAGTCACTCGATCATTAAGCATAACAAGTCCCTCCAAGATGGAGAGATGATAAATGATGCTTTTGTTGAGGCAGATGGCTAGGGAGAAATTCTTGCTAAGATTTCAAGACCCCTGGCCGGAGAAAAAGTAGTTTCTCCTTGTCATTAAACATGCAGAATACAAGCAACTTAATAACGATCAATGGCCGCTAGACTTGGCATTTTTTTTCCGATCTGACCAACATGTTGAATGAGCTTAATTTACAGCTGCAAGGAAAAGAGAAAACCATGGTCAATATGATTAGCTCAGACTTTTAACTTCAACACTGATTTTATGGATGTATTTATTTAATGATTGGAGCACTACACTTTTTGAACACTGTTTGGTTTCTATTTGATTTTAAATAAAAGCACTTAAACATTTTTCCACCAACTCCTTGTTGAACATGTGTGTGTTCATCTCCCTGGCTTATCTTGGTCGATGACTATCGGTGATTACAAGCTGAAGAGGCTCTTGGAAGCAACCAGAGAGCGTAACACACTCTCCCTCTCTCTCTGTCTCTCTCCAATTTTCCCAACAGGGAGTCTTCATCCAAATTTACTTCTAAGTATTGACTCAAAGGCATGTTTTCCATGATTAGGCTTTAAATCCTTTTTTGGAGTTAGTTTCAGTCAAAACACATCTGAGGTCAGTGTTACCCTACTTTTGCTTCAGGAAGATTAGGTTAAAACGTCTTTCAGCAGGACTCTTATATCCATTCAGTTGGCCTTAAAATTCTGGGGGCCTCATGTATAACGGCGTGCATAGAATTCGCACTACAGTAATCCCTCGCTATATCGCGCTTCGACTTTCGCGGCTTCACTCTATCGCGGATTTTATATGAAAGCATAACTAAATATATAACGCGGATTTTTCGCTGCTTCGCGGGTTCTGCGGACAATGTGTCTTTTTACTTCCTGTATATGCTTCCTCAGTTGGTTTGCCCAGTTGATTTCATACAAGGGACGCTATTGGCGGATGGCTAAGAAGCTAACCAATCAGAGCACGCAGTTAAGTTCTCCTGACTGAGAAGCTAACCAATCAGAGCACGCAGTTGAGCTCCTGCGTGCTGAATGCAGTTTTAACCAAGAAGTCTCGTCTCTCTAATTCAGCATCAACGTGTTTCGCTGTGTAAAGAGTTGTGCTCTTTAGTGTTTATCTTTGTGCATAGTCAAGCCCTTCATTATGGCTCCAAAACAATCTGCTACTGCTTCAGGGGCCGTGCCCAAGCGCAAGGAGAAGATGGTAACGATTGCTGAAAAGGTAAACGTTTTGGATTTGTTAAAGGCTACGATTCTTTTTATTTAAAAAGTAGGAAAGGAATATAAGATTTACGGCTGCAGTGTCCTTTTAACCAGGGTGCAAAACGAGTTGTAAGTGGATGTAATAAGGCAGTAGTCTGGATGGAATCTGCTTTAGGGATTTGGATTGAAGACTGCCAGAAGAAGAACAACGGCAGTGCTACACAATCGCCTGAAGTGGCTCTTTTAGAAGAGCTGTAACGCTCTCCTTTGTTGTGCAGTAAAATTAAACTCATTGTTATCGGACAAGTCATCGTGTCATTGTTGGTGAGTAACCATAATTAATTTTCTTCTTACAGTGCTTAGTACATGTACGTAAGTTTAGTGTCACTGTACAGACATTTACTGTATACTATTTTTCTTGCATTGTACGTATTTATTGCTGGTGACCTGTCTATCGTAATGGCTGTAACATATGTGATATCGGAGACACTCAATATCTTTAAAATAATATTTAGGTTTTACTGTATATAAACAGTGTGTTTATATACATAATTTCAATGAATCTTACCTAATATCTAAGAGAATACAAAGGGATTATGCTGTTTAACACTGCGGGGAATATTTATAAACAGTGCGGGAGAGTTTATAAGGGCTTAAAATATATAAAAATAACCATACAAACATATGGTTTCTACTTCGCGGATTTTCACCTATCGCGGGGGGGTCTGGAACGCAACCCCCGCGATCGAGGAGGGATTACTGTATAACATGGCGTAAGCACAAAAGCTGAAATGTGCTTACGCACAGAAAAATCCAGATGCTGGAATCTGTGCGTACTCCAACTTCCATGTTCTTCCGATACATAAATCCCGATCAGCGTGAAAACTAACGCACGTGCATGCGCCTTCTGTCCCGCCCCAACTCCTCCCAGAATTACGCCTCTTTGAATATGCAAATCAATATAAATCGCCCTTAAGCTCAGCCTTCTGACAATGGGAAAAGCACGGGGGAAAATATAACAATTTCAGCGAATACCAAGTGGAGGCATACTATTTGTTTAATTAAACCGGGTATAATCAAAAAAAGGAAGTTGATCGAGTGACATAGCGTGTTGGAGAAACTTGAAAGCTCAGATATCAGTCGCCGTGAAAAGGCAAGTCGTAGCCCACCGTCTGAGTGTCATATGAAAGCTTATTAGAATACAGAGAAAAAAAGGGCACACAGTGGGGGAAAAAAGCACAAAATGTCAACTTCAATCTTGAAATTTCCACTTTAATCATGTAGTTTATTTTGTCATTAAAGTAGAACATCATAAACGTCATCTTAAAGTCATTTAATTAGCCAGTTTCTCAAATCACATCGTAATTAAAGTAGCACGTTAAATGCTTTGTTTTGTATGTGATCTTCTATGTGCTCTATGTGTGTGAATCACTACTTGCTTCTAAAACTGGCTCTCTTCCTCCGACTAGACACAGAATCCATTACATTCGTGATATTACAGCTCTCTGAATAACTAAAATACTGAGATGTATACGTGATATCATTTTCATGATGATAGGAGTTAAAGCACGTTATTAATCATGGGTTACATGGCGCAGTGATTGTGTGCGACCTTCGATGAAATTATTTGTTGCAGCAGTACTCATGGGCGGCTCTAAGCTTGTAGCGGCCCTGGGCAGAGAAAGAATCGGTGGCTCCTTCGCCCGCCAATGTCAATATGGTATCTTATGCACGGTGGATGGCCACGTCTGTTATAACACTGCATAGCCACCTCGTGCTCATGACACAAGCGTTTAACTTCTGTCGAAATTTGCCGCTGCGTTTTTAGCTGTGTCGTTATTTTCTCTTTCTGTTTTATATTCAATATATACTGGCGTGGCCACCCCTGCAGTCCTTGCTTTTCTTTCTCCATGTAACCGATCGCCACACAATCAGCTAATAGATGTTAAGCCATCTGTAAGCTTAGAGTGCCGATTCTTCAAAACGTTTAAGGAACATTGAACTATCTTCATAGTACATGTTTAATTATTCTATCTTTCATTCCAGTCCCAGTGAAGAATATAGATTATTTAAATGAAGTTAAAGTTTTACCTGTATAATAAGCATATTTTGCTACATTTCATCTTAAAAATGATATCGTCATCATATGTAAATACGCGCTTTATAAACTGGCTCTGGTTGTGTAATATTATAACTGTAGTGCAAGTTTACAGTGGGATGATTGTACTTATAAGTACAGATAGTTCTACAAGGAGCAATTGATTGAGTGCGTTTATAGTTCTTGGGATGAAACTGTTTCTGAACCGTGAGGTCCGTACAGGAAAGGCTTTGAAACATTTTGCCGTGGCTGAGGTAGCGTGTGCCTGATGCTGTATACTGATAATTCTCTTTCCGGCTTAGATCAGCTGCTGCTGTGATCACACTCAGATACAGTGATATAAATACTCCAAGTGGTGCAGTGAGAGTAATATGGAAAAAGATGATCTGCTGTGGCAACCCTTAAAGTGAGCAGCTGAAAGAAGAAAAAGAAGAAGGTGTAGTGAGAGTAACAACGCTAAAGCAGTTATGGTATTTGGAATTCTATGGCTATTCCCTGGACCATTATATTGTTACAAGTTAATTACAATCAGATGCATTACACTAATAAACAATATGCGGTTAGTTTCAGTGTATTTATAAAGCCGCGCCAGGAAAATAAGGAGTAACCACACAGGAACAGTAGCACTGCTTTGATGCTGGGTGCCGCCAGTCTGCAAAACCGAGCGGAGAACTTGCGTACGACAAGGTATGAGGTACCGTGGAAAAGTGTGTAGCTTTACGCCAAGTGTAGGTTTATACATCGCAATTTGAACGTGGAAAAGTTCTTACTCAACATTTCTGTGCGTACGCACCGTTTATACATGAGGCCCCAGGTCACTACCTACCTTAAAGAAATAGTACAGACCTAGTTTTTCCAGTTATGGACCATCTACTACAATGGTCTCATTTGTGGTATACAGAAGAGGTCAGATATCTCTGGTGCCTGTTGCATCCCGTATCCTTTAGCTTCCTGAAGTTTCTGCCCTGGCTAGCTCTTTGTTTTCTTAACCTTTGCAGTTTTGTATTCCAGGACTTTGAGCAAATGGGAAGGGCCTACAACTCTTGTACAACTCTGTGTATACACATTGGCGGGGTACAGAATTATTTCTACTTTTACTACGCTCTTCACTCTTCTCTGGAAGTTTACTATAAAACTTTAGACACCTCTGTGCCATTCTACTGGTGCACCTGATGCAATGAAATCTTGGCAGTTGGTTTCTTCATTCAATGGTATAAAAAGAGTTTATTGTACAGCAAAGCTACTAATTAATACAATCTAACTTGCAGGGACTGGCACCTCTCCTGAGATAATTCCAGCCTTGTGCTCAATGTTACTGGGACAGGGTATATGTGCCCACAACCCTAAACTGGTAATAAGCAGTCTCAAAAAAAAACCAAAACATTTATTCATGTATTTACAGTATTTCACCCTCTCAACTTTGATGAGTGAAAATGCCTGTTTTGATTTCACTGCATATTTTATTTTGCATGCAGTGTCACTGAAATAAATAAATGAAGAAATACTCAAATAAATAAAGAAATCATCATCAAAAATATATTACATAAAACATTTCATTATTATGTTCACATATCTTTCTTTTTTTTGTTCTTATTGTCACATTTCCCAATACATATACTGCATTTATTCATGTATTTATTTAGTTTTATCTGAAATATTCCTCCATAAATGCATACTAGGTATTATAATATAAAGTGATGCCAAGTGATCCATAAGTGCAAGTCAAAAAAGGATTTAAGAGTTTTGTGATTTTAGTGCTGAAATGAAACTTAAAACTTTTCAGTAAAAATAGGTGTTCAGTTCATCCATTTTCATCCCTTAATACGTACAGTCACCCCACCCCACAACTCTGTGCTCTGTCTATTTCTAAGATTAGATAAAGAGGCCACTTTCTTAGGCAACAACTGGCTGGAACAGAGTGGTTTTGCAATTTTATTATTTAAATGCTCTGCTACTTTCTCATTCTTAGAAATGCTTTGATGCATGTATGTAGCCATGAATCAAATTTGCAAGTTAATGTTGATGCAGATCAGTACGGTAATAACTTCAAATATTTGTATTTAGTCAAGTCCTAAACAGAAAGATGATCAAAATGTCAGATTGCTATATTACCTTTTCTAGCAGTTTATATGACCATAGTCATGTTTAAAACAATGATATTTAATTATTGTACACATTTATAAACTCTGCATCTCCAGTTATGAAACAACTAAAGTTATTAATTGGAGTGTAGTGGCACAGGAAGGGAATGAGAGAAAATGGGGAAATGAAGCAGAGAACATTTTTGCTACTTTAGTGGCATGGCATCTCTGCATTGACATCCATAGCTTGAAACTTGACCAATACGTTATTTAGAGCAGTGAACATTTTCATATTATGGAGGAAACTGTCTTCATTCTGTTTTGGAGATTGCATAGCAGGGATTTTATTATGCAAAGCTTCATAGAATCCTTTAGCAACAGCCAGGTAATTTTACCAATCGAAGAGGCAGACACAAATTTATACAGTTCAGAAGCTACCTAAATGCATGCTAATTTGTAACCTTTTCTGGAACATTCTATCCTTATTTGGTTTTTTTATGTGAAAGGCACAGACCATTGAAAAAGGTTCAAAGAGATAAAAGATTTAAGACTTATACTAGGATGAAATACATTCAGACAGATAAGAAGGTATGAATCTTTATGTGCAGAAGAAACCTCTCCTAGCTTGAGCAGAGCCCTGGCATTACAGTATCAACATTAACCCTTTAATGACTTGATGTCCATCCAATCTCTTTTTACATTAGGACAGAATTACATTTTGCAGTGTATATAATATGTACATGGGTGGAAATTACTTTTTAAAATTGAAGAGTAGTATCTTGCATGATTTTGTACTTGTCATTCTAAATTAAACTATTATACATGGAGTTATTACTTTTATTAATGCTATAATAGCATAATGATAATAACTTTGGATTGTAAGCATCAAGTATATCTGAAAAGAAACACTTTTTGTCTTTTGGTAGTGCCTCAGAGGATTTTGTGTAACAGATAAGAAGATAAATGGAATGAAAATGGGCAGGAACTGGAAGAATGAAGTAATCCATGCAAACAGTACAGTTCTGAACAAAGGTTTGTGTTTGGTTTCCTGGCAGCTTGCTCAGCCAGGAAATACAAATGACATACTCAGAGATCCAGGAAATACAATTTAGATGAAATTCAGCACAAACTGAGAGAGTACAGTTATTTATTGATAATAGGAATGATGTGCATGAAAACTGAAAATCTTTCACCATTTTAAAACATTTCCAGTTTATTTTAAATAACATAAGATGTTTTTGCTGTATTAGATACTATATTTAGAAAGTAAAGTGGCCAAGAGTCAAATTAAAATAAACTTCACAAAGAGCTCACTTTTAGGCAAACCTCCAGATAAGAAATTATACATACTTAGTAGCTAATGGCTGCATAGTGATAACAGAAACTAAAACATTTGGTGTGTTCCTAACTTACATTGAAAGTTGTTTCTGTGGAAAACAGGGAATAAATTAGTTATCCAAAGAATACAGTAATATAAGTGAATTAGGATTATTTCCTAATAATCTTTTTGAGGAAAACATTAAAGACTATAGAGAATTTAAAACTGTGTATGAATGTAATCTCAATCAAATTAAAGTAAAACATGTAATACTTAGATTTAGGTCATTTGAGACTTAATTATTAAATGCTCATGCCTGAGCTTTTCTATTCTTCTAAATAAATAGAAAACCACCAATATTTATCAACCCCAAGGCTAGGAATGTGAAAACTAATTAAGTGAATATGGAGAGATGATTAGGTGATGACATCAAATTTAGGGCCTTCAGAATTTGCTGAAATGAGAAATATTATTAGCAGTTATAGCTGACAGAGTTGCTTTAAGATATCTGTGAGGATGAATGCTGAAATATTTCAATATTTCAGATTTTATTATTTTATTGTTTATGTTTTTGAGGAGTGGCCACAATGAAGGCAATGTTTTTTTCACAAAACACAATTTCTCAGTCCAGTGTACCAAAATCCTATACAACATGGTTTTTAAATTAAAGCAAGTAGGGTAAAAATGTTCTTCACGATACTGTATTATTCAATAATCCAAGTAAGAAATTAAGAAGATAATGAAATGATACCAATTAGTAGGCAAGGACAATCTGTGGATGGAGGCAACAACAGGCATTTTCATACAACAGCTTTCTTTTTAATTTGATTTAGTAATACAGAAAATGTGTTAGGTACATGAACTGTAAGAGTTAAATCTATATATATAATTCACTAAGTCCATAGCAAACAAGACGCACGCAAGACATGGCAAGCAAGACGCACGCAAGACAGAGCCACGCCCGCCAACTCACAGAGCCCCGCCCACCAACAATTCACTAAGCAGCCGAACATGGCATGTAAGACAAAGACCAGACCATGGCAAAAAAGACACACGCAAGTCCATGGCAAGCAAGACGCACACGAGACAGAGTCACGCCCGCCAACTCACAGTTCACTAAGCAGCCGACCATGGCACGTAAAACAGAGACCAGACCATGGCAAGCAAGACGCACGCAAGTCCATGGCAAGCAAGATGCACGCAAGACAGAGCCACGTCCGTCAACTCTAACCCTCCTCCCCGAGGCATGCGCACTTCCTGCTCATGTGCCCGCCCCCAACTCCTCATCAAACACATCCTGAGTCGCTTTCTCCCGCATCCACCCTCGCTCTCGAGGCATGTGCACTGCCTGCTCATATGCCCGCCCCCAACTCCTCACCTGAGTCGCTTTCATCTGTGTACAGTCCACATGCAGCTGTGAGTCACATTGACTGTTCATTTTCCAAACACATCCTGAGTCGCGTTGGTCTGTACTACAGTCCACATGCACCTCTGAGCCACGTTGACTGTTCATTTTCCTAACATGGCCACCGCTTCAAATGTATTTCATGGAAACAACACTTCTTTCAATGTTATACAAATTCCTGTATCAGGTAACTGTTTGTTTCTATCAGTCAGATATTTTTGGAAAAAAGTCATTGACAAAACTGTTGCTCTCGAACTTCGCAACATGGCTGTAACCTTTGTTTGCCAACATTGGAATAACTTCGGCGACATGCTGTCCGTTGTTCTTAGTCACGGAAGCATAGTCATACAGTCTGCTCAACAATACACTGACTACATGAATACTTACGGTGTTCATGGCGGTGAGGCAGAAATTGTGGTGATGTGGCAAATCACCATTCACTTCATGCCTCTCCTCGAGTTTACAATCCGGGCCAACGTCTCTCCATATCCCTGCTCTTTAACGGTCCTTTGGATCATGGGCATTACAAAGTTCTCTTGCCTCTCACAAACACACGTGCTGACCTTATGGTGCCATCTGTTGACAATGTCGGTATGTGCACGCACACAAAATACACACCCACTCCATCTACACACTGATGTGCCGTCACCTTCCCACTATCCTCTTACTGAAAAACATTTACAAACGCATTTTACACTGGAATTTCAATGCAACGTTTGCTCCAAGACCTTCACACTACAGAAATATCTCAATGCACGTTTAAAAGCACACTGCACTGAACAAACGCATTCCACAAAGGACTTACAATGCACCATTTGTTCCAAAAGCTTCCGATTGCAGAGATTTCTCAATGCACATTTAAAAACACAATCCACATCCCTGACAAAATCCTTTCAGTGTCAACACTGCACTAAATTGTTCAAAACATCATTTCTTCTCAACAAACATACGAAAACACATTACCATGACACATTCTTTGAAAGTGTACATTGCAAAAGCTCTTTCAAAAACTCACATTCTTCTCGCAAAACACATGCACGGTCATCGCATTCAATTCTCCGCTGCTTTTCAAAAAGATACCGCCATTCCCGTCCAAGAACATAACATTGGCCTAACTACTGCACTAATTACTTCTTGCAATGCTCTTTATTGGCCAGCAGAGGTCAACATATCCGGACAGAAATATTTCAACGCACATTTAAAAACACACTGCACTGAACAGATGCATTCTACACAGGGCTTTCAATGCACCATTTGTTTCAAAAGATTCTGCCTGCAAAGATATCTCAACGCACATTTAAAAATACACTTCATTGGTATCCTCAAACCCTCCCCATTTGGATAACTGTGTCTTTCAGGAAGTGTTCACTCATCAATAAATAATTATATGCAGCGTATGGTACACCACGGGTCAGCTAGTACATATTAATTGCCTAATTTATATCCTGCCTTTTAAAATTGTAAAAACAAAATTCATTTTAAAAGTTTCACATATCTTAGAACTGCAATTCACACAACTCGATCAAATTTCTATCTTTCAAACATCAAAGTGACACATCAGTAGCTGATATTGCATTGTGTGTATATTGATTTTTGCTAATTTCTGGAATGTCATGAAGGTGTCGGTCACAAGTATAATGTCTATTAAATGTCTTTTTAGTTTGCAACACGCGTTTTTAGTTAGAAAGGCAGATGGCTTATAGCTTTCAGAACAGACTCTGGAAATTGCAAAGAGTATTGCTTTCATTTTCACAATCACAAAATTCAATAAAACTCATATTTTGTTCAAATACAAATGTATACATTTTTTACTGCTTTTATTATTTGTAATGCCTGTTTTGTGTGTTTTATTGATTTTGAGCTAATCCTTATCTTTAGATGAACACCATATACCATATACAGTATGCGCACTCTTATTTCATTCCTAATCATGTTGCACTTACTCACAAACTCCTTTGGCACCCTGTTTTAATTTTCTTTGTATGTTTATAAGGTCATTATAGTCATCTGTACAGAGTACAGTAAGATTTTTACCTGCATGTTGAAAGAATGATAAGAAAACAAGAGAAAGGTCTGGGGGAGTCCACCCCATATACTTAAAAAAAGGAAGGTTGTCTTGCAACAGAGTAGCCTATTAAGACTGATCCTAACATACATTGACTCACTACTGAGAAGAATATGGCAGTTTTATAGAGAGTCACCAGGAAGAGGCATGTCCCTGAGGTCAGAAGCAAAAGAGCTGAGAGTCTTGGGAGTGGATAGGAGTTCTCTGGAGGCGGGACCGGAAGAGCATTCTGTGGACGAAGTGGAAGTGTCACTAGGTGATTTTGGCTTCTGAGGATCTGTAGAAGAAGGAAGAGTGGCATTCATACACCCCGTTAACCCTTGGTCTGGCATGATCACACACTTAGTCAAGCCCATCAACTGCTTCCCAAGTGCACGTGTGTGACAATGTACTAATCAATATGCAGAGTGTTTACCCCCCCGGGCTATGATTAGTGAAAAACAACAACCTTGACCTGAAATTATTGTGTTCCTTACCTAAGAAATTACATCATGATAAAGTCAGGATGTTTTGTATTAGTTTTATTAGTTGTACTAGCAAAATACCCGCGCTTCGCAGCGGCGAATTACTGCCTTAAAATTTTTATTAAGAAGAAAATTAAACCTTTTTAAACTGAGGGAAAATATACCAATAATTATTTGTTATGGATCTCTTTGTATACCACATTGTGAGTTCGGCCCTCCAGTTGTAATATGACCAAGGTGTGCGCTGAGCTTACTCTTAAGCATGCAACGTACAGTTGGCCATGTGAACAGTAATCTTGTTTCAAATCTCACAGCTTGAATTGCTGCTGTCATAATCGGTTTGAGTTTCATGGTTTGTTTCAATTACGACAGTATTTGTAGGACTTGTGTTGAAGAGACATTCGGCATCTGTCAAGCGTTGTAAGTATACAACTGGTTTCACTGATAACTTCACATCCAGTTTTTGAGAGTTTAAACATTCATAAACATCAAAGTGTCCACTACTGAAATCGTCACCTGTGAATCTAAGATATTTAAGAGGCATTGGCGGTTGTCGAAAGTTGTACAATATTTGGCCATTTCGGTACACTTGAAAGCGACAACCGAACAATTCAGTGGCAGCCATCAACTCACATGCAGATCCATAGGTGAAGGGCTTAAGCATTTCACTCTTATAGTGCTCCTGTGTAGTATAATTATCTCTTGTACCGTCATCAGTCCACACCTTGAACCTGTCCCAGTCATTCAATACATAAGACACAATGTTCTTCCGGATATCAAGAGTGGGCCTGATACGGCCGTGCAATATGTAACACAGAGAATGGAAAAGGCAGGTGCCATCTCCCGGAATGGAAACCACTCGGTAAGTGACAGTTCTTTGATCGATGGTGATCACCTCGATAGACATGTTAATGGGGTTACGGTTGGAATGATAAAGGAAATGGGTACCTGAACAATGTAAAGTAAGTCTAAAATACCTACACAATAGCTATAATCGTAATAAATGAACAATAAAACCGCGGAGAAGTCGTGGATTAAATTAAAAGGCTGTAGTTATCAGCAGGGAGACGTGAATCCCGTGGCGAAGCAAGGAAGGGAATGTAGAGACTGGAGCGACGGACGGCCTTATATAGGCAGGCAGCCAACAATGTGGGAGGTGTTGGGATGGGGGACCCAACGCCACCTCACACGGTGACCGAGCTGCAGGTTATGGATGTATATATGTATGTAAGTAGGATTCAGTTAGCGTTGGGAACCCGCGTACCAAATTTCTTGAAAATGGGCCCATAAGTAACAAAGACCGTTGGAAAGTTCAATATGGCAGCCGACAGTGGCATCATACCACCGAAATAAGTACCAAATTTCAGCCTTCTACCTACACGGGAAGTTGGAGAATTAGTGACGTTGGAAAGTTCAATATGGCGGCTGACAGTGGCGTCATACCACTGAAATAAGTACGTACATCGGTTTTGGTTAGCGCAGGGAAGCCACCTACCAAATTTCGTGAAGATGGGGTCAGCCTTCTGCCTATACGGGAAGTTGGAAAATTAGTGACATTGGAAAGTTCAATATGGCGGCCGACAGTGGCGTCATACCATCGAAATAAGTACGTACATCAGTTTCGGTTAGCGCAGGGAAGCCGCCTACCAAATTTCGTGAAGAAGGGGCCATAAATAAGAAAGTTCAACATGGCAGACGTTGTCGACCGTTATTGACCATTATGACCGTTACGTGTAGAATTTCGAAATGAAACCTGCTTAACTTTTGTAAGTAAGCTGTAAGGAATAAGCCTGCCAAATTTCAGCCTTCTACCTACACGGGAAGTTGGAGAATTAGTGATGAGTCAGTGAGTCAGTCAGTGAGTGAGTATATACATATCTACATATACACATATATATATATGCATACCTATCTACATCATATATACACACACATATACATACATACATACACAGACACACACATATATATAATTTGTGTGTGTGTATGTATGTATGTATGTATGTATGTATGTGTGTGTGTGTGTGTGTGTATACACATACATACAAACATACACACAGGTATATATAAATATATGTGTATATATATATGTATGTGTCTATATGTGTGTGTATAGCTTTGATCACTGAGTGCAAGGGAAAAATAATAAAATGTAGTCTATAAGTTATTAAACAGTAAAACATTAACGTTTTAAGAAGTAAAGGTACATTGAGCACTACTGGAGTGGTTGCGGGTAAACTACATTTTAAAGACGGTATAACAGAACAGGTAAGTAGTACTAACAGCAGCTAAAATGTATATGGATCATCTCTCGGTAGTAGATCCCTTTTGAAAGGCGCTACACGACGGCTGTGGTATAGAAATTACATTTTCTATGTGAAAGTCCAAATTTCTGCCTCTGGTAATGTGCCTTACCAGCAATTAAAGAAAATTAGTTTTGTGTCCTCTGCAGTGTTAAGAGAGAAAGGCTTTGGTTTGGGATAAAAGGAAAAAAGGTGTAAAGAAAGGAAAGTTGCCTTTTTCTTTTATATAGTATACAGAGATGTGTTCGGTGACGATATGAGCGCCTTTTGGGGACAGTCACGGTGGGTCTTGTGCAGACTGGTGAGACGTCCCAGCTATTAATCGGCTGTGATGGCACTGTCAGTCCTTCACTCCTGTGCGTGTCTTCATAATCCGAGCTGACGACCTCATAATCGTATACGTGCAAAATAAAGTGCGAAGCGCCTTAATATTATTTTGCCGCGGTGTAGAAAAGGGGTCCCGCGTTTGCACTTGTCTGGGCTATAGCTCAGGGGGAGGATGAAAAAAACTCACTTTGAGTTAAGGCAGAAGCGCAGTCAGCGTCTCAAAGGCCGGCACAGCTATGCACGCGCGCCGGCTGCTCGACTTTTGCTGGGCAGGAGACGCCAGTTTTTGCAGACACGTTCACATGATCAAAAGTCTCCGCGCTCTTTGGAGGTCATTCATATACAAAATACCCGCGCCTCGCAGCGGAGAAGTAGTGGGTTAAAGGAGTAATGAAAAAGAAAAGGAAACATTTTAATAATAACGTAACATGATTGTCATGAGTGTTGCTGTCATATATATGCCTGCCTAAATAAGTCACCCTCGCTTCGCTCTTACTTTTTTACCGTTCATTTAATCATGGCTAGTGGCGGAAAAATTATAAAATGGAAGGAGGATTACACTGAGTATGACTTTACCAAAACAATTATTGATGGCGAATCGATTATTCATAAAGCTTGAATTGGTGATCTGTTTTTCTGTGTTAACCTCATATTTTTTCATACTTCTTCTCAAACCAAGGTGGTGCAAGGCTAAAATGAATTGGGATGCGCTGATCAATGTAATCGGTGTACCAGGAAATCATGCATTGACAAAAGTTCCCCTTTGATTGTAATGCAAAGTGTGATTAAATGCATTATTTTTTAACGCGTTATGGAGCACATGCATCGAAGCTTCTCAGCTGTGCTTGTGCTAAGAAAATTAAACATTTTAAAAATAACGTAACACGATTGTCAATGTAACCTTTTGTAAGTAGTGCCTGGAGGATTCAGTGTGGAGAAAGTCTAGAGACAGCGTGTGTATTAACTTGTGGATTTCTCTGTATTTGGTGGCAGTGTGACGAAGTTGCTTCGGAAGACGGCGTTAGCCGCGGAGCTCAGCTCAGTGCGAAATGAGGTAAATGGGAGGGGAGATGATGACGTGACTCCCCTACCCGCCTTAACTGTCAATCCCCCACAAACACAGTCTCTCGGAATTTGCATAAGCACACCCCTTCACCTGCAATTTTAACTTAGTTACAAAGTGATCAAAACTCTCGTTTATATCCTGATTCCTCTTATTAAACTTGTATCCCGCATTACCCGAGGGCATGTAAAACGCCAGTGGCAGCCTGTCTATTAAGTTAATTTAAAGTTTAGGTTTATACCTTGCTTTGTTTCCGAAGTAGCTGTACTGATGAATATGGTAGTACAGTATATGTCACTCGCTCGCTTCTTATTGTTTCGCTGCCCCGCTAACTTAAAAGCCTCGTGCAGCGCCTGTCAGTTCAAAATTGATTGTTTGCTTGCTTTTATCGCTCTCTCTCTCTCTGCTCCTAGCGGAACTGTCATCTCTGACTTGTCATGGAGCACGTTTAAGCTCATGTGTTTGCAGTGTTTGAATAAAAATCCTTCCTGTTTCTACGACCTCCTGTGTCTCTGTGCAAATCTGTGACCCAAGCATGACAATATATTCCGACGCTGAATTTATATATTCCAGCGCTGAGTTTATATATTCCGACGCTGACTTTATATATTTAAGTTTTGACTTTAGGTGGCAGTGTGACGAAGTTGCTTCGGAAGACGGCGTTAGACGCGGAGCTCAGCTCAGAGCGAAATGAGGTAAATGGGAGGGGATATGATGACGTGACTCCTCCACCCGCCTTAACTGTCAATCCCCCACAAACACAGTCTCTCGGAATTTGCATAAGCACACCCCTTCACCTGCAATTTTAACTTAGTTATAAAGTGATCAAAACTCTCGTTTATATCCTGCGTTCTCTCATTAAACTTGTATCCCGCACTACCCGTGGGCATGGAAAACGCCAGCGGCAGCCTGTCTATTAACTTAATTTAAAGTTTAGGTTTATACCTTGCTTTGTTTCCGAAGTAGCTGCAATGATGAATATGGTAGTATATGTCAGTCGCTCGCTTCTTATTGTTTCGCTGCCTTCTCAATTATATAATGCATGTTTTCTTCAGCATATTTTGGAGCTCTTCCTGGTTTTCTACATAGTGCGTTGACAGTCAGTTCACGTGATTACGTGGGCGGCGTGATGATGTCACACGAAACTCCGCCCCCACGGCGGTCAAGCTCAACTCCATTACAGTAAATGGAGAAAAATACCTTCCAGTTATGACCATTACGCGTAGAATTTCGAAATGAAACCTGCCCAACTTTTGTAAGGAAGCTGTAAGGAATGAGCCTGCCAAATTTCAGCCTTCTACCTACACGGGAAGTTGGAGAATTAGTGATGAGTCAGTCAGTCAGTCAGTCAGTCAGTCAGTGAGTGAGTGAGTGAGTGAGTGAGTCAGTGAGGGCTTTGCCTTTTATCAGTATAGATTAGACAACTAGGTTCAGAGAGGAACAAATCAGATGTTATAATTAGAATTGTCAAAAGAACTTAATAACATCTTTAAATATCTTTCTCTATAATATCACCTTTCATAGAACAAGTTCAGACTGTTTAATGAAATATATTTCATCATTATTATTTCGGGGGGCCTTCCATTTTTCACATTAGTGCAGCTCTACTAAAACTGTTGATAAATTCTCTTTGGCAAAGTTAAAGTATTTATATTTTGGAGCAGAGAATAACATTTGAATCTTTTTTCTTTATATGCTTTATAGTAAACAGAAAAATGAGTCAAAAGACCTTGTTTAATCCCTATTTATTTCTTCCTATAGTACTTTAATGCTATGTCTTATGTATAACTCCGGCTATAAAAGATACTGTTTCACCTCATCTTCAACTAAAAATCTGATTTATTGCTCCTGGGCTTACATTTTACTGAATTGCATGTACATACACTGGTCACATGTTCTCCGTTCAAAGACAAATAGACTAGGAGATGAAATCTCCCAAGGGTTCTCATCTAGGTATACAGAGTTGCTCTGTAACCTGAAAGCTGCATCAAGAAAAAAATTGTCTAATACCAGATGTGCATATTGAGGTGGCCTCAAAGTGGAAACAAAAAGTAATATGTGAACCGGCTACTCTTTATAAGAAACTCAATTTAAAATAAAAATGCACACCGCTTATCTTCAAGTAACACAATGAAATGCATTGCATTTCCCAGCTTTCTCCTAAGTTCAGAGGGCAACAAATTGGATTCACATGTCTAATGTACAAACACCATATACTGGTGACATTCTTATAATAACAAAAACACGTTTTCTGGATGTGCTATGGACCAGAAAATGAATTTCCTTTCGAGTATTATAAACCTTTGATGACATTATAAACAGTAAAGGACAGTTTTCTGTTTATTGTTACAAAATGAGAATATATTTATTTATGTAATGGATACAGGTTTACTGTATATAAATGTACTGATATGATGCTCTTTACAAATAACATCTAAACTGTGTAATATTTGTGGGCTTTTAATCAGAAATGATTAATCAAGATTCCACCAGAGATTTATGTGCATGGATCTGTATTGCAATTATTCTGTAAACACTTTGGGGACACAGAGCTTGGTGCAGCTGGCATGTAAGTGCCATTGGCATTTTGGACTTGTTTGTCTACAGCTGTCATGCCAGTGGCATTAGCATTTGCATGGTTACAACTTCAGTGTCAAGCGTTAGGTAGATCTACAGAGAAATTTGACAGGGTTCATTTTTTTCATCCCTAGAAAAATCTGTCACATGACCACATGGGACAAACCTGCCTTAAGATGCGTTGTTTATTATTTTTCAGGCTACAACAGAAGTTCTCCCTTATCAGTTTTATCAGCAGAACATAAGAACGGTTAAATTATTTTCATATTTTGGAATTCTGTCATTTAATGACTTTACAAGGTAGGAGATGGTTAAACTCTTTTCGTGTGTGGGCTTATACCCAATTGAAAAAAAAAAATATATACACCAGGGATATTGTCTTGGTACCTTTTTTAAAATTCCTTCCTCACAATCTTTCATTATTGTGAATATTCTCTTTTAACAATAATAAAAAAAATAAATAAATTTACAAGTCATTTGTTTAATTCCCATGTAATACATCCAGCACTTTTTTGGCAAGGCAAGTCCGCTGTCATTTTTGCTCATAATATATTTGAAGTTGCACCTCTTAATGAACAACATTTCCACTACTACTTGCTGATTCTCCTCTATTTATGTCTGGGTCAGCTAACTTCCCAAGTAAAGTAGTTTTACCTTTCTGTTCTTATTCAGGGATGGTTAAGTCTGGACCAGTCTCAGATTCAACAGTTCTAATATTTTTGGTCAGGGACTGATATCTGTTCTAGTATTAGGAAAAATTAAAGAAAATTAAGAAAGTAACAATGATGTTCTTGTGCCTATACCAGAAAGAATATCATTTTTTAGACAAAAAAAAACAATCATGTGCTGTTTGGACTCTCAATTCCTTTTGGAGTTAGTGTGCTTTAGCTTTCTCTGTGGAGGCTGCCTGTTCTTCCTGTGATTCTGTACATTATTTCAGAGAGCTCTGGTTTCCTCCTATAGTCAGAAGAGATGATGTCAAGTGAACTAGTGCTGCAAAGCTCCTTGCTATGAATGCATGTAGAGCTGACTGTGCACTTATACAAGGTCCTACAAAGACAAGTACAAGACACATATCCTTACAAATAAGATGTAAACATGTTTGAACAGACAGAAAAAAATGGTCAGTAACAATGGTGCTTTTAATTAGATAATCCATACTTTATTGTCTGCAGATCTTATTATGAAATATAACAAAACCATGAAGCACATATTGCAACTGAAATTGGATTGAATTTAGTGACTTTCTCCACCTGGAATTGACCCTTACACTGGTAGTTCTGCTACAGACTGCTTACTCAAATGACCTTACTAGTTGAGTAAATTAAAACATCTGTAACCAGAGTAGCTAACATTGCTCTGTGCCAAAGCAGCACCATAACAGGCTTGCAAGCTGATCCCCGTTATACTCTCCTGGATTCAATTTTCTGCCGTTGAAGAAAGCCACAGCCAAATCTGACATTGTTTTAATTAAGATTGTGTTCGCTTTCTGCACTGACTATCGCCCACAGTTGAGATTGAGCCCTGGGCTGTTTCTAAAACCTTGCCATGGACTGGAATCACAAGTGATTTTACAAAACTGTTTTTCACTGTTATGTATGGGAATGTTACCATCAAGCATTATAACAGGCTCAGAGGTCAAACTCCATTATAGTAGTTTTTGCTGAGGAATGTAGTAGTTGTAAACATCAATTTTGATTAATCAGAACACAAATACTTCACAGGTTTGAAAAGTCAAACAGATTCTCTTTATTTCTTGAACACCCTTTCAGTATTCAGTTATTATAATAGGTTTGTGAGGATGCAGATCTACAACTTTATATAAGTTAGGAAACTGAGCAAAACACATACAGTCTCTGTATTTTACACATTCAAAATCTGAGCCAACTGTAGGGAATCTAAGCTTTAAAACTTGAAACATTTTTTCATATGTGTGAGTTTGTAAAAAAAATTTTGCCATCGAGGCCTATGTGTCTGCTTTTGATTCTTTTAAAAGTTGTCTACTTGTAAATTGTCAGTATTCACTTTTGCATCACTGTTTTTCTGTGCATATCTTTGCTGGAAAGCATGGGGCATTTTGGTGGATCACAGATTACAGATACGTGCCTGAAAGAATTTTTAAATTAATTATAATGAAAAACAGCTATTTTACTTAAAATGTTATATATCTGTTTTCTGTTATATAAGCTTTAGTAACATTCAAAATGACAGTACAATTTATATTGCTAGAATTACCAGCTACAATGAAAAGTCAGTTGCTGGAGTAGAGCACTACTTGGATGAAGAGTGTACTTCAGATGTCAACAATACATCTATTGAATGTACTAATGATGACAATGGAATCCGACAAGATTTAGAGTTCATTAGTTGTCCTCTGATGCGAGAAGCTTTGTCCTGTATGACCTTATGTCTCATGTATAAATGGTGCATATGCACAAAAATGTTGCATACGCCCACTTCCACGCTTACATTGCGATATATAAAAACTAAACTTGGCATAATACCACTCACATTCTCATGGCAGCCCACATTACTTGCGTACACATGTTTCTGCTTGGTTTTGCAAACTGGCACCACCCAGCTTCAAAGCAGTGCTTCTGTTCCTGTGTGATTTCCCTTACTTTTTTAGATTAACATGCATGACACAGGCTTTATCAAATATACTGCAATCAACCGCATATTGTTTATAAATTAAAGGCACCTGATTGTAATCAACCTGTAACAATATAATGGTGCATGGAATGGCCAAGCTATTCCAAATGCCTTAGAAGCTTTAGCGTTGTTACTCTCAGTGCACCACTCAGAGTATTCTAACCCATTGTATGTGTGTGTGGTATCACAGCTGCACAACAGCTGATCGGAAAGCTCTACGGCAGGTTGTGTCAAGAGCGCAGAGGATTATCGGGATGCAGCATCCAGCCCTGGAGGACATTTAAACCACACACTGCCTCAGTAAAGCCACTAGAATCTGCATGGATTACACTCAGCCATGTGCACAGTCTATTTAAACTTCTCCCATCCAAATGCTTCAGAACCTTTCCTGCACGGATCTCGAGGCTCAAAAACAGTTTCATCCCAAGAGCTTTAAACGCACTCAATCAGTCCATCAAATGCTCCCAGTAGAACTGTTTGTACTTACAATTACCTCACTGTAAACTAGCACTACAACTGTAATATTGCACAACCTGGGCCGCTACATGAACCATTTGCACTATCTGCCCTATATGTACATGCATATTGTACTTATGCTTTTATATTGTATATTTTTCATTGTTTTTATCATATTATTATTACTATTATTATGATTATGATGATGGTATTACTATTATCATTTTACAGGAAAATATGTTTATGGAGGATTTGCATATTGAATGTCATTGTGCCATACAATGACAATAAAGGAATTCAATTTAGTTCAATAGAAGAGAGCGCATATTTACAGATGATGATGACTGGCTTCTAAGTCGATTTAGATTTCCAAGCGCTATCCTCTTGGAGCTGTTAGAATAATAAGATGTACACTTGACATGATTTTTAAAATGAAATGCATTAAAGTATGCATTTTACATTATACAGATAAATTGTTAACTTAATACAAATAACGTATACTGTTAATAATTAAATAATGTAGGGGCACGGTGGCACAGCCCGTCAAGGGATTGTTCCTGCCTAGCGCTGTATGCTTGCTGGGACAGGCGTGACCCTGGATGGATAGATACAGTAGATGGAATAATTAAACATGTATTCTGAATATTTTTCAAGGTTGCTTAAACATTTTGAAGAATCGGCATTCTAAGCTTACATTTGGTTTGACATTTATTACAGAGCTTATTGTGTGGCAATTGGTTACGTGAAGAGATAAAATGGTAGGACAGCAATTGAGGGTTGGTACGTTTGACAGACACAGTACTACTGTGATAAATTATTTCAATGAGGGTCACGCACGTCCTAGCAAGCATCTTGCATTAGGCAACAACAATCCCTGGACGGGGCACCAGCTCATTGCTATCACTGCACCACTGTGCGCCCATGTTTGATACATGCTTTAATGCATTTCATCATGTAAATTATATCAAGTATTCAACTTTTTATTCTAAAATGTTCAGAGAGCTGTAATATCATGAATGTAATGTATTTTGTGTGGAGATCAGTGTCTGTGTGCTTCTGTCTGCAAAATAGAACGCCCATTTAAGAAGCATCATAGTGATTCACACACTTAGAACACATAGAATACGAAGCATTTAATGTGCTACTGTAGTTACGATGGGATTTAAGAAACTAGCAAATTAAACATTGATTATAAGATGAAGTTTACAACCTTCTACATTAATGACAAAATAAACTATGAGATTAAAGTGGAAATTTTAAGATTAAAGTCGACAATTTGTCCTTTTTTTCTTTACTGTGTCCTTATTTTTTTCTTTTCTCTTTATCCTAATACACTTCTGTATGACACTCAAACAGTGGACTACGACTTGCCTTTTCACTGTGACTTTGATATCTGACTACTTCTTTTTTATTTTGGACACTGTGCGATTTTCTGAACTTGAACTTTCAAGTGTCTCCAAACACTCTGTATAACTCGATCAACTTCGTTTTGTTGTTTACACCACTGCTTAAGCCAACAAATAGTATGTTTTTTCTTGCCTCCACTTTGCATTCGCTGAAATTATTCTTTTTTTCCCCTGTGCTTTTGCCTTGTCTTTTCACAAAACTCTGAACTTAAGGGGCTATTTATATTGATTTGAATATTCAAAGGGTTTGTAATTCTGTGTGGAATCGGGGTGGGGCAGCAGACATGTGCATGTACGTTACATTTCATGCTGCCTGGGATTTATGGAGTGGAAGTGCATGGAAGTTGGCTTACGCATGGTTTTGTGCATCTGGATTTTTTGGATATTTCCATTTTTGTCTTTATGCCAATATTAATGTGATTTCTACGCAGGGTGATATACATGAAGCCCTTGGTCTTGAGCTATAGGTTCAAAGTGCCTATCTTGAAATATTTGATTATATTTATATCCTACAGGAAATTAAATACATTTATTATGATTAGTATAGTTTTTATATTTCCCAAGGTATGTATACTTAAAATCTCTAATTTTCTTTTTTAAACTGGGTAATTTAAAAAGCTTTTTACATTCAGTTTGCAGACTTGTGCTTGAATTCAATTTCATCTTACTGCAGGTTTTCTAATAGTAAAATCTAGGCATGATAACAGAGGACCTGGACAAAAATTGTCCTAAATAATTAAGGACATGGAGAGAGCACTGGGATACTTAAGACATCTATTCAACCATGTCTGCTATTATGTAGTATAGTTAACTGCCATTTTATATCCTTGTTATACTGTAGTTCACACTGACTACTGTTCTACTTAATATATTATATAGCTGTTTTCCGCAGTTCAAGCAATTATTTGATAACACAGTATTGTTTTTTAGAAGGTTTTGAAGTACTTGCATGTGCACTTTACCTGCTCAAAAATACAAGCCACAAATTTAACTATTATCAGTTTTTTTTTCAACAAAAAACAGAGGTCAGTGTCTTCTTAGAAGATGAGCAAGATGCACAAAAGCATGACATGTACATAGGGGACATATTCCATTATGTCACAGAATTTAGTAGGGGAATAAACAAATACATGCAACTTTGCATAGCACACACGAGAAGGGACGCAAAAAATCCAGAATGGGTCAAAAGCATGGGAGTAATTATCAGCTCTGCCACTAGTTATTATAATATACCTACAGTCCTGTTAATCTGGCTGTCATGTGGCATTGCGCTAAATTGATCGGAGTGTGCTTTTCTGACATTTATTCTACAATCGTGCAGGTGGCTTTGGTGATTTATTTTCTACAAACTTAAAAAAACATGTCAGATCATATTGAATATCAAGACAATGATGACCACTTTTTTTAACATTAACTGATATTTTAATAAAGAGTGAACAGATATTTAATCAGCAACATTCCACTAAACTGCTGAGATGTCTGTGGGAAAGCATTAGTGACACAGGACTGCACACAAAATTGCATTTTGTACTCTGACAGCACACTTGCACACACTTATCAGTCAAATAATTTTTGACCAAACACAATGTAGTTGTTGTTTTGCATCAAATCTCACTCCTTATGATTTTTTTGTTCCCAAAATTACAATTGAGACTGAAGGGTGGACACTTTGTTACAGTGTTAAAAGTACTGGAAAAAAATCGCAGGAGACGCTAGACACAATAACAACAGATAGAGGAAATGTTTGCAGGAATGGAAGAAAGTGCAAGAAGTGTACTACATCTCAAGGAGTGTATTTTGTTCAATGGCTAACACAGAATTGCTGTAAAGTTGTATAATTTTTTAACAATTCTAGGAATTTGTGGGTCCCTCATCATATAGTGGACACTAATAAAAAGATTATACTTCTTTCATTGGTACAGCTAAATGTGCAGTGTTCTTTATTGCAAACATAGAGTAGAAAAGATATTAGCCTATAAAATCACAGAAACTCAAAAGCAAGGTATAGGCTCTTTACTGAAAAAGAGGCGTAATGTGTCTCTTTTATGAAGGTGACAACCTCTTCACAGGGCACACGTGTACAGAGAGGGATGAAAAATGTAATGAATAAGAAACTATTTTCAAACCTGTACCAAAAGGGAAAAGATGTGCACAAAGCATAATTCTGGAAACATAAGTTAAGGGTTTGTATTTTATACCCTATAACATTTTTTTAAATTATAGACTTTGTTTCCCCTCAATCCTGAAAAGAAAAAAAAGGTTTATTTTTGACTGTAGCACAATGACCTTGGCTTTTTCTGTCATGTTAATGTACTCCATAAGTCAGGCATATGGCATGTTTCTTGAAAAAGAGGTCATTTTAGCAGGAGGGAAATCTTAAGACCTTTACTGCAGCCATAAAATGAAATACAAGGGTATTTTACGGACATGACCTCTGATACCTCTTATATGTGTGATTGTACAACCGTGACCATAGAATGGGTACTTAGAATTCAAGACCATCATTATAGGAAAGATAAAAGCTTACACCATCTTTCAATTATTTTAGGATAAGAGAAAACAGTCCTCTGGCCATCATGTGTTGTTCTTCTCCTCACACATTCATTGACCTTATTTTGCAGTAAATTGTACAGTTCACCATCTGGATACAGGGACATCTGTTACATGCTTCAAAATTAGCATGATACTCTGACAGCCAGCAGTCATGCCATCCCATGGTGCACCTGTCAAGACAGCCCCAGTGCTACATTTCAATGCCATTGGGGTCATGGGGATGAGAAGGAGTAACGAGATAGGGTCTCAGTACACGACAATGTCAGATATACAAAAATATTTCAAATAGAAAAAGAGACGTTTTTATAAAAAAAGAATTAAGAAATATTTTCCATAAATAGAGGCTAACACACATTATATACATTTAAGGTGAAGTGTTCAAGCAAACAGGCATGCACATATTGTACAGTATAAGCATATGAAATATATTCTTTAACATATGGCATATTTTCCTGAAACATTAAATATATTGTGGTGCCCAAACCTTGCAAATATAATTTTAATAAAAGGCTAAATAAAAGAGGAAAAAGAGGATATAGTCACCTAAAAATGTATATGATTTGCTTTCTAAAAAAGCTGTGCATCATCCCAGAGAAATGAAGAAACAAAGACATTTACAGTTAAAGAGGACTTTTGAAAAATGAACAACTTAGAAACTACATGTAGGTTAACATATATCAAAAGGGATTTTGTCTGTAATTGTATACATTCTGCTTTTTTCGTTCTTTTTTATATTCTGACTTTGGTTAATGTTTCTTTTTTATTATCCTCATATTGTGTACACATGTTCTTGGGAACGTTCAGTGGCATATTTTCGCTGTGGGGCTCACATACTGATAGACTTCAGCTTCAGTATGTTGCATTTTCCATTATGTTCCATTTTTCCCTTTTTTAATACTTCATTGCACACATTTACTTTTCCACAAGTCTTTTTATAACTTTGCTTTTTATGTTTGAATGTGTGTTCAATTTCTTTCAGTTTTCTCTGAGACAATATTTTATTGTCAGTCTCATGCAGGGCATGTTATCAAGTACCTAACTGCCCAACTGTTCCATTCCACTTAATGTCATAGTTTTGTACAGTGGTGTGAAAAACTATTTGCCCCCTTCCTGATTTCTTATTCTTTTGCATGTTTGTCACACAAAATGTTTCTGATCATCAAACACATTTAACCATTAGTCAAATATAACACAAGTAAACACAAAATGCAGTTTTTAAATGATGGTTTTTATTATTTAGGGAGAAAAAAAAATCCAAACCTACATGGCCCTGTGTGAAAAAGTAATTGCCCCCTGAACCTAATAACTGGTTGGGCCACCCTTAGCAGCAATAACTGCAATCAAGCGTTTGCGATAACTTGCAATGAGTCTTTTACAGCGCTCTGGAGGAATTTTGGCCCACTCATCTTTGCAGAATTGTTGTAATTCAGCTTTATTTGAGGGTTTTCTAGCATGAACCGCCTTTTTAAGGTCATGCCATAGCATCTCAATTGGATTCAGGTCAGGACTTTGACTAGGCCACTCCAGTCTTCATTTTGTTTTTCTTCAGCCATTCAGAGGTGGATTTGCTGGTGTGTTTTGGGTCATTGTCCTGTTGCAGCACCCAAGATCGCTTCAGCTTGAGTTGACGAACAGATGGCCGGACATTCTCCTTCAGGATTTTTTGGTAGACAGTAGAATTCATGGTTCCATCTATCACAGCAAGCCTTCCAGGTCCTGAAGCAGCAAAACAACCCCAGACCATCACACTACCACCACCATATTTTACTGTTGGTATGATGTTCTTTTTCTGAAATGCTGTGTTCCTTTTACGCCAGATGTAACGGGACATTTGCCTTCCAAAAAGTTCAACTTTTGTCTCATCAGTCCACAAGGTATTTTCCCAAAAGTCTTGGCAATCATTGAGATGTTTCTTAGCAAAATTGAGACGAGCCCTAATGTTCTTTTTGCTTAACAGTGGTTTGCGTCTTGGAAATCTGCCATGCAGGCCGTTTTTGCCCAGTCTCTTTCTTATGGTGGAGTCGTGAACACTGACCTTAATTAAGGCAAGTGAGGCCTGCAGTTCTTTAGACGTTGTCCTGGGGTCTTTTGTGACTTCTTGAATGAGTCGTCTCTGCGCTCTTGGGGTAATTTTGGTCGGCCGGCCACTCCTGGGAAGGTTCACCACTGTTCCATGTTTTTGCCATTTGTGGATAATGGCTCTCACTGTGGTTCGCTGGAGTCCCAAAGCTTTAGAAATGGCTTTATAACCTTTACCAGACTGATAGATCTCAATTACTTCTGTTCTCATTTGTTCCTGAATTTCTTTGGATCTTGGCATGATGTCTAGCTTTTGAGGTGCTTTTGGTCTACTTCTCTGTGTCAGGCAGCTCCTATTTAAGTGATTTCTTGATTGAAACAGGTGTGGCAGTAATAAGGCCTGGGGGTGGCTACGGAAATTGAACTCAGGTGTGATACACCACAGTTAGGTTATTTTTTAACAAGGGGGCAATTACTTTTTCACACAGGGCCATGTAGGTTTGGATTTTTTTTCTCCCTAAATAATAAAAACCATCATTTAAAAACTGCATTTTGTGTTTACTTGTGTTATATTTGACTAATGGTTACATGTGTTTGATGATCAGAAACATTTTGTGTGACAAACATGCAAAAGAATAAGAAATCAGGAAGGGGGCAAATAGTTTTTCACACCACTGTACATCAAGCTCACCTCTCGATAAATTCCTAGATAAAAAGTGAATGTCAAACAAAAATCAGTAGCATTAACTTCAAACAAATTGTGTTGCTATGATAAACTTTGCACTCAACAGACAATTTCAAGCTAAGTTTTGTTTATGTAAAAGAGGAAGAGAATCCTGTATATACTTTTTGAAGAGCAACTTTTCAAAAAATGTTTTGATGTCTAAAATGCCTAAATGTCATGATAAATTATTTTCTAATGCCGTTAAGGGCAGAAGATGTTTATATACCAAACATACCACAAAAGACAGAATGTTTCTTTCTGAATATTCTGTGCAGTATAAAGTCAGCTCTTTTTCAAAAACAACTCATTTGGTTTTAAAAAGTCCTCTTATATGGGAGCATAGTACCACTTCATTTATAGCAACTGTGTTGTCCATGGAAAAAGGAGTTCATCTTATGGTGCAGGGACAACAACCTGCAATTCAACATCAGTAAGACAAAAGAGCTGGTGGTGGACTTCCGACATGGCAAGAAGCCTCTGAAACCAGTCACCATTCAGGGGAAGGATGTGGAACTGGTGCAGAGATACAAGTACCTGGGGGGTTACATAAACAGCAAACTGGACTGGCCTGACAACACAGTGGCGCTGTACAAGAAGGTTCAGAGCAGCCTGCACTTGCTAAGGATACTCAGGTCTTTGATGTGTGTAGCAAGCTGCTAAAAATATTCCACCAGTCCATAGTAGCCCGTATGACGTTCTACGCTATAGTCTCCTGGAGAAGCAACCTCAGCTCAAAAGAAACACACTATCTGAACAAACTTATCAGGAAAGCCTGTTCCATCACAGGGCAAACTCTGGACACACTGGCAGATGTTGCGGAAAAGTCGATGATGGCAAAATTGGATGCCATCATGAAAAATCTCCTCCATCCTCTCTAGGAGGCACTCTTTTGGAGCACTAATAGGCATAGGCTCACTGCTATCAGGCAATTCAATGCTTCCACCTAATGCACTTTTGTAATTTAAATTATTTCTATTTAATTATTTATTTGTTTGTTTGTTTATTTGTTGATTGATTGATTGGCTGCATT
This sequence comes from Polypterus bichir lapradei, assembly GCA_026402145.1. NCBI lineage: Eukaryota > Metazoa > Chordata > Cladistia > Polypteriformes > Polypteridae > Polypterus > Polypterus bichir. Next base: position 67,075,523 of record JANRMT010027041.1, read on the forward strand.
ATCTCTCCTGTGAGTCTGCATTCTTGTTTTTTCTGTTTCTGTTGCTGTATGTATTTGAATTTCCTCATGGGATTAATACACTTTATCTAATCTAAATTAATCTGTCTAATCTAAAAAAGCAGAGTGATACAAATGTTAACAGCCAAGCAAGTCCCAAACTAAAGGCAGTAGCCATTATAAAGACCAACACTAGAGTTGTACTCATAAGATATGAAAATGGTTGTGATCTAATCAGTAAATTTTTAGAATAAGTTCTTAAAGCACAGAGGAATCAATTATCTCCTCATTTCTTTTTCTTCTCCATTCATCTCTATTGGTCTATTAAACTCATCAATTTAGGTATGTTTACAAGCCTTAAGTTTTACCCAGCTTGGCCGTACTCTCTCTCTCAGAGGTGGGGGTCGACTTGTTTTTCAATCTCAATCCTATTTTTTGTAAAAATTGATCGATTTGTATCAAATGATTACAATAAAATTATTAAAAAAAAAAAAGAAAATGGCTGTGATGACCAGGCATCTTCTCACAATTTATGGTCTCTGCCACAAAACATTACCACCCCAGGTGAATTTATCATGCAATTCTAAAAAATAAATAAATAAATTAAAAAAGGTGGCACGGTGGCACAGTGGTAGCGCTGCTGCCTTGCAGTAAGGAGACCTGGGTTCAGTTCTTGGGTCCTCCCTGCATGGAGTTTGCATGTTCTCCCCATGCCTGTGTCAGTTTCCTCCCACAGGCCAAAGACATGCAGGTTATGTGCATTGGCAATTCTAAATTGTCCCTAGTGCGTGCTTGGTGTGTGTGTGTGCCCTGCCCAGGCTTGGTTTTTGTGCCTCCAGCAAACCCCTGTGACCCTGTAGTTAGGATATAGCAGGTTGGATAATGGATGGATGGATTAATTAAAAAAAATAAAACTAATAGCTCAGCTGCAATAGCTTCATCATGTGCAAAGAGCAAAACAGAAAAAAGGTTTATTTTTATAGTGCTGCCAAGAATGGAAGAAAAAAAAATAAGTAAATGTATTCAAAGGCAAAAAAACCCCCAAAATAATAAACAAAATCACATATAATTATCAATTCAGACATTCTTTACTTGGTTCCACTACCTGTTGGTGTCACCCTATTTCTAATGATACTTCTTAATAACATCTGATATTCATTATAAACATGTTACACACAAATATACATTTATGTACATACACATCATATTTTGTTTTTCTACTTGTCTGTCGTTATTCATTTAAACCTTTCCCCAAATGTAACTGGCTGTTAGAATGATCCTTTTTAGAAGTTTAACACCTGCATAAAATAAAGTGGGTCCCTCTGCATAGCAGCTCAAATCTGGAACCCTGCATGTTTTTTTTTTTTTTATATATATATATTTTTTTGTTCTCCCCAGCCATCTGACTTTATCACTGGATTAGTTGTTACAGACTTAAAAATGATACTGTATATAAGGACTCTAACTTTCTAATAATTTTTATCAATGTTATGTAAGTGTGTATTGATTTCTTCTTTGTTATATACTCAGTTGTTTTTACATAATTCTAATTTTTTTTTCTTGTAGCTATATATTTCACATCTTGTAAAGCACTTTGATTTACATCCTATGTTTGAAATTGTCCTATAAAAATAAATGTTGCTGGAACCAGAGATTTGTAGCATGAATGTGTGGCCAAAGAAACTGCAGGGACTGTATCATAGTTTTGAGTAGGCATGGACCAAAATCCTAAGGACTATTTCCACGACATTGTTTAATCAAACGAATTCAGGCTGTTGTAGAGGCACAATTGTGTCCTACCTGGTAGCAGATCCATCCTCCTGAAAATGTATGGTTCATGCTTATTACATGCTTATTACAAATATTTATGACTCTGTAACATTTAAGGATAAACTCTATATCATTAAAGTTAGAGTTTTCACAAAACTGACATGCCATCATTCACACTAGATGTTGTTTGTTTTCACTTAAGCTGCTTATGGTAATTTTATACAAAACTGCCCCTCCTGACACTGTTTACAATTTATGTCCATGGGGCACCTGTTCAAATGTGAAAAAGACTTAGACTTTACCAAATATAGTATTTCCATTTTGAATTGGCAAAGTTTTTTTTATTTTTAATTACAGATTTTTGGCATTTTGGAATTATTACTTCTGATGGAAGTATAAATACAAAAGATAACTGTTGTGGTTTAGTTTTTATAAAACTAAAAGCGCATATGATGAAGGAAACTGAGTTGGTTGGAAGCAGTAGTGGCATGAAATTATGAATAATCTGGAAATAGATATTTAAAGTATAACTGCAATGCAGCAATGATAATAAGTAAATGCATTGTCACACATGAG
>JANRMT010027041.1:67077875-67144739 GCA_026402145.1 Polypterus bichir lapradei
ATCTTTATGGACTATAAGAATGTTTAAATTGATTCTAAGTGTGTATAATTAGAAGGGTGTATTCCTTAGGAATGCAAATGACTGTTTGTTTCATGTTTTAGGACATTCCAGTATATCATAAATTAAGATTTAACCTAACCTATGTATAACCTCAGAATGAACTGCTAGGGTTTTTTTTTCTTTTCTAGGATATAAAAGAGAGAACAGGTTTACTTTAGGGATTCTGCCAAAATCCAAATCAGTTGACTGAGTTGGAAAGAGGCAGTCTCACATTCTCTCTACTCACCAAGAATTAAGAATAAAGAAATTATTTTTACTTTAATTGGGTTTAAGTTTTTCCGTTGTTTTCCGACTTCAGCGCTCACAGTGGCAAATGTTACTATGCCACTTTAGTAAAAATAAAGATTAAATGTATCCTTTTACAAGCTTTCACCTGTGTCCCATTATTCTAGTTAAAAAACTAACTTTAAAAAACACAAACAATTTACCATTGCCAGCTTATTACAATTTTAAACATCTCACTTCTTAACCTTCACTTGCTTAAAATAAAATCGTTCAACTTCTTCCTTGTAGCTCATACTGTTCAGTGCTGGGATTAGCGTAATACAAATTATATAACTGTCACTTTTGTAATTTGGAGGGAAACAACTGCACACAATGTTCCATGTGTGGCTTCCTTAGTGTGCTGTACAGCTTAGCCATAACCTCCCTTGAATTGTACTCAAAAACATGATCTTTAAAATGAATCAATTAGCCTTAATTTCTTCTAAGGATGTTCTACTGTTGTAGACATAAACCCACAAATGTCACTGAAATTCTGCAAGGAGTAGCAGGCCACATTTTCTTCACGGTGCTGTAAGAGGCTGTTCAATATCTAGGAAAGGTCTCTGAAAGATGTCATAACCTACTGAACAATTATGTTTTTCCATGGGGGCATTTGGTATTGTTTGTTTCCTTAATATAGACATAAAATACATATATACTGTATAATTTAAATGATTTATTGACCTGAAGTTTATATAATCTAATATTAGGTTGAAGATCTCATCAAATGCAATGAGAGAGATTTGCAGCAAAACAGAAATTTAGGCTGGACACATACTTTTTATCATATTACTGCAATAATTTTGTTGCCTCTTGCATCTAAAAAACAGATATGAAAATTACGTAAATAATATAAAAGTTAAGTAATGATGTGAGAAAAAGTGTTCAATTTTAACACAGTTGTTAAATTCTGGTTTAGGTGTGCAAATCTCCTAAAATGAGAATAAATGAGTGTCTGGATTATCACCCTAAAGAGAGATTAGGAGCATGCATTGTCGCACCCACCACATGACAAAGCAACTCAGGATCCCAGATTAGGACCCGAGTGTTGCCATGCAATGGGTGACACCTCAACACCACACTAGTTCAGATGGAATGGAAAAGTGTGAGTTTTTTTATGGTGGCTGGAGTGCCAATTCCGCCACCAACCCCCAGGTTTTTCCCTGCGGGATGAAGGGCTTGATGCAAATTAACATCATACCCAGGACAGAACAATCGCAGGTTAAGGGAGTAGATTTACTATTGGCATTTGACGGGATTCGAACCGGCAACATTTCAATTGCCAGAGCAGATCCCTACCTCAGAGCCACCACTCCACCTGCTACCACCCTAAAAGCATAGCTTAAAAAATCTCTCTCTGTAGATTTCATACTTCTTTCTTTACAAGCTTGCAGTGAGCTGGATCCTGTCCTAGTAGCATTGAGCATAAAGCATATAAAGCACTGGGAGTGGGATGCCAGAACATCACAGGATGTGCTCAAGGATAGACCTGAACTCACTTATGCAAAGACAGTTTAGATTAATCAACTAAAGTAACATGAACACTTTTCAGATGAGGGAGAAATTGCCTACCAAGAGCAAAAACATGCAGACATGGAGCAAACACACACCACTACAAATTATTTTGCATTCTCCAATTCACAGTGATCATACAGTATTTACACACTGTTCATTTATAGTAAGATCTAAAAGGATTTTTGCCAAAAGAGTCTTAGAAATGTGATTGGTTCCAAAGATGTTTTGGATACAGTAGATGTCAGTTTGGTTTTTGTTGAGTAGCAGTAATGAATTAACACATTGCCTGCAAGAGACTGAAAAAAAAACAAGAAGGAGAAAGTGATTTGTAACACAACAACTATAGCTTTGTTTTCAATTCATGCATTCTCTTTATAGACAAAAAAAAATCACAATTGTATGTTTTCATACATACAAATTTAAAACTCTCTTAAATCCCCACTGGACTGCTGCAAACAGAACTGTGAAAATACAAAACAAAAATTTGCTATAGAATCATTAATATAAAAATGGTGAGCGTCATGTTATACTGTAGTCTCCAAGTAGCAAAACACTATACAGGGGTTTATATTAGGCCACACTAATGAGCTCAGAGAAGTATCAGAATAGAATCAGGCAAAATGCCAACAAAGCAATTTCTTCAAGAGAACGGATCTTGAAACATTTTTCATAGCACATGACAAACTTAATGTTTAGTGCTTTCTGACATATGGCTGAAAAGAAACATGAGGTATACTTAAAAGGATTATGCTTTTAATAAAATGAAACTAAAAAATATTGTTTACTTAGACTTTAAAGGAGTTTAAGCTAATAAACTAAAACAAACAAAAGTATTTCATTGCCAAGTTTCAGCTCTTACAGTTGAAATAATATTTAAATAACCAACAGAAATCCTTTCTTTCTTCAGCTTTTAAGAGCACCCCATTTTCACTGTGTGGAAATGACTAAACTGAAAAGTTTCGGTTTTGACAGTAAATTCTTATTTCATATACCAAGTAGAGAATTAAAACTTCACCTTTCCATTTGCTAATTCTTGTCACTTTTGTAAATGACAGCATTTTGTAAACAAATAAATATTGGACAGCAAGGTGGCACAGTGTTAGCACTGCTGCCTAGCAGTAAGGAGACCAGAGTTCACAACCCAGGTCCTCCCTGTGGGGAATTTACATGTTCTTCCCGTGTCTATGTGGGTTTCCTCCAAGTGGTGCAGTTTCCCCCCTCAGTCCAAAGACAAGCAGTTTAGGTGGACTGGCCATGCTAAATTGGCCCCAGTTTTGCATGCCAGTGTGTTCACCCTGCAGCCTGTCCAGGCCTCGTTCCTGCCTTGCACCCTATGCTTGCTGAGATAGGCTCCAGCTCCCATGCAGCCTTGCTCAGGATGAAGCAGGTTATAAAATGATGGATATTTATGCATATTTTGACTTTTTCCATGTTTGATATATAGGAGAGAGCATTATGGTTCTCTTAAAATTTCAACACACGTTCTAAGCATCCCTAAGCTCCCCTTGACAACTTCTGTTGTGATGTCTGTGTGTGCATGCATCTCTGGCATGCATAACCTGAGAATGGATTGACATGTCCCTATCAAAGAAGGCATTTATTACAGTCTTGAAATAGTAGAGCCCTATTGGTTTTGAACAACATCAGTACTTGATAAGGTCTGGTTTAGTGATTGACTTTCTTTCTTTTTTTTTTTTCTTTTCAAGCAATGACCTCAGAGTTCCTTTTTCAAAAACACATTGCAGTGTTTGCTTTAGAAAGTTTTTTGATGTTTCCAAAGGTTTCCTTTCTGCTGTCATTTTATGTTTACCATAGAGAAAGAATTTATTGTCTAAGGAGCAGCAACTGTGTTTCTCAGAGGAATATTTCAACTGAAAGTGGTTTCAAGTAAAACATTTGAGGCATTTGTTTGAAATTCTCAACTGTTTTTGTGAAATGAAAGAAATCATCATATCATTGGCAAGAAGATTTAACTTGTGCACTCAGCAATACCTCATCAATCTTCAGTCTTCTGCACTTAATGGATATTTATTTCATGCTTGTTTTTTGTCAAGCAGGCACACGAGTTGGTTTTGATCTTTTTGAATTAAGCCAAAGAGTAAAGATGTGCTACCAAATAGAGTCATCAGAGTATAAAGAAAGTTGTGTGATCCTCTGGGTCATGTTTTTTTTTTGCATTGTCTAACCTTGGAGGGCAAAGGGCAGAAAGGAATTGATTATGAACAGGAACTTAAAGGGAGCAGTGAATGATTAAAAAATGCAATTAATATAAATAATTCAGATCCAAAGCTGAATGATCCATTTATTTTCAATACATGCTTATTCTAATACAGGGTAAGTAAGTAAATAAGTTTTATTTATAAAACACAATTTAAAATAGCAGAAGGTGACCAAAGTACTGTACAGGATTATATAAATTAAGTAAAAAATAAAATAAAATAATACACAAGTAGAAAATACACTCATAAAAAAACACATTAACAAATAATTTATAAGCCATAGGAAACAATAGATTTTAAATCTAGATTTAAAAAGCGTAATTAATGAGGCTGATCTGATAACTTTGGTGGTACACAAGAAAAAGCACAATCGCCCTGTGCTGTTATCCGTGACTGTGGAACCACCAACGGGTGCTGATCTGATGATCGCAGTGATCTCTTAAAATGAATACAATAAGAAACAGGAAGCTAGAACTACAGAAATATGATCTATTGGCTTTGTGCCGGTGAGTAGTCTAGCTGCTTTCTTCTGAACCAATTGTATATGGACAATAGAAGACTAACTCAAATACAAATATAACAAAGTGCAATAATCTAATCGAGAGGAGTCAAAGGCATGGATGACCATTTCTACAGAGGAAAGGGCTTAATTTTAGAACTTATCCTAAGTTAGAAAAAAAAGCTTTTACAATGGAACTAACTTGTTTGTCAAATCTAAATCACAGTCAAAGATTTCACCAGATTTCTAACATCTGGCATAGCATATTGTGAGACCAAGATCAACTACTCAAGAGTCATAGTAGTCTGCTGGATGGTATCGTTCCCTATAGGACACTTGCGTATACACAGTGTCAAAAAAGACACCAAACCAATTTTTCGTTAATTAATTAAATACAATTGCCAGTTCAGCCTGAAATGTATACTTTTAGCATGTAGGTGGTAACAGGAATACTTGGAGAAAAACCTCACAGACACAAGTAGAACTAACAAATTCTATCTGCACAGTTCTCAGGCTGATATTGGATCACTAGACTCTGGAGTTATGAATTAGCAGTGCTAATCACTCTGGTGCAATGCTGTCCCAAAATGAGTAAAGTAATATGAGAACAATTTTAAAGAGTTTATGTTTTTCTTGAAAAAATATATGCAGTGGATTCATAAAGTATTCAATGTCGATTTATTTATATAGCACATTTAAAACAACATAGAAATGCTGTGGCCAAAGTGCTTTACAATAAAAGAAGTAAAAAACATACAATTAACGTAAATAACATAAATAGAAATAAAATAAATGAACATAAAATTAATAAATAGAAGTAATGTTACATAATCACAATGAGGAAACCATCAGCATTACTGAAGGTCATGGAATTCAAGTGAATAGAAATTAGTCTTTAGTCTTGTTTTGAACAGTTCAGTTGTAGACGACTCCTTTATGTGATGAGGTAAAGAGTTCCACAGGTGAGGGGCAGCAGCTGCAAAAGCCCTGTCCCCCTTAGTTTTACACTTGGTACGAGGGACAACAAGACACAACTGACCAGAAGATCTAAGCACTCTGGATGGCTGGTGTAAGAAGCATACAATTCAGATAAATGAGCAGGAGCACGCCCATGTAAAGATTTAAAAACTAGCAACAAGATTTTAAAATCAATTCGAAAACTTACAGGCAGCCAGTTGTAAAGAAGCTAATATTGGAGAAACAGAATCAGACTTTCTTGCCCCAACCAGAAAGTGAGCGGCAGCATTCAGGACCAACTGTAACCTGCGTATCAGGGATTTGCTAATCCCAGAATACAGTGAGTTGCAGTAATCAAGGTCAGAAAAGATAAAAGCATGAGTAGCTTTCTCAAGATCCCTAGAAGATAAAAAAGGCTTTTTATCTTACCTAAAAGACGAAGCTGGAAAAAGCAACTCTTGAGTACAGAATTAATCTGTTTCTCAAAAGAGAGGTTACTGTCATTAATAACACTAAGATTGCGGACTTGAGGTTTGCAAAAGACAGAGAAAGAGCCGAGAAGTTCAAGACCAATTTGGGCTTTAGCTGATGGACCCACTATAAGCACCTCCGTTTTATTTTGATTCAGATCAAGAAAATTATTAGCCATCCAGGATCTTAGTTCAAAAAGACAGTTGATCATTGTAGAGTGGCAGACAGGAATATAAACCTGTGTATCGTCAGCATAGCAGTGAAAAGAAATGTTACATTTCCTAAAAATAGCTCCAATAGGGTGAAGGTATATAGAGAATAAAATAGGACCCAAAATGGATCCCTGAGGAACACCATATTTTAGAGGAGCAGTAGACGAAAAAGAGGAATTTAAAGTCACTGAAAAGTGTCTGCCAGTTAGATATGACCTGAACCAGTTAAGAACAGCCCCTTTAAGTCCAACAAGATGTTCAAGTCACAACAGTAACATCTCATGGTCAATAGTGTGAAAGGCAGCGGTCAGGTCCAGAAGGACAAGGACTGCGGCACCACCTGAGTCAATAATATTAGAGATGTCATTGAATACTTTCAGGAGAACCGTCTCAACACCATGATAACGCCTAAAGCTAGATTGGTAGATCTCAAATAAATTATTGGAGTTAAGGTGATCAACCAATTGATTATAAATAATTCTTTCTAATATTTTAGCCATAAATGACAATTGGGAAATTAGGCAAACATTGGCTAAAACTCCAGGATCTAATTCTGCCTTTTTTAGAAAGGGATGCACCGCAGCATGTTTAAAAAATGAGGGCACAACCCCCTCACTAATAGAACCATTGATAATGGCTAGTAAAGATGGACCCAAAACATTAAAGGCTTCAACTAAGAAGCATGGTGGTACAAAATCCTTTCAGATTTCAATAAACTGCCACCACCATGCTTTACAACTAGAATGGTACTGTGAAGCTGCCTGATGTCCTCCAGACATGATGTTTAGAAATGAAGCCAAACAGTTGCAATCTTGGTTTAATCTGACCAGAGAATCTTGTTTCTCACAGTCTAGAGTCAGATCACTTTAGGTGTGTGAAGCTTGTCATGTCAGTCTTACAAAGATTCCAGTTTGGAATCTGAGAAAAGGGTCAAAGAAAACTTTCTAAAATACTGCTTTTACTTTGTCATTCCGGGGTTATTGAGTGTTGCTTGATGAGGAAAAATATGAATTAAAATGATTTTAGCATAAGGCTGCAACATAAAAAAAAATGTGAAAAAGCTGAAGGGATCTGAACACATTGTTTTGACCTAACCAGCCAAATGAAAACTGACAATTAAAGAAAAGAAACATATTGCGGCCAGTTTGTGCTGTTCAGTTGCCCATGTAAAGAACCCACGTTTTAACCAATCAGTTTTTGTATATAAATGATTTATGTTGGGTGTCTGTCACTCCTCTTTTCAGGTCACTACACTGGGTTCTTTTAGAAGCACATATTAAGTTAAAATCCTTAAAGTTTACTTACAATAGTAGTTGATTGGTCAGCACCCATGTATATGAAGACATTCATGAAATCCTTATATTCTTTCTCATGACTTATGTCTGCTAGTGAACAGCATCTGGTGATGGCACCACTACGCTGCATGAAATCTTAATCCAGACTCTTTTTATTTTTAGCTCTGATCTGGTGGAAGAAGCTGCCCACCTTCATCTGAACTGCTGACTCCCTCAGTGTATTTAAGATGCATTTGAAGACTCTCTTGTTAAGCGAATATCTAAATGATAAATACTTCAATTAGGAAAGAAAGAAAGCCTTGCACTGTTAGTTCAGTTCATTAGCCTAATGGCTCTTGACCAGAATCTGATTCCTCCAAATAGGTTCTTGGGACCACTCCCTTTTATACCCATGCCAAGGTGAAATACACAGCTCTTTCATTGCAAAATGCACACACTTATTCTGGTCATCCCTTTTATCTTTAGTCTGTGGGTCATGAGGTGAACGAAATGATGAGCCCTTCAGCCTTGAGTTTCCTGTATCTATCATCGGCATATACATCTCAGGATATGAGGAAGAACATTCTCTAATGCGTCAAGAATTCCTTCTCTAGTTTCTCAGGTTTCTTATGTGCTCCCAGCCGTGACTTCATGAGAAGGAAGGGTGATCCATGAAAATATACTGTATGTAGCAAATAAATAGTCATTCATCTTTTTTCAAATATTAAAAATGTTACATATATAATATAATATTAAAATCATAATAAATATTCTAAGGCATTTCATTTTTTATACAGTGTGCACATAAATAACCTATATACAATAATTTAGAAGCCTTTATTATTTCAGAATGTTTTGAAAAAAAATCTATTTTTTATGCCATAAATTGCTAATAGGCCATATGTGGATATAACATATTTAATAAAACATATGCTTTTATATGTTCAAGGTAACAAAAATGATTACTTACGTAACTTTTTTAGCACCTTGTATGCAACATAACAACTGTAAGTGAAAAGCACGTACAACTGCAAGTGAAAAGCAGAAAAACTGTTTTTTATTTTCTTATAAAACTGTATGGTGGGTTATGCTATGTTAATTTTAAAATCATTAAACCTCACCTCCTTTATCTGTTGACAGATGGCAATATAAGGAATTATGCATTAATAAATGTGACTGCCATCTATTTCTCGAAAATGTAATATTAAAGCCAAACACTGGGTGGAATTATTCATCTCCAATGTGCCTTTGTTATTCCCCAAGTCTCCCTCTGGGATGCTCCCAGGACAAGTTGCAATCAGTACATAGCTGGAGCAAGCTTTTGCACTCACCGGGTACATGAAACATGTATGCATCCCACCATTCTCCCAGCACAACATATGCTTCCTCACTTCACTGACTATTTCCATCTGGCTTAAATTTCAAATTCCAGTTTAGTGGCTTGGAAAAATACAATACTTACAAATGTTGCTGCATATGGAGAGAAATGGAAAGAGATCATTTGAAAAATTCTATATTAACACAAATCTCAAAAGCTCTAACTTTATACACAGATGACCAGTCCAAAAAGGACTAAACTACCTTTCACTGTACTTTTGAGTTCTGCTTTACTTAAGACTACTTGATGAAATTGTGACATCTGGAAAATACTAACATATCCAAAACAGCATTGGTTTCTTCTGGTCTGATGTGAAAGCTGGCCTCAGGAGAATATGCTTGCAGCATGGCATCACATTTGATCTACCCTATGAATATACAACAGCTAGAGGGAATGGACACATATTATTCAGTGTTTTTCTGGGATTATTAACAACAGCCACTACCTAGTTTGAAACAATTCATAAACAGTTGTTTTTTTAATTTTTCATGTTCAGAGATGCTCAGATTTGCATTTATTTATTTAGTAAACTGTTCATAATAAGATTTCAATGCAAGTATTTCATATTCTTATATTCTAATTATTGTTCTTTTTGTAATATGCTCTGAGGCTAAGGATCTGTGCTGGTATCCAGAAGGTTGCCGGTTTGAATCCCTGTCACTCCTACTCTGCTGGGCCCTTGAGCAAGACCCTTAACCTGTAATTGCTCCAGGGGCACTTTACAATGGCTAAACCTGCACTCTGACCCCAAGGGGTATGCGAAAACTAACAAATTCCTAATACAAGAAATTGTATAAGGCGACATAAAGAACAAAAAAAAAAAGTAAGCATGTAGAAATTCAGTGTAAACAATTAGTACAATTAAACATATCATAAGGAAATTACATTTTAACCTAATAAAATCCTCTTATGAAATCAAAACTTATTATATTTGAATGATAGTAGAATACCTTGGTAAGTATTGTGTTTATGTCTTTATAATATCCCGCATACACATGAATCCACAGAATACATGAGGAACATAGTTGCTTAGCAGTTAGAGTTGCTGCCTCACAGGTCTAGAGTAACTGGTAAACATCCTGTTACAGACACTGTCTGTGGGGTTTGCATGTTTTCTATATATTTTGACATTCATGTGCATCAGAGGGTTTCCTTCCACGCTCAACAGGGGTAAGCACTGCCACTCCAAGGCACAAAGGGATGCTGTTGCTGGCAGTTTTGTCTCTTTTTCCATCCACAGCTCAAAGAAAATGCCCAATGAGGGCAGCTGACTCTGCCCCTTCCTGTCCAGCGACTATAAAGCCGAGACAGGTTCAGGTAGAGCTGACTGGAGGATAGAGCTCTAATCTGACCCTGTGACTGCTCTACAAGAGCCTTGAGCCATACCAGGCGATACTGCCTTCTTTTTGTTTTGTGTTGTTTGTGCCACCGTGTGCCTGTTTATTTTGTTGGTTTTCTTAGTTATTAAAACAGGCGACACAGCTCACACCCCAACATTTCTTTGGTCGACAAGTGTGTTTTTCTCTTCAGGTACTCTACTTTACTCACACATCTCAAAACTGTGCAGTTTAGTTTGTGAGTAAAAAAAAAAAAAAACACCTCTGTGTGTTTAAGTAATTGTGATGTACAACAGTCTTGGACAGTTTTTTGAGACCTTGGTATTGGAATTGTAACTGCCCTGGGTTACCGCAATAACATTTTTTTAATTAAACTGCGAGTTCTTTCAAGATCTAAAAAATAACCGAAGTTGTTACCAGAAAACCAAAAAAGGAATCTTTTTAACAAAGCCACGGACATGAAACAGAAATTATAAGCAAGAACAAGAAGGGGTCGCAATCCTGTTTTTTATCCTTTTACAATTTTTTGTAAATATGAAGTATTTAAACTTTAAGCTTTTCAAATCCCATATCTAAAATACTGTTTTTACATTAAAAAATAATTAATTAAAAAGGCAATTGGTGTATACATGGTAAACTAAAAAGTATAGACCCACAAAAAAAAGCATCAGTAATCAATTGGTAAAATTCCAAAATGTAATTTTAGGAAGGTGAGATTAAACAAATATTCCTTTTAGTTATAATTCAGTACTTAACAATGTAACACCAAAAAATGGTGGTACTCCAAAACATTTCAATTCCTGGAGGGGAACACCAAGAAAAAAGGCTAACAATTCCTTGTCTAGAGATATCACATGACATTTAATCACATACAGTATGCATCAACAGTCTGCTAAACAAGGCCAGAATCAGAACGCAGAACTCTGGAGCTGTTGGGCAACATCACAAATTGCTTTGCCATCGTGCCTCCCTGAAACTCTCACAAAGTACTAATTACAATTGACTTGCTCCTGCCTATGTCAGTATAGGCACAGATTAAAACTAGAAGAGGATGATAAATTACAATAATGAATCAAATTTTATTGGTTATGTGAACAACTAATACCTTAACCTTGAGAATAACAAAGATCACATACAGCTCCACTTTCTTTCTAAAACAGTCTTTAGTATCATTAACTAAAAATTCAAAAAGAAATTCACCTATGGCTAAAAGTAGACCTTGAATGGAGAAATAATAAGTAATGAGATTACAAAATAGTATGAATGGCAACATTGACTACTAAAACATATTTCTCGATATGTGAGCCTTTCTAAATCTTTTGATTTAGACAACAACAAATGAACAAATGAAAATAGAAACAATCTCTTCCGTATTATTTAAAACATTGTATAATTTGATAGCGTTATGATTTGTTAGACTTTTTTTCTGAAGTCAATACATTTTTCTTAGGCTTCTGATAATTAATTATGGAGGCCTTTAATATTGTTTTGTGTGAGTGCTGCCATATTGTAGCACACTGTAGCTATGATTTGATGATGAGTTGTTAGGGGGCGTGTCCTGGAAGTTGCATCATGTGATGTCATCAGCTCAACGATAAACAAACCAGTTTGGCATGCTGTTCTTCATCCAAGATTATGGAATATTCAAATTAACCTTTTTGTGTGATCTTGTGTTTAGTTATAAGCACTCAAACCTTTGGTCTGAACCCTTGAGTACGATTCTTCCTTAGTGTTTTTTGGTTTTAATGACTTCATTGATGGATCTCCTGTTTTTGACTCTGACTCATTCTGTCATTACTTTTTTTTTATCTCCTAGTCCCTTATTCACTACTCGCGTGGCCTGCCGTTTTACAGCTGTGGCAGTACAAATATTCAAAAATTAGAACGAAGTCAAAACAAGAAAGGCAAGGAACAAAGCCACAAATCAAAAATGAAAGGCAAAAATCATGTTCAAAAATACTGAGCCAAAATTCTGGAACTAGGTAAAGAGCACAAACTAAAAAGAATATCAATTGATGTTTTATCTAAGTACTAGGATGAAGAGGAACCCATGCCACCATATTTTATGATCATGGGACAATGACATGATGTTACACTTCCAGGAAACACCTCTTAGGAACCTATCATGACATCATAGTAATAGGTGCAATGAAATGGTGGTGTCCACAAACAGCAAAATTCTGTTGCAGTGAAGTAATTATATACTTACACACTATAAAATAAATATATGGCATCATGATACTTCACAGTAGTAGAAGTACAGATTTTTTCTTTTTTGTGTGACACAAAACTACATAATCGATCTAGCTACAAAAAGACACAAACACACTATCATTGCTTAATAGTGACATCTTGCTGACTCTGCAACTTGTCTTGCCTGGCTACACCCGAGCATTAAGACAATTTGCCATATTTTGCCCTTGAATATTTTCAGATTCTGCACCTCTTTATTTTTCTTCTGGTATAATGGACATGTGGGATCTCTGTAACTAGGCCCCTGTCCCTTTTAGCTAAACAAGCAACCCTGATGGACTGAAAGGTCTGGATAATGTCTTATGCGTCTAATGTTTCTTATCCATCCACCTTCAAAGCTTCCTTGCAAACTCCATTCCCATCTCAGAAAGCCTGTTTATGTACTTTACTTTCTGCTGCTCTTAAATTGCCTCTGTTTAACTAATCAATATTCCCAGAATCAGTGTGTCTTTGTTGTTTTGACATTATCATCAAAATGTTAGATATTCATAAAGGAACACTAATTATCAGTTTACACAGCTTAAATATGTGTGTAGGTAGTTCTTTTTTTAAACTGCACATAATGCTGTTGTTACCTTACCGTGGTGCAGGGAAACGGGAAATTTTCAATTGACGTTCAATACACAAATAAACACATTACAAAATACATTTAATGATGAAATATATTGTACAGGATATGCAATTGATGCTTGTCACACACGTGTGCATGGGAGGCAGCTGAAGGGCTTAGGGAGGACTGATTATACATCTGGCTGGGGGGGGCGGGGTACGCTAACGCTCTTTCTGAGTTCTTTACAGGTCTTTCCCGGGAAATCCCACCAGGAGCCAACACCTCAAAGCGGGACACATCCCTTCCGGTCCCGGCACCAAGGACGGCATCACTTCCGGTTCCGGCACCGAGGACGATGTCACTTCCGGTTCCGGCACAGAGGACGACATCACTTCCGCCCTCCGTCCTATAAAGCCTCCTGCCTTTGCTCTGGCAGGCAGTTCTGTTTTGGACTCTGTTGAGTAAACTTGACTATCATGAATCAATTACTTTTGCAGCCAGGAAACCGGAATAAACGGGTGGCTGCCCCAAACCTTGCCATGCCTCATGTCTCTTCTTACTACAGTAATCAATATACATTCAATATTCATTTTATGATTTGAAGAAAACATCATGAAGGTGTTGTCCATTTCTCTGTACACATTCTGACAGTCTGTCATGGAAATTCTCCATTGCTCAAGGTAACATGTCAAGAGGAATGCCAGCGATTTCCTCTTCAATCCTCCTTTTTAGTTCAGCAATAGTTGCAGTGAGATCTGGGAGGCCATGGAATGTCACAGTTGCGTGAAATGATGCACCTTCCAAACAATTGTCGATTTACTGCCAACGATTGTTGGGCAGTATGTGAAGTGGCTCCACCTGGCCCCACCTGAGGACATCTTTTTTAAGGCTGAACCTGTTTGTTCGAAATCACGCATCCATGTTGTAATCGAATGAGCAGATGGGACACGATCATGATGTCCTAATTGGTAATGATGCAGAAATTCCTTTTGCGCAGCAGTCACACTATCACCATTCTTATAAAAGGCTATCACAGTGAATGCTTGTTGCGCACCACTCCAGTGCACCATTATAACTAATGTCAAGGGGTTCTAAACGAGGTCGCATTGGTCCCAAACAACTGCCAATGCCCCACAGCCACCAACACCTAGTTCCAAAATTTCCCGTTTCCCTGCGCCACCTTGTACTTCTTAACCTATCTCCTTCCTATTAACATCAGATCAGTTGTTGGCAGAAATGCATAATGCAGTATTTCCTTACCCAACATTTTTCTGTTATCACTGATAGCTGTTCTCTAACTTTTCTTTTTTCTAGTCATTTTAATGCCCAGTGGGATGGTGCATCAAGTTGACTTCAATATGGCTCTTGACTAATACAAATTGCTGGGATGGATGGGAAGAAGCTGTGCTGGGGGTGCCAGTTCTTGTAATTAGCAAAAATATGATCACCAAATGAGACCATGGTCAATGGCCTAAGTTTACAGAACACACAATTTGCTTCAAAGTCATCACCTATCCCAGCTATTGATTTACATAAGGTACAGTACCAATAGCTTTTATGCTTCCCTACTCCTCTTGTAAGAGAAAAAAAACTTGAACATTTAAATTATCTGTCTGGTTCCTGAAAGCCAGAAATAACTAATTGGATGATTTAAAACATTATTTACTTTAATTTTAAATAGGTAGTCAATTTTCTAGCAGCTAACAGAAAAAAAATCAAAATTCAATTTAAAGTTACTTTGACCTATGACACCCAAACATTATCTTTTACTATGTAAAGTGTGGCATATTGTTCAGCGTGCTTACCTTAAGCATACAGTGTATTACAGCAGTAACTGTACCTTGTAAGTCAGTCTTACCTGTATAAATCTAAAATCTTTAAGTGCTTTTAATAAGCTACAAACATCAAGGCTTTTTCTGCTAATTTTAGTAGAAGTCATACTTAAATAGGCAATACAAACATGGAAACATCTAGTGCCACTTTTATGAATATATATTTGGAGGACATCATTTTAACCCTGAATTTCTTCTTTATCCTTTTGTATTTTCATTAATAAATCCAGGCCTAATTGTCTATTTAGAATTTAAACTTTGTAATGACAGGGTATTAAGAAACTGCTGTCCAAATAAAGTTATGGACTTTGAAATTTGGCGTCGATGTTGACTACATTATGGTATTACAGTATTCCATTCCTCTCTTAAGCTTTACTGTTTGCTATGCAATGTGTGTTATGATAATGTTAAAGAAACTTGATTAGCAAAGGAAAGTGCTATTACTCCCCCATCAGATAATTTTCACTTCTGGCTGTGCTGTATAGATCACACATCCCTAAGTGTTGCATGTTGGCTACTAAGAAATGTTGTGAAGAGAACAGAAACTCACTACAACTTTTAAGTTTGCTGCCAGCAAGGGCAAAGATCACCTGGCACATGAAACTTCCAGATGTCACTGAGCAGGAGACCTTGCAGGCCCTGTAGATAATGAAATTCTGAATGTTACTACACAGGGCATTATACTGCATACTGCCTACTGAGGAGATGAGAATAGTAATGCCATTAATCTTCAGGTAAACAGTGCAATGTCACCAAAATACAATGCAATGCTTATACACAGTACATCTGAAATACACACTGCAAATAACGTTTTACCGCAGAATGTGATAATGTGAGCATATCATGAAAGAATTCTATGCAAAAAATGTCCAACACTAATGTAAATTAAATAAATGATTTGCAGAGACCACTGCTTCTGCTCTGTTTAACAATTTGCTTGTTTTTTTAACATGCTGAATACATTTTTGCTTGTATTTTTTGTATTTATTTTTATACTGAACCTTAGTTTAATTTTTAGCAATATTGTGTTAAGCTCTTCCTCCAAAGATAGCTAGTGTTTAAAACTTTTTAATATCCAAGAATTTTGTGTGTTTTCTTGGACTTGCAGCAAATATTGCCTGTATCTCCTTGTTTTGCCCATGGTTTTGACATAGCCTTTTTCCTTTTCTGGTCCTGTTGACTTGTGCCTTGTGAGCTGACAGTTTATCCATCGTGGGAAAACACTTTAAATTAAATCTGTAGTACTCTGTTCAACACTTTATGCTCTGGTACATGTATCTGCAAACAAATATACATATTTATTAATATATTAGTATTATATATGAGATGAGTTCTTCCCCTGCATCTGTTCACATTCAGAATCGAAAAATAACAAAGCCTTGTATGTATTTTCCAAAACACAACAATGAAGGCATGATTATAAGAAGAGTACCTAACAAAAATAATAATCATAAAAAAAAACAATTTTCTGTCCTTCCATTCTCTTTGAGGTGTGGTGGATTTCCTCTCTTATTCTCTGTTCTAGCCCCCTCTCATTCCTTGGTCTGTTTTCCTCAACAATTACATTTTTCTAAACTCTCTTATCATCTTAAAGCTAAGATGTCCACAGACTGGAGGGGATTTTGACATCCATTATGGGTTTACTACTGAACCAAACCCTATAATCACTTCTATGGTTAGGGGCTGACTTCAAAAGCTGTAAGTTGATCAGAAGTATCTCAAACTCTTCTTAATGCAATATATACTTATAGAACTCTTAAGTGAGAAAATTGAGTGAGTTAATCATGTTTAGTTTTCATGTGTGGCCTGTAGGGGGATGTCACTGAGCCCCAAATTCTAGGCACAAATGCAGCAGAACAGTCATGGGTTCAATTACCTAATTATTTATTCAACAAAGTACCATCGAACAAGTCCCTTCTTTTCCAAAAACAACACAATCCTTTTTTATCTTACTTTTTCTGCACCTCCACTTCTCCCAGATGAAGTTGTCCTTCCTCCACATCCAACACCAACTGTAAAAAGAGTCACCTCACCTCAATCAGGGAATTGGAGTTGGGTATGGAGGAAGGACAAACCAACACCCAAAAAGAGAATCTTTGAAATGTGAGAGTTTTCCAGGCTCTTTATTATGTGTCCTGACAATTGTGTCATTTGAAAGACTAAACATGAAACAAATGTTTTTATTTTGATAAATGAGCCATTGGACACACTCTTATATATATATATATCTGTATGATGAAAGTGAAAAATATACTATTATGGCATACTTTAGGATTCAGTTGCTTGCCATATATATGATGCACAAGGTTACAAACATACAGTTCATGGTGTGGTATACTGTGAATATTAAACTCCTTTTTTAAAATTTCATTTCATTGAGCAGCCTAGTAAATGATCAGAATAAAAATAAATTTTAGACATTCACAGATCAACACTGGGATTTAACAAGGACATCTGGAAAATTTCTATTGTGGATTTGAGAAGGGGAAAAAATATCAGGTGATATTATGGTTAATTGGGCTCATGGGAAACAAGTTAGGATTCAGAGGATATTGCATATGTATAGGCTTATATAGTATTGCACTCAAATATATTTTGTTTACTGTTTGTTATCTTAATGAAAATATACAATTTACTAGAATACTTACTTAGATTTAGTGTTTTACTATTTCTGACTTAATGATTTAACGGACTGCTCTGGTGTAATCTTCTATGCAGTTCTTATCTATAATAATAAAAGGCAAAGCCCTCACTGACTGACTGACTGACTGACTCATCACTAATTCTCCAACTTCCCATGTAGGTAGAAAGCTGAAATTTGGCAGGCTCATTCCTTACAGCTTACTTACAAAGCAGGTTTCATTTCGAAATTCTACACGTAACGGTCATAACGGTCGATAACGGTCGACAACGTCCGCCCCATTCTGAACTTTCTTATTTATGGCCCCATCTTCACGAAATTTGGTAGGCGGCTTCCCTGCGCTAACCGAAACCGATGTATGTACTTATTTCGATGGTATGACACCACTGTCGGCCGCCATATTGAACTTTCCAACGTCACCAATTTTCAAACTTCCCGTGTAGGTAGAAGGCTGACCCCATCTTCACAAAATTTGGTAGGTGACTTCCCTGCGCTAACCGAAACCGATGTACGTACTTATTTCGATGGTATGATGCCACTGTCGGCCGCCATATTGAATTTTACAAACGTCACTAATTCTCCAACTTCCCGTGTAGGTAGAAGGCTGAAATTTGGTAGGCCCATTCCTTACAGCTTACTTACAAAAGTTAAGCAGGTTTTATTTCGAAATTCTACGCGTAACGGTCGTAACGATCAACAACGTCCACCATATTGAACTTTCTTATTCATGGCCCCATCTTCACGAAATTTGGTAGGCAGCTTCCCTGTGCTAACCGAAACCAATGTACATACTTATTTCGGTGGTATGACGCCACTGTCAGCCGCCATATTGAACTTTCCAACATCACTAATTCTCAAACTTCCCGTGTAGGTAGAAGGCTGAAATTTCGCAGGCCCATTCCTTACAGCTTACTTACAAAAGTTAAGCAGGTTTCATTTCGAAATTCTACGCATAACGGTCAACAGCGTCCGCCATGTTGAACTTTCTTATTTACGGCCCCATCTTCACGAAATTTGGTAGGTGGCTTCCCTGAGCTAACCAAAACCAATGTACAGTACGTACTTATTTCGGTGGTATGACGCCACTGTCAGCCGCCATATTGAATTTTCCAACATCACTAATTCTCCAACTTCCCGTATAGGTAGAAGGCTGAAATTTGGCAGGCTCATTCCTTACAGCTTACTTACAAAAGTTAAGCAGGTTTCATTTCGAAATTCTACGCGTAACGGTCATAACGGTCAACAACGTCCGCCATGTTGAACTTTATTTATGGCCCCATCTTCTCGAAATTTGGTAGGCAGCTTCCCTGCGCTAACCGAAACCAATGTACATACTTATTTCGGTGGTATGACGCCACTGTCAGCCGCCATATTGAACTTTCCAACGTCACTAATTCTCAAACTTCCCGTGTAGGTAGAAGGCTGAAATTTGGCAGGCCCATTCCTTACAGCTTACTTACAAAAGTTAAGCAGGTTTCATTTCGAAATTCTACGCATAATGGTCATAACAGTCAACAACGTCCGCCATGTTGAACTTTCTTATTTACGGCCCCATCTTCACGAAATTTGGTAGGTGGCTTCCCTGAGCTAACCAAAACCAATGTACGTACTTATTTCGGTGGTATGACGCCACTGTCAGCCGCCATATTGAACTTTCCAACGTCACTAATTCTCAAACTTCCCGTGTAGGTAGAAGGCTGAAATTTGGCAGGCCCATTCCTTACAGCTTACTTACAAAAGTTAAGCAGGTTTCATTTCGAAATTCTACGCGTAACGGTCATAACGGTCAACAATGTCCGCCATGTTGAACTTTCTTATTTATGGCCCCATCTTCTCGAAATTTGGTAGGCGGCTTCCCTGCACTAACCGAAACCAATGTACGTACTTATTTCGGTGGTATGATGCCACTGTCGGCCGCCATATTGAACTTTTCAACAGTCTTTGTTACTTATGGGCCCATCTTCAAAAAATTTGGTACACAGGTTCCCAACGCTAACTGAATCCTACTTATGTACATATATACGTCCATAGCCTGCAGCTTGGTCATCATGTGAGGCGGCGTTGGGTCCCCCATCCCATCGCCTCCCACGTTGTTGGCTGCCTGCCTATATAAGGCCGTCCGTCGCTCCAGTCTCTACATTCCCTTCCTTGCTTCGCCACGGGATTCACATCTCCCTGCTGATAACTACAGCCTTTTTGTTTAATCCACGGCTTCTCCGCTGTTTTATTGTTTGTTTATTACAATTATAGTTATTGTAGAGGTATTTTAGACTTACTTTACATTACTCAGGTACCCATTTCCTTCATCATTCCAACCCCCATTACCATGTCTATCGAGGTAATCACCATCGATCAAAGAACTGTCACTTACCGAGTGGTTTCCATGCCCGGAGATGGCACCTGCCTTTTCCATTCTCTTTGTTACATATTGCACGGCCATATCAGGCTCACTCTTGATATCCGGAAGAACATTGTGTCTTATGTATTGAATGACTGGGACAGGTTCAAGGTGTGGACTGATGACGGTACAGGAGATAATTATACTACACAGGAGCACTAGAAGAGTGAAATGCTTAAGCCCTTCACCTATGGTTCTGCTTGTGAGTTGATGGCTGCCGCTGAATTGTTCGGTTGGTGCTTTCAAGTATACCGAAATGGCCAAATATTTTACACCTTTCGACAACCGCCAATGCCTCTTAAACATCTTACATTCACAGGTGACGATTTCAGTAGTGGACACTTTGATGTTTATGAATGTTTAAACTCTCAAAAGCTGGATGTGAAGATATTGATGAAACCGGTTGTAAGCTTACAACGCTTGACAGATGCCGAATGTCACTTCAACACAAGTCCTGCAAATACTGTCGTAATTGAAACAAACCATGAACCTCAAACTGATTATGACAGCAGCAATCCAAGCTGTGAGATTTGAGACAAGATTACTGTTCACATGGCCAACTGTAAGTTGCATGCTCAAGAGTAAGCTCAGCGCACAGCTTGGTCATGTTACAACCGGAGGGCCGAACTGACAACATGGTATACAAAGAGATCCTTAACAAATAATTATTGGCATATTTTCCCTCAGTTTAAAAAGGTTAAATTTTCTTCTTAATAAAAATTTTAATGCAGTACTTCGCCGCTGCGAAGCGCGGGTATTTTGTTAGTTAATAATAAAATTTCCAAAACAACTATCAGCAAGGTGATTTGGTTATATTGTTTCATTCTTCAGAAAAGAAGTAATATATTTCGAAATCAGTATTCCACATATGGATTTGACTTTTGCTTTGGGAAAACACTATAGTTATAATAGTAAAGTACAGACATTAACTAGATGCACTTTCAAAATAACAAGATTGACTGGAATACATCAAAAACCAAATTGCTTCTTTTAGTTCTTTTTTGTTGTTATTGTTAATAAACATATATTTGGTTAGCCAGTTTCTTAAATTATTTAATATACTGTACTTAATCCATTTTTACATGTTTCCAGTTTATACTAATTAAATAACAATTAAGATTTAAACATTACTTCCATCTGAGTTTTGGAGGCTCAGTTTTACTGTACATCGCACATGTGGTAGGTCTTTGGTATTATGTCTCAAAATAAAGACTTTTCATGTGGTGGATGAGTTACAGTGTGCATTCTGCACTGGCACATCCCAGAATGATCTTGTCTTAGTACGTATTCATGGTACCAAGACTCTCTGTTGGCTTTAGCAGTAGTTTAAGACTTGCTGTGCACTAAGACTAACTGCCGTTACAGTGTCAATCTTGGATCCATTGAAGGGATGAATTCAAGGTGGGATGTTAGGGTCCAGCTTTTGTAATAAATGTATTTCTTAACAATGTATAAAAGGTGAACAGCCACATGCCAATTACTGAATATTTGTAGCAAGTGACATGCTTTAACAAAGCCGTTGGTGTTGGGAGGAAAAGAGAAAGTAATTATCAACTCATCTTCTGAGCCAAAAAAAACATCCAAAAATGACTTGCCCAAAAAAATCAAAGAAAGCAAGAATTCAGACTCCTAAAAATTTTAACTCAAAATTCAAAAAGAGAACAAAATAGAAAATGCATCAAACAAATGCTTAAGTCCTAGTCTGAAAAAACACAATCCAAGCCAAGTTAAAAAAAAAATTAAAAATTAAATGGTGAAAGAACCAAGAAACTTATCAAAAATGAGAACAACAGATGCTAATGAACCCTGTTATGAAGCTAATGGAAGGCCTAAGCAAATCTGAAAGCCATAAACAATCCTGTTTTATGATGTGATGTCCGAGACATAGAAAAAGGGTGTGAAGCTTCAAAAAGGACCCATATAACCTAGCTGGGCCTTTCCTAGCTTACTTAGACTAGACCTTACCCTAGGCTGCTTAATCCAAGAACCCAGTGATCTGCTTTAGGCTACAAAGTATGAAAAGTGGTTTTGGTATCAAAATACTTTCCATTAAAAAAGAAAAATGAAATGAAAACAAAACAGTAAAAAAAAAACCCCACAAATCACAAATGTAAAAAACCAAAAAGAGGAGCAAAACCAGAACCAGAAAATCTAATACTCACAATTAAATTTACTTTTTGAAGAGCTTCAATGGACTACTGAAGAATCTGTACTCAGTTTATAAAGGCTAGTGGCAGTCCTTCAGAAGTGATATCAGGGTGGTCCCACAGATTATTTAGACAGACTGCTGTCACTGTCCTGCTCCACTGACAGACTGAGGAGATCGTTCCTCCCCCACACTATGCGACTCTTCAATTCCACCCGGGGGGGTAAACGTTAACATTATACAAAGTTATTGTCTGTTTTTACCTGCATTTTTATCAGTCTTTAATTTAATATTGTTTTTTATCAGTATGCTGCTGCTGGAGTATGTAAATTTCCCCTTGGGATTAATAAAGTATCTATCTATCTATCTATCTATCTATCTATCTATCTATCTATCTATCTATCTATCTATCACCTCTTTGGGTTCCACTCACAAAATACAAGGTACAGAGGAGAACAACTCATTACACATAGATAGTACATAATGAACAAAAAAGAAAATCTTAACACAAAAAAAATATGAAAAATCATACTTTAAAATAAATGAAGGAGACACATAAAAAGAATAAATAGAAGCCGGGAAACACACTCTAATTGAAATATGACACTCAAGGGACAGTATGGGCAAAATTGCAAATAATGCAAAAAAATGTATGCAAAGAAAGAACGAGGGACTGGAGGTAAAATATAAGAGTACAAAAGACTAAATGACAACACATTTTAGAGAATTGTGCTAGCATGCTACTTGGTGACAGATGCAAAAGTTGTAAGTTACTGTGAAATGCAGTTCAAAGCTGGCATTGAACATACTGGATGAAAAATTCAAATATCATTTTACAAGAGAATAGTATGGGATTTTACAAGATAACATTTCAAAGTAAATATTGCAGTTCTTAAAAAGAGTGACTTTAGCATCAGTCATGAATTTAGAATTTATTTATTTAGAAAGATGGGGTGTTCAGCAAAAAATAAAATAAAATGTAATCCTTAAAACAGAGTTAATTACATACAAATTCATTGTTAAAATTTAATTTGATGTATTATGCTATATCAAAATACATGAAGAACCAGTATAATATTTTTGGCATAAACCTGATAAACAGTCACCATTTTCTTGCACTGTAAAAAGCACCACCATGGCCCCGGCATGTACTGCAGTATGCTCCTATTCCCGCACTTTAAGCCATGTTGAAGTGCATACTTATTTGCAGCCCCTCAAACATAAGCAAGAAGTTAAGCAACTATTTACACATTTTTTGGCACCAGCAAAAGTTTGTAATTAACAGTCTTGTTTCAGCAGTGTATGCACATAGAGTGTGATTGGCAGTTACACAAGTGTAATAACCCAGCTGGATTCTGAAAAGCAGTTTCCATGTTTTCCTTTAAAATTCAACCTGCTTGTTTTCCATAAATACAAATAAATGGGTAATTTGCCAGTTAATAAAAATAAGTCATGGACTTCTTAATGATAACTTCTCCAACTCCACTTTCCTTACATGCATGGCTTTATTTTTAAAATGCCACTGTAAACATGTTTTATTTTTTTTATTTTCAACTTAGTTTGATCTTAGATGATACACAGTGTAGAATGAATCACATTTCACTGACATTAACCAAAAAGAAGGTTGCAACAATGCTTCCCTGAACAATTATATACTAGTATATCAAAGTATCTTGCAATTACCATGCATCTACATTTAAACAACTAAACAATTCAACAGTCAGTCAGTTTTACATCACACAATAAGCAGCACGTGCCACCACATGAAGCTCTACAGAGCAAATGAGATCACAATACGGTATAATAGTTGCACTTCCAGCAACTGAATGCAAATACATTTTAGCTGCATCTCCATAAAATGAAAACACAAGCACTTATTTTGGCACACTGCACTGAACTAACTTGCTTTTGGAATAAATATTAGTGGCTTGGTTCCCAAAGGAAACTGTTCTTTTAGTTTTAAAATTCTTATGTAAAATTGTAGCCTTTCAGCCCCAGGCCTAGCTTCTTATTTTAAAAGGAATGCATCTGAGTCTTACAATGAAAGCTTTAGAGAAAAATTAGGTAATCCAGGTGGAACTTTATAGCTGTCCAACTTCCATAACTACTTGAATAAGGCATCTGCTATCAAACTTATACATGAGAAAAATCCACACTGTTACATGTGTGAAAAAATAATGCCATTCAGAAAATGATTAATGGATTTGGAATCAGCAGGTTCCAACAGATAAATATTTTTTTCTCCACGAAGAAAATAGTAAAACATAGCAGTTGGTCTTGGGGGCATTTTCTTTAAAAATATTAATTTGCCAACAAAACTCGGTTAGAATAAACACAACTTGGAAATAATTGGACACATGTGAGAAACAGCATTTGCTTAAGAGCTAGTACCCAGCAGTGTTGTGGTTTTCAAATAATCCATTTTTAAGCACTTTTTCTGGAACTGCCTTTTATAGCACAGCAGGTGGGGACGCCAACTGCATATGAAAGACAGCAATGGTCCAAGGTAATCTGGGAAAGCAGAAAAGACTTGGAACTGAACCAGGTAAATTTCAGGACTCTCCATTTATGTTCTAACACTGAATATTGCCTTTCTTGCTGGCATGAGACACGAGGTTGAACTCCAAGAATATTATTACTCAAATAATCTCTCAAACAAATGAGCATGTGGTATTGTGAGATGACTAAATGCCAGTATTTCTCGATTAATAAATAACATCCATCCATTCATCCATCATCCAACCCACTATATCCTAACTACAGGGTCACGGGGGTCTGCTGGAGCCAATCCCAGCCAACACAGGGCGCAAGGCAGGAAACAAACCGCGGGCAAGGCGCCAGCCCATCATATAATAAATAATATGTACGGTAGTATTGCTCTTTTTAATGTTTCTTTGACTGTGGGAATAACATTTTAAGTACCTTCCATTGAAAGTGATATAGTCTCAAACAATCAATTAAAACATTCAATATCATTAAAACAAATACTTTTTCCTCAGGACTTTTTTTTCTGCAACTTGGCGTCATACCCTCATGCAATTACTTGAGATGAAAGATTCTTCAAGTACTAAATTTGTACTTTAAAATAGCTATGTCACAAGCTTTTAACTGGTTATGTTTATTTTATTTTATTATGTAAACTATAAAATCCATACAAGTTCACTGTATCTAAAATTCAAGTTAATTTCTTTTAAATTTAATTTCTGAGCAGTTTAAGTGACTCTCATTAGACATTGTTGAAATTACCCAGTCCATCTTCCCTCAAAGTTTTTTTGTGAAGCACTGATGAGGTTTCTTATCGGTCTGCTTCACTGTGATTTAGTACTGTTTTATGTCTGCACTGGTTTTGTTTTCACCAATGTGTACAACAGAAGCCCATGGCAGCTATAGGTTTCAACACACCTACAGCTAGCTACAGTAAATCTTTCTCATGGATTGGAGGTGATTTATTTGGAACTTACAACAGTGTAAGAGGACAATCACACTCCTACTGCAATCTTTAATTGCACTGTTTCACCTTTTCAGTACTTGTTACTGTTTACAATATATTTACAAACCTAATATATGAAATGCTGACTGTGCAGTATGCACTGGCACAGATTAAATTTACAGCTTCCCTGATTTTCCTGTCGCTAACTACAGCCCCATTCTTGAGTATACCACATTTTTAACAATTGACTTTTAACACTTGTTGGCAATCACAAAACTACATACATTTTAGCATTGTACATCAGTGCAATCCATTTGGTCTTGTTAGAAGCTACTGAATGTAAGCTGTAAGGCTTATTATTATAAAAGTTATTAATGGTTCATCCAGTTCCAATTAATTTTATTCAGTATGAAACTGAAAATGATATTTGGTAAAAGCTTTTGTCCCGGAAAAAGTGAAAAAGTAGGTTACCCAGGTCCCTACTGCATCGGTTTTTCACAAGAAAAATGTTTTAAACATGAGGAGTGGATATTTTGTTCAGTTTTATTATTCACTTGCATTCAATGCACATATTTTGCACAATACTGAATTTCTATTTGTAAATTGCAGCAATTGTTCTTTCAATTTTAACCATATACTATCTTTTTGCAACAGCCTGATAATAGCTTATGACTGAAAAAACATTCCCTTGCTTACATATGTTAATGTGAACTAAAAGGTAATGTGCATTAATACATGACTGATTTTTAGGATGGACGCAATAATCAAAATAATGTTCATTCTATACAAAATTAATCGCTCTATGTGAATATAAGGCTTGCTATCAGTCATTACGTGACTGAGAATAAACCTACTAATAGACACAGTGCTCTCTTATATTTAACTGTTAAATACATAAAATGCTAATCATGTGTGAGGAAAAAAAATGACATTCAGATAGCAAAATTCACATATACAATATTTACTGAAGTTATAATGTATTGATACCAGAAGATGAAGATTAATATTTTTTGTTTTTCTGATTTTGATGCATATGATGGCCTCTGCAATGGCACCTTTGCACAGATTTAGACTTTGGGCATCTGGAGTTGTAACTGTATGACCAGTTGGTTAAAAAGTCAGGCAAAATTGTTGTTCAAAAACAGAGATTCCATTTTTATTCCAGATGTGTTTATTATATTTACAAATGCAATGTCTTGCAATTATATGCAAAGTTCATTGCAAGAATGCCAGCAAAAATAAGTGCAGGTGCTATTTACAATAATTACAGTGAATCCAAATCAAAGGTGGTGAAAAAAGAAACATGAGCAATTTTTTTTCTTCCTCTTTCCACCTACACAGTTCATGAAGAACGGACAGAAAAACAACCAAAAATCCAAAAGTGTAAAATCAGACACAAAAGCAATATAGCCAAAAAGCCCACCACCCAAACCAGAGATTATCTCCACCTCAAAAATATTTACAACTAGAAGTAAATCTGTATATAACAGTATGTACAAAATAAGGCACTGATTCTTAACTGGTATAAATGTTTAGCAGAGTTCAGAACACCAAGTAGCCTGAAGACCTGTCAATGGACAACCCCTAGTGACCTGACCACAGTTTTATATAGTCAGTCATTTCCTCCTGGACAATCCTTATGCATGTCTTCTTGGGACTACCAATCACAGAAAACAGAGACGTGCACCGTGTGTCAACATCTTATCAGTGCATGAATGCATTCTAAGCTTCTAGACGTTACTTGTTCACTCTTTTGCCAAGTTATTATGTGAACTTTAACTCAACTATTATGTGAACTTTCACTCAACTATGAATTTAAAATATTTGTGTATATGCCAGAAACTCAACAAAACTCTCTTCATTTTTTTATCTTCGTAGTGACCAATGACCCCTCAGTATCGACCCCTGGGGAATCAACTCTGACTTGCAGGCTTCCAGAACACAGTTTGACTAGCGAGTGCGAAACCAAACATTAGTGAGACTTTGCACTGCTACTCCGCTGTCCCTCCTTGAAGCCCTAAATAGCTGGTAAATGTGTTTTCATACATAACTAATGCTATTTTTATTAGGTCATTATAAATAGCTATTAAAATCAGTTTACAGCAATTAAATCAATGTCTTGACTTGTCAAAATGCATAATATGTGAGTTGTATTTTAATTATTGTTTTGGTCATCAGGGGCCTCATGCATATCGCCGTGCGTAGAATTCACACTATAACATGACATAAGCACAAAAGCCGAAATGTGCTTATGCACAAAAAATTCCAGATGCAGGAATCTGTGCGGTCGCCAACTTCCACATTCTTCCGCTACATAAATCCCGGTCAGTGTGAAAAGAAAAGCTTGTGCATTCGCCTGCTGTCCCACCCCAACTCCTCCCAGAATTACGCCTCTTTGAATATGCAAATCAATATTAATAACCCTTAAGCTCAGCGTGCTGTGAAAAGACAATGGGAAAAGCACGTGGGAAAATATAAGAATTTCAACAAATACCAAGTGGAGGCAAGGAAAAATGTACTATTTGTTGGTTTAAACAGTGGTATAAACAACAAAAGGAAGTTGATCGAGTGACAGAGTGTCGGAGAAACTCGAAAGCTCAAATTCATAAAGTCGCACAGTGCCTGAAATAAAAAAAGTCAGATATTTAACGTCGCCGTGAAAAGGTGAGTCATAGCCCACCGTCTGAGTGTCATATGAAAGCTTATTAGGGTACAGAGAAAAAAATAGGCACACAGTGGGAAAAAAGCACGAAATGTAAACTTTAATCTCGAAATTTCCACTTTAATCACATAGTTTATTTTGTCATTAAAGTAGATCATCATAAACTTCATCTTAAAATTGTTTATTAGTTTCTCAAATCCCATCCTAACTAAAGTAGCACGTTAAATGCTTTGTTATGTATTTGATCTTCTATGTGCTCTATGTGTGTGAGTCACTACGTGCTTCTTAAACCGACTTTCTCTTCCTCTGACAGGACACAAAATCCATTACATTTGTGATATTACAGCTCTCTGAATAAATAATATACTGAGATGTATATGTGATATCATTTTCATGATGATAGGAGTTAAAGCATGGTATTAAACATGGGAAAATGGTGGCGCACAGATTGTGTGCGACCTTCGATGAAATAATTTATTGCAGCAGTACGTACTAACCTCCAATTCCTGTCCTTCCTTTTCTTTCTCCAAATACCCAATCGCCACACAATCAGCTTGCTAATAGACATTAAGCCATCTGTAAGCTTAGAACGCCGATTCTTCAAAACTTTTAAGGAGCATTAAAATATTTTCGTAGTACATGTTTAATTACTCTGTTCTTCACGCCAGTCTCAGTGAAGCATACAGTGTGAGGTAGGAACAATCTGTGAACGAAGCCTCAGATCCTTGCTAGCGTAGCTACACTGTGTCCTTTAATTATTAGCAATATAGATTATTTAAATTAAGTTAAATTTTATCTGTATAATATAATAAACATATTTTGCTGCATTTCATCTTAAAAATGATATCGTCATCATATGTAAATACGCACTTTATAAAGTGCTCAGGTTGTGACATATTATAACTGTATCGCAAGTTTACAGTGAGGTAATTGTACTTATAAGTACTAACAGTTCTACAAGGAGCAATTGATGGACTGATAAAGTGCGTTTAGAGCTCTTGGGATGAAACTCTTTCTGAACCGCGAGGTCCGTACAGTAAAGGTTTTGAAGCCTTTGCCATGTGAGAAGCAGTTCAAATAGGAAGCATGGCTGAGGCAGCGTGTGCTTGATGCTGTATACCGATAATTCTCTTTCCGATCAGCTGCTCTGAGTGGTGCAGTGAGAATAATATGGAAAAAGATGATCCGATGTGGCAACCCCTAACGGAACCAGCTGAAAGACGAAGAAAAAGGTGCAGTGAGAGTAACAACGCTAAAGCAGCTATGGTGTTTAGAATAGTTTGACCATTCTGTGGACCATTATATTGTTACAGGTTAATTACAATCAGATGCATTAAACTAATATTAAACTAAAATGTTAGAACCTACAGAGAATGCAGTTTGCTGTGTTTTAGTGAAACTTGGCTAACAACTACCATCCCAGATGCTAACGTGGAGCTACCCGGGTTTAGCACAGTTAGAGCGGACAGTGACGCAAATACCAGCAGGAAGAAGAAAGGAGGGGGTGTCGCTCTCTATGTCAATACAAAGTGGTGCAACTCAGGACATGTAAATGTTAAAATCTCCACTTGCTGCAGTGACATCGAACTGTTGGCTGTAAGTTTGCGTCCCTATTACTTGCCCAGAGAGTTTAGACACGCCATTGTCATTGTTTACATCTCCCCTCGAGCAAACGTGGAGATAGCGAGTGACGTCATCCATTCCGCAGTTGCTAAGTTACAAACGCAGCACCCGGAGGCGCTTGTGCCAATCGCTGGAGACTTTAACCAAGTGACGCTGGACAAAACATTAACTGCCTTCTCCCAGTATGTGGACTGTAACACCCGGGGAAATAGGACTATTGACCTACTGTATGCAAATGTTAAAGACGCATACAGTGCCACCCTGCTGCCTGTGCTTGGGAAAGCAGATCATAACCTGGTTCTGCTTCAGCCTCACTACAAACCAAGAGTGAAGGCGCTACCTGCAACCGCACGATCATTCAGGAAGCGGTCCCCTGAGGCAGAGCAGGCTCTGAGAGACTGCTTTGGAACCACTGACTGGGATATCCTACAGGGGTCACATAGTGAGAATATTGAAGTGGCTGTTGACTGCACAATTGATTACATCAACTTCTGTATGGACATTGTAGTTCCAGTAAGAACAGTACGCTGCTATGCTAACAACAAGCCATGGATTACAAGTGACATCAAGGACATTTTGAACCAGAAGAAAAGGGCTTTTAAAGGCGGTGATCAGCATGAGCTCAAGCGCGTGCAGAAGAACTCCGAGTCCAGCTCAGGGCAGCGAAGGAGCAGTACAGGAGAAAGCTGGAGCAGAAGTTGCAGAATAACAGCATGAAGGAAGTGTGGGATGGGATGAAGATCATCACTGGCTGCAGCTCGAAGTGGGGTGCCACCATCAAGAGAGACGTGGAGAGAGCAAACCAAATGAACAACTTCTTTAACAGGTTTGACCACCCTAACCCACTCTCACCTCAGAGTACTGCATCCTCCAACCATCCTTCTGCTGATACCAGCATAGTAGAGACATCCCCACCCACAATTACAGCAGTGCAGGTGAGCAGAGATCTGAGGAGACTTCGTGCCAGCAAAGCAGTGGGTCCAGATGGAGTATCGCCACGACTGCTGAAGGCTTGTGCGCTGGAACTGGGAAGTCCTCTACAGCGCATCTTCAGCCTGAGCCTGGAACAGGGTAGAGTCCTGAGGCTTTGGAAAACATCTTGTATCACCCCAGTGCCAAAGGTATCATGTCCTAGTGAGCTGAATGACTTCCGGCCTGTTGCTCTGACATCACATGTGATGAAGACCATGGAGCGGCTGCTGCTTCACCACCTGAGGCCACAGGTCTGCCACACCCTCGATCCTCTGCAGTTCGCATACCAGAAGAAGGTGGGAGTGGAGGATGCCATCATCTATATGCTACACCAATCCCTCTCCCACTTGGACAGAGGCAGTGGTGCTATTAGAATTATGTTTTTGGACTTCTCTAGCGCCTTCAACACTTCTGCTCCTTAGGAACAAGCTGACAAAGATGGGAGTAGATTCACACCTGGTGGCATGGATCGTGGACTGTCTTACAGACAGACCTCAGTATGTGCATCTTGGGAACTGCAGGTCTGACATTGTGGTCAGCAACACAGGAGCACCGCAAGGGACTGTATTTTCTCCGGTCCTGTTCAGCCTATATACATCAGACTTCAAATACGATTCGGAGTCCTGCCACATGCAAAAGTTCGCTGATGACACTGCTATTGTGGACTGCATCAGGAGTGGGCAGGATGAGGAGTATAGGAAGCTAATCTAAGACTTTGTTAAATGGTATGACTTAAACCAATTACACCTGAACACCAGCAAGACCAAGGAACTGGTAGTGGATTTTAGGAGGCCCATGCCCCTCATGGACCCCGTGATCATCAGAGGAGACTGTGTGCAGAGGGTGCAGACCTATAAATACTTGTGAGTGCAGCTGGATGATAAATTGGACTGGACTGCCAATACTGATGCTCTGTGTAAGAAAGGTCAGAGCCGATTATACTTCCTTAGAAGGTTGGCGTCCTTCAACATCTCCAATAAGATGCTGCAGATGTTCTACCAGACGGTTGTTGCGAGTGCCCTCTTCTACGCGGTGGTGTGCTGGGGAGTCAGCATAAAGATGAAGGATGCCTCACACCTGGACAGACTTGTTAGGAAGGCAGGCTCTATTATAGGAATGAAGCTGGACAGTTTAACATCTGTGACAGAGCGACGGGCGCTAAGCAAGCTCCTGTCAATCATGGAGAATCCACTGCATCCACTGAACAGTGTCATCTCCAGGCAGAGGAGTAGCCTCAGTGACAGACTGCTGTCACTGTCCTGCTCCACTGACAGACTGAGGAGATCGTTCCTCCCCCACACTATGAGATTCTTCAATTCCACCTGGGAGGGTAAACACTAACATGTTTTTACATGCATTTTTATTACTCTTTAATTTAATATTGTTTTTTGTATCAGTATACTGCTTCTGGATTATGTAAATTTCCCCTTGGGATTAATAAAGTATCTATCTATCTATCTATCTAATAAACAATATGCGCTTAATTTCAGTGTATTTATAAAGCCGCGTCAGTAATGTGGATCTGAAAAAGAAAGATAAACCACACAGGAACAGTAGCACTGCTTTGACGCTGGGTGCCGCCAGTCTGCAAAACAGAGTGGAGAACTTGCGTAGGACAGGGTATGAGGTACTGTGGAAATGTGCATAGCTTTATGCCAAGTTTAGGTTTTATACATTGTGATTTGAACGTGGAAACATTCTTACGCAACATTTCAGTGCGTACGCACCGTTTATACATGAGGCCCCAGTCTTATTCTGTAGATTGTAAGTGTGAACCTTTTTTTATTTGCTAGGGATAGCAAGAGATCATTTAAGCACAGATCAACCATATTAATGATGCAAAACCATAGAAACATCTAAATTATGCAAAACAACAAAAGAAGAGGTGAAACTGCTTCTTTTGCTCTCCTTATTTATCTGTTCCTGAGTTCTGGAGATTTAAAATATTTTACACTTATTTTATACTTATCTAAGGCGGCCATCTGCTGTTATGCACCTAAAATCTGGAATAGCTTGTCAATAGGAATTCACCAGGCTAATACAGTAGAGCACTTTAAAACACCGCTGAAAGCACATTACTTTAACATGGCTTTCTCATAGCTTCATCTTAGTTTAATCCTGATGCTCTGTATATTCAATTAATTATCATTATTATTCATGGTGGCTTCAAAATCCGTATTAACCCCTACTTTTTCTTCTGTTCTGTTCTGCGCCACCACCACCTGATCAAAGCACCATGATATCCCTACATTGATGGATTGAAGGCCAGAAGTCCACATGACCATCATCATCAAGTTCTTCCATGTGAATCCTGAATACCATGAAGACTGATTGAGGTCATTTATGTTAGGTATACTGCCTAGAGGGGGCTGGGTGGTCTCGTGGCCTTGGAACCCCTTCAGATTTTATTTTTTTCTCCAGCTGTCTGGAGTTTTTTGTTTTCTCTGTCCTCCCTGGCCATCGGACCTTACTTTTATTCTATGTTAATTAGTGTTCCCGAATTTTAATTCTTATTTAGTCTTTTTTCTCTTTCTTCATCATGTAAAGCACTTTGAGCAACATTGTTTGTATGAAAATGTGCTATTTAAATAAATGTTGTTGTTGTGTCTCCTGACTATTAAGTTTATAATAAACATCTGGATTCTACTTCTTGAGGTATACCATCAATGCTGTCTTTCTTGGTTTTCATCCTGGAGTTTTTCATAGTACAATAGGTGATTTTTACATACAGAAGGGGATCCTTGATAATTACTTACTATTCTAAGCCATCTGAGAGTCTCAAAACACACTGCTGCAAGTACTTTTTAATTTTTTCTACTTAAACTATACCTAGGCTACTTTTAGTATTACAGAGAATCTAGAAGTTTAAATAATATTAACATCCATCCATTATCCAACCCGCTATATCCTAACTACAGGGTCACGGGGTCTGCTGGAGCCAATCCCAGCCAACACAGGGCGCAAGGCAGGAAACAAACCCCGGGCAGGGCGGCAGCCCACCGCAGTAATATTAACATATACTAGCAAAATGATATATAGTATTGTTTTAGGGAAAGTAGGCCTGTCCACCTCCTACATAAATTTCCCTGTGTGCTTGCCAAAAATCAAGTTATACATATACGTCTTTATCACATAAACGCTTACAAGCTCCTTTTCTAACCAGCAGTGCTGACTGATGATCCAGTTGGATGCTAAGCTCAGTGCAAGAACATTTCTACATCTGTTTTAATGATGAAGAGCCCTTTTACTTTCTAAATGTCCAGTTGTTTTGCTACTCCTGTATTTCTTACATCCCATCCTGGCAGCAGTTGCTTAACTCACAACTAAAATAAACATGACTAGTAAGTGAGCAAAATATGCTGTGATTTTTAAGACTACACTCATGTTATCTCCTGAACTCAAAAAAGATTCAAGTTCAAGCTATTAAAATGCAAGGAGGGTTATTATAAAGGAAGTTTAACCAAACACAAAGAATACACATGTATGAAAAAAAGAAGATCATAAAAGACTTTATGCCCCACAGAGCCTTTGCAAATAATCTGTGTAGCACTCCACTGCTACCCTTACTTAAACACAAAAACAAACACCTTCTACACGTCCAGGTCTGCTTTCCTTCTTTCCTTCTATCTCATAAGCCCTTGCCAAAAGTTCCATTCCAAAATCTAAGCTCAGTTTTGATGGAGAGGACTCTTAAATATTGGCTTCTTAATGCTTTTAGATATGTCTTAGTAACAACTGTATGGAGCCTGTATAACACAAAGTCCTGTTGCTATATGAGTAATTCTCACTCTGGTAGTTCCAGGTGTTATACTGTGAGGTCCAGATGTACTGCACCTATTGGGCTATACAGTACCTTTTAGGAGGTATGACATGAAACGCTACAGTTATATATTGCCTTCTAACAGATTGGAAAGCTTGAGATAAAGTAACATGCTTGAACTAGTATCCTGAATTCACCACTTACATACTGGCAGCACCTCCTGTTGGTTACACAAGGTGTTGCTGCTTGTGTTTCCTTTTCAATGCATTTGTATGCATACATAATCTTTTTTTTCCCTCTTGCAGACATTGCAGCTCACAAGGAGATCATCTTTGTGAAAATTCAAGGCAGGATCGAGCAAAGTGGCCGAATGGGGTAAGTGATTTCAACTTAAGTTTCTTATTTTACCACTTTCTCTTTGATTATATCACTTTGTGAAATTCAGTATAAATCAGACTTCCAGCAATCTTTTCAGCTGAAATTGGAAATTGTACACTTGATAGAACAATGCCTTCAAATTGCATGTTTTATATGAATGCCTTCTTTGCTGCAATACCATGTAAACCAAAATGAACTCTAATGCTTAACTAAAAAGTGGACTGAGGATTTGCTGTAATCTCAAAGTCAAAGTCAAAGTGAACTTTATTGTCATCTCAACCATATACAAGTATACAGACAGACGAAAGTGCGAAGCTCAAGGTCCACAGTGTAACAAAATGAAGTGCAAAAAATAAATTAAAAATAGAATTAAAATTAAAATTTAAAATTAAAACACAAACAAGACAAGACATTGTGCAAAGACAAGACAAGGAAGTTGCAGCAATATTGACGTGTTAATATTAATAATAATATTTAATAATATTAATCTCTGTGGCAGTCCAACCCACTATATCCTAATCACGGGGGTCTGCTGGAGCCAATTTCAGCCAACACATGGTGCAAGGCTGGAAACAAACCCCGGGCAGGGTGCCAGCCCACCGCAGGGCGTGCACACACACACACACACACACAATTTAGGATCGCCAATGCACCTAATCTGCATGTCTTTGGACTGTGAGAGGAAACCGGAGTACCCGGAGGAAACCTACGCAGACACGAGGAGAACATGCAAACTCCACGCAGGGAGGACCCGGGTCTCCTAACTGTGAGGCAGCAGCGCTACCCACTGCGCCACCGTGCCGCCCTGTTTTATTTAATTACCAGTAAAATTAATTTGCTTCAGAATATCCATAGATGGCAGGCTTAAAATATATGCATTGCTGCATAGAATGCTAAACATCTACGGGGTGATGGCAAAAACGTATCAATATGCTACTTTATTGATCCCTCCCAACACACACACACGCACACCTCTGGTTGTGAGATGTATTGTGGGCTTTTTTTTACAGTTTCATATTGGGTACAATATACAATTGTAGTATTGCAGTATTTGTACAATTGAATATATCATTGTAGAAGAGTATAAGTGATTTTCGCTTTTTTACATGTTGAATCAGCAGCAGAATTTAGTTATTCTGTGGTTTACAATTCAGAACTTTAGCCACATAATCAGTTTATCTATTTATCAAATTAAAACCCCTCCACCACAAAAGCATTGCATTTAATGATGATCTAAGATCTATCCTAAGCATTAAAAAACAAACAGCCAAAAATGAAATGCATATTTAGTAAAAGTTCAAAATGTGCATTTGACTTTATGAGTGATTGTTTAATCATGGTAATAACAGTAGCCATTACAAATATACCCAATTCATTTTATTTTTTACTTTGTTTCTTAACAGCACTGACTTAATGTATATCTAATTGTAATTGAAACAACTTAATAAAATGGGGATTTTCTTAGCATGAACATTTTCTCCAGTGTTAAGTGAAAATATAGATTCCAAGTGTTTAAACAATCATATTATAAACAAAGGAATAGTAACAACATTAAAAACTCATTAATTAAAAAAAAATCTTTACTTACCAGGGTAAAATTTGTCCATAAATGTAAATACTCCAGCTTCTTAATCTTAGCTGTCAGCATTTCACAAGTTCCCACTCTCCATTATTGTAAACAAAATACTGTGTTTCGTTTGTTAATACCCTTCACCACCCAGGGAAACCTAACATCACATTTTTCAGTTTTGTCCTTAAAAGCAACAAATAATTATTATGTTTTCCTATACAAACAGTAAAGTTCTGCCAAATTAAGAAAAACAAACTGGTTTGTATGTTTAATTATCTAACTAATTATGAGGTCTGTGTACAAACTAGGGGTAACAAAAAGGTGTGCTACAGGGTTCTTAAGAATCCATGTAACATTACTAGCATTTCTAGCCACTAGCTATAACTTCAGTATAATCACATAATAAATGCACTTTTTACTGTGTATCCAAACTATAATTAGTTACATGTTTCACAAAATCAGTCTCAATTTCAAAACATCCATGGATCTGATGAGATTTTACCACTTATATTGAAAAAAATGAAAGATGTAATTTGTAAACCCTAAGTAGGCATATTTGAGCAGTCACTTGAGAAAGGAGAAGTACTGGAGGACTGGGAAGTTGCAAATGTGACTCTTCCACTCTTACATCTGTACCATGCAAAATTATAGAAGTACAATAAAAAATAGGGTATAAAATTATGTATATTTAAGAAAATGTTAAATAACTGTCAGTATGGGTGAATGAGACAGACAAATCTTTTAGATTTTTTTTTGAACAGGCAACTGTAGTAGATGACAAAAAGCATATGTCATAATTAACTTACACTATCAAAACGCCTTTGATATGGTCCCACACCGAAGATTAATTTTGAAACTAGAAACTGTAGATGTCACAGGTAACCTACAAACCTGGATTTCAAATTGATTAACCAACAGGAGACAAAGAGTACAAATAAGATAAGAATACTCCACATAGAGTGAGGTCATCAGTGGAGTCCTTCAGAGATCTGTCCTTGGACCTTTACTTTTTCTGAATTATATGCAGATGTTTGTATATGACACTAAAATTGGAGTAATGACACCAAGGAGGCAACAAAGAGAAAGTTAAGTCTGTAGCCTGCGCAGTCAACATCATTATTATTTGTGGTAGCCAATCATAACTGTACCTTAACTTTCACATTTTAGAATATTCTTTTTTTGTAACATTTTTATTTAGTAACATGGGGACAAAATATTTAACCACTAGCATAGGGTGACTGAGAGATTAAGTACCTTGCATTTAAAGTTAATCCACTCATCTCTCAGATAAATACCTTGTGACAAAAGGTGGCTAACACTAACTGTAAATATGAAACAACTAGATACAGCTGTAGCAAATTCAAAACTAGGGCAGGGAGTGGTGTTCACCCCCAACTCCCATTGTCATGACCAAAATACTAAAAACAGCATAACCCTAGGGGTCCCATGGAAATCTGTCATGTTGTGAACATTCAGTGCAGCCTAATGCTTACTTATGGCCAACTATCTTTTATATCTGAGAAAGCCAAAAATCAGCTTTATGAGTTCATTGCTATCCAAGATAGTGGCTGTGTTTTTTTTACCATAATAAATCTTGATCTAATAACATTCAGAATTTCTTTACATAATTTATGGTGATATTTTCAGATCCTCAAATAAAGCTTTTAGCTACCAGCCAACTATTAAAGCAATGAAGATTTTAATACCCAACCAAATGAGAAAAGAAAATATCAGGTGAATGTACATTTTTAATTTAAGCAGGCTTATAAAATACCTTAAAATGAAATGATTACTCCTATGTCATGATCTGGTTCTGTGCATAGCCCCTCTTTGAGTGTTTTTTTTCGCTCACTATTTGTATTCTTAGAAATGCCTACTATGTTTTGAAATCTGAGTACAGTTTTTTTCCCTAATCCCATTCCAAGTGGACTTAGTGTTAATCATTTATAAGTCAATTGCATAAAATGCTAGATCTGAATTAAAAAACGGGGAAATAAAGACTAGAGATGGCTGCAGGTTTCTGTGTAGGATTTATGCTTTCTGAATATGCTGTGGTCTAGGGGTTTTGACTATTTTTGTATTTTTGGTTTGCTTAGTCAAAATTTTTGTTCAAATTTATTGAATTCTCAAAAATGTTACATTTACTTCTAATCATAGTTATATGTCCTTAATTTAGTTTTTGTATAAATAGGGCATTTCCCAATATTTTAGATTTCTTTTGGGTTGCCTTTCTGTTAGGCATATATTGTACAATTAATACAAGTTACAATTCATAGTGTAGATTCTTTGACACCTGCTTTTATACCATTGTGGTCATGACACCATTATCATGCACCTTCCAAAGCCACACCCCTAACAATGGATTGTCATGTCCTGATTACAGCCCTACAATATGGTGATATATACAAGAAAGCAAAATGGTGGTGCAGCAAACCTTTAGTGAATTAAAAATAAAAGTCAGCTTAGATGATTTTACCTCCAAACAGAAAAATAACAAAGATACTTTTAAGCTTAATTTTACGTGGTATAAAAAAATTATTAAATGAAAAAAAGAACTTTCAAAAGATTTATTTTTTTTAGTAGTAATGCATTTTTACATGCAATAAATCATACACTAAAGAGGTCTCTTAGATATAAATGAGAATTTAAAGATGAAACTAGCTAAAGCCACATTTTCCTGAATCACTATGCATATGTGATTAATATAGTATGGTATGTGATAAAATGTATTGCTTACCTGAGACTGTTGATTTTGGGTTGACATTTAAATTATCTCTGGTGTTGCCCATTCTCCCTGAGTAGGTTTTTCCTTCATGCTTCATTTTTCCACCCACCTCGCAAAGATATGCTGGTCTATATGGATTAACTTCAATGTAAATGGAGTCCCAGTGTGCTTGCTGACTACTGATGGAACCTTAGAATACACCTGAGATAAGATAAGATACAGCACAAAATTCAAGACTTCTGTTTAAAGTGAGACAATCCCAGCATGTATATATAATGTAAATATATTCTTTGTAACTTTTAAATGTGTATCATTTAAAATTTTTATGTGACAAAGAAATTCTGATTAGTCATTGAATTCAGTCCAATAAATATTGTAAGATTCACCTATATTGAGCCACTGAAAAAAACAAAAGCTACATTTTGTTACCCAATGTAATCAGACATTATTTTAAAACCAACATGTAAAAACGTTTTGCAAACTCTTTTGCAAAAAGAAAATTTGTAAATGAAGTATTGTGCTTTCAGATTAGCAAGGCTCATTTTAAAGTCCTAGTCTTCCATTCTACAGTTTACAGTAAATACAGCCATGGTATGCCAAT
Organism: Polypterus bichir lapradei; assembly: GCA_026402145.1. Lineage (NCBI taxonomy): Eukaryota > Metazoa > Chordata > Cladistia > Polypteriformes > Polypteridae > Polypterus > Polypterus bichir. The sequence goes on from JANRMT010027041.1 coordinate 67,117,603, forward strand.
TTTTTTTCTGCCGTATTATTAAAAGCAAAATAAAACTGGAATTAATTTTGCAGTTTTATAAAATTGTATTATTCAGCCATCCACACAAGGTAGAAATGTACCTTATGTTTAATGATAGCTTGAGTTAAGTTCAGGGAAAGTAAAACAAGTCCAAAGTCATGAATTATTAACATGAATTCAGAACACAGCAATAAGAGAAGTCAATTTAAATATCTTATAATGAGCACAAGCTAGGGATTTTGAATGCTAGTATTGAAATTCCCACCACTTGAAATTGCTTGAAGGAATTTTGATATGAGAATCTTGACATTGTGAGTACCCCTGGTATTTGTTTTATGCATTTTTATAAAGAAAAAGAAAACAGTCTTCTCACATATCTATCCTTTGAGGAAAGGCCTAAAATCAAGCTGGTTTACATCCCAATGAAACCTTGCAAGGTCTACAGGCCTCTGGCTAGAAAGTCTAGTGTGTACATCTAGTAAGCAGTCCTGCAGGAAAGAAATAAAAGTGCCGAATGAGGATGAGTCTACTCATTACCTACTGAAATATTTTCTAATTGTTAGCAGTTGTGGCAATTACAAATAACTCAAAGCATAACTAAGCATAATAACCACCATTTCACAAACTATGCTGATCCTCTAATCAGTAATAGTTATTATATTATTTATGGATAGACACAATTCAAATATAAAATCAAACTTCCACAATAATTGTTTACTACCTAATATTTGCCTCTTTATAATATGTTATTACATTGGCTGTAGTCTTAGTCTTTATATACTTATATACTACCTATTTGTATATATTTACATATGGAGCTACTATATCCATCTATGATTTTGACTGGTTGATCTAATATTGAACTTTTATTTTTTTATAAAGCATATGTGATCAAAGCTGAAAATGACAACTTGCTAAGGAATGTTGCACCTATTGTGTACTGTATAGCCCAGATTTCAAGTGACAACTGTAAATGTTTATCGTGACTTTTGTGTTTGGCCCCAGAACAAGCTGTTGAAACATTTTTTGTCCAATTTATTAAAGTAAAAACATATTCATCAAAAAACACAGACAAATGCAGGGATAATAAACTTCCACACAAAAAATACCAAAGTCTGTGCAGTCATACAGTAAATTGAAACATTAACTTAAATGCCATTTAGGACTGTACAGTTTTCCCCGAAAATAGCAGCTTCAGTCAATAAATAATCCCAAAGTAGTATTAGTATATGTATTTAACATGTATTTTCATAAATGTTTACTTACGTTAAAATGTGATATTTCATTAATTTATATATTTTTCTTTACCATACTCCACTCTCTGTTAGTGAAAGTGTTTGCAGAAGAATGCCTTGTATTTAACTGGTAGTCAGTGCTTCATGCCAAGTGCTTCTGCAACAGATTTATACCAAATATATAATGGTAAAACCTTCCTTAATCTAAACTAGGAAAATGGAAGCATAGAAAAAAGATTAATTAACAATTCGGTCATATTTTACCAGTGAAACATAATAATCCTGCAAAACTGAGCAAATAAAAAAAACTTTTCTGGACAATATGTACTGGTTATCAATTATAACATGCAGTATCACAATATACAAATCTGGGTAAAAAAATAAAGAAATGGCAAAAGGTATTTTTCAAGAAATAAATGTTTATTAAGCATTTAAACTGAGGAAGCGGCTTATCACCCCTCCTTTTTTTTATTCTATTTATTTATCTACATATTTTTACTAGTACTAAAGTTTAACTTTGCTGACCTAGCTCTGTTTGTCATGGGTGGGGGTCGATTTGTTTCAAACCCAACAAGTTTTTACTTAAACTTGACTTGTTTGTATGGAATGTTATTTGATTTTAATAAAATTAATAAAATGTAAAAAAAAAAAAACTTTTTCTTTGCATCACTGGTAAATAAATTGAAAATGATGCTGCATCCAGATTTTATGGTGATAAATTTTGTTAGATAAATTCTAAAGATAAGTTTCCTGGATTAAGAAGCCAATGGAAAAATACAAGGACAGTGCTGTATTTATTATGCATTGTTAATTTTTTATTTTTCAGTTCACAAGCATCTGTGGCTCAAAATCTATTCTCAGTATGACAAAGTGATCATTACATCCATGCATGTCATTCAAGATGGTATGTTCATTATTCGTACATGACAATAATTGATGAAATATTTGCTCATACAGTTGCTGAGTACTAAAATAACTACCAGCTCTGTTTTGCTCTGACATATTGTTACTGATTTTGCTTTAGGATTGCAGTATTGGTTTGATTTATAGGAGTATTCTTATATTAATTTGTGCATCTGGGTATGTAAAAGGAATAATTTTTTTTGTTGTATTTTTTTCATTATAGCAATTAATTAATTTTCTGAAAAAAGTTTCTGACTTCCAAGGAATTTTGCATTTTCATAGTATTGTATGTGCGGTGGGCCCTGGTGCCCTGCCCGGGGTTTGTTTCCTGCCTTGCACCCTGTGTTGGCTGGGATTGGCTCCGGCAGACCCCTGTGACCCTGTAGTTAGGATATAGTGGGTTGGTTAATGGATGGATAGTATTATACGCTTCTGTATTTGTAGATTTTCATTCATGAATGCATGTTGTTTAAAAAATAATCTACAGCAAAAAACTACAGATTCCTGTTGCAGGAAAACTCCTAGGACATGAAACCAGAGTGTTTCAGGCAAAAAACAAACAACTGTAAAAAACACTACACATAAGCTCACAGAGCTACTACTGCCCTTCTTTAGGTGTGGCATCAGACCAGTGCTCTTCTAATAATTTAAATAATTACTGGAGAGAGACCCAGATATAGTGTTCACAGACTGTCAGAACTGGCAGAGCCATGTGGAAATGGGAGTCATAAAAAGAACCTGTGCAGAGTGTGGAAAGTGGGGAACAAGCAGATACACATTGGTCAGAAGTATTTATTAAGTTCTCCTCCTGCTGGAGTCTCAGGGAGTTTATTGGCATGCATTAGTTCATCACGTTTGGGAGCAAGAGACCCAGTGTGAGCAGAAGAGAGAGAAGCCAGTTTGGACAGACAAGACTTCAGTCTAACAGGAGGAATAGAGTGAGACAGAGTGGCAATAGTGGAGCATGGTCGAATTCACATCTGGCCAGTGTATAAAAAAATGGCCATTTTAAAGGCTACCTTCTGCTAATGTTTCTAAGTGCTAGTGCATTCGTCTGTACCGACCTTGGGTTACAACCCAAAATGCTGAATAACCTAGTACTAAATGATGTGATTATTAATGGGGTTTGTACCTTTCTATCTGGCTGGGGTGGCCAGATAGAAAAATCCAGAATCATCACAATCTAAACTGTCCCACCTCGAGTGATTTGGTTGAAAAATTCCTTGTTGGCTTTGACGACAAAGGACTAAACAAAAGGGTGTGGTAACATCCATGGACTGGACCTGAGATAATGCACCCGTAAAGGTGTCCACAAACTTTTGAAAGTTGGGGAGCCGTGTGAAGAAGTTAACAATAACAGGAGCCTGTGCAGGTGTGGATTGAGGATGAAGTACTTAGCTATTTGCCAGAACAACATACAATACTCTTTTCTCCTAAAATCTATTGGCCTTGACACATGGTTCTTGGGGATTCCCAGGAAGAATCCTGGCATGGATCAGCTCATGTAGTTGGCAAGCAAAATACCTCATATAAGCAGACAGAGACTCTGAATTAGCATAAATGGTATACGCAGAACAGGAGAGCAAGGCCAGGTTAGAGTCATACCAGTGCCCTCTCATGGAAGGTGCACCATCATACAGAGCTATGGAGCATTGCCAAGCATGGAGACTTGGGTTAGGCTGCTTTTATGACCCCTCTTATGGGCTAACTGCTGCCAACTTTTCTAAGTTCTAATCCATTCTGTCATCTTCTGAGTTGTTACATTTGTAAACTTTCTGAGCAGTTTAGTTTTTCAGTGTGTTTTGCTGTTTTATTAGCTCAGTTTGCTTAGGGCTAACCTTTGTATCTTTTTTGGTATTGGTCTTAGTTACACAAAACTTTATGGTGCTAACATTAGTAGTTAGTATCTGGTTCATCTCAAGCAAGATGTGAATATTAAAGTTGTTGAGTATCTTTGCACTATTTTTTTAAACATATTAAACGTTAAGTCAGTCTTTTTACTTAAAGGAGTATTTTTGGTTAAAGATATGCAGATGGAGCGGCATGGTGGCGCAATGGTAGTGCTGCTGCCTCGCAGTTAGGAGACCCGGGTTCGCTTCTTGGGTCCTCCCTGCGTGGAGTTTGCATGTTCTCCCCATGTCTGTGTGGGTTTCCTCTGGGTGCTCTGGTTTCCTCCCACAATCCAAAGACATGCAGGTGCATTGGCAATCCTAAATTGTCGCTAGTGTGTGTGTGGGCTAGTGCCCTGCCTGGGGTTTGTTTCCTGCCTTGCACCCTGTGCTGGTTGGGATTGACTCCAGCAGACCCCCGTGACCCTGTTGTTAGGATATAGCAGGTTGGATAATGGATGGATGGATATGCAGATGAAATTTACATAGATGTAGGTTTTCACAGCAGCCACGGTATATATTTAATGTCATTTCCTTGCATTTATAGGGACACATCTGAATGCCAGTTACATGTTCTTTTTTCGTCTGTGTAGATTTTCTGACGGTACTTTGATTTCCTCCACAAAGACATGCAGTAGTTTAACTAATATATAATATTGATCACATATTTTTAAGAAAGAGAAATTCAAAATAATGAAAGATCTCTTTCCATTCTAATGACAGCAGATGGAGAAAGTTGATGAAGATGGTCCCAACTGTAAATTCCTCAGGAGCACCAGAGTGAGATAGGTATTGTCAAGGTACTAAATGAATCTGTCCATTCCATTGTGTGGCAGCAAAGGGATGCTGGATGTAATTATATGGAAATGGCTGAATTTTGCTAATGTTTTGGTTGACTGGTCCTTAATTTGTACATTTGGCTGACAGCTCTATCCAAGGTAGCTTTTAAGGCCATTACAGGGGAGAACTGTTTCCATTCTTTTTTACAATAGACATACGAAGAGGACAAGGTAGCACAGTAAGTTGGAAGCATTAATTGAACAAGCAGCATAATGGCTTAAGGTCTAAATCCTTGTAAAGAGAACAAAAGGTGCATGGAATACGGCCCTATGAAATCCATTATTGTTTCCCATTTTCCTTTCTTTAGATTTTTCTCTTTCTTCAAATTTTTGGATTTTTACCAATTTCTAGTGAAAGAACTTATGTGTAATCAACAAGGAATGTAGTCAATAACAATAACACAAACAATAGCTAAATCACACTTTGCATTCTTTTTAAATGGTGCTTTTCATTCTTTTTACTGAACACAAATTGCATGAACACATAGTTCATACTAACAGTAAGTATAGGGAATAAATGAAATTAATTCATGCATTTATCCATTTATGAAAGGTACAATATGAAATTAAAGTTACTGAATTCATCAAACTAAAGGTACTTACATTCAAATGTTTTGTAATACGTGCATTTAGTTTTAACCAAGTGCTGTGCTCTTTGGGCTTATTTCCATTTTGACACACATCAACTACAATGGGTTTAACTCACTGAGTGAGACAGGAGTTTTGTATTTGCTGATGCTTCACTCACAGTCAAGTGAGCCCACTGTACAGAATATCTAGGCAAGACAGCTTTTCAGCCTTTAGAAATCCCTGTCTTGCACCCTTCTAGAAATCTGGTGTCTTTCTGTTCATTTGATGCCAGTGTAAACATGTTTCAGAAAAACTATTGCTTTGAATCATAAGAATCACTGGATTTTTAAGTTTAGATTGATTTTGTGTTTTTCAGGGTACCTAATGATAGTCACATTGACATTTCACACCTGTAGTGTTATGTATTTAGCCAGACTATGTGCCTTTACTGACGTGCGGGCGCTGGATGGCAGTGAATTCAGAAAGTATTCAGTTCCCTTCACTTTCTGCACACTTTATTGTGCTGTAGATTTCATTTTAAATAGATACATTTGCCATTTTTGCCCATCAGTCAACACTCATTGAACACAATGACAAAATGAAACATTCACTCTGAAATGTTAACACATTTATTAAAAATCAAAAAATAAGTATTTTATGTCATAAAAGGAGATATAGACTAATTATTTTGTGGTATTTAGTATGTCTAGGCATGATAGCTTATATATAGTGTTGTTTTGCTAGACAGTAAATATAATTTTAATTAATTATTAAAAACAGTGTAGCATTACACTTTTTCCTATTGCTGCATTTTAAAATGTATTCATATAGCCTCCTCTAAATCTGTACTTTACTTTGAATTTGTAATTTGTATTTTGAAGTCAAGCAAAATGAGACCTTTTATTGGCTAACTAATTGGTTAGCCATTTGCTTGACTTCTCATTACATCCATCATGGCTAACACAATACCCTAGTACTAATTTGTAGTTTGATACATTTATTACATTGATAGAAACACCATTCTGAACTGATAAATAATAGTGCTGAAGAACATATACTATAGTTCTTGAATTGCAGAATTCTGTGTAATAAAATGACAAACAGCTTTTTTTACTCTCTATGATGTAGCTTAACAATAATCTGTTTTAAACAAGATTACCATCTAAATGGAAATACCAAACCTCTGTGTAGATTGAGATTTCAAACTAAACTAGGAAAGCGCAAATATCATCTAAGCTATTACTTATTGTATTTATTAACCACTTTATATTATATTCATAATGCACTACTGTCCAATAGACAAGATAGCTAAAGTTCCAAAGTTTTCATTATTACATAAATAAATAACAGTAAGTTTCAGATTTTCCTGTTTATCCTTTTGTTTCTAATGACATCAACCTTCAATAAATACATTATTGTTTACTGATAATTATTTATATTTCATCAACCTTCAATAGATACATTATTGTTTATTATCAATTATATATATTTCTACTTACATAATAACGAATGTGTATTTAATTTACTAAGTAATTTATTTTACTTTAAATACTATATTATTTATTTTGTTCTGACTAGTCTTGTGTAGTGGTTATCTTTGATCTCTTCATTTAATGATTATTGCTACCGGGCTAGTGGACATCACTTTGAAGTGTCTCAACCATGGAATCCACATACAATGCTTTAGAAGGGTCCTGCGAGAACTCAACATTTTTTTATTGTTTTGTTTTTATTCATGTGTACCACAGAAAAAAAAGAATAAAGCCTTGAAAAAACATTACTTAGTTGTGCTCAACTATACAATAAATTAAGTTGTAAATAATATATATAGCTCAATGTTCCATATGGAATATAAATTAAAAAAAATGCTTTCCCCTTGTCATATATACTTTGTATTACAGGCAATACCACTGGCCCCTCTTTGAAGCAGCTTTTCTCTGTGCTTTGTTGCTACATTATGAAACCAGATTTCTTTCCTTATCTTTTGGTACCACAGGGAAAAGGATTTTTTTACAGGTTTACATTTGGCAGGTTTCTGAACACAATAATCTCAATTGAAAAAAACAAAAATAAAAAGCTGTATTTCTTTTATTTCTTTCTTTTAATTTTAAAGAAATAACAGTCTCATTTGATATGCTGGATTTTAGAATATTTTCTACATTTTAACAAAACCATTTTTTTGTTGTTTTGTTAATCCAAGTTGTATCTTGATTAGCACACACACAAGTTAAGAATTTCACTTAACTCTGCACATTTGACAATAATGATCCTATAAAACTATAATGACCATGTTATGATGATAATTTCAGCTTTATATATCAGAAAATACAAATATAATGCTTCTCCTATGTACCAAAACAGAGCATTAAACTATCTATCTCTCTCTCTCTCTATATATATATATATATACTCTATATATGTATATATCATTACAATTTTTTTGCAGACAGAAACCTACAGTATGTTATGTAAACAGTTCTATTTTGATTACACAAGCTTTCATTTCCTGTACTTTTTATAAACTAATTCAAATGTAAAAACCTGTCCAGAAGCTACCATTCTCTTCTTGAAAAACCAGGTTCATGCTGACCAACCACTCAGTGAGAGTCGGTCAATTGCTGTGCACAACCCTCCAAAGATGGTCTCCACAACCTGGAAAGAAGACCTTGAGGGTCTACAGCAAGGACACACCCTGTCAATTCTTGCCATAGTTGAACATTAGCTATAATATAAAGCTAGATAAAATATACATTATTTATGAATACCTGTGTTTGAAAAAAACAATCAAAAACAGTCAGCCATCTACCATGCTCATTTGGCAATTAAGTTAACATGCTTGTCTTTGAAATGGAGTACCCAAAGAAAAATGCAAAATGCACTTTATAATACCTCTAAAGGCTCATTCAGCTACAGCATAGTCTACATTTAAGAAAGACTGAAGCTTCTATCAGCACAACTGGAAAGAGTAATAATTAAGAAGTAATAGGCAAGCTTGAAATCCATTTGTAATAATAAATATTTAAGCAAATAATGTAATGAAAGTTCTAGCACTACATCCAGGCTTAGTTCTTTCTTTGACCCCACTGCTAGGACATTGGATTAAGCAGGTTAAGAAAATAAAAATATGAAAAAATTATTGGCATACTTATCAGCCTAAGTAATGTTTAGTTTATTAATGGTTAGATGATTAAAGACTATTCTAAGACCACTTCACTTTTTTTCTTGACTTCAGCTTTAGGCTTACACATTTATACTTGCCTCATGTATCGGCCTTGGGCTGGCTTTAGACTACCCTTTTTGATTATCCCCAAGAAGGACCGTCAATTCCTAGTTCCATATTTAAATACAGTAAATAAGTCTTTTATTTACATCTTGGCAGAGGAGTTTCTTTTAGAAGAGCAGCTGTTCAATTTGGATGAAACTTAAAATGTCTTCTATTGGTAGGTAGTATTGTAAACTGTGTTCTGAGATTTTTGTCAGGTAAGAAGGACAGATATTTTCAGGTAAAGTTGGTATATTCCGTAATCATGGTGCTAGAGAATGGTGACATGTTTCATGTTGATTAGTACATGCAGGTAATAATTTCACATTGTTATGTATACTACCTAAAGTATACTAGCTAAAGATTGGCCTAAGAGCCAGTTCAGGTCAGAAATGGACTGGTGACACACAGGGTAAAAAAAAGAAAAAAAAAACTTATGGGCTGCTGTTTGAGTAAACTTGTGAACTAAGATCTGTCATAACCTAAGCTCTCTGCTCCTAAGTATTTAAACAAAACGAAAATGCTTTCATTTCCCACTCTGGTAGATCTACCTGGTAGCACAGCATGGTGCCTGCCACCCTACCTCTAAATGATGATAGAATGTTAATATCACTGTCCCCATTTGATTTAATTTCTCACTTTTTTCTCATACACAGTGACTGCCTAGCCTGGATCCTTCCCACCCACCTTATGCAATACATGCATCACCCTGCCATTACTCCCTAGCTCCCTTTTGCCATTCCACATAAAATTTTCTCAATCTGTCATTTTTATCCCCCCAGATATGGTTTTAGACCACATGAGATATTAACCTATGAAAGTACCACACATCACAAACAAAATGGCAACAATAAATAGAAACCGAAAAAAAATATGGTTCTCTTTGTGGGCATCGGGTATTTGGAGTCTTGAATTAAGTAGAGGCTCCTTGAAATTTTTATTTTAATGTTTTTTGTGGCTTTATTTCTTTTCAGAATACTAATATTGGAATGAGCAGCTGTCCCACGTGTTGTTATTGCCTGTTGGCAATAAGTGCATGTTGGTTAGACATGCAACTAAGAATTTTCCTGCACTCTGCACAAGTAACCATCAATGTGATCTTGAACTATTCATCTAGGCAGTGGCTACTCAGTTTTTTCCAGCTGCCAAACTTGGAAAAGGTAGTGACTTGTCTTGCTTCTCTGGCCACTCAATCTACAACGTACTTGACAGATGTCTTTTCACTGTCAAACCAATCAACCTGCAACCTAGACACCTGCTGTCATATTCCTGTTCTGCCAGCTGATGAACAGTATAAATATCAGCTATCTTGTTTTCTTCTAGATAGTCATTTCCAAAAAACAGCATCTGTTTTAATTCTATTCCAGTGGAAGCTGTTTCATTAAAATTTATTCGGAGTTTCCTATTATATTTTTCATATTAATTCTTCTTTTTGGGGTTTTGAATAATAGAAAAGACCAATCTTATGCTGGTTGTTCTGTCTATGACTTTTATATAATAATATAAAAATATTTTTTGCTCTGTTTCTGATGCCATCTTAGTTTTTATGGGCACTGCAATTTTGTTTTACCCTTACCAAGTGTAGGAAAGTGAATGGATAAGAGACTCAAAAAAGAGTTGGGAATTTATCCCCTTATAATGTCCAGAGATCTTGCACAAAAATTAGCAAGAAGCAAAAGTGATCAAAATCATAACATTTGATGTTAAACAGAAGCTGAAGGTGAGTATTTATAGAAAATGGTGACCGGAAGGAAGTATTAGTGGAAATGACATCATAACGGCAGACAGAAGTGACGTCATTAGGAGGTGACCGGAGATGATGTTGTCAGAAGTGATGTCATCAGGTAGGGTTGGAAGTGACATTGTCTTCAGGAGTTGGAGGCAAAAGTAATTAGATGGAATAGGAGCCATTTTGGGAACCCGGAACTGTTGATGATGAGTGAATTATTTTATGTTTTTTCTTTGACAACTCTGGTGGAAGAAGGAGAGAAGCTTTAATACTTGATATTACCCACTTGTCTCGCTATAGTTCACTCACCTCAGGACTTGTTGGTTGCCTCCTAAGCACACGTGTGTGACACAAGGTAACAATCTAAATATGTGCAGCATGTAATGTCTTTGGTGCAACATTATAAATGGTCAGCACTTACAGGTCATCTCTATCCGAAATATTCCTTGTTTTGAAACTCCTGATAAAGCTTTCTTGGTACTGAAGTTTAGGCAATTTTTTAAATCTTGATTTTCCATTACATTTTGGCTTTGACAACAAATTCTCAGAAAGTCAGGTTATGATCCTTTGTCTTCTGGTTAACATCTTTTCTCCTGATCACTTCTGTTTTTTTACTGCTAGTAGATATTCATTAGCAGAAGAGTAGAAGGCAGAAATAGTGTACGCGAGGTATAATGGTGATGGACACCAATAATGGGGACAGGAGTTATTATCTGCAATAGATGAAACAAGATAAAGATGGCTGAAAGTATTTAGTATTTATCTGACTTACTTCTGTCTAGGCTGCAAAGTGTGTGATACCTGTTTTGACCTTAATGTGTCCTAAAGGAGTTTAAAAAATTACAGTTTTCTTAAGAACCCAGAGGACTGTACTAAAATTTTGATATCAACAACTATTTACAACTGATGTGAAACAATGGCAAATAAAAGTTAACTTATACTCCGGAATAATTAGTTGTGGTGAAATAAAACTATAGAATATTATACTGTCAACCTTTGTTTATCGCGGTTAATCCGTTCCAGACTCTGCCGCGATAACGAAGTAGGATTCTTTATTTATAAATTGAATATTTTCGCAGTTAGAGCATAGAAAACCTGTTTACGACCTTCTAAATACATTTTCTAACATTATTAGAGCCCTCTAGACATGAAATAACACCCTTTAGTCAAAAGTTTAAACTGTGCTCCATGACAAGACAGAAATGACAGTTCAGTCTCACAATTAAAAGAATGCAAACATATCTTCCTCTTCAAAGGAGTATGCGTCAGGAGCAGAGAATGTCAGAAAGAGAGAGAGAGAGAAAAGCAAACAATCAAAAATCAATAGGGCTGTTTGGACTTTTAAGTAAGCGAGGCACCGCCGGACTAAAGCAGCTGCAAGGAAGGCAGCAGTGTGAAGGTAATCTTTCAGCATTTTTTAGAGGAGCGTCCGTATCCTCTAGGCCAGTTTGCGCACAGCCCCTCTGCTCACACCCCCTCCGTCAGGAGCAGAGAATGTCAAAGAGGGAGAGAGAGAGAGACAGAGACAAGCAAACAATCAAAAATCAATACGTGCTGTTTGGGCTTTCATATATGCAAAGCACCACACGGGAAGCAAATCGTACATCATTGAGGAGTTTTATTTAAAAGGTAATACGTGCTCTGATTGGGTAGCTTCTCAGCCATCTTGCAATAGCATCCCTTGTATGAAATCAACTGGGCAAAGCAACTGAGGAAGCATGTACCATAAATTAAAAGACCCATTGTACGCAGAAATCCATAAACCAGAGAAAAATCTGTGATATATATTTAGATATGCTTACATTTAAAATCCGCGATAGAGTGAAGCCGCGAAAGTCGAAGCGCGATATAGTGAGGGATCACTGTATTTAAAAGAATTTGTGAAAATAAGTTTAAATTATAATATGGTGCCAAAGATGTAACAAATACAGAAAAGTGCAATTAAAATTTTGGGGGCAATGTACAAAATGTGCAAATGATTTGACAAAAAATATAGATGTTCTTGAAGGTTCAGGTTGTGGTGTTACCAAGAAATTGTTAAAAGAAAGGGACTGCCAGCACAACATTTTTGCAGTTATCTTCCTTGTTAACTTAAAACTAAGGATTACAAATTTGCAAATTTAACATGGAGAGCTTAGCATTTGCGGAGGAGATAAGACTTGGCCTTAAAAGAATCACTTGAACATACTGCCTTTTTGTTTACTGCATTATTGGATTTTTTATTTTCTGTATTTGTTACAGAGAAACCAAGAAAATATTATCCAAAATATGAAACTCCTTCTTTATGTACTAAACTCTGCTCCCTTGGTTTTGTGTATATCTTTCGGTCTAAGCCAACTCATACATTCATAAAATTTTGTTAACCATTTTCTGTTAATTACTTTGGTATTAAATGTTTAAAATATCCAATTTAAGCTATTATACAAGTATCTTTCGATGAGAAAAACTTTGATTACTTGAATTATAATTGTAAACTTAATAACTAAAGACAATACCATAAAATTAAAAATAAAAACATATTTTAAAATGATTTTTAGCAAACTTTGAACAAAGAAAAAAATACCTGAAAAATAAAATTGAAAAAATAAATAATAATAATAAATAGCAATATCAGTTATAATGTTGACATCTACAAGAGTGAAGCTTTCAGGGTCATTATTGTACTCTTATATAGAGTGTAATAGTCATTGAGATTGCTCCTACTTAAACACAATTTCCTTCTGGATTTTCAGAGCCAACACAGAAATGCTGATTGGCAGATTTCCTTTTCAGTCTTTTTGCTTAGCATGATTTGCTTACTAAAGTATAATTAGGCAGGCAGCCAATTTGATTCAAACACTCATTTTAAAGTAACAAGTTTTTGGCTGAGGCAGTCAGCTGCTGGACTAAACACAATTTCTACAACTGTGAATTTATTGAGAATTTATAAAGGAGTCATTTGCTCGTCCCGTACCACCAGGAATTTCATTATACACAGATTTGATGGAGCGTCAAATCCCACGTTTCATCAGAAAATTGCTGTAAAGCAATAAATGAAAGGCAAAACTATACTGGCAGAAAAACAAAATATTTTAGCTTTAAAGAAACAATCTGAAATTCAGCATGGAAATGATATTGTTTTTGTTACATGCTTGGCATAAAAAAATCAAATTTCATTGAAATTGAATCATTAGGCATATGATACATATGGCTCACTTCCATAAAAACGTACTTGGCAAAGTGATGTTACTTCCTAAAATGAGAGTACATCTCAAAAACATTTGGTCATATATTTAATGTAAGTTCATTTGCAAACCAATGATCAGGTGTGCATCCCCCTCGCTAAACCAGAGTAAAGCAGGGCAACATAACTACAGAAAAAAATCCACCACTCAGATACTTGAGGAATATGTTTCTTTGGTTTCCTTGAGCAATTAAATTATGATGCTCACGGGAAAGGTCCTGTAGGCATTGGCTCAGTTTCTAGATCTGCCTTGGAAAAAAAGTGTGAAAGTGAAACTAATTAGGGTTGCATAATTCAGAAAAGAGTAGGAAGAATTACTGTTGATAACTGACCAAAACCTATTTGAACTGATAAAATATCCAAGGAAAAGCTATCTTCTATATTTTAACTAATGTTTTTTTTTAAATAATCCATTATTGTTAAGAAAACCACACCCCAAATCTGAAGCATACTAATACAAAATTTCCTGAATTTTGACAGCACTTATAAAGTCAGGGAGTTAACATACAGAATTTCTAAATGTTGAATGTTATGAGAAATCTACATTTCCTAATCATTTTCTTCAAGTTTGTAACTGTTAAGGTAAAGCTCCTTATTTTATTGCTTTATTTCATCAGTTTTAATTTTCTGCACGGTTACTCATCTTACATACTTATCTGAGCTTATCATTACAAACGAGAGAGCACATTGAGATCTCAAAATACCGGCCTTCTCAAGGATTAATTGAAAAACAGCAGGAAGTTTAGCCTTTAGTTACAGGGCCCTGAAACTATGATCTCCCTGCTAATATAAGAGGTTCCAATTTAGTCTGTTTTTAAATCCCAGCTGAGGACTCACTACTTTAATCTAGCATACCCTGAATAGAGCTGCTGATTAGCTGTGTATACTGCTTTTCTGCTTGTTAGTCATTTGTATAGAAATATAAGCATCAAAATATGTTTAAATTGTTACTAATTTTCATGTCTTCTGTTTCTCTTCTCGGCATCTGTATGTGGCACTTGGTATTACTGCTCTTGGTATCTTAAGGCTATTCTCATGCATACAAAAAAGTCATCTTGGAAAAGGGGAATCATCAAATGGAAAGATTCTCTCATCAAATTGGATGGGTACCAAAGACTCCACTATAAAAAACACAGGAGCGAGAAGATGACCATTTGGCCAAGACCGTGCCTTTATTTTGGACTTTCTCTTTTACAATGTTTACCTCCACCGTTGACAACTGGCCACAGTTAATTAATGAACAGATATTGTTGATTTCCACTTATGTTTAATCAGTTCTACTTACCAAATCTGCATTTATATGTGTACCAGCTCTGTATTTAGTAATTAGTATAATCTGTACATGTATTTTAAATGAGAATTGTTCACATTGATCTAAGCCTGCACTAAGTGAAGAGCGCTAAACAAAGTTGTTTTGTATTGTAGTACATCAACAATTATTTTTAGATATTATTTAAGATGGAGTGTGGTTTTAGTATTCAGTATCTTTAAATATTTACAGGTTCTTGAATATGACACTAACTTTAAAGAATACACCCAAGAACCAGCCATCCCAGCAGTGCATTTCACTGACATGTAAATCAGTAATATTCATGTTATAATCATCACCTGTTCAATAGCGTTTTATTTCACTCCTTTAAAATTTTATGAATGTGTCCTGCTATAAAAACAATTGTGTTATAGTAAATGATTATAAATTTGACAAAGCGCAACACCACATGTAATCCGTTTTGGTCTGCTTCACAGTGAAAGCAGATTCCTGCTCAGTGTATGTTTTACGTAAATAGAAACCAGTGAAATTTGTTAGATTTCATTTAAATTTTGACATTGCTGTGGAATGTAAAAGTAGTACAAGTATTTTTTTTAATAAGCATTTATTTGCAAACACAGTCTCTTTGTCTAGAAAATTATCATACTTTATATTGCAAAGATACTATTTGGTATTTGGTTACAAGAAGAGGACCAAACTTAAAAAAGTCAAGGAAACATCCACTGATTTTGCTCTATTTATGTCCAAATAATGCAATTGCTGTACAATCCAGCATACTTATGTTTTTTTTCAAATACTGACAGTTTCAAAATAAGGTTTCAAATGATTTATAGTCTTATACTGTATATAGTTAAGCTATAATCTCTTACTATAATACCTTCCGAATAATCAAAATTGCCTGGCTTTATTCTAACTCAAATATAAATAGTTTAATCATTTAGTTGTTAAAAATGGGATGCGCTCAGTTTGGAGTTCTCTTATTCCCTCCCTGTTCCCAGTCATTTATTCTTGGACATCTAACACTAAACTTCAAGTTTGATTAGGATAAATAATTTATCTTGTTGTGCTCCTGGCTTTATTTGCATCTACACAGTAATTAACTGATATCCTATTAAGGATCAATATTTTCTGTGACCCCTTGAGGCTCTAGGTTCTCTTAATTCAAATTGTGTATTAAGAATGAATGGTGTTGAATTATAGTTCCTGGACCTATACTCAAATCTACACAGTCAGGGTCTGTGTAGAGTTTCCATTTTCTGCTTGAGTCTGTGAGTTTTCTTTGGATATTCTGATTTATTTACACCAGATTGTGATTTACTTAGAGTGGAGAATCTAATTTGACCACTTACGAGTGAGTGTTTCTGTTTTTACCTATTTTGCCTTCCAATGGACATATACCTTATCAGTGGTTGGTTCCTGCATTGCACATGGTCCTAGTGCAGTGTTTCTCAACTGTCAGGATGTCCTAGATGGATAGCCTAAGTTAAATAAATAAATAAAAATAAATAAATAAGCCATTTAATGTTTCAGGGGGCTACTGAGCTATTTGGTTCTGCATCCATTTAAAGAGAGATTTTGTTCCTAATGGCACTTTATGGATTGTGTGGTTTCACATAGAGCCATTGCTTGACAAAGCACCAATTCATTCTGGGACAGTTCCTTTACATGTGATGTTGGTTCTTTGTGCTTTGAAAAAACTTCCTAAATTGTGGGAAAAAAATAAAAATAAAAAACAGAGATCTTTAATGTATGGTAAGCTACCTATCAGAACACTAACAGATTACGAAAACCTGGACTTAGCCTGTGTTATTGTATGTAACACGAGCCCTTTTCAAATTATGAGCCACTGGTATTTCACAAATCTGTTGGCATCTATTCATGGTTATTTCATGTAATGGAGCTAGTTATCGGTCTAAATAAATAAATGTTTTTTTTTGGATACTTCATGTGAACAGGTCTTTTGGGAAACAAAAATGGTTCCCCTATGGCACTGCTTTGAAGAACCACTCTGGCACCTTTATTTTTAAGGGTTTACTGCAGAATTGAAACGACTGACATAAGTTCAGTTGCAAGAAGATGACAACCTGTTATACACCACATGCTTCATTAAGACAGCCAACGAATATGGACAAGTTCCCCTAATGCCCCATAGCACCACCTATTTTAAACTCTTCTTATTTTGTATCAGCCTCTCAAGATTCATTCTAAAAACCTACACCAAACAGCAGTGTTAAAAGAACACACCAACCAGATTTTCTCTCCATCCCAAGGGTGGTGTGGTTGACTCCCTGTTTATCAAGTTTATCAGGTAAGCAAGTGTGTCTTCTTAGCACCTCCTGGGGCCTTTTTAGGTGATTTGCCCCTAGTAGTTCTTTGTCACGTTTTATGAGAAGCAACCAGGCCAGGCAGCTTTGCTCATTCCACTGCACTACAGAACATGTTATGCATAAGAAGTCCCATATTTGGGGAAATATACTAAATACCAATAAGAAGAATCCAATCTTACCAGCAAATAGTTTTGTATATATGTTTTTTGGTAACACACAAATTGAGCTTAGTGTGGGACTCTTACTGTTGCTTTTCATGTTTTATTTTTATTGCCTATGATATGGATTTTGGTTTCATCCCTTCATGAAACCATAAAGTAATTTTCTGGAATACTGTTTTTAATGGGTAGATCTGATTGTAATTATTATCTTTGCAGAGGCTGACAAATGTAGCAAACAAGGAGAACTCATGCTTGTCCAACAAGCATGGATTAGTTCAGCAAATGCTGTGGTCATGAAGATATTTTGACATCCATCCTATGGTATCCATTGTTCACCATAATGTACAGTGTATATCCAGATTGCTAATGTTGTGGTCTTAGTGGGTTGGTGGTGAGTTAGACAGCCCAAAGTTATTCCAGACTGTTTGGTCTTTTCAACAGTTAAGATGGAATCAAACGGTGGCCATCGTCACCACAAGGTAGCAATGCTTTGCTGATATCTGAGCTGTTGTAAGAGGAAAACTTCCTAGCAGAATAAAGATATGTTGAGAAAGCTAAAGAACATACAAGAGTGAAGCTAAAAGGGAGAAGATTGTGTGTTTCCAAGATACAGGTCTTCTGTGTACATTCACACCGCTAACAGGAGTCACTGGTACTAAAAGGCATGTAGATCTTTTATTGTTTTTGACATTTGTTCCTCCTGGCATTGTGCATAGAAGTAAAAGTCTTTAATTTTGCTCTATTCATCCATATACTGAATCCATCCCAGTAGCATTAGGTGCATCAGAGGAATAGAGGCACTACTCCATCCATCAACTCATTGTAGATTTATGAATAGGCTAATGTAGGTCATTATAGCCTAAGGGAGTTCCTCAAAAATTTAGCAGCTTTTTTAAGTTTGTTACAGTTTTACTTGCATAAAGATTGATTGAAGCAATGAATACCCATACCTGCACAGGTTTGTGTCATGCACCTTGGTGGCATTTGTGCCAAGTTTATCTGTTACCAACCCCTTTTTTTACATTAAAACTTGCCTAATAAGGTCTCAGTCGTGGATACAAGGTGAAACTTTCCAAACACCACACATAAAGTCAGTGAGAAATGATGCAAATTCAAGTTTCTGGTGCTGTGAGGTATAGCACTAACCACTGTGGCAGCAAATATTTAATGCTGAGGTTTTGGCATTTTAATGAGGTTCTTGAGCTTTGCCAATGGGTGGCACCATTACACTAGCTTTATAGATCCAATAAAAATTCTGCCTACATATAATAGGATAGTGTTTCTCAAGTACAGTCCTAGGGGCCCAGTGAAACTGCAAGGTTTCATTGCAACTAGTTTCACAGTCAGTGTGTAATATTTACATTAGTATTTAATTACTTTTTTTTTCTCTTATTCCGCATTTAGAAAAGCTCAGAAGTGTGAGATATGCATTTATAAGAAATGTAGAAATGTTTGTGTTTTTGTCATAGCTTTATCCTTAACTCTCTTTTCTCACTTTCCTAGTAAAAACATTTTTCCTGTGGAGGTTGCTCCTTTGTTTGCATCCTAATGATAAATAATGATGAACAGACTACAAACCATGTCACAAAATATTGAATGTTTAAAAGGTTCAGCTACTTATGTGTCAATTATACTAGCAAGTTGCTTAGTAAATAATACTTAAATAGTTTAAACACCTGGAAAGCCAGAAAAATCTTAAAAGCCAAGGTAAAAACACAATATTAGCCCCACCTCAAACATAAATACTGTACTTGCTACAATCCAATAAAAGGTTAACAAGCATGCTTTTGTAATTTCTGGATTCATAATAACAAATTATCTAGAAAATAATATCTTCCAAAATTAAGGTGGAGACCTTTTGAAAACAGGAGCAGGTTGGAACGTAATCTTAAGGCCACAGTTGACAACTCAGGACTTGAGTACCACTGCCTAATTACCCGAGATTGCTTATGTTCATACTGCTTTTTTGGCATCACTCTGAGACTAAGGATCTGCGCTGGTATCCCGAAGGTTGTCAGTTCGAATCCCTGTCACTGCCAAAAGAGATCCTACTCTGCTGTGCCCTTGAGCCAGGCCCTTAACCTTCAATTGCTCCAGGGGCGCTGTACAATGGGCTGACCCTGCGCTCTGACCCCAAGGGGTATGCCAAAACTAACAAATTCCTAATATGAGAAATTGTATAAGGCAAAATAAAGAACAAAAAAAAAAAAAAAAATTAATTAATTAATCTGATTAATAAATAGGTAATGCAAATATCTCATCATAGATATATATAGATGCCCTTTATTAAATTGTCTCAAACAGTTAATTTTACATCCCCTAATTTTCTGGCTTTACTTTCTCGCAAATGCATATTGTCAAGGAATGGGAAAAAAATTACATTCAGTTTAGTACTCCCATAGGTTAGTTTTTATCTTTTGTGTATTTTCGGCAAATCATTCACACAGAAAATATGTGATGAAGAAATATAAATGGCAAGCAAATAATGATCATTAAAAGTTAACAAATATAATCTTTATACTTACATGAAACAATGCTTTTTGGGCTTGTGCTCATGTCCCCTTCAGTTGGGCCATTATTTCAGCAGCAGTTGTTATGTGTTTGAGGGTGGGTTTTAATAACAATACAAAGCATCCAGCTAGATTGTGTCCTAAAATTAACTACTCTATAACATGAGTATGCCGAGCAACAATTTAGATCCACAACAGAATTTGGGGTCAAAAATGAAAAACAAGCAAACATTTCTACAGAGTTATATACTTTGAAATAAGAGATTAACTGACATGTGTAAAACATGATCAGATTTAAAACCAATCTCATACCAAACAATGAAATAAAAAAAATTCCAAGTTAAAACTTAAATTTTCTAATTATATATTGCTTTGTTCAAACAAACATTTGTTGCCTTCTTCCAAAAATGCATGTATCCCTTGGAGTGCTTAAATTTCTGGACTTACAGCTTTCATGATATTTATCTGACATGATCTTCTACTTACGTGCCAGCAGCTTTTAAAAGATGCAGTGTTCCAGCACAATATAAAGTATGTCCTGTTCCACAATGGCACAGTAGTTAGTGCTACTGCTACACAGTTACAGAGACCCAAGGTTTGATTTCTAGAGTGTGTGAAGTTTAAATGTTCCCCCTGTGCCAATCTAAATTTTTTCTTGATGCTCCTTCAAGATGTCAAATCAAGCTATGTGACGCTTGGTGACTATAACGTGGTTCAGTTTGAATGAATAGGTTGACTCCTGCCTTGCATCATTTTTTTTTATGAATAAAGTAGGTATCAGCTGTAGTAATCTGGTTCATAAAATAAATAGATGTTCTGCTTTTACTTGGCAGTGCATTGAGTTTGGAGCATCTGCCTCTGTGCAAATACAAAAGATCAAATTTGCATGACATATTATGGTATGAATGGTTACTTTCCCCCAATACCTTAAACATACAGTGACTAATCTGTGTTCTCAAAAGATCATGGTGACAGATGGAGAATATACAATATATTACAGGCATAAGTGCTCTTAGTGCAGCATAGACCTCTTCTGTGAATATCACTGGAGTTGGGGGCAGGGGTGGTGAAGGTGTGGAGGTCAGGAACTCAGTCTGGAAATGTTGCAGATGGAGCCTGGGAATGAGAGCACCCAGCCACTCTCACACTAACAGTTTATGGTTTTCAATCAATATTTGGTCTCTGTGGCCGACTAAAGCAGACTGTTTAAATAACTGACCAGAAAGATATAGCTAATTCTTCTGGTGAGTTTATTTACATATTAACTTTAAAAGGGCTGATGTCTTAATTAACCCTGAGAAAAATAAAATCTGAAAAATATCAGTATTGAACAAGTATGCTTCACATTATTTCTGTGGTAACATAAAATATATGTCTATTAAAATATTGAATTGCATATATGATTTAAGAGAATACAATTGACTGTTTGCAAAATAGAATAATACCACTAAATTAATTTAGGTTTGATCTGTTCACAATAGTTTGCTCCTTTTCAGTGTAAAAGTTTAAAATGTGAAATTGTAATCTGTATAATTGTAATCTTCCCCTTGCTTTTGTTAATGATACAAGTATATACAGAGGTATGTAATCGGTGATTTAAATTTTGCAAAAATACTAAGTAATTAATACAAATGTTTGCTATTATGTGAAATATTTGCATTTCAACAAATACAGAAATGATAGAAAGTGATAGAAATGACACAAATTTTTGCACAAATTAAACCAGAATGAACCGTAGGTTAAGGTTATGTATATTAAAAAAAGTTATGTTTTTGTAGCAATGGTTCATTAGATGATGACAAACATTACAGCTGTAGTGCAAATAAATATAACAAAGAGAAATACCTGCAAATAGTCTATGCATTTACTAACAGATTTATTTGTACCGTATGTATTACTTCTGAAAAACAGAAAAACATTAAATCTAATTAGCATCATCTGCTTCTTTGATGTTGTTCTATATCTTTTGATCAGCTTGCCTTCTTTTTTTCTGGTAAAGAAGTTGTTCAAATTGAGTGTAACTCGCTAACTGTACACTTCATTTAATTAGCATCCATATCAGTTCACATGCAGGATACAGTAGCTTCCTTCTGTAGTGTATGTACTCTGAGAAGATGTGAAAAACACAGTCCTCGTGCACAAAACAACCACAATTCAAGTGTAAAACATGGCTGTCAGGCTCTTAATAACCAACGTAGCATCTTCACCAAACAAAAAAAAAAAATTTAATTGTGCTTTTATACATTACAGACCAGCTGTCAGTGTCATTTCTGGCTTGCTTTGATTTTGACTTTGTGGTCAAAGTTTTCCATCTATTATACAGCACAAATACTGTGGCTTTGAGAGGTCGTGTAGGGCCTTGTGTTAGTTTAGTATATTTGTTTGTGTGAGCATTGTAAGTGCGGGTGAAACATTAAGCTCTGCATTTTAATATTAGCCAGTCAGTCAGTCATCTTCCAACCCTCTATATCCTAACTACAGGGTCACGGGGGTCTGCTGCAGCCAATCCTAGCCAGCACAGGGTACAAGGCAGGAACAAATCCCCGGGCAGGGCGCCAGCCCACCG
The DNA here is from genome assembly GCA_026402145.1 of Polypterus bichir lapradei. Taxonomy (NCBI): domain Eukaryota; kingdom Metazoa; phylum Chordata; class Cladistia; order Polypteriformes; family Polypteridae; genus Polypterus; species Polypterus bichir. Next base: position 67,140,087 of record JANRMT010027041.1, read on the forward strand.
CATGGCGCATACACGCACACACACACTAGGGACAATTTACCTAACCTGCATGTCTTTGGACAGTGGGAGGCGCTACCACTGCGCCACCTTTTAATATTAGCATTTTAGCTAATAAGTTGAAAAAATATATTACATCTATGGATCACTATAAATCAAGTTGCTGATCACATGCCCACTCGTAATGTTTTATTGCATTGTCAGATCACCTAACGTGAAAAGTACCAACTAACCTCTTAGGTTTATTCCCTAAGGGGAGATAAAAAGTAATGTCAAAAACAGCCATGTACATGCTACCTGTATCAATGTCCATATTGCACCCCATATATTCAACCCTAGGGACCTATATGATGGGCTGCTTACTGACTGGGCCTGTCTTTACTTCCAAGCCTTTACTTCAACCAGGTTTTAGCAGCAATAAAGCAATTATGAAGGGCATCTACGTGAATTTTTAAGGCTAACAAAAAATAATTACATACAGGTATTGACTTTTGAGCATTTACTTGAAAATTATATTTTTTGCATGAAAACTATTAACAGCAATAATATAGTTATACAAAAAATTGTACAACCTGGGTGTTTTAGCTCTTCATTCAGTCCAAGTAGAAGCAGTGATATGATGCTGATGATTATTCCATTCCCAGGTGGCTTTTTTTCTAACTGATTATGTATTCTCAAGAAACAACATTAGCCACCACCCTAATAATATGAGCAAAAACATGCACTGGTGAAAGAACATGTTGACATTTTTTTGCAAGTTTCTAACAGCACAAGAAAATGTTTCATACATTGTTATCAAAACTCACAAGGATAATTTCTTGAGATTCAAAGTTCCTACTTTGTGTTCCAACTTTACCACAGTATGTGCACTATGTTCCTGTTCAGCTTGACTTCAAAAAAGGCTTGCACACCTTCCAACATCCCTCTCCACTCCCCCGGGGGGGGGGCCCCCCCCCCCTATTGGTTGTAGGAAAATCTAGTCAACCAACTCAAAGGTAAGCCATTATTTATACAACGTTAACCCAATCCAGTTCATTTTAATCTGCCTAGACGTCTTTGAATGTCACATGGAACTATTTTGTTTTGTTGGTAAATAAAACTTGTAACGCAAAATTTAAAAAATAACAAAATGTATTCATAAAAATAACTCTTAATTAAATTGTGAGAATTCAGAAATTCATTTTGCACCTTTAATGAAAATAAACATAAAAATTCAACAAAACAAGTGATTAGTGATGAAAAGAGAAACTCATTGTAATTATTTTTTTACATTTAAATTTAACTAAATATGTCTTCATTTAGTAGTCCACAGTATTCAACTTTAAAAGTTGAAAGTTAAAAGTTTAAAAGAGTACCAAATTTGTAACTTATGTTTAGACAATGTGCTTAATTAACCCTGACTAGATGTAATAGTATGTGAGAAACTGAACAGTATAGAGTATCTAAAATCTGTTTCTGAACTTTTAATATGTATGAAACCAATACTTATTTACATGAATTAACTCTATCTATCTATCTACACACACATATATATATATAGATAGATATAGATATATAGATATTTATTATATACAGTATTTGAACGGATATTAAATATACATATTTTATGAATGCAGATATCACATTGTCTGTGTATAAAATACAATAATCATACAAACTGTAATATTCCCTAAAAACTTATTTTTTTTCAGACCTACTCCTATAACATGTTATAATAACAAACAGAACAATGTTTTACTTGTTCTACTAAAAAAAAGAAACAGAAGTAATCTCCTGGTTTGAGAATAAACAGACATATAATATATCCTGAAGCTCGATCATTTGATTGTTTACTCTAGTGTCTAGTCATTTTTCTAGAAGGCAGTACTAAGTGAAAGCAAGTGTGTTATGGCTGAAAAAGAATTATGGGTGCACCTTTTCCCTGAGAATAAACAGATACACATTAACTCAAGGGTATATTTTCTAGTCTTTTACTTTTGGTTTTGATCTCTTATGTTGATGATAGGTTTCTTGTAGATACAAAGATCTTCAGGCAATATTTGTGTGATTTTATGTAATTTATAATCCCATGCATGATTGTCACTTGATTTTTAAGCATTTGTCCCAGTGTGTTTTATTTATCAAGTTCTATAAAATCTTTAGAAATGCTCCACAGCTTTACCTAAAGCATTCATTATTTATGCTGGTGGAAAAGCATTCATTAAAATATTTTCCCAAGCAATCTTATCTTAATACTTGTATACATTAACAACACATCTAGACATTAAAGTCATTATGCTGTCAAATATTTCAAGTTCAGCTGTAACATAAGACTGTAGCAGTACAATTACTAGAGCTTAAGTGTTACATACAGATTAGTTTTGCCAATTTGTTTACACACCAGAAAAGGCCATATGAAGTGATTACTAGACTCTTTCAAGGATACATTTGGTGTTCACTTCTGTAGTTTGATTCTCTTTGTCAGGGAATAAATGGCCTGTCGTTGAATGATGTGGGGAAGGTTTTTTTTTTTCAAGGTGGCCATGTCATTATTCATATTAGACTAATCTGTGGTTGAAATGTGTATGTTTTGTGTGTATGTGTGTGGTTACATGACAAGAAATAACCCTGGACAAAGAACTAGTCAACCACTGGAAAAACTCAAACATACACATACACAAGCACACATACAATTAAATGTTTTAGGTGCCAATTTAGGTAAGAAAAATGTTTTTGAGATATGTGAAGAAAAGCCATAGTACTTGGAGAAAAACATCACGAACACACAGAATGGAAAATGCAGACTCTATCCTAGCTATGATTTAAATTCTTCCTTGTGCAAATGTCAGACAGCATTGCTAACTAGCAAATTAACCTTGTCATCCAAGGTGAAAGGTGAATTTCTTTTATTATGACTGACACTAATCAAGTTAGTTTATTTTATATTCCTAAATCTATCTGTGCACAACTCCTTCATGAAAGGTTTGCCTTTGCAGATTTGTTCATCCACTTTCATGTTCAAATTTCTAAATGCTGTGTTTGTCTGAGTTTGCTTCACTTGTTCAATAACAATAACAACAATTTATTTCTTCTATACCTCAAAATCACTAAAGGAATGGCTCAATGGCCTTTAAAGGCCGTGTTTTTTGACAATCCCCCAGCCTTGACAAAAAAGTCCCAAAAAAAAATAAAAACCACTGTACACAAAAAAAGCATGAAATCTTGGGAAAGATAATTCAGAGATGGAACCCCTTTCAGGTAGGCTGAGTATGCAATGGATGTCAAAAAATGGGTTAAATACAATACTCAAAACAGAATACAAGCAATCCTCTTCATTCAATCTATTAGTGCCAACACAGAAATTCAGTATAATAGTACAACCTACTTTATTTTTGCACAGCGTTCCTCACCAAATTCAGACAAAGAGCACCATGACAACTCTTAGGGCAAAATGCAACAATAGATTATACCACTCACTAAATACAGGACCATCCCATATAAGGATACAGATTTGTTCAAATACATAAAAAACAAAGTAGAATCTAACTAAGAAAACAACAATATCCATCCATCAGTTAACTGTAGAATCACTACCAGATTGTAGAAAAGGAGTCGGACAAGCCAGACACAGAGTCCTGGAGACCTTGACCACATAGCTGCCTTCTCCCTACTGACCATTCTACAGCTGAGTCAAAGCTGGACCATCTAATGTTCAACATTTATGCACTTGTATCTCTTTATGCAGTTCTTTCCCTTGCCAGTATGTACTACACATACTCCAGTTTTCACACTAACACCAGCATATTTTATTTAGGTTAATTACGTTTTCCCACATGCTTCTGTGTTTTTCATTGTTGTTTGCCTTCAATAAGACTGAATTTTTCAATTTTGTCAAATATAAACTTCAAATTGGTGCTTCCTTAGACAATTGTTACAAAAAAAAACATACTGAAACTAAACAGGAACAAAAAACAAAACAAAATAACACACACCAGCAAAAATAAAATTAAAATCAATTATGCTATAGTCTATAAATTAAATGACCTTCCAAAACTAATCAGAACAGCTGAAGGTCTTACTATAGTAAGAGCTTTTTTATGGTGGGAAAATGCCATGATTTCACATGGCAATTCATGTGACTGTACTCCTGTGACATCACAACATAGGTCATTTTGGATCCATTAAACAATCAAAGATCACATGATAAAAAATACCAAGAAAAAACAAACAAAAGTGAAAAAAGCAAAAAATGCAATCAAAGACCTATACAATCTGACACAGTCATCCTCATAAGTCAGGTCTTTGGATGAACCCACTTGGATGCTTCCTTATTACTTCACTGAAACCAACAGATACAAGTTGTGGCGTATATTGTGCCTAAAAGTATTATTCAACTGCTTAGAGGTTTTTATATTTTATTATAAATATTGATTTATATTGAAGTTTTTGTTCTTAACAGACATCCACTTGCCTAAATGTACCATCCTGACAAGTTTCAGCTTCTTATCTAAATGGGAAATTGTGTATTTGTTGATGAGTGAGTAAGTGAGTCGGTCAGTCTGCTAACTTTGCATTATATATAGTTTATTTAGAGCACTTTGCAGAGATCTGTTTTCACTTTTATATTTTCACTAGCAAAATACCCGCGCTTCGCAGCGGTGAAGTACTGCCTTAAAA